>CM077174.1:3928964-4563964 GCA_039654105.1 Coreius guichenoti | reverse complement strand
ACTGTTTCTTACCAAAATAACTATTTTCAAGGGTAATATTGTAACTGTGGCCTTTTTTTCTTTTCATAATGTTTTAGGAAGGCCTCTGGAAGGTTTCAACCTAAAACAGATGCATGCTGTCGACATAGTCGAACCTGCGCAGGGAAACCCCAATGGATTTCTAGTCCATCGCCTTAACCACTCGGCCACGACTACAATCTGGGTGTAGTGAGCATGTCATTTCACTTGGAGCCTCGTAGCGTCGCGGCCCTAGGCCAGGGTACAGCAGCAAGAACTCGACAGCGAAACGTACCGCTCCACAAAAAGAGGTTCCTTCGCCTGAACAGGGACTTGAACCCTGGACCCTCAGATTAAAAGTCTGATGCTCTACCGACTGAGCTATCCAGGCTCTTGCTTAGACTATGCACGTGCTGCGTGGGAACACATAGCAAAATTAATAGTATTGGCAGGAGAAAAAAAGATTCTCAAATGCATCGCGTTTCTTTCTTCGACGATTCAGAACCTCTGATATATCCAAGTATATTTGTCAATTAGTGGGAACGCAGCCTATTACACTAATAATAACGATCAAACGACAATAATAATTGTCTGAAAAGCATCTTTGCATGCTTTAATGATGTTGACTTGCGGCGCGCTTAACATTATTGTAAACTTACGTCAAAAAAGCGCAGTTGTTTGAAGCAAATAGCAAGTCCACTGCACTCTAGGTAACAGCCATCGAGGGAACTGACACCTAGCGATTAGCAAATATACCAGCACCGTATTCTCTCTGTAGCAGCAGGACTACAGATTACACACAAACAGAGGAAACTAAACAGGAGTGTTTTGTTTTCAGTCTTTCTCTAAGGGTTCAAACCTGAGAGCTTGGGCTCTCAAAGAAGGTCCCAGTGGCAATTCACTCAAACGTCCAGAGCACGTCAAGAATGCGCCGGGCACAAAAAAGGGGGCTGAAGGACGGGGTGAGGAGAGGTGGTAGCATGGAGCTCAATCTCAATGGCACCCAGAAAAATCTGCCGTGACCTGGATTCGAACCGGGGTTGCTGCGGCCACAACACAGAGTACTAACCACTATACGATCACGGCGAGCTACCGGTCTGCCCTCTGATGGTTCTCCACAATATGTCACTAAATACAAAGGGATCTTGTCATCTTTAGCTTGGAGACAAAACTGTTTCTTACCAAAATAGCTATTTTCAAGGGTAATATTGTAACTGTGGCCTTTTTTTCTTTTTATAATGTTTTAGCAAGGCCTCCGGAAGGTTTCAACCTAAAACAGGCGCATGCTGTCAACGTAGTCGGCAGGATTCGAACCTGAGCGGGGAAACTCCACAAAATGTCCCTGAATACAAAGGGACCTTGTCATCTTTAGCTTGGAGACAAAACTGTTTCTTACCAAAATAACTATTTTCAAGGGTAATATTGTAACTGTGGCCTTTTTTTCTTTTCATAATGTTTTAGGAAGGCCTCAACCTAAAACAGGTGCATGCTGTCAACATAGTCGGCAGGATTCGAATCTGCGCAGGGAAACCCCAATGGATTTCTAGCCCATTGCCTTGACCACTCGGCCACGAGTACAATCTGATTGTAGTGAGCATGTCATTTCACTTGGATAAAAAAAGATTCTCAAATGCATCGTGTTTCTTTCTTCGACGATTCAGAACCTCTGATATATCCAAGTATATTTGTCAGTTAGTGGGAACGCAGCCTATTACACTAATAATAACGATCAAACGACAATAATAATTGTCTGAAAAGCATCTTTGCATGCTTTAATGATGTTGACTTGCGGCTCGCTTAACATTATTGTAAACTTACGTCAAAAAAGCGCAGTTGTTTGAAGCAAATAGCAAGTCCACTGCACTCTAGGTAACAGCCATCGAGGGAACTGACACCTAGAAATTAGAAAATATACCAGCACCGTATTCTCTCTGTAGCAGCACGACTACAGATTACACACAAACAGAGGAAACTAAACAGGAGTGTTTTGTTTTCAGTCTTTCTCTAAGGGTTCAAACCTGAGAAATTGGGCTCTCAAAGAAGGTCCCAGTGGCAATTCACTCAAACGTCCAGAGAACGTCAAGAACGCGCCGGACACAAAAAAGGGGGCTGAAGGACGGGGTAGCATGGAGCTCAATCTCAATGGCACCCAGAAAAACCTGCCGTGACCCGGATTCGAACCGGGGTTGCTGCGGCCACAACACAGAGTACTAACCACTATACGATCACGGCGAGCTACCGGTCTGCCCTCTGATGGTTCTCCACAATATGTCCCTGAATACAAAGGGACCTTGTCATCTTTAGCTTGGAGACAAAACTGTTTCTTACCAAAATAGCTATTTTCAAGGGTAATATTGTAACTGTGGCCTTTTTTTCTTTTCATAATGTTTTAGGAAGGCCTCAACCTAAAACAGGTGCATACTGTCGACGTAGTCAGCAGGATTAGAACCTGCGCGGGGAAACCCCAATGGATTTCTAGTCCATCGCCTTAACCACTCGGCCACGACTACAATCTGGGTGTAACGAGCATGTCATTTCACTTGGAGCCTCGTAGCGTCGCGGCCCTAGGCCAGGGTAGAGCAGCAAGAAGTCGACAGCGAAACGTACCGCTCCACAAAAAGAGGTTCCTTCGCCCGAACAGGGACTTGAACCCTGGACCCTCAGATTAAAAGTCTGATGCTCTACCGACTGAGTTATCCAGGCTCTTGCTTAGACTGCGCACGTGCTGCGTGGGAACACATAGCAAAATTAATAGTATTGGCAGGAGAAAAAAAGATTCTCAAATGCATCGCGTTTCTTTCTTCGACGATTCAGAACCTCTGATATATCCAAGTATATTTGTCAATTAGTGGGAACGCAGCCTATTACACTAATAATAACGATCAAACGACAATAATAATTGTCTGAAAAGCATCTTTGCATGCTTTAATGATGTTGACTTGCGGCGCGCTTAACATTATTGTAAACTTACGTCAAAAAAGCGCAGTTGTTTGAAGCAAATAGCAAGTCCACTGCACTCTAGGTAACAGCCATCGAGGGAATTGACACCTAGCGATTAGAAAATATACCAGCACCGTATTCTCTCTGTAGCAGCAGGACTACAGATTACACACAAACAGAGGAAACTAAACAGGAGTGTTTTGTTTTCAGTCTTTCTCTAAGGGTTCAAACCTGAGAGCTTGGGCTCTCAAAGAAGGTCCCAGTGGCAATTCACTCAAACGTCCAGAGCACGTCAAGAACGCGCCGGGCACAAAAAAGGGGGCTGAAGGACGGGGTAGCATGGAGCTCAATCTCAATGGCACCCAGAAAAACCTGCCGTGACCCGGATTCGAACCGGGGTTGCTGCGGCCACAACACAGAGTACTAACCACTATACGATCACGGCGAGCTACCGGTCTGCCCTCTGATGGCTATCCACAATATGTCCCTGAATACAAAGGGACCTTGTCATCTTTAGCTTGGAGACAAAACTGTTTCTTACCAAAATAGCTATTTTCAAGGGTAATATTGTAACTGTGGCCTTTTTTTCTTTTCATAATGTTTTAGGAAGGCCTCTGGAAGGTTTCAACCTAAAACAGGCGCATGCTGTCAACGTAGTCGGCAGGATTCGAACCTGCACGGGGAAACCCCAATGGATTTCTAGTCCATCGCCTTAACCACTCGGCCACGACTACAACCTGGGTGTAGTGTGCATGTCATTTCACTTGGAGCCTCGTAGCGTCGCGGCCCTAGGCCATGGTAGAGCAGCAATAACTCGACAGCGAAACGTACCGCTCCACAAAAAGAGGTTCCTTCGCCCGAACAGGGACTTGAACCCTGGACCCTCAGATTAAAAGTCTGATGCTCTACCGACTGAGCTATCCAGGCTCTTGCTTAGACTGCGCACGTGCTGCGTGGGAACACATAGCAAAATTAACAGTATTGGCAGGAGAAAAAAAGATTCTCAAATGCATCGCGTTTCTTTCTTCGACGATTCAGAACCTCTGATATATCCAAGTATATTTGTCAATTAGTGGGAACGCAGCCTATTACACTAATAATAACGATCAAACGACAATAATAATTGTCTGAAAAGCATCTTTGCATGCTTTAATGATGTTGACTTGCGGCGCGCTTAACATTATTGTAAACTTACGTCAAAAAAGCGCAGTTGTTTGAAGCAAATAGCAAGTCCACTGCACTCTAGGTAACAGCCATCGAGGGAACTGACACCTAGCGATTAGAAAATATACCAGCACCGTATTCTCTCTGTAGCAGCAGGACTACAGATTACACACAAACAGAGGAAACTAAACAGGAGTGTTTTGTTTTCAGTCTTTCTCTAAGGGTTCAAACCTGAGAGCTTGGGCTCTCAAAGAAGGTCCCAGTGGCAATTCACTCAAACGTCCAGAGCACGTCAAGAACGCGCCGGGCACAAAAAAGGGGGCTGAAGGACGGGGTAGCATGGAGCTCAATCTCAATGGCACCCAGAAAAACCTGCCGTGACCCGGATTCGAACCGGGGTTGCTGCGGCCACAACACAGAGTACTAACCACTATACGATCACGGCGAGCTACCGGTCTGCCCTCTGATGGCTATCCACAATATGTCCCTGAATACAAAGGGACCTTGTCATCTTTAGCTTGGAGACAAAACTGTTTCTTACCAAAATAGCTATTTTCAAGGGTAATATTGTAACTGTGGCCTTTTTTTCTTTTCATAATGTTTTAGGAAGGCCTCTGGAAGGTTTCAACCTAAAACAGGCGCATGCTGTCAACGTAGTCGGCAGGATTCGAACCTGCGCGGGGAAACCCCAATGGATTTCTAGTCCATCGCCTTAACCACTCGGCCACGACTACAACCTGGGTGTAGTGTGCATGTCATTTCACTTGGAGGCTCGTAGCGTCGCGGCCCTAGGCCATGGTAGAGCAGCAATAACTCGACAGCGAAACGTACCGCTCCACAAAAAGAGGTTCCTTCGCCCGAACAGGGACTTGAACCCTGGACCCTCAGATTAAAAGTCTGATGCTCTACCGACTGAGCTATCCAGGCTCTTGCTTAGACTGCGCACGTGCTGCGTGGGAACACATAGCAAAATTAACAGTATTGGCAGGAGAAAAAAAGATTCTCAAATGCATCGCGTTTCTTTCTTCGACGATTCAGAACCTCTGATATATCCAAGTATATTTGTCAATTAGTGGGAACGCAGCCTATTACACTAATAATAACGATCAAACGACAATAATAATTGTCTGAAAAGCATCTTTGCATGCTTTAATGATGTTGACTTGCGGCGCGCTTAACATTATTGTAAACTTACGTCAAAAAAGCGCAGTTGTTTGAAGCAAATAGCAAGTCCACTGCACTCTAGGTAACAGCCATCGAGGGAATTGACACCTAGCGATTAGAAAATATACCAGCACCGTATTCTCTCTGTAGCAGCAGGACTACAGATTACACACAAACAGAGGAAACTAAACAGGAGTGTTTTGTTTTCAGTCTTTCTCTAAGGGTTCAAACCTGAGAGCTTGGGCTCTCAAAGAAGGTCCCAGTGGCAATTCACTCAAACGTCCAGAGCACGTCAAGAACGCGCCGGGCACAAAAAAGGGGGCTGAAGGACGGGGTAGCATGGAGCTCAATCTCAATGGCACCCAGAAAAACCTGCTGTGACCCGGATTGCTGCGGCCACAACACAGAATACTAACCACTATACGATCACGGCGAGCTACAATATGTCCCTGAATACAAAGGGACCTTGTCATCTTTAGCTTGGAGACAAAACTGTTTCTTACCAAAATAGCTATTTTCAAGGGTAATATTGTAACTGTGGCCTTTTTTTCTTTTCATAATGTTTTAGGAAGGCCTCTGGAAGGTTTCAACCTAAAACAGGTGCATGCTGTCAACGTAGTCGGCAGGATTCAAACCTGCGCGGGGAAACTCCACAAAATGTCCCTGAATACAAAGGGACCTTGTCATCTTTAGCTTGGAGACAAAACTGTTTCTTACCAAAATAACTATTTTCAAGGGTAATATTGTAACTGTGGCCTTTTTTTCTTTTCATAATGTTTTAGGAAGGCCTCTGGAAGGTTTCAACCTAAAACAGGTGCATGCTGTCGACGTAGTCGGCAGGATTCGAACCTGCGCGGGGAAACCCCAATGGATTTCTAGTCCATCGCCTTAACCACTCGGCCACGACTACAACCTGGGTATATGAGCATGTCATTTCACTTGGAGCCTCGTAGCGTCGCGGCCCTAGGCCAAGGTAGAGCAGCAATAACTCGACAGCGAAACGTACCGCTCCACAAAAAGAGGTTCCTTCGCCCGAACAGGGACTTGAACCCTGGACCCTCAGATTAAAAGTCTGATGCTCTACCGAATGAGCTATCCAGGCTCTTGCTTAGACTGCGCACATGCTGCGTGGGAACACATAGCAAAATTAATAGTATTGGCAGGAGAAAAAAAGATTCTCAAATGCATCGCGTTTCTTTCTTCGACGATTCAGAACCTCTGATATATCCAAGTATATTTGTCAATTAGTGGGAACGCAGCCTATTACACTAATAATAACGATCAAACGACAATAATAATTGTCTGAATAGCATCTTTGCATGCTTTAATGATGTTGACTTGCGCCGCGCTTAACATTATTGTAAACTTACGTCAAAAAAGCGCAGTTGTTTGAGGGAACTGACACCTAGCGATTAGCAAATATACCAACACCGTATTCTCTTTGTAGCAGCAGGACTACAGATTACACACAAACAGAGGAAACTAAACAGGAGTGTTTTGTTTTCAGTCTTTCTCTAAGGGTTCAAACCTGAGAGCTTGGGCTCTCAAAGAAGGTCCCAGTGGCAATTCACTCAAACGTCCAGAGCACGTCAAGAACGCGCCGGGCACAAAAAAGGGGGCTGAAGGACGGGGTAGCATGGAGCTCAATCTCAATGGCAACCAGAAAAACCTGCTGTGACCCGGATTCGAACCTGGGTTGCTGCGGCCACAACACAGAATACTAACCACTATACGATCACGGCGAGCTACAATATGTCCCTGAATACAAAGGGACCTTGTCATCTTTAGCTTGGAGACAAAACTGTTTCTTACCAAAATAGCTATTTTCAAGGGTAATATTGTAACTGTGGCCTTTTTTTCTTTTCATAATGTTTTAGGAAGGCCTCTGGAAGGTTTCAACCTAAAACAGGTGCATGCTGTCAACGTAGTCGGCAGGATTCGAACCTGCGCGGGGAAACCCCAATGGATTTCTAGTCCATCGCCTTAACAACTCGTCCACGACTACAACCTGGGTGTAGTGAGCATGTCATTTCACTTGGAGCCTCGTAGCGTCGCGGCCCAAATGTCCAGAGCACGTCAAGAACGCGCCGGGCACAAAAAAGGGGGCTGAAGGACGGGGTGAGGAGAGGTGGTAGCATGGAGCTCAATCTCAATGGCACCCAGAAAAATCTGCCGTGACCTGGATTCGAGCTGGGGTTCCTGCGGCCACGACACAGAGTACTAACCACTATACGATCATGGCGAGCTACCGGTCTGCCCTCTGATGGTTCTCCACAATATGTCCCTGAATACAAAGGGACCTTGTCATCTTTAGCTTGGAGACAAAACTATTTCTTACCAAAATAGCTATTTTCAAGGGTAATATTGTAACTGTGGCCTTTTTTTCTTTTTATAATGTTTTAGCAAGGCCTCCGGAAGGTTTCAAACTAAAACAGGCGTAGCTGTCACGTGCTGTGTGGGAACACATAGCAAAATTAATAGTATTGGCAGGAGAAAAAAAGATTCTCAAATGCATCGCGTTTCTTTCTTCGACGATTCAGAACCTCTGATATATCCAAGTATATTTGTCAATTAGTGGGAACGCAGCCTATTACACTAATAATAACGATCAAACGACAATAATAATTGTCTGAAAAGCATCTTTGCATGCTTTAATGATGTTGACTTGCGGCGCGCTTAACATTATTGTAAACTTACGTCAAAAAAGCGCAGTTGTTTGAAGCAAATAGCAAGTCCACTGCACTCTAGGTAACAGCCATCGAGGGAACTGACACCTAGCGATTAGCAAATATACCAACACCGTATTCTCTCTGTAGCAGCAGGACTACAGATTACACACAAACAGAGGAAACTAAACAGGAGTGTTTTGTTTTCAGTCTTTCTCTAAGGGTTCAAACCTGAGAGCTTGGGCTCTCAAAGAAGGTCCCAGTGGCAATTCACTCAAACGTCCAGAGCACGTCAAGAACGCGCCAGGCACAAAAAAGGGGGCTGAAGGACGTTGTAGCATGGAGCTCAATCTCAATGGCACCCAGAAAAACCTGCTGTGACCCGGATTCGAACCTGGGTTGCTGCGGCCACAACACAGAGTACTAACCACTATACGATCACGGCGAGCTACAATATGTCCCTGAATACAAAGGGACCTTGTCATCTTTAGCTTGGAGACAAAACTGTTTCTTACCAAAATAGCTATTTTCAAGGGTAATATTGTAACTGTGGCCTTTTTTTCTTTTCATAATGTTTTAGGAAGGCCTCTGGAAGGTTTCAACCTAAAACAGGTGCATGCTGTCAACGTAGTCGGCAGGATTCAAACCTGCGCGGGGAAACTCCACAAAATGTCCCTGAATACAAAGGGACCTTGTCATCTTTAGCTTGGAGACAAAACTGTTTCTTACCAAAATAACTATTTTCAAGGGTAATATTGTAACTGTGGCCTTTTTTTCTTTTCATAATGTTTTAGGAAGGCCTCTGGAAGGTTTCAACCTAAAACAGGTGCATGCTGTCGACGTAGTCGGCAGGATTCGAACCTGCGCGGGGAAACCCAAAGGATTTCTAGTCCATCGCCTTAACCACTCGGCCACGACTACAACCTGGGTGTAGTGAGCATGTCATTTCACTTGGATCCTCGTAGCGTCGCGGCCCTAGGCCAAGGTAGAGCAGCAATAACTCGACAGCGAAACGTACCGCTCCACAAAAAGAGGTTCCTTCGCCCGAACAGGGACTTGAACCCTGGACCCTCAGATTAAAAGTCTGATGCTCTACCAACTGAGCTATCCAGGCTCTTGCTTAGACTGCGCACGTGCTGCGTGGGAACACATAGCAAAATTAATAGTATTGGCAGGAGAAAAAAAGATTCTCAAATGCATCGCGTTTCTTTCTTCGACGATTCAGAACCTCTGATATATCCAAGTATATTTGTCAATTAGTGGGAACGCAGCCTATTACACTAATAATAACGATCAAACGACAATAATAATTGTCTGAATAGCATCTTTGCATGCTTTAATGATGTTGACTTGCGCCGCGCTTAACATTATTGTAAACTTACGTCAAAAAAGCGCAGTTGTTTGAGGGAACTGACACCTAGCGATTAGCAAATATACCAACACCGTATTCTCTCTGTAGCAGCAGGACTACAGATTACACACAAACAGAGGAAACTAAACAGGAGTGTTTTGTTTTCAGTCTTTCTCTAAGGGTTCAAACCTGAGAGCTTGGGCTCTCAAAGAAGGTCCCAGTGGCAATTCACTCAAACGTCCAGAGCACGTCAAGAACGCGCCGGGCACAAAAAAGGGGGCTGAAGGACGGGGTAGCATGGAGCTCAATCTCAATGGCACCCAGAAAAACCTGCTGTGACCCGGATTCGAACCTGGGTTGCTGCGGCCACAACACAGAATACTAACCACTATACGATCACGGCGAGCTACAATATGTCCCTGAACACAAAGGGACCTTGTCATCTTTAGCTTGGAGACAAAACTGTTTCTTACCAAAATAGCTATTTTCAAGGGTAATATTGTAACTGTGGCCTTTTTTTCTTTTCATAATGTTTTAGGAAGGCCTCTGGAAGGTTTCAACCTAAAACAGGTGCATGCTGTCAACGTAGTCGGCAGGATTCAAACCTGCGCGGGGAAACTCCACAAAATGTCCCTGAATACAAAGGGACCTTGTCATCTTTAGCTTGGAGACAAAACTGTTTCTTACCAAAATAACTATTTTCAAGGGTAATATTGTAACTGTGGCCTTTTTTTCTTTTCATAATGTTTTAGGAAGGCCTCTGGAAGGTTTCAACCTAAAACATGTGCATGCTGTCAACGTAGTCGGCAGGATTCGAACCTGCGCGGGGAAACCCCAATGGATTTCTAGTCCATCGCCTTAACCACTCGGCCACGACTACAACCTGGGTGTAGTGAGCATGTCATTTCACTTGGATCCTCGTAGCGTCGCGGCCCTAGGCCAAGGTAGAGCAGCAATAACTCGACAGCGAAATGTACCGCTCCACAAAAAGAGGTTCCTTCGCCCGAACAGGGACTTGAACCTTGGACCCTCAGATTAAAAGTCTGATGCTCTACCGACTGAGCTATCCAAGCTCTTGCTTAGACTGCGCACGTGCTGCGTGGGAACACATAGCAAAATTAATAGTATTGGCAGGAGAAAAAAAGATTCTCAAATGCATCGCGTTTCTTTCTTCGACGATTCAGAACCTCTGATATATCCAAGTATATTTGTCAATTAGTGGGAACGCAGCCTATTACACTAATAATAACGATCAAACGACAATAATAATTGTCTGAAAAGCATCTTTGCATGCTTTAATGATGTTGACTTGCGGCGCGCTTAACATTATTGTAAACTTACGTCAAAAAAGCGCAGTTGTTTGAAGCAAATAGCAAGTCCACTGCACTCTAGGTAACAGCCATCGAGGGAACTGACACCTAGCGATTAGAAAATATACCAGCACCGTATTCTCTCTGTAGCAGCAGGACTACAGATTACACACAAACAGAGGAAACTAAACAGGAGTGTTTTGTTTTCAGTCTTTCTCTAAGGGTTCAAACCTGAGAGCTTGGGCTCTCAAAGAAGGTCCCAGTGGCAATTCACTCAAACGTCCAGAGCACGTCAAGAACGCGCCGGGCACAAAAAAGGGGGCTGAAGGACGGGGTAGCATGGAGCTCAATCTCAATGGCACCCAGAAAAACCTGCTGTGACCCGGATTGCTGCGGCCACAACACAGAATACTAACCACTATACGATCACGGCGAGCTACAATATGTCCCTGAATACAAAGGGACCTTGTCATCTTTAGCTTGGAGACAAAACTGTTTCTTACCAAAATAGCTATTTTCAAGGGTAATATTGTAACTGTGGCCTTTTTTTCTTTTCATAATGTTTTAGGAAGGCCTCTGGAAGGTTTCAACCTAAAACAGGTGCATGCTGTCAACGTAGTCGGCAGGATTCAAACCTGCGCGGGGAAACTCCACAAAATGTCCCTGAATACAAAGGGACCTTGTCATCTTTAGCTTGGAGACAAAACTGTTTCTTACCAAAATAACTATTTTCAAGGGTAATATTGTAACTGTGGCCTTTTTTTCTTTTCATAATGTTTTAGGAAGGCCTCTGGAAGGTTTCAACCTAAAACAGGTGCATGCTGTCGACGTAGTCGGCAGGATTCGAACCTGCGCGGGGAAACCCCAATGGATTTCTAGTCCATCGCCTTAACCACTCGGCCACGACTACAACCTGGGTATATGAGCATGTCATTTCACTTGGAGCCTCGTAGCGTCGCGGCCCTAGGCCAAGGTAGAGCAGCAATAACTCGACAGCGAAACGTACCGCTCCACAAAAAGAGGTTCCTTCGCCCGAACAGGGACTTGAACCCTGGACCCTCAGATTAAAAGTCTGATGCTCTACCGACTGAGCTATCCAGGCTCTTGCTTAGACTGCGCACGTGCTGCGTGGGAACACATAGCAAAATTAATAGTATTGGCAGGAGAAAAAAAGATTCTCAAATGCATCGCGTTTCTTTCTTCGACGATTCAGAACCTCTGATATATCCAAATATATTTGTCAATTAGTGGGAACGCAGCCTATTACACTAATAATAACGATCAAACGACAATAATAATTGTCTGAATAGCATCTTTGCATGCTTTAATGATGTTGACTTGCGCCGCGCTTAACATTATTGTAAACTTACGTCAAAAAAGCGCAGTTGTTTGAGGGAACTGACACCTAGCGATTAGAAAATATACCAGCACCGTATTCTCTCTGTAGCAGCAGGACTACAGATTACACACAAACAGAGGAAACTAAACAGGAGTGTTTTGTTTTCAGTCTTTCTCTAAGGGTTCAAACCTGAGAGCTTGGGCTCTCAAAGAAGGTCCCAGTGGCAATTCACTCAAACGTCCAGAGCACGTCAAGAACGCGCCGGGCACAAAAAAGGGGGCTGAAGGACGGGGTAGCATGGAGCTCAATCTCAATGGCACCCAGAAAAACCTGCCGTGACCCGGATTCGAACCGGGGTTGCTGCGGCCACAACACAGAGTACTAACCACTATACGATCACGGCGAGCTACCGGTCTGCCCTCTGATGGCTCTCCACAATATGTCCCTGAATACAAAGGGACCTTGTCATCTTTAGCTTGGAGACAAAACTGTTTCTTACCAAAATAGCTATTTTCAAGGGTAATATTGTAACTGTGGCCTTTTTTTCTTTTCATAATGTTTTAGGAAGGCCTCTGGAAGGTTTCAACCTAAAACAGGTGTATGCTGTCAACGTAGTCGGCAGGATTCAAACCTGCGCGGGGAAACTCCACAAAATGTCCCTGAATACAAAGGGACCTTGTCATCTTTAGCTTGGAGACAAAACTGTTTCTTACCAAAATAACTATTTTCAAGGGTAATATTGTAACTGTGGCCTTTTTTTCTTTTCATAATGTTTTAGGAAGGCCTCTGGAAGGTTTCAACCTAAAACAGGTGCGTGCTGTCGACGTAGTCGGCAGGATTCAAATCTGCGCGGGGAAACCCCAATGGATTTCTAGTCCATCGCCTTAACCACTCGGCCACGACTACAACCTGGGTGTAGTGAGCATGTCATTTCACTTGGATCCTCGTAGCGTCGCGGCCCTAGGCCAAGGTAGAGCAGCAATAACTCGACAGCGAAATGTACCGCTCCACAAAAAGAGGTTCCTTCGCCCGAACAGGGACTTGAACCTTGGACCCTCAGATTAAAAGTCTGATGCTCTACCGACTGAGCTATCCAAGCTCTTGCTTAGACTGCGCACGTGCTGCGTGGGAACACATAGCAAAATTAATAGTATTGGCAGGAGAAAAAAAGATTCTCAAATGCATCGCGTTTCTTTCTTCGACGATTCAGAACCTCTGATATATCCAAGTATATTTGTCAATTAGTGGGAACGCAGCCTATTACACTAATAATAACGATCAAACGACAATAATAATTGTCTGAAAAGCATCTTTGCATGCTTTAATGATGTTGACTTGCGGCGCGCTTAACATTATTGTAAACTTACGTCAAAAAAGCGCAGTTGTTTGAAGCAAATAGCAAGTCCACTGCACTCTAGGTAACAGCCATCGAGGGAACTGACACCTAGCGATTAGAAAATATACCAGCACCGTATTCTCTCTGTAGCAGCAGGACTACAGATTACACACAAACAGAGGAAACTAAACAGGAGTGTTTTGTTTTCAGTCTTTCTCTAAGGGTTCAAACCTGAGAGCTTGGGCTCTCAAAGAAGGTCCCAGTGGCAATTCACTCAAACGTCCAGAGCACGTCAAGAACGCGCCGGGCACAAAAAAGGGGGCTGAAGGACGGGGTAGCATGGAGCTCAATCTCAATGGCACCCAGAAAAACCTGCTGTGACCCGGATTGCTGCGGCCACAACACAGAATACTAACCACTATACGATCACGGCGAGCTACAATATGTCCCTGAATACAAAGGGACCTTGTCATCTTTAGCTTGGAGACAAAACTGTTTCTTACCAAAATAGCTATTTTCAAGGGTAATATTGTAACTGTGGCCTTTTTTTCTTTTCATAATGTTTTAGGAAGGCCTCTGGAAGGTTTCAACCTAAAACAGGTGCATGCTGTCAACGTAGTCGGCAGGATTCAAACCTGCGCGGGGAAACTCCACAAAATGTCCCTGAATACAAAGGGACCTTGTCATCTTTAGCTTGGAGACAAAACTGTTTCTTACCAAAATAACTATTTTCAAGGGTAATATTGTAACTGTGGCCTTTTTTTCTTTTCATAATGTTTTAGGAAGGCCTCTGGAAGGTTTCAACCTAAAACAGGTGCATGCTGTCGACGTAGTCGGCAGGATTCGAACCTGCGCGGGGAAACCCCAATGGATTTCTAGTCCATCGCCTTAACCACTCGGCCACGACTACAACCTGGGTATATGAGCATGTCATTTCACTTGGAGCCTCGTAGCGTCGCGGCCCTAGGCCAAGGTAGAGCAGCAATAACTCGACAGCGAAACGTACCGCTCCACAAAAAGAGGTTCCTTTGCCCGAACAGGGACTTGAACCCTGGACCCTCAGATTAAAAGTCTGATGCTCTACCGACTGAGCTATCCAGGCTCTTGCTTAGACTGCGCACGTGCTGCGTGGGAACACATAGCAAAATTAATAGTATTGGCAGGAGAAAAAAAGATTCTCAAATGCATCGCGTTTCTTTCTTCGACGATTCAGAACCTCTGATATATCCAAATATATTTGTCAATTAGTGGGAACGCAGCCTATTACACTAATAATAACGATCAAACGACAATAATAATTGTCTGAATAGCATCTTTGCATGCTTTAATGATGTTGACTTGCGCCGCGCTTAACATTATTGTAAACTTACGTCAAAAAAGCGCAGTTGTTTGAGGGAACTGACACCTAGCGATTAGAAAATATACCAGCACCGTATTCTCTCTGTAGCAGCAGGACTACAGATTACACACAAACAGAGGAAACTAAACAGGAGTGTTTTGTTTTCAGTCTTTCTCTAAGGGTTCAAACCTGAGAGCTTGGGCTCTCAAAGAAGGTCCCAGTGGCAATTCACTCAAACGTCCAGAGCACGTCAAGAACGCGCCGGGCACAAAAAAGGGGGCTGAAGGACGGGGTAGCATGGAGCTCAATCTCAATGGCACCCAGAAAAACCTGCTGTGACCCAGATTCGAACCTGGGTTGCTGCGGCCACAACACAGAGTACTAACCACTATACGATCACGGCGAGCTACAATATGTCCCTGAATACAAAGGGACCTTGTCATCTTTAGCTTGGAGACAAAACTGTTTCTTACCAAAATAGCTATTTTCAAGGGTAATATTGTAACTGTGGCCTTTTTTTCTTTTCATAATGTTTTAGGAAGGCCTCTGGAAGGTTTCAACCTAAAACAGGTGCATGCTGTCAACGTAGTCGGCAGGATTCAAACCTGCGCGGGGAAACTCCACAAAATGTCCCTGAATACAAAGGGACCTTGTCATCTTTAGCTTGGAGACAAAACTGTTTCTTACCAAAATAACTATTTTCAAGGGTAATATTGTAACTGTGGCCTTTTTTTCTTTTCATAATGTTTTAGGAAGGCCTCTGGAAGGTTTCAACCTAAAACAGGTGCATGCTGTCGACGTAGTCGGCAGGATTCGAACCTGCGCGGGGAAACCCAAAGGATTTCTAGTCCATCGCCTTAACCACTCGGCCACGACTACAACCTGGGTGTAGTGAGCATGTCATTTCACTTGGATCCTCGTAGCGTCGCGGCCCTAGGCCAAGGTAGAGCAGCAATAACTCGACAGCGAAACGTACCGCTCCACAAAAAGAGGTTCCTTCGCCCGAACAGGGACTTGAACCCTGGACCCTCAGATTAAAAGTCTGATGCTCTACCGACTGAGCTATCCAGGCTCTTGCTTAGACTGCGCACGTGCTGCGTGGGAACACATAGCAAAATTAATAGTATTGGCAGGAGAAAAAAAGATTCTCAAATGCATCGCGTTTCTTTCTTCGACGATTCAGAACCTCTGATATATCCAAGTATATTTGTCAATTAGTGGGAACGCAGCCTATTACACTAATAATAACGATCAAACGACAATAATAATTGTCTGAATAGCATCTTTGCATGCTTTAATGATGTTGACTTGCGCCGCGCTTAACATTATTGTAAACTTACGTCAAAAAAGCGCAGTTGTTTGAGGGAACTGACACCTAGCGATTAGCAAATATACCAACACCGTATTCTCTCTGTAGCAGCAGGACTACAGATTACACACAAACAGAGGAAACTAAACAGGAGTGTTTTGTTTTCAGTCTTTCTCTAAGGGTTCAAACCTGAGAGCTTGGGCTCTCAAAGAAGGTCCCAGTGGCAATTCACTCAAACGTCCAGAGCACGTCAAGAACGCGCCGGGCACAAAAAAGGGGGCTGAAGGACGGGGTAGCATGGAGCTCAATCTCAATGGCACCCAGAAAAACCTGCTGTGACCCGGATTGCTGCGGCCACAACACAGAATACTAACCACTATACGATCACGGCGAGCTACAATATGTCCCTGAATACAAAGGGACCTTGTCATCTTTAGCTTGGAGACAAAACTGTTTCTTACCAAAATAGCTATTTTCAAGGGTAATATTGTAACTGTGGCCTTTTTTTCTTTTCATAATGTTTTAGGAAGGCCTCTGGAAGGTTTCAACCTAAAACAGGTGCATGCTGTCAACGTAGTCGGCAGGATTCAAACCTGCGCGGGGAAACTCCACAAAATGTCCCTGAATACAAAGGGACCTTGTCATCTTTAGCTTGGAGACAAAACTGTTTCTTACCAAAATAACTATTTTCAAGGGTAATATTGTAACTGTGGCCTTTTTTTCTTTTCATAATGTTTTAGGAAGGCCTCTGGAAGGTTTCAACCTAAAACAGGTGCATGCTGTCGACGTAGTCGGCAGGATTCGAACCTGCGCGGGGAAACCCCAATGGATTTCTAGTCCATCGCCTTAACCACTCGGCCACGACTACAACCTGGGTATATGAGCATGTCATTTCACTTGGAGCCTCGTAGCGTCGCGGCCCTAGGCCAAGGTAGAGCAGCAATAACTCGACAGCGAAACGTACCGCTCCACAAAAAGAGGTTCCTTCGCCCGAACAGGGACTTGAACCCTGGACCCTCAGATTAAAAGTCTGATGCTCTACCGACTGAGCTATCCAGGCTCTTGCTTAGACTGCGCACGTGCTGCGTGGGAACACATAGCAAAATTAATAGTATTGGCAGGAGAAAAAAAGATTCTCAAATGCATCGCGTTTCTTTCTTCGACGATTCAGAACCTCTGATATATCCAAATATATTTGTCAATTAGTGGGAACGCAGCCTATTACACTAATAATAACGATCAAACGACAATAATAATTGTCTGAATAGCATCTTTGCATGCTTTAATGATGTTGACTTGCGCCGCGCTTAACATTATTGTAAACTTACGTCAAAAAAGCGCAGTTGTTTGAGGGAACTGACACCTAGCGATTAGAAAATATACCAGCACCGTATTCTCTCTGTAGCAGCAGGACTACAGATTACACACAAACAGAGGAAACTAAACAGGAGTGTTTTGTTTTCAGTCTTTCTCTAAGGGTTCAAACCTGAGAGCTTGGGCTCTCAAAGAAGGTCCCAGTGGCAATTCACTCAAACGTCCAGAGCACGTCAAGAACGCGCCGGGCACAAAAAAGGGGGCTGAAGGACGGGGTAGCATGGAGCTCAATCTCAATGGCACCCAGAAAAACCTGCCGTGACCCGGATTCGAACCGGGGTTGCTGCGGCCACAACACAGAGTACTAACCACTATACGATCACGGCGAGCTACCGGTCTGCCCTCTGATGGCTCTCCACAATATGTCCCTGAATACAAAGGGACCTTGTCATCTTTAGCTTGGAGACAAAACTGTTTCTTACCAAAATAGCTATTTTCAAGGGTAATATTGTAACTGTGGCCTTTTTTTCTTTTCATAATGTTTTAGGAAGGCCTCTGGAAGGTTTCAACCTAAAACAGGTGTATGCTGTCAACGTAGTCGGCAGGATTCAAACCTGCGCGGGGAAACTCCACAAAATGTCCCTGAATACAAAGGGACCTTGTCATCTTTAGCTTGGAGACAAAACTGTTTCTTACCAAAATAACTATTTTCAAGGGTAATATTGTAACTGTGGCCTTTTTTTCTTTTCATAATGTTTTAGGAAGGCCTCTGGAAGGTTTCAACCTAAAACAGGTGCGTGCTGTCGACGTAGTCGGCAGGATTCAAATCTGCGCGGGGAAACCCCAATGGATTTCTAGTCCATCGCCTTAACCACTCGGCCACGACTACAACCTGGGTGTAGTGAGCATGTCATTTCACTTGGATCCTCGTAGCGTCGCGGCCCTAGGCCAAGGTAGAGCAGCAATAACTCGACAGCGAAATGTACCGCTCCACAAAAAGAGGTTCCTTCGCCCGAACAGGGACTTGAACCTTGGACCCTCAGATTAAAAGTCTGATGCTCTACCGACTGAGCTATCCAAGCTCTTGCTTAGACTGCGCACGTGCTGCGTGGGAACACATAGCAAAATTAATAGTATTGGCAGGAGAAAAAAAGATTCTCAAATGCATCGCGTTTCTTTCTTCGACGATTCAGAACCTCTGATATATCCAAGTATATTTGTCAATTAGTGGGAACGCAGCCTATTACACTAATAATAACGATCAAACGACAATAATAATTGTCTGAAAAGCATCTTTGCATGCTTTAATGATGTTGACTTGCGGCGCGCTTAACATTATTGTAAACTTACGTCAAAAAAGCGCAGTTGTTTGAAGCAAATAGCAAGTCCACTGCACTCTAGGTAACAGCCATCGAGGGAACTGACACCTAGCGATTAGAAAATATACCAGCACCGTATTCTCTCTGTAGCAGCAGGACTACAGATTACACACAAACAGAGGAAACTAAACAGGAGTGTTTTGTTTTCAGTCTTTCTCTAAGGGTTCAAACCTGAGAGCTTGGGCTCTCAAAGAAGGTCCCAGTGGCAATTCACTCAAACGTCCAGAGCACGTCAAGAACGCGCCGGGCACAAAAAAGGGGGCTGAAGGACGGGGTAGCATGGAGCTCAATCTCAATGGCACCCAGAAAAACCTGCTGTGACCCGGATTGCTGCGGCCACAACACAGAATACTAACCACTATACGATCACGGCGAGCTACAATATGTCCCTGAATACAAAGGGACCTTGTCATCTTTAGCTTGGAGACAAAACTGTTTCTTACCAAAATAGCTATTTTCAAGGGTAATATTGTAACTGTGGCCTTTTTTTCTTTTCATAATGTTTTAGGAAGGCCTCTGGAAGGTTTCAACCTAAAACAGGTGCATGCTGTCAACGTAGTCGGCAGGATTCAAACCTGCGCGGGGAAACTCCACAAAATGTCCCTGAATACAAAGGGACCTTGTCATCTTTAGCTTGGAGACAAAACTGTTTCTTACCAAAATAACTATTTTCAAGGGTAATATTGTAACTGTGGCCTTTTTTTCTTTTCATAATGTTTTAGGAAGGCCTCTGGAAGGTTTCAACCTAAAACAGGTGCATGCTGTCGACGTAGTCGGCAGGATTCGAACCTGCGCGGGGAAACCCCAATGGATTTCTAGTCCATCGCCTTAACCACTCGGCCACGACTACAACCTGGGTATATGAGCATGTCATTTCACTTGGAGCCTCGTAGCGTCGCGGCCCTAGGCCAAGGTAGAGCAGCAATAACTCGACAGCGAAACGTACCGCTCCACAAAAAGAGGTTCCTTCGCCCGAACAGGGACTTGAACCCTGGACCCTCAGATTAAAAGTCTGATGCTCTACCGACTGAGCTATCCAGGCTCTTGCTTAGACTGCGCACGTGCTGCGTGGGAACACATAGCAAAATTAATAGTATTGGCAGGAGAAAAAAAGATTCTCAAATGCATCGCGTTTCTTTCTTCGACGATTCAGAACCTCTGATATATCCAAATATATTTGTCAATTAGTGGGAACGCAGCCTATTACACTAATAATAACGATCAAACGACAATAATAATTGTCTGAATAGCATCTTTGCATGCTTTAATGATGTTGACTTGCGCCGCGCTTAACATTATTGTAAACTTACGTCAAAAAAGCGCAGTTGTTTGAGGGAACTGACACCTAGCGATTAGAAAATATACCAGCACCGTATTCTCTCTGTAGCAGCAGGACTACAGATTACACACAAACAGAGGAAACTAAACAGGAGTGTTTTGTTTTCAGTCTTTCTCTAAGGGTTCAAACCTGAGAGCTTGGGCTCTCAAAGAAGGTCCCAGTGGCAATTCACTCAAACGTCCAGAGCACGTCAAGAACGCGCCGGGCACAAAAAAGGGGGCTGAAGGACGGGGTAGCATGGAGCTCAATCTCAATGGCACCCAGAAAAACCTGCCGTGACCCGGATTCGAACCGGGGTTGCTGCGGCCACAACACAGAGTACTAACCACTATACGATCACGGCGAGCTACCGGTCTGCCCTCTGATGGCTCTCCACAATATGTCCCTGAATACAAAGGGACCTTGTCATCTTTAGCTTGGAGACAAAACTGTTTCTTACCAAAATAGCTATTTTCAAGGGTAATATTGTAACTGTGGCCTTTTTTTCTTTTCATAATGTTTTAGGAAGGCCTCTGGAAGGTTTCAACCTAAAACAGGTGTATGCTGTCAACGTAGTCGGCAGGATTCAAACCTGCGCGGGGAAACTCCACAAAATGTCCCTGAATACAAAGGGACCTTGTCATCTTTAGCTTGGAGACAAAACTGTTTCTTACCAAAATAACTATTTTCAAGGGTAATATTGTAACTGTGGCCTTTTTTTCTTTTCATAATGTTTTAGGAAGGCCTCTGGAAGGTTTCAACCTAAAACAGGTGCGTGCTGTCGACGTAGTCGGCAGGATTCAAATCTGCGCGGGGAAACCCCAATGGATTTCTAGTCCATCGCCTTAACCACTCGGCCACGACTACAACCTGGGTGTAGTGAGCATGTCATTTCACTTGGATCCTCGTAGCGTCGCGGCCCTAGGCCAAGGTAGAGCAGCAATAACTCGACAGCGAAATGTACCGCTCCACAAAAAGAGGTTCATTCGCCCGAACAGGGACTTGAACCTTGGACCCTCAGATTAAAAGTCTGATGCTCTACCGACTGAGCTATCCAAGCTCTTGCTTAGACTGCGCACGTGCTGCGTGGGAACACATAGCAAAATTAATAGTATTGGCAGGAGAAAAAAAGATTCTCAAATGCATCGCGTTTCTTTCTTCGACGATTCAGAACCTCTGATATATCCAAGTATATTTGTCAATTAGTGGGAACGCAGCCTATTACACTAATAATAACGATCAAACGACAATAATAATTGTCTGAAAAGCATCTTTGCATGCTTTAATGATGTTGACTTGCGGCGCGCTTAACATTATTGTAAACTTACGTCAAAAAAGCGCAGTTGTTTGAAGCAAATAGCAAGTCCACTGCACTCTAGGTAACAGCCATCGAGGGAACTGACACCTAGCGATTAGAAAATATACCAGCACCGTATTCTCTCTGTAGCAGCAGGACTACAGATTACACACAAACAGAGGAAACTAAACAGGAGTGTTTTGTTTTCAGTCTTTCTCTAAGGGTTCAAACCTGAGAGCTTGGGCTCTCAAAGAAGGTCCCAGTGGCAATTCACTCAAACGTCCAGAGCACGTCAAGAACGCGCCGGGCACAAAAAAGGGGGCTGAAGGACGGGGTAGCATGGAGCTCAATCTCAATGGCACCCAGAAAAACCTGCTGTGACCCGGATTGCTGCGGCCACAACACAGAATACTAACCACTATACGATCACGGCGAGCTACAATATGTCCCTGAATACAAAGGGACCTTGTCATCTTTAGCTTGGAGACAAAACTGTTTCTTACCAAAATAGCTATTTTCAAGGGTAATATTGTAACTGTGGCCTTTTTTTCTTTTCATAATGTTTTAGGAAGGCCTCTGGAAGGTTTCAACCTAAAACAGGTGCATGCTGTCAACGTAGTCGGCAGGATTCAAACCTGCGCGGGGAAACTCCACAAAATGTCCCTGAATACAAAGGGACCTTGTCATCTTTAGCTTGGAGACAAAACTGTTTCTTACCAAAATAACTATTTTCAAGGGTAATATTGTAACTGTGGCCTTTTTTTCTTTTCATAATGTTTTAGGAAGGCCTCTGGAAGGTTTCAACCTAAAACAGGTGCATGCTGTCGACGTAGTCGGCAGGATTCGAACCTGCGCGGGGAAACCCCAATGGATTTCTAGTCCATCGCCTTAACCACTCGGCCACGACTACAACCTGGGTATATGAGCATGTCATTTCACTTGGAGCCTCGTAGCGTCGCGGCCCTAGGCCAAGGAAGAGCAGCAATAACTCGACAGCGAAACGTACCGCTCCACAAAAAGAGGTTCCTTTGCCCGAACAGGGACTTGAACCCTGGACCCTCAGATTAAAAGTCTGATGCTCTACCGACTGAGCTATCCAGGCTCTTGCTTAGACTGCGCACGTGCTGCGTGGGAACACATAGCAAAATTAATAGTATTGGCAGGAGAAAAAAAGATTCTCAAATGCATCGCGTTTCTTTCTTCGACGATTCAGAACCTCTGATATATCCAAATATATTTGTCAATTAGTGGGAACGCAGCCTATTACACTAATAATAACGATCAAACGACAATAATAATTGTCTGAATAGCATCTTTGCATGCTTTAATGATGTTGACTTGCGCCGCGCTTAACATTATTGTAAACTTACGTCAAAAAAGCGCAGTTGTTTGAGGGAACTGACACCTAGCGATTAGAAAATATACCAGCACCGTATTCTCTCTGTAGCAGCAGGACTACAGATTACACACAAACAGAGGAAACTAAACAGGAGTGTTTTGTTTTCAGTCTTTCTCTAAGGGTTCAAACCTGAGAGCTTGGGCTCTCAAAGAAGGTCCCAGTGGCAATTCACTCAAACGTCCAGAGCACGTCAAGAACGCGCCGGGCACAAAAAAGGGGGCTGAAGGACGGGGTAGCATGGAGCTCAATCTCAATGGCACCCAGAAAAACCTGCCGTGACCCGGATTCGAACCGGGGTTGCTGCGGCCACAACACAGAGTACTAACCACTATACGATCACGGCGAGCTACCGGTCTGCCCTCTGATGGCTCTCCACAATATGTCCCTGAATACAAAGGGACCTTGTCATCTTTAGCTTGGAGACAAAACTGTTTCTTACCAAAATAGCTATTTTCAAGGGTAATATTGTAACTGTGGCCTTTTTTTCTTTTCATAATGTTTTAGGAAGGCCTCTGGAAGGTTTCAACCTAAAACAGGTGTATGCTGTCAACGTAGTCGGCAGGATTCAAACCTGCGCGGGGAAACTCCACAAAATGTCCCTGAATACAAAGGGACCTTGTCATCTTTAGCTTGGAGACAAAACTGTTTCTTACCAAAATAACTATTTTCAAGGGTAATATTGTAACTGTGGCCTTTTTTTCTTTTCATAATGTTTTAGGAAGGCCTCTGGAAGGTTTCAACCTAAAACTGGTGCGTGCTGTCGACGTAGTCGGCAGGATTCAAATCTGCGCGGGGAAACCCCAATGGATTTCTAGTCCATCGCCTTAACCACTCGGCCACGACTACAACCTGGGTGTAGTGAGCATGTCATTTCACTTGGAGCCTCGTAGTGTCGCGGCCCTAGGCCAGGGTATAGCAGCAAGAACTCGACAGCGAAACGTACCGCTCCACAAAAAGAGGTTCCTTCAACCGAACAGGGACTTGAACCGTGGACCCTCAGATCAAAAGTCTGAAGCTCTACCGACTGAGCTATCCAGGCTCTTGCTTAGACTGCGCACGTGCTGCATGGGAACACATAGCAAAATTAATAGTATTGGCAGGAGAAAAAAAGATTCTCAAATGCATCGCGTTTCTTTCTTCGACGATTCAGAACCTCTGATATATCCAAGTATATTTGTCAATTAGTGGGAACGCAGCCTATTACACTAATAATAACGATCAAACGACAATAATAATTGTCTGAAAAGCATCTTTGCATGCTTTAATGATGTTGACTTGCGGCTCGCTTAACATTATTGTAAACTTACGTCAAAAAAGCGCAGTTGTTTGAAGCAAATAGCAAGTCCACTGCACTCTAGGTAACAGCCATCGAGGGAACTGACACCTAGAAATTAGAAAATATACCAGCACCGTATTCTCTCTGTAGCAGCAGGACTACAGATTACACACAAACAGAGGAAACTAAACAGGAGTGTTTTGTTTTCAGTCTTTCTCTAAGGGTTCAAACCTTAGAAATTGGGCTCTCAAAGAAGGTCCCAGTGGCAATTCACTCAAACGTCCAGAGAACGTCAAGAACGCGCCGGGCACAAAAAAGGGGGCTGAAGGACGGGGTAGCATGGAGCTCAATCTCAATGGCACCCAGAAAAACCTGCCGTGACCCGGATTCGAACCGGGGTTGCTGCGGCCACAACACAGAGTACTAACCACTATACGATCACGGCGAGCTACCGGTCTGCCCTCTGATGGTTCTCCACAATATGTCCCTGAATACAAAGAGACCTTGTCATCTTTAATTTGGAGACAAAACTGTTTCTTACCAAAATAACTATTTTCAAGGGTAATATTGTAACTGTGGCCTTTTTTTCTTTTCATAATGTTTTAGGAAGGCCTCTGGAAGGTTTCAACCTAAAACAGATGCATGCTGTCGACATAGTCGAACCTGCGCAGGGAAACCCCAATGGATTTCTAGTCCATCGCCTTAACCACTCGGCCACGACTACAATCTGGGTGTAGTGAGCATGTCATTTCACTTGGAGCCTCGTAGCGTCGCGGCCCTAGGCCAGGGTACAGCAGCAAGAACTCGACAGCGAAACGTACCGCTCCACAAAAAGAGGTTCCTTCGCCTGAACAGGGACTTGAACCCTGGACCCTCAGATTAAAAGTCTGATGCTCTACCGACTGAGCTATCCAGGCTCTTGCTTAGACTATGCACGTGCTGCGTGGGAACACATAGCAAAATTAATAGTATTGGCAGGAGAAAAAAAGATTCTCAAATGCATCGCGTTTCTTTCTTCGACGATTCAGAACCTCTGATATATCCAAGTATATTTGTCAATTAGTGGGAACGCAGCCTATTACACTAATAATAACGATCAAACGACAATAATAATTGTCTGAAAAGCATCTTTGCATGCTTTAATGATGTTGACTTGTGGCGCGCTTAACATTATTGTAAACTTACGTCAAAAAAGCGCAGTTGTTTGAAGCAAATAGCAAGTCCACTGCACTCTAGGTAACAGCCATCGAGGGAACTGACACCTAGCGATTAGCAAATATACTAGCACCGTATTCTCTCTGTAGCAGCAGGACTACAGATTACACACAAACAGAGGAAACTAAACAGGAGTGTTTTGTTTTCAGTCTTTCTCTAAGGGTTCAAACCTTAGAAATTGGGCTCTCAAAGAAGGTCCCAGTGGCAATTCACTCAAACGTCCAGAGAACGTCAAGAACGCGCCTGGCACAAAAAAGGGGGCTGAAGGACGGGGTGAGGAGAGGTGGTAGCATGGAGCTCAATCTCAATGGCACCCAGAAAAACCTGCCGTGACCCGGATTCGAACCGGGGTTGCTGCGGCCACAACACAGAGTACTAACCACTATACGATCACGGCAAGCTACCGGTCTGCCCTCTGATGGTTCTCCACAATATGTCCCTGAATACAAAGAGACCTTGTCATCTTTAATTTGGAGACAAAACTGTTTCTTACCAAAATAACTATTTTCAAGGGTAATATTGTAACTGTGGCCTTTTTTTCTTTTCATAATGTTTTAGGAAGGCCTCTGGAAGGTTTCAACCTAAAACAGATGCATGCTGTCGACATAGTCGAACCTGCGCAGGGAAACCCCAATGGATTTCTAGTCCATCGCCTTAACCACTCGGCCACGACTACAACCTGGGTGTAGTGAGCATGTCATTTCACTTGGAGCCTCGTAGCGTCGCGGCCCTAGGCCATGGTAGAGCAGCAATAACTCGACAGCGAAACGTACCGCTCCACAAAAAGAGGTTCCTTCGCCTGAACAGGGACTTGAACCCTGGACCCTCAGATTAAAAGTCTGATGCTCTACCGACTGAGCTATCCAGGCTCTTGCTTAGACTATGCACGTGCTGCGTGGGAACACATAGCAAAATTAATAGTATTGGCAGGAGAAAAAAAGATTCTCAAATGCATCGCGTTTCTTTCTTCGACGATTCAGAACCTCTGATATATCCAAGTATATTTGTCAATTAGTGGGAACGCAGCCTATTACACTAATAATAACGATCAAACGACAATAATAATTGTCTGAAAAGCATCTTTGCATGCTTTAATGATGTTGACTTGCGGCGCGCTTAACATTATTGTAAACTTACGTCAAAAAAGCGCAGTTGTTTGAAGCAAATAGCAAGTCCACTGCACTCTAGGTAACAGCCATCGAGGGAACTGACACCTAGCGATTAGCAAATATACTAGCACCGTATTCTCTCTGTAGCAGCAGGACTACAGATTACACACAAACAGAGGAAACTAAACAGGAGTGTTTTGTTTTCAGTCTTTCTCTAAGGGTTCAAACCTTAGAAATTGGGCTCTCAAAGAAGGTCCCAGTGGCAATTCACTCAAACGTCCAGAGAACGTCAAGAACGCGCCGGGCACAAAAAAGGGGGCTGAAGGACGGGGTGAGGAGAGGTGGTAGCATGGAGCTCAATCTCAATGGCACCCAGAAAAACCTGCCGTGACCCGGATTCGAACCGGGGTTGCTGCGGCCACAACACAGAGTACTAACCACTATACGATCACGGCGAGCTACCGGTCTGCCCTCTGATGGTTCTCCACAATATGTCCCTGAATACAAAGAGACCTTGTCATCTTTAATTTGGAGACAAAACTGTTTCTTACCAAAATAACTATTTTCAAGGGTAATATTGTAACTGTGGCCTTTTTTTCTTTTCATAATGTTTTAGGAAGGCCTCTGGAAGGTTTCAACCTAAAACAGATGCATGCTGTCGACATAGTCGAACCTGCGCAGGGAAACCCCAATGGATTTCTAGTCCATCGCCTTAACCACTCGGCCACGACTACAATCTGGGTGTAGTGAGCATGTCATTTCACTTGGAGCCTCGTAGCGTCGCGGCCCTAGGCCAGGGTACAGCAGCAAGAACTCGACAGCGAAACGTACCGCTCCACAAAAAGAGGTTCCTTCGCCTGAACAGGGACTTGAACCCTGGACCCTCAGATTAAAAGTCTGATGCTCTACCGACTGAGCTATCCAGGCTCTTGCTTAGACTATGCACGTGCTGCGTGGGAACACATAGCAAAATTAATAGTATTGGCAGGAGAAAAAAAGATTCTCAAATGCATCGCGTTTCTTTCTTCGACGATTCAGAACCTCTGATATATCCAAGTATATTTGTCAGTTAGTGGGAACGCAGCCTATTACACTAATAATAACGATCAAACGACAATAATAATTGTCTGAAAAGCATCTTTGCATGCTTTAATGATGTTGACTTGCGGCTCGCTTAACATTATTGTAAACTTACGTCAAAAAAGCGCAGTTGTTTGAAGCAAATAGCAAGTCCACTGCACTCTAGGTAACAGCCATCGAGGGAACTGACACCTAGAAATTAGAAAATATACCAGCACCGTATTCTCTCTGTAGCAGCACGACTACAGATTACACACAAACAGAGGAAACTAAACAGGAGTGTTTTGTTTTCAGTCTTTCTCTAAGGGTTCAAACCTGAGAAATTGGGCTCTCAAAGAAGGTCCCAGTGGCAATTCACTCAAACGTCCAGAGAACGTCAAGAACGCGCCGGGCACAAAAAAGGGGGCTGAAGGACGGGGTAGCATGGAGCTCAATCTCAATGGCACCCAGAAAAACCTGCCGTGACCCGGATTCGAACCGGGGTTGCTGCGGCCACAACACAGAGTACTAACCACTATACAATCACGGCGAGCTACCGGTCTGCCCTCTGATGGTTCTCCACAATATGTCCCTGAATACAAAGGGACCTTGTCATCTTTAGCTTGGAGACAAAACTGTTTCTTACCAAAATAGCTATTTTCAAGGGTAATATTGTAACTGTGGCCTTTTTTTCTTTTCATAATGTTTTAGGAAGGCCTCAACCTAAAACAGGTGCATACTGTCGACGTAGTCAGCAGGACTAGAACCTGCGCGGGGAAACCCCAATGGATTTCTAGTCCATCGCCTTAACCACTCGGCCACGACTACAATCTGTGTGTAATGAGCATGTCATTTCACTTGGAGCCTCGTAGCGTCGCGGCCCTAGGCCAGGGTAGAGCAGCAAGAAGTCGACAGCGAAACGTACCGCTCCACAAAAAGAGGTTCCTTCGCCCGAACAGGGACTTGAACCCTGGACCCTCAGATTAAAAGTCTGATGCTCTACCGACTGAGCTATCCAGGCTCTTGATTAGACTGCACACGTGCTGCGTGGGAACACATAGCAAAATTAATAGTATTGGCAGGAGAAAAAAAGATTCTCAAATGCATCGCGTTTCTTTCTTCGACGATTCAGAACCTCTGATATATCCAAGTATATTTGTCAATTAGTGGGAACGCAGCCTATTACACTAATAATAACGATCAAACGACAATAATAATTGTCTGAAAAGCATCTTTGCATGCTTTAATGATGTTGACTTGCGGCTCGCTTAACATTATTGTAAACTTACGTCAAAAAAGCGCAGTTGTTTGAAGCAAATAGCAAGTCCACTGCACTCTAGGTAACAGCCATCGAGGGAACTGACACCTAGAAATTAGAAAATATACCAGCACCGTATTCTCTCTGTAGCAGCAGGACTACAGATTACACACAAACAGAGGAAACTAAACAGGAGTGTTTTGTTTTCAGTCTTTCTCTAAGGGTTCAAACCTTAGAAATTGGGCTCTCAAAGAAGGTCCCAGTGGCAATTCACTCAAACGTCCAGAGAACGTCAACAACGCGCCGGGCACAAAAAAGGGGGCTGAAGGACGGGGTGAGGAGAGGTGGTAGCATGGAGCTCAATCTCAATGGCACCCAGAAAAACCTGCCGTGACCCGGATTCGAACCGGGGTTGCTGCGGCCACAACACAGAGTACTAACCACTATACGATCACGGCGAGCTACCGGTCTGCCCTCTGATGGCTCTCCACAATATGTCCCTGAATACAAAGAGACCTTGTCATCTTTAATTTGGAGACAAAACTGTTTCTTACCAAAATAACTATTTTCAAGGGTAATATTGTAACTGTGGCCTTTTTTTCTTTTCATAATGTTTTAGGAAGGCCTCTGGAAGGTTTCAACCTAAAACAGATGCATGCTGTCGACGTAGTCGAACCTGCGCAGGAAAACCCCAATGGATTTCTAGTCCATCGCCTTAACCACTCGGCCACGACTACAATCTGGGTGTAGTGAGCATGTCATTTCACTTGGAGCCTCGTAGCGTCGCGGCCCTAGGCCAGGGTAGAGCAGCAAGAACTCGACAGCGAAACGTACCGCTCCACAAAAAGAGGTTCCTTCGCCTGAACAGGGACTTGAACCCTGGACCCTCAGATTAAAAGTCTGATGCTCTACCGACTGCGCTATCCAGGCTCTTGCTTAGACTATGCACGTGCTGCGTGGGAACACATAGCAAAATTAATAGTATTGGCAGGAGAAAAAAAGATTCTCAAATGCATCGCGTTTCTTTCTTCGACGATTCAGAACCTCTGATATATCCAAGTATATTTGTCAATTAGTGGGAACGCAGCCTATTACACTAATAATAACGATCAAACGACAATAATAATTGTCTGAAAAGCATCTTTGCATGCTTTAATGATGTTGACTTGCGGCGCGCTTAACATTATTGTAAACTTACGTCAAAAAAGCGCAGTTGTTTGAAGCAAATAGCAAGTCCACTGCACTCTAGGTAACAGCCATCGAGGGAACTGACACCTAGCGATTAGCAAATATACCAGCACCGTATTCTCTCTGTAGCAGCAGGACTACAGATTACACACAAACAGAGGAAACTAAACAGGAGTGTTTTGTTTTCAGTCTTTCTCTAAGGGTTCAAACCTGAGAGCTTGGGCTCTCAAAGAAGGTCCCAGTGGCAATTCACTCAAACGTCCAGAGCACGTCAAGAACGCGCCGGGCACAAAAAAGGGGGCTGAAGGACGGGGTGAGGAGAGGTGGTAGCATGGAGCTCAATCTCAATGGCACCCAGAAAAACCTGCCGTGCCCTGGATTCGAACCGGGGTTGCTGCGGCCACAACACAGAGTACTAACCACTATACGATCACGGCGAGCTACCGGTCTGCCCTCTGATGGTTCTCCACAATATGTCACTAAATACAAAGGGATCTTGTCATCTTTAGCTTGGAGACAAAACTGTTTCTTACCAAAATAGCTATTTTCAAGGGTAATATTGTAACTGTGGCCTTTTTTTCTTTTTATAATGTTTTAGCAAGGCCTCCGGAAGGTTTCAACCTAAAACAGGCGCATGCTGTCAACGTAGTCGGCAGGATTCGAACCTGAGCGGGGAAACTCCACAAAATGTCCCTGAATACAAAGGGACCTTGTCATCTTTAGCTTGGAGACAAAACTGTTTCCTACCAAAATAACTATTTTCAAGGGTAATATTGTAACTGTGGCCTTTTTTTCTTTTCATAATGTTTTAGGAAGGCCTCTGGAAGGTTTCAACCTAAAACAGGTGCATGCTGTCAACGTAGTCGGCAGGATTCGAACCTGCGCGGGGAAACTCCACAAAATGTCCCTGAATACAAAGGGACCTTGTCATCTTTAGCTTGGAGACAAAACTGTTTCTTACCAAAATAACTATTTTCAAGGGTAATATTGTAACTGTGGCCTTTTTTTCTTTTCATAATATTTTAGGAAGGCCTCTGGAAGGTGTCAACCTAAAACAGGTGCATGCTGTCAACGTAGTCGGCAGCATTCGAATCTGCGCAGGGAAACCCCAATGGATTTCTAGCCCATCGCCTTGACCACTCGGCCACGAGTACAATCTGATTGTAGTGAGCATGTCATTTCACTTGGATAAAAAAAGATTCTCAAATGCATCGCGTTTCTTTCTTCGACGATTCAGAACCTCTGATATATCCAAGTATATTTGTCAGTTAGTGGGAACGCAGCCTATTACACTAATAATAACGATCAAACGACAATAATAATTGTCTGAAAAGCATCTTTGCATGCTTTAATGATGTTGACTTGCGGCTCGCTTAACATTATTGTAAACTTACGTCAAAAAAGCGCAGTTGTTTGAAGCAAATAGCAAGTCCACTGCACTCTAGGTAACAGCCATCGAGGGAACTGACACCTAGAAATTAGAAAATATACCAGCACCGTATTCTCTCTGTAGCAGCACGACTACAGATTACACACAAACAGAGGAAACTAAACAGGAGTGTTTTGTTTTCAGTCTTTCTCTAAGGGTTCAAACCTGAGAAATTGGGCTCTCAAAGAAGGTCCCAGTGGCAATTCACTCAAACGTCCAGAGAACGTCAAGAACGCGCCGGGCACAAAAAAGGGGGCTGAAGGACGGGGTAGCATGGAGATCAATCTCAATGGCACCCAGAAAAACCTGCCGTGACCCGAATTCGAACCGGGGTTGCTGCGGCCACAACACAGAGTACTAACCACTATACGATCACGGCGAGCTACCGGTCTGCCCTCTGATGGTTCTCCACAATATGTCCCTGAATACAAAGGGACCTTGTCATCTTTAGCTTGGAGACAAAACTGTTTCTTACCAAAATAGCTATTTTCAAGGGTAATATTGTAACTGTGGCCTTTTTTTCTTTTCATAATGTTTTAGGAAGGCCTCAACCTAAAACAGGTGCATGCTGTCGACGTAGTCAGCAGGATTAGAACCTGCGCGGGGAAACCCCAATGGATTTCTAGTCCATCGCCTTAACCACTCGGCCACGACTACAATCTGTGTGTAATGAGCATGTCATTTCACTTGGAGCCTCGTAGCGTGCCCTAGGACAGGGTAGAGCAGCAAGAAGTCGACAGCGAAACGTACCGCTCCACAAAAAGAGGTTCCTTCGCCCGAACAGGGACTTGAACCCTGGACCCTCAGATTAAAAGTCTGATGCTCTACCGACTGAGCTATCCAGGCTCTTGATTAGACTGCACACGTGCTGCGTGGGAACACATAGCAAAATTAATAGTATTGGCAGGAGAAAAAAAGATTCTCAAATGCATCGCGTTTCTTTCTTCGACGATTCAGAACCTCTGATATATCCAAGTATATTTGTCAATTAGTGGGAACGCAGCCTATTACACTAATAATAACGATCAAACGACAATAATAATTGTCTGAAAAGCATCTTTGCATGCTTTAATGATGTTGACTTGCGGCTCGCTTAACATTATTGTAAACTTACGTCAAAAAAGCGCAGTTGTTTGAAGCAAATAGCAAGTCCACTGCACTCTAGGTAACAGCCATCGAGGGAACTGACACCTAGAAATTAGAAAATATACCAGCACCGTATTCTCTCTGTAGCAGCAGGACTACAGATTACACACAAACAGAGGAAACTAAACAGGAGTGTTTTGTTTTCAGTCTTTCTCTAAGGGTTCAAACCTTAGAAATTGGGCTCTCAAAGAAGGTCCCAGTGGCAATTCACTCAAACGTCCAGAGAACGTCAAGAACGCGCCGGGCACAAAAAAGGGGGCTGAAGGACGGGGTGAGGAGAGGTGGTAGCATGGAGCTCAATCTCAATGGCACCCAGAAAAACCTGCCGTGACCCGGATTCGAACCGGGGTTGCTGCGGCCACAACACAGAGTACTAACCACTATACGATCATGGCGAGCTACCGGTCTGCCCTCTGATGGTTCTCCACAATATGTCCCTGAATACAAAGAGACCTTGTCATCTTTAATTTGGAGACAAAACTGTTTCTTACCAAAATAACTATTTTCAAGGGTAATATTGTAACTGTGGCCTTTTTTTCTTTTCATAATGTTTTAGGAAGGCCTCTGGAAGGTTTCAACCTAAAACAGATGCATGCTGTCGACGTAGTCGAACCTGCGCAGGGAAACCCCAATGGATTTCTAGTCCATCGCCTTAACCACTCGGCCACGACTACAATCTGGGTGTAGTGAGCATGTCATTTCACTTGGAGCCTCGTAGCGTCGCGGCCCTATGCAAGGGTAGAGCAGCAAGAACTCGACAGCGAAACGTACCGCTCCACAAAAAGAGGTTCCTTCGCCCGAACAGGGACTTGAACCCTGGACCCTCAGATTAAAAGTCTGATGCTCTACCGACTGAGCTATCCAGACTCTTGCTTAGACTGCGCACGTGCTGCGTGGGAACACATAGCAAAATTAATAGTATTGGCAGGAGAAAAAAAGATTCTCAAATGCATCGCGTTTCTTTCTTCGATGATTCAGAACCTCTGATATATCCAAATATATTTGTCAATTAGTGGGAACGCAGCCTATTACACTAATAATAACGATCAAACGACAATAATAATTGTCTGAAAAGCATCTTTGCATGCTTTAATGATGTTGACTTGCGGCGCGCTTAACATTATTGTAAACTTACGTCAAAAAAGCGCAGTTGTTTGAAGCAAATAGCAAGTCCACTGCACTCTAGGTAACAGCCATCGAGGGAACTGACACCTAGCGATTAGCAAATATACCAGCACCGTATTCTCTCTGTAGCAGCAGGACTACAGATTACACACAAACAGAGGAAACTAAACAGGAGTGTTTTGTTTTCAGTCTTTCTCTAAGGGTTCAAACCTGAGAGCTTGGGCTCTCAAAGAAGGTCCCAGTGGCAATTCACTCAAACGTCCAGAGCACGTCAAGAACGCGCCGGGCACAAAAAAGGGGGCTGAAGGACGGGGTGAGGAGAGGTGGTAGCATGGAGCTCAATCTCAATGGCACCCAGAAAAACCTGCCGTGACCCGGATTCGCTGCGGCCACAACACAGAGTACTAACCACTATACGATCACGGCGAGCTACCAGTCTGCCCTCTGATGGTTCTCCACAATATGTCCCTGAATACAAAGGGACCTTGTCATCTTTAGCTTGGAGACAAAACTGTTTCTTACCAAAATAACTATTTTCAAGGGTAATATTGTAACTGTGGCCTTTTTTTCTTTTCATAGTGTTTTAGGAAGGCCTCTGGAAGGTTTCAACCTAAAACAGGCGCATGCTGTCAACGTAGTTGGCAGGACTCGAACCTGCGCGGGGAAACTCCACAAAATGTCCCTGAATACAAAGGGACCTTGTCATCTTTAGCTTGGAGACAAAACTATTTCTTACCAAAATAACTATTTTCAAGGGTAATATTGTAACTGTGGCCTTTTTTTCTTTTTATAAAGTTTTAGCTAGGACTCTTAGGCTGTTCGGTGACGTTTCCAAGCTCATATAAGTTGGCAGCTGACAAATAGGTGGTGCGATGGACCGTATCCTTTTCGTGGCCGCCACTTTCACGCTTATTCGGATGGCAAGTTGGCCGTTTTCTCTTAAACGATGACTAGGTCCCCAGATTGCCACATAGGTGCTGGGGGGACGCCTCTGGGGGCGATCTTGAGCTACAGGGGGGTCCACGAAACCCATTTAAGGTTTACATAACCGCCTACTCTTCCTCTTAGTCTTCCTCTCTTCTTCCACGAGTGGCCTATTTGTCCCCTAGCCGCCTAATCTTCACCATAGTCTTCCTCTTCTTCCACGAGTGGCCTATTTGTCCCCTAGCCGCCTATTCTTCACCATAGTCTTCCCTTTTCTTCCACGAGTGGCCTATTTGTCCCCTAGCTGCATATTCTTCATCAATTTGTCGACAGAGGGGCCAGAGGGGTCATATTTCATAATTAAAGTTGTTTTATGTGGTAAAACCTACTGTACACCACAGAGGGGACACAATAAAACACAATGAAGTACATTACAGTTATTAATTATGCATAATTAGCCTTATAATTGAACTGTGCAAGGATTACTTACAGAGGCCCTGTCAAATAGATCACAGGTTGGATGCATCACAGTTTGTACAAGATGGAAATTTGACCAGATGTATCTCGGGAAACAAGCCAAGTTGGGGCTCCATACTCTGGGGTTATGGGGGTCCCATGAGTACCTCCCGACACCCGGAGTTTGGTTTCCGAGATACGCCCGATCAAAGCTGGACTGGAAGTGGCCGTATCTCGGAACCAGAAGGTCCCAGGAGCTGGGGACGGTGGGGTTAGAAGGGCCCCCGTGTAACCTCTTTAAGCCCTGAGTTTGGAGCTCCAACTCAGCTTGACTCCCGAGATAAACCCAGTTATGCATAAGAAACTTTCGGACAAAACGCTCTATATCTTGGAAAGGACGTGACCCAGCGGCTCATCCTTCAGGCTGGTGAGGGGTCCCTAGGGGCCCTCTCAGACCCCAGAGTCCCGAGCCTCTGGGACCCTTCCTTCCGAAGTGCACCCTTTCCTGTTGGGCCCTATATCTCTGCATTTGGGGGCGCTAGAAGCTTGGGCCAGGGCGCGTTGGAGAGGGCCCTCCGAGACCTTACTTTGACCCAAGTTCGGTAAATCTAGGTGGCTTTTTCGCGGAGTTATAACCGTTACAATTTCGGAGCCTATGGAGGATGAGAATCAGTTGGACTTAGTTTTTTGGAGCTGATAAATTCTCAGACACTTTTTGTTGGATTTTAGGAAACTTCATCACATATGGTAAAGCGCCGCCTGTAACTTATTTGACAGGGTTCCTGTAGGCTGTCTGTTGTCGGTCTATTAATGGGTCATATTTCATAATTAAAGTGGTTTTATGTGGTAAAACCTACTGTACATGACACAATACAACACAATGATGTACATTACAGCTATTGATTATGCAAAATAAGCTTTAAAATGACATGCCCACAGACAGCATAAATAGGTCCCGTCAAATAAGTTACAGGTTGGCGCTTCCTGTGATATTGCAGGAAGGGCCAACCTGTAACTTATTCAACAGGGTTCCTGTAGGCTGTCTGATGTCGGTCCATAAATGGGTCATATTTCATAATTAAAGTGGTTTTATGTGGTAAAACCTACTGTACACCACACAGGGGACACAATACAACACAATGATGTACATTACAGCTGTTGATTATGCAATATTAGCTTTAAAATGACATGCCCACAGACAGCATATATAGGTCCTGTCAAATAAGTTACAGGTTGGCGCTTCCTGTGATATTGCAGGAAGGGCCAACCTGTAACTTATTCGACAGGGTTCCTGTAGGCTGTCTGTGGTTAATACATTAATGGGTCATATTTCATTATTACAGTGGGGTTTTTAGGTAAAACTATATGCAGTACACCATACAAGGGGTGTCAGATAAGCTACAGGGGTTCATAAGTTACCTGGGTTCTTGGTGAAGCTGGAACACCTATTTAAGTGACTATGGTGTATTTAACCAACAATAATAAAAGGGGAAAATGACAGACAAAATGTTCACACAGCAAACATGTTTATTAGAAAACCAAATCACACACAATAATTAGTTGAACACTTTAATACAAAATAAAATATCAAAAAATAAAAAAACATTTATTTAAAAAAATAAAATAAAATAGTTAAATGTTAAACTAAACCTTTTTTTTTTAAATAAATAAAATAAAAATATATTTAGGAAACAATATATTATTTAAACAAACAATTACTTCAAAATGGAATAGGGATGTGAAGGTATAATTTAAAGTAAGTCACTATGTGATGCATGTAAAATTACTTTAAATTATACCTTCACACCCCTATTCCATTTTGAAGTAATTGTATATACATCACATAGTGACTTACTTTAAATTATACCTTCACGCCCCTATTCCATTTTGAAGTAATTGTACATGCATTACATAGTGACTTGCTTTAAATTATACCTTCATACCCCTATTCCATTTTCAAGTTTTGTACATGCATTAAAACAAGTCACTATGTAATATATGTACAATTACTTCAAAATAGAATAGGTATAATTTTAAGTAATTCACTGTAATTAAATATAACACAATGATGTAGCAGGGTCAGTCAAGGCATAACCACAGACCTTCCATTTGAGATCATAAGTAATTTTTGTGATCATAGAAGCCTAAAAGAATGACAGTTCTTTTAATGATGTACATTACAGCTATTAATTATGCATAATTAGCCTAAAATTTATCTGTGCAAGGACTGCTTACAGGGGCCTTGCCAAATAGATCACAGGTTGGATGCTGTTTTGGAGCTGATGAATTCTTGGAAACTCTTAGGAAACTTCATCACATATGCCGCCTATAACTTATTTGACAGGGTTCCTGTAGGCTGTCTGATGTCGGCCCATCAATGGGTCATATTTCATAATTAAAGTGGTTTTATGTGGTACAACCTACTGTACACCACACAGGGGACACAATACAACACAATGATGTACATTACAGCTGTTGATTATGCAAAATTAGCTTTAAAATGACGCCCACAGACAGCATAAATAGGTCCCGTCAAATAAGTTACAGGTTGGCGCTTCCTGTGATATTGCAGGAAGGGGCCACCTGTACCTTATTCGACAGGGTTCCTGTAGGCTGTCTGATGTCTGTCCATTAATGGGTCATATTTCATAATTAAAGTGGTTTTATGTGGTAAAACCTACTGTATGCCACGCAGGGGACATAATACAACACAATGATTTACATTACAGCTATTAGTTATGCATAATTAGCCTTAAAATGACATGCCCACAGACAGCATGCAGAGGTCCCGTCAGAGGTCCCATCAAAATGCAGAGGCCGGATCCATGGAGATTTGGGTTTTTTGACTTTTCTCACCTTCACTGAAACAACCAGGCACTCAGTGCTGGTATGTCCAAGCCGGGGAGGGTTCGCCATTCCCGGCCAAAAGCGAATTCTCCAAGCGGTGCTGGTGCTGGTCGGACCGGTGGGCCCACTGGAGGGTGGTTGCGAGCAAAGACGGACTCAAAACGGCCCGTCCAGGTGTTGTCAAGGAGAGGGGAGTGAAGGTGGCCACCCCTGCTGTACAGACCGTCGTGAGGCCCACTCAGAGGCACTCTGCATGGGCATAGAATCCAGTTTCCACCGTGGTGGAAGTCTGGAAGCCTGGAAGTGCTCCAGGGTGTACAAGGCAGTCACCCAAGCCGACAAGAGAGCACCCTGGTCGGACAGAAAAGTTGGTTGGGTCCCTCTGAATAAATGGAAGCCTGGAAGAGCTCCAGGATGTACAAGGCAGTGAACCAAGCCCAGCAGAGTCTACACAAGGCGATCAGAGGAGGTGGATGGGCCCTCTTGGAGGAGAGGGAACCAGGATGTCTGTGGCAGTCGCCCAAGCCGACAAGATAGCACCCTGTGCGGGTTGAGTCTTCCAGTAACCTCCCTGGATCTGTTTCCAGAGGTCCATACTCACGGAGCAGGGCGGGCATGAATAGCAGTTGCGTGGTTCTCTGGAGGCCCGGGTTGGCTGGGAAACAGTGGCCGGGCTTAAGTGTGGGACCCCCGGGCTCGAACGGTGCACAGGTAGGGGTCTCAGGCCGGAGCTCTGGTTCTCAGAGGCGGACGCAGGGTGTACCTCCGTGGGGTTCCCTGTCCAGGGCTCTGGTACTCTGAGGCGGATGCAGGGGCTACCTCTGTGGGGGTCCCTGGCCGGGGCTCTGGTTCTCCGAGGCAGGCGTGGAGAGCCGGGTGGAGGGTCCTCCACCTGGAAACCCGGAAGCCCGCCAAAATTTGGCTTAGGTGACCAGTTGCGTGGTTCTCTGGAGGCCCGGGTTGGGTGGGAAACAGTGGCCGGGCTTAAGTGTGGGACCCCCGGGTTCGGAGGGTGCACGGGTGTGGATCCTCTGGAGGTCCCCCTAAGGATGTGGCCAGGGCTATGGTTCTCTGATTCGGGTAGAGAGGGGTGGTATGGTGGGGGTGTGTGGCCGGGGCTGTAGTTCTTTGAGTCGGGTAAAGAGGGGCGGCTATGTGGGGGGGTGTGGCCGGGGCTGTGGTTCTCTGAGTCGGGTAGAGAGGGGTGGCTAGGTGGGTGTCCAGGCCGGGTGTCCTGGAGCTGTGTGTGGGGTGTGTGTGTGGATCTTTGACCGGGCATAACTCCGAAGCCAAGCCGAGTTGGGGCTCCATACTCTGGGGTTATGGGGGTCCCATGGGTACCTCCCAACACCCGGAGTTTGGAGCTCCAAGTCGGCTTGGTTTTCGAGATACACCTGGTCAAAGTTCCAAATTTGACCGGGCATATCTCTGAAGCCAAGCCGAGTTGGGGCTCCTTACTCTGGGGTTATGGGGGTCCCATGGGTACCTCCCCACACCCAGAGTTTGGAGCTCCAAGTCGGCTTGGTTTTCGAGATACACCCGGTCAAAGCTGGACCGGAAGTGGCCGTGTCCCGGAACCGAAAGGTCCCAGGAGTTGGGGACAGTGGGGTTAAAAGAGACCCTTTGTGACCTCTTCAAGCCTGGAGTTTGGAGCTCAGTTTGACTCCCGAAATACACACAGTTATACATAAGAGACTTTTTGGACAAAACGGTCTATATCGCTGTCTTGGACTTAGTGTTTTGGAGCTGATAAATTCTCAGAAACATTTAGTAGATTTCAGTAAACTTCATCACATATGGTGCCGCCTGTAACTTATTCGACAGGGTTCCTGTAGGCTTCCTGTCGGTTCATTAATGGGTCATATTTCATAATTAAAGTGGTTTTATGTGGTAAAACCTACTGTACACCACACAGGGGACACAATACAACACAATGATGTACATTACAGCTGTTGATTATACAAAATTAGCTTTAAAATGACATGCTCACAGACAGCATATATAGGTCCTGTCAAATAAGTTACAGGTTGGCGCTTCCTGTGATATTGCAGGAAGGGCCAAGCTGTAACTTATTCGACAGGGTTCCTGTAGGCTGTCTGTTGTCGGTTCATTAATGGGTCATATTTCATAATTAAAGTGGTTTTATGTGGTAAAACCTACTGTACACCACGCAGGGGGCACAATACAACACAATGATGTACATTACAGGGGGGCTGGGAGCCCGGAATCATCTCCCACGGCCTCTGGGGGGCGAGGTCGAGGGATCCTGGGTGGCCCCGGGCCCCTCCAAAAATCACCTAGGGGGCGCTGCGCAGCTTCCCCCAACCACCTACCACAGGCCGTCGACTAAGTTGCAGGCATACCCTTGTTCGCACGATGTTCCCTAAGGCAAGCAAGACCTCCGGAAGGTTTCAACCAAAAGCAAAGGACGGGGTGAGGAGAGGTGGTAGCATGGAGCTCAATCTCAATGGCACCCAGTAAAACTTGCTATGACCCAGATTCGAAACGGGGTTGCTGCGGCCACAATACAGAATACTAACCATTATACTATCACGGCAAGCTACCAGGCTGCCCTGAGAAGGGTCTCCACAATATGCTGTTGAATACAAAGGGACCTTGTCATCTTTAACTCACAGACAAATCTGTTTCTTACCAAAATAACTCTTTTCAAGGGTAATACTATAACTGTGGCCTTTTTATAAAGTTTTAGCAAGGCCTCTGGAAGGTTTCAACCTAAAGCAGGTGCATGCGGTCAAAATAGTCAGCAGGATTCAAACCTACGCAGGGAGACCCCAATGAATTTCTAAACCATCACCTTAACCACTCAGCCACAACTACAAGCTGGGTGCAGCAGGCATGTCATTTCACTTGGAGCCTCGTAGAGTCGCTGCCCGAGGGCAGGGTAGAGCAGCAAGAACTCAACAGCGAAACGTACCGATCCACAAAAAGAGGTTCTTACGCCCAAACAGGGACTTGAACCCTGGACCCTCAGATTAAAAGTCTGACGCACTACCGACTGAGCTATCCAGGATCTTGCTTGGAATGCACACATGCTACGTGGGAACACATAGCAAAATTAATAGTATTGGCGGGAGAAAAAAAGATGCTTTACATGCTTTAATGGTGTTGACTTGCGGCTCGCTTAACATTATTGTAAACTTACGTCAAAAAGGCGCAGTTGTTTGGAGCAAATAGCAAGTCCACTGCACTCTAGGTAACAGCCATCGAGGGAACTGACACCTAACGATTAGAAAATATACCAGCACCATATTCTCTCTGTAGCAACAGGACTACAGATTACACACAAACAGAGGAAACTAAACAGAAGTGCTTTCTCTAAGGGTTCAAACCTGAGAGCTTGGGCTCTCAAAGAAGGTCCCAGTGGCAATTCACTCAAACGTCCAGAGCACGTCAAGAACGCGCCGGGCACAAAAAAGGGGGTTGAAGGACAGGATGAGGAGAGGTGGTAGCATGGAGCTCAATCTCAATGGCACCCAGAAAAACCTGCCGTGACCCGGATTCGAACCGGGGTTGTCCTTGTCATCTTTACCTTGCAGACAAAACTGATTCTTACCAAAATAACTCTTTTCAAGGGTAAAATTGTAACTGTGGCCTTTTTTTCTTTTTATAAAGTTTTAGCAAGGCCTCCAGAAGGTTTCAACCTAAAGCAAAGCAAAGGACAGGTGGTAGCATGGAGCTCAGTCTCAATGGCACCCAGAAAACCCTGCCATGACCCAGATTGGAACCGGGGTTGCTGCGGCCACAACGCAAAGAACTAACCACTATACGATCATGGCAAGCTACCGGTCTGCTCTGAGAAGGGATGCCACAATATGTCCTTGAATACAAAGGGACCTTGTCATCTTTAGCTTGCAGACAAAACTGTTTCTTACCAAAATAACTCTTTCAAGGGTAATATTGTAACTGTGGCCTTTTTTTCTTTTTATAAAGTTTTAGAAAGGCCTCCAGAAGGTTTCAACCTAAAGCAAAGGACGGGGTGATGAGAGGTGGTAGCATGGAGCTCAATCTCAATGGCACCCAGAAAAACTTGATGTGACCCGGATTCGTACCGGGGTTGCTGCAGCCATAACGATCACACATTTACATTTCCTTAAAAAAATCACCCAATTCTTTACAGTATAAAAACATATGTAAAATCCCCTCTTCCTTTTCCTGGCACACTTTACACATTGCACTTTGTTCTAACCCAATTTTATTTAAAATAGATTTTATGTCTTATAAAATACTCCAAACATTCAAATTTTGTTTCCACACATCTCCCCCTCATGTTCCTCCATATACACTCTTCTTTTAAATCTTTGAATTTTCCCACCCAGTACTTATTTACAATTGGCTCTTTAAAAACACCATCTCTAAAACACAATAAAACATTTTTACAGTACATTCTTTAAAATCATAAAATTTTTCCCCAAGTTTCACATAAATGTTTTTCTGTGTTTTCTCTTCTTCCATAGTCTCTATTCTTTTAATCCACTCTTTTGGTATTGCATTTTTAATGATTTTATATTTGTTTGTTATTTCTTGTTTACTGTATTCTTCTTTTGCTTCTTCCATTGCATCCACAATATATTGCATCTGTAAAAACCCCTCTTTAAACTCATACAGAACATCTCTCACTCTCGTTATCCCCACTTCCATCCATTTCTTAAAAATATATTTCTTTCTCTTGTTTTAAAATGTTGTTATTTAAGAACAAAGGCTGATTTAAAATGTTTTCTCTCCCTTGTGGATTGTACTCGATTTTCGTTAAAAATTAAAATTTCTCTATAAAACTCAGGCAATCCTTCCGTCATCCAAATTTTCGTTTTCATCCATAAAATTCCATCCCCCATGTTAAAATCCCCACATTTGTTTAAAAAATATTTCATTGTTTTTTTTTCCACTCAGTTTTGTTCTCCTCTTGTAGATTTTCACTCTCAAAGCTTTTTTTTTCTGTTCCACATCCATTAATCCCAAACCCCCTTCTCTACCGCCCCTAAAATCGTGTTATGTGCTATCCTTGCTGGTTTCCCCTCCCATAAAAAGTCAAGAAAACATTTCTTCAACCTCTTTTCTGTCCACAAAGGCATCTCAGATACATATAAAACATACCAAAGCTTAGAAACCATTAAAACATTCAATATTAAAACCTTCCCCTTCAAATTTAGTGTCCTCAATTTCAAAAAATGTAACCTTCTCTCTATGTCTGTTACTAGTTCCTCCCACGTCATCTCTTACTTTCTTCTCGTTCTTCCCCATTAAAATCCCTAAAATCCTAAGTTCTTCCACTTCTTTAAAATTAAAACAATCCCTTAAAACCATAGCTTTACCAAATCTCATATATACCATCTTATCCTCATTTACTTTACTACCAGATCCTTTACAATATTCTTTCACAACATTCATTACTGCTTTAACACTTTCTTTTCCTTTTACAATTATTGTTGTATCATCAGCATATTGAAAAACTTTCCCCTCAGCCTTATTTTCCTCAATTTCTATCCCTACTATTCCTTCTTTTTGTTTTATAGCCAATCCTAACGGTTCCGATACAAGTGAATACAACAACGCTGAAAGCGGACAACCCTGTCTTATTGATCTGGTGATTTTAAAACAATCTGTTAAAAACCCATTACATTTTATCTTTGTTAGTGCGCCCTTATATAAAATCTCAATCCATTTAATAAAATTCTCCCCAAAACCAAAGCTCTTTAAAACCTGAAATAAATACCCGTGCTCAACCCTATCAAAAGCTTTTTCGAAATCCAAACTAATTACATATCCATCTTCATTTTTTTCTTTTGTATACCATATTGTGTCTCTTATACTCATCGTTATGTCCGCTATATCTCTTCCTTTTACTCCATACGCTTGGTTTGTTTTAATTATACTTGGCATTACCTCTTTTAACCTGTTTGCTAAAACTTTTGCTAAAATCTTAAGATCTGTGTTCAACATCGTGATCGGTCTGTAGTTTTTTAAATCTACTTTTCCTCCTTTCCTTTTATATATCAGTTTCATTAACCCCATCCTTGTTCTTTCATTAATTTCTTCTTTTTCAAAAATTTCTTTAAAAACATAATTTAAAATCTTTGTTAAAACTCCTTTAAAACATACATAAAATTCAGTTCCCAAACCATCTATTCCCGGACTTTTCTTTGTATTCAGTTGATTTATCGCTCTTTCAATCTCCTCTTCTCTGATTTCTTGGTCACACTCTTTTTTATCTTCCTCACTCACTTTAGCTTTTATCAGATTCAACAGTTTCTTTTTCTCCTTCTCTTCCACACCCCTTGCACTGAACAGATCCTCATAAAAATTCTTTATATCTTCTAAAATCTTTTCATTCCCTTCTACAATTTCCCCATTCTTCCCTCTTATTTCTTTTATAATTTCAGCTTTCCCTCTCTTTTTTTCCAAATCAAAAAAGAACTTTGTACATTTTTCTCCCTCCACCACATATTTTGCTTTGCTTCTTAACCTCGCCCCCTCATATTTCTTTTAGTTTGTCCTCCATTTCCTTTATCTTTTGTATGTCTTTATTGTCTTTATTCAATTCCATTTCTAAACTTTCTTTTATTTCTCTTTCTTTGAATCTTTTACATTTCTGTATTAAACTACAATACTTGATCGAGAATTTCTTGATTAAAAACTTTACGTTCTTCCACCATATTCTCTTATCCTCTTCATACATTCCATTTTCCTTTTCTTTTTCTATAATTTCTTTAACCTTTGAAACATAGTCTTCATTCTTTAAAATCTGTGTATTTAAAATCCCGTCCTTCGGATGAGACGTTAAACCGAGGTCCTGACTCTCTGCGGTCATTAAAAATCCCAGGATGTCCTTCGATAAAGAGTAGGGGTGTAACCCCGGCATCCTGGCCAAATTTGCCCATTGGGCCCTGTCTATCATGGCCTCCTAATCATCCCCATATACTGATTGGCTTCATCACTCTGTCTCCTCTCCACCAATAAGCTGGTGTGTGGTGGGCGTTCTGGCGCAATATGGCTGCCGTCGCAGGTGGATGCTGCACATTGGTGGTGGTTGTGGAGATTCCCCCCTTCTATATGTAAAGTGCTTTGAGTGCCTAGAAAAGCGCTATATAAATGTAACAAATTATTATTATTATTATTTAAAATCCATACTCCCGGCCCTCTTTGCACTTTACTCCAGTCCAACGTAAAAAATAAAAACTTGTGATCGCTAAAACTTGTGTCCTCATACTCTATCTTTTCAATAAAATTCTCCACATTTCTACTACATAAAACAAAGTCAATTCTGGTTTGGCATACAAACTGCCCCACTATTTGCCCCCTTGAAAATTATTTTTTCTTTCCATTTCTTTCTCTCCACACATCTATCATATTATTTTCTTCCATTAATGCTTTTAATTCTTTTCTCCCCGTATCAGTTTTAAAAACCATTCCTTCAGCCATATCTAGTTTACTAAAAACTGTGTTAAAATCCCCCATCATTATTATTTCTTTATATTTCTTTACAATATTTCTTAAAACATTAAAAAAAATCCTTCTTTTCCTTCTCCTCCACTGGTGCATGTACATTTACTAAAATCAAATCTCTTCCTTCATATTTTGTCTCAACTACCATACATTTTCCAATTTTGTCTTTATATACAATATTACTCACTTTAAAAACATCATTCTTCATTAAAAAAGCCACACCTCTCCCAAACCTCCCATCTCCATTATTATAAAAAATAAATCTTTTTATAATCATTCATTACATTTTCTCTCCAGTTCGTTTCTTATAGTGCAATTATGTCTTCCCTTTTACATTTTTCTTTTACTTTTTCAAATTTTCCTATGTCCATCAGTCCCCTCGCATTAAAAGTAACACAACTTAAAACCATTAAAAAAAAGAATAAAAATAAATACTTAAAAATCATTATTCATCATTTTCTCCCTCCAGGCCCCTTAACACATCATATCTGTTAGTCTTTGTCATAGTCTTTTTTCTTGCACTTTCCACATTTGGTTTTACCTTCAATGCTCTTCTTCTTATTTGTCCTCTCCCCCCTCTGTCTTTGTCTATGTTGTCCATCTTTATTTCTTCTTCACTGTCCGTTTCTTTATTTTGATCCATTTTTCCTTGTCCATCTCTCTCCACGTCATCCATAAAAGTGTTAAAACTGTCCGATGTCTCCATTTCCTTCCACTGAGTGTTCTGCTCCATTGTTTGTTCATTATTATTAACGTTCTCTTTCTCTCTTTCTCCTTCCTCTCTGTTGCTCGTGCTTCCGTTTCCTTTTGTTGTAGTCCTTCTTCCTCTTGTCCTTCATCCATTTGTTCTTCATCCTCGTTGTTTCCTTCATGCACCTGTCCGTCCACCTGTTCCTCCCTTCCTCCTTCCTCCTTTTTGTAAAATTTCTTTATCATTCAGGTAGACCGGCAGGTGCATGAAGGAAACAACATAATCTCTGTTTTGCAGGTTCTTCACTTCACAATTCACTCCTTTTACTCGCAGCCCTTCAATCAGTTTATCACACGTTTCTTCTTTTTCCATTGTTAGTTCGTATTCTTTCCCTTGTCTTGGCCTTAGTGCTAAAATTTTGCCATGTCCACATCGTTCTGTTACAGCTTTAATAATGTCCCCCGCTCTCACCTCAATCACATTCTCCACATTCACGATCACTGTAGCTTCTTTTAAATATATCCTTTCAACAAACTTTTCTCTTACTTCTTGTTTTTTTCCATTTCTAGCTCGTAGTCGTTTATCCAGTCCAGTTTCCTTTGCCGTGCGTGTTCCTCCTGCCAGTCCAGTTTCGTTTGCTGTGCGTGTTCCTCCTGCCAGTTTAGTGTCATTTGCTGTGCGTGTTCCTTCTGCCACTCCCGTTTCGTTTGCCGTGCGTTTTCCTCCTGCCAGTCCAGTGTCGTTTGCCATTAATCCATCCATTTTGCAAAAAAAGAAAAAAGAAAAAAAGAAGAACAGGTTAACCACCCTCCAGCCAGCAAAAGCTGCTGTTAGGTGGTTGAAAAAAAAACACCTTCCAAAAAAAAAAACTCTACAAAAAACTACACAAACACTATAAAAGGAAGGAGAGCCTTCCTCTCCTAACTGCAGCCAGTCACTTCCTAAAATGCTCACTAGCTCCCTCTAGCGTGCTCAGGGTGGTATGGCCATAAGCAAAAGCTGCAGCCAAGAGCGGGCTATTTAAAATGTTAGTACACTATTGAAGTAAAATAAAAATGCTTACAGCACCTGGTATTCCCAGACAGTCTCCCATCCAAGTACTAACCAGGCCCAATCCTGCTTAGCTTCCAAGATCAGATGAGATCGGGCGTGCACAGGGTGGTATGGCCATAAGCGAAAGCTGCTGCCAAGAGCGGGCTATTTAAAATATTAGTACACTATTTATTTATTTTTTTGATTCTTTATTTATTATACATTTTAAATTTTAACTATTTACAACAAAGCCCAACATCCGTCCACAATCATAATATACACTCACCTAAAGGATTATTAGGAACACCATACTAATACTGTGTTTGACCCCCTTTCGCCTTCAGAACTGCCTTAATTCTACGTGGCATTGATTCAACAAGGTGCTGAAAGCATTCTTTAGAAATGTTGGCCCATATTGATAGGATAGCATCTTGCAGTTGATGGAGATTTGTGGGATGCACATCCAGGGCACGAAGCTCCCGTTCCACCACATCCCAAAGATGCTCTATTGGGTTGAGATCTGGTGACTGTGGGGGCCATTTTAGTACAGTGAACTCATTGTCATGTTCAAGAAACCAATTTGAAATGATTCGAGCTTTGTGACATGGTGCATTATCCTGCTGGAAGTAGCCATCAGAGGATGGGTACATGGTGGTCATAAAGGGATGGACATGGTCAGAAACAATGCTCAGGTAGGCCGTGGCATTTAAACGATGCCCAATTGGCACTAAGGGGCCTAAAGTGTGCCAAGAAAACATCCCCCACACCATTACACCACCACCACCAGCCTGCACAGTGGTAACAAGGCATGATGAATCCATGTTCTCATTCTGTTTACGCCAAATTCTGACTCTACCATCTGAATGTCTCAACAGAAATCGAGACTCATCAGACCAGGCAACATTTTTCCAGTCTTCAACTGTCCAATTTTGGTGAGCTCGTGCAAATTGTAGCCTCTTTTTCCTATTTGTAGTGGAGATGAGTGGTACCCGGTGGGGTCTTCTGCTGTTGTAGCCCATCCGCCTCAAGGTTGTGCGTGTTGTGGCTTCACAAATGCTTTGCTGCATACCTCGGTTGTAACGAGTGGTTATTTCAGTCAAAGTTGCTCTTCTATCAGCTTGAATCAGTCGGCCCATTCTCCTCTGACCTCTAGCATCAACAAGGCATTTTCGCCCACAGGACTGCCGCATACTGGATGTTTTTCCCTTTTCACACCATTCTTTGTAAACTCTAGAAATGGTTGTGCGTGAAAATCCCAGTAACTGAGCAGATTGTGAAATACTCAGACCGGCCCGTCTGGCACCAACAACCATGCCACGCTCAAAATTGCTTAAATCACCTTTCTTTCCCATTCTGACATTCAGTTTGGAGTTCAGGAGATTGTCTTGACCAGGACCACACCCCTAAATGCATTGAAGCAACTGCCATGTGATTGGTTGATTAGATAATTGCGTTAATGAGAAATTGAACAGGTGTTCCTAATAATCCTTTAGGTGAGTGTATATAAATAAGACAAAGTTAAAATAGATAAAGAAATTTAGAAAAATAAATAAATAAATAAATAAGACCAAAAACAAAAAAACGACCAAAACCATACATATAAAGGATACCAAGTACATCTCAAGATTTTAACATTTTTGATAAAATATTACAGTTTCTTACGATTTCTTAAGCACAATTTTAAAAACAAGGCTCATTTTGTCAAAACACTACACACAATCCACACATCCACACACACAAGTAGCAGAACACCTTCTTTTGCAAAACGAAACACTTCATTCAAAACTTTACAATAATTTAACAAAACCCAATTTTGACACCGTATGGCACACACAATCTGATTCTGTTTGATTCATTTACACACTTATGTTCTCAATCTTAAACACTTGTAACATTTCTACTTTTGTAATGATATAGTCTGGGTTTTATTTTTTTTCCAGAGATATTTTTATAATAAAGTACATATATTTACCAAACACAGCACAAGACCAGTACTGTACAATGATGAAAATATTTATTTCTCTCCACAGTGTAAAATACATCAAAGCATTTCCAAAAGTTGCATTTTGTACTGAAAATCAGAACATATTCTAAATGCAATATAGTATATGAACAAAAACATTTGTAGAGACAAAAAGAAAGCAAAAAAATCTGCATCTGGCCATAGCACTTCATCCACATCGCAGGCAATGTCCTCTCTCACAAGACAGTGAGGGACAGTGATCTTCTTGAATGGCGACTCCATCCTTGCACAGACCCTGCATTGGTTAGGTCACAGGCCGCCTACATGGTTTGAATGAGGGGTATTCTGACATAGGGCTGGAGATCGTAAACCTTCCACCGCAATGCCGCAAAACACATCCCTCAATGGGGTTAAGGAAGGGAGAGTATGGAAGTATTGGAGTGAAAATTGTGGATGCTCATGAAACCAGTTTTGGACCAGAGCAGAACAGTAGAAAGATATATTGTCCCAGATGAGAATGTATCTCATCTGCACTGCATTTATTTGGTCTTCTGCTATGACGATGTTGTGTAGTCAGTCTAAAAATGAGAGTATGTGGGCCGTGTTGTAAGGACCCCATTGATTGCAGCGCACAATATTCAAAACAGCTCTGTGGCCAATTATGTTTCTCCCTCTTCCTCTTCCTCTTACTGTAACATTGTCTTCCATTTTTGTTGAAGACAGGTAAACTCACCTGTTGCATTTTTTTAGTGCTTACACCTGATTGAGTTTACAGTTAAGCACCTAAGTGTCTACACACCTGACGGCTGTGTTTGATCAATTGGAAAGCAGTGCCTTGGAAAGCAGTGCCTTGAAATGGAAAAGAAGTGACATCATGTTAGATTTCTGTGTATAATGTAGAGAAGTGTGTGTAGTGTTCTGCAAAACACTGTGTGTAGTGTTTTGCAAAACGTGTGAGGCTGAAAATGTGCTTATATTTGTGCAGATCTGGGCTGAGGTTTTGCTCCTTGAGTGTCAGGTTTCACTAACTGTGTGTTACTTTAAATTTTAGTGTGTAAGCAGTAGTAAAAAACTGTAATAAGGTCCAACCAAAATTGTATTGTCCTTCTGGTGGCACTGTGTACTTTAGCTGTGGTACACTCCAAAAGGGCAATGTCCAGCAAATAGGGCATCCAAATAGACATAGCTGTGGTAGATGGTTCCAACCACAGTTTCAGGATAACCTTTTTAGCAGCAGTAAGGGCAGCGGACAGAATCCTCTTTTGATTGACAGACAGTGATAGCGAAGAATCATCCAGCAAGAGATAAACCAATGGGTCCTCAGAAGATCTGTCAATAAGTCCTGGACCAAAGACCAGAACTGCTCAATTCGAGGACAGTCCCAGAACATATGCACATATGTACCAGGACTTGCGCTGCTACACAGATGACAAAAAGGATCAGACTTTCTGTTCATTTTATATAGTAAACAAGGAGTGGCATATGCCTTGTAAATTAATTTATAGTGAATCATTTGGTGAGCCGGATTTTTTGAAGTAGCAAAACAATTACCCCAGACAGTGTCCCAATCAATCACGGTATTAAGTTCTCTCTCCCAGAAGTCCTCAGTTGGAATGTTTGAGTACTGTCGTACCAAAAGTGATTTGTAAATTATACTCACAATACCTCTAGAAGCCATACTGGAATCTATCCAGATTATCATAGGATGAGGAGATATTTTAGTCGACCAGTGTACACCATAAGCTTTTAACGAAGATCTCAAACTTAAATACAGAAAAAAGGAAAATCCCAGGAGAGAAAATTCATCCTTTAGAATCTGGAAGGACTTAAGCCCATTATCATTGTACAGATCTTTTAGGGTATAAATACCACACTCAACCCAGCAGTTGGAAACAAACGGTTTGTTACCCATGCAGAGATTACTATTATGCCAAATGGGGGTAGAATCACTGTAGGAATCTGAAGCTCCCATGATCTTTTCTGCCGCTTTCCAGGTTTTAAGAGAATGGCATATGATTGGACCTAACTTTTCCAGAACTTTTTTAGATATACCAGTAAAGGGTAAATCCTGTAGACGCAATGGGTAAATAATATTATTTTCTAAGGCCCGCCATGGCACAGGGGAGTCAACATCAATCCAACTCCTAAGCGGTCTCATTTGGTACGCTAATTAATAGGACCAAAAATCTGGTAGCGATAAGCCACCATGAGGTTTCAACCGTTGCATAGATTTGAGATGAATTCTAGGCCGTTTATTATTCCATAAGAATTTTGTTACTGCTGTATTAAGCTCTTTAAAGTAACCTATAGGTGGTGCCAGAGGTAACGTTGAAAATAAAAAGCTTAGCCTCGGAAGTATATTCATCTTAATAGTGGCCATCCTACCATGAAGAGCCAAGCAGAGTGGAGACCAACACAGAAGATTGGTCGCAATCTTATCAAGAAGAGACTGATAGTTCCACTCAGAAATGCGAGATAATGAAGAAAAAATTCGAATCCCAAGATAATTAAACTGGTTGCTGACTGGAATCATAGTGGGTAAGGCCTGAATCTCTGATTTAGCAGCTAAATTAAGGGGCAAAAGTATGGATTTGCTCCAGTTAATTTTATAACCAGACATTTTACCAAAAGTATCAAGTAATTGTAGGCATTCATTAACCGAATCTGTAATGTTTGATAAATACAACAGTCGGCATAGAGTGAAATTTTATGAGACATGTTCATACAGCTTATAGGGACTATTGCAGAACATTGTCTAATCGCTTGGGCCAAAGGCTCTAATGATAAATTAAAAAGCAAGGGTGACAGGGGACATCCTTGACGAGTACCCCTGCCAAGACAGAAGGAAGTTGAAATATGAGGACCAGTAAGTACTCTGGCTGAACATTCAAAATAGATAGTTTTGACAGCTTGTAAGAAAAAAGAGTCAAACCCAAAATGCTCCAGGACCGACCACAAAAAATTCCACTCAATTCTGTCAAATGCTTTCTCTGCATCCAGAGAAAGGACTGCAGAGGAAGCTGTATAGGAGTCTGCTTGTTGAACAATATGAATATGAAGAAGCATATGTATATTGTCAGCAGCAAATCCCCCCCTTAGAAAACCTGACTGATCATAATTGATCAAGTCTCCTACACACTGAACCAATCTTAAGGCCAAGACTTTTGCCATCAGCTTTGAATCTGTGGACAGAAGGATAACTGGCCTGTAGCTAGAACATTCAAGGGAATCCTTCCCTTTTTTCAGAAGCAAAGTTATTAAAGCTGTGTTTTGGTCCCTGTGCAGAGCACCTTTTTCTAAAGCAAAGTTAAAAGAATTAAGCATTAAGGGAGCCACTATGTCCCATAATGTCTTCAATAACTCTGGGGGAATCCCATCTAACCCAGGGGCTTTATTACTACTCATGGAATCCAGGGCAGATTTTAATTCCTCAATTGTCAAAGGGCTGTCCAATGTATCTCGCTGAGAATAATTTAATTTGGGAAGATTTAAATGCTTAAGGAATAAATCAAAATTTGTTGGGTTGGTGCTGGATTCTGAAGTATACAAACGTCGATAATAGGATTCAAATACTCTATTTACATCCTTAGGTTGAGTATATACCGACCCCTCATGCCTAATAGCAGATATGCTGGCCTTAGATTCACCATCCTTCAGCCTCAAAGCCAACAGCTTAGAGGGGCGTTCTCCATAAAAAATAATAAGATTGTCTAGTACGATGTATGATGAATTCAGCTCTATGCAAATACACTCACCTAAAGGATTATTAGGAACACCTGTTCAATTTCTCATTAATGCAATTATCTAATCAACCAATCACATGGCAGTTGCTTCAATGCATTTAGGGGTGTGGTCCTGGTCAAGACAATCTCCTGAACTCCAAACTGAATGTCAGAATGGGAAAGAAAGGTGATTTAAGCAATTTTGAGCGTGGCATGGTTGTTGGTGCCAGACGGGCCGGTCTGAGTATTTCACAATCTGCTCAGTTACTGGGATTTTCACGCACAACCATTTCTAGAGTTTACAAAGAATGGTGTGAAAAGGGAAAAACATCCAGTATGCGGCAGTCCTGTGGGCGAAAATGCCTTGTTGATGCTAGAGGTCAGAGGAGAATGGGCCGACTGATTCAAGCTGATAGAAGAGCAACTTTGACTGAAATAACCACTCGTTACAACCGAGGTATGCAGCAAAGCATTTGTGAAGCCACAACACGCACAACCTTGAGGCGGATGGGCTACAACAGCAGAAGACCCCACCGGGTACCACTCATCTCCACTACAAATAGGAAAAAGAGGCTACAATTTGCACGAGCTCACCAAAATTGGACAGTTGAAGACTGGAAAAATGTTGCCTGGTCTGATGAGTCTCGATTTCTGTTGAGACATTCAGATGGTAGAGTCAGAATTTGGCGTAAACAGAATGAGAACATGGATCCATCATGCCTTGTTACCACTGTGCAGGCTGGTGGTGGTGGTGTAATGGTGTGGGGGGATGTTTTCTTGGCACACTTTAGGCCCCTTAGTGCCAATTGGGCATCGTTTAAATGCCACGGCCTACCTGAGCATTGTTTCTGACCATGTCCATCCCTTTATGACCACCATGTACCCATCCTCTGATGGCTACTTCCAGCAGGATAATGCACCATGTCACAAAGCTCGAATCATTTCAAATTGGTTTCTTGAACATGACAATGAGTTCACTGTACTAAAATGGCCCCCACAGTCACCAGATCTCAACCCAATAGAGCATCTTTGGGATGTGGTGGAAGCTTCGTGCCCTGGATGTGCATCCCACAAATCTCCATCAACTGCAAGATGCTATCCTGTCAATATGGGCCAACATTTCTAAAGAATGCTTTCAGCACCTTGTTGAGTCAATGCCACGTAGAATTAAGGCAGTTCTGAAGGCGAAAGGGGGTCAAACACAGTATTAGTATGGTGTTCCTAATAATCCTTTAGGTGAGTGTATATAGATTTTAATTCTGATTTAAGAACATTCACTTCTTTGACTTTGATCTCACAAAATTTACCTTTTAGCTCCTTCTCTGGTAGATTAATTTGTTTTTCTAATTCAATTTTACGGCTCTCTCTGCGCTTTTTACTAAAGGATGAAAAAACGTATACATTTACCCCTAATAAAACATTTAGTGGTTTCCCACAATACTTGAGGGTTAGAGGCTGAATCCCTGTTAATCTCCAAAAAAAAATCACCACGACACAGTCCTCAAAATTCACAACTAAACGTAATAATTCTTGAAAAAATAAGGGATCACCCTAATTGGGTGCATATACAGACACAAAAGCGTATTTAGTATTATTTAGGGAACCAACAGCATAAGTGATTCAGCCTTCTGTATCTCCACCAGAACGTACAATTGAAAAATCAGTATGATGCTTAGACACTATCAGCACCCCTTTAGGGTGAAGAGGAGGAAATCACTTTAAAGTATCTATTTTGAAAGCGATGTATGTCAGCTGATTTCAAATGAGACTCTTGTATAAGGGCGATTTTTACATCTTAGGTAATCTAAGCATTTGGTTCACTTAACAGGGCTATTCAACCCATTAACGTTCCATGACAATATGTTTATAGCCATATTTATTGTTATTGAGTAACAGCGATATCCAGACCAACCAGAACTAACAATATGCAGGAGGACCGTAAAGTAATCCCTAAGAAAGATAGCGGCAATCGAAACGTGCATACACATACAAGTACTACACATATAAATATATGCATAAAACAGGTTAAACTTTCGTGGGCGGACTTGGGCATGGAACAGAAAAACACAAACAAGAACAGTAACAAAACGGGCAGTGAGCAAAGAGTTAGAACACACTCTTCTATCTGCCCTTAAAGTAACCAACACATTCTCACTCCCAAGTCGTCACATATTGACGCTTGGTCAGGACCCCTCAGCGTCACTTTTTAATGCACAGGGTACCCCTTTAGCGTCATTTTTCGACGCGCAGGGTACTCCATTGATTTCAATTGTTTGCCCAATACGTCAGATCAAGACGCATTTAATTCTTTGCATTCGTAAAAGTAGACATGATTTTATGAATATTTATAGGCTACTTTTATATTTTGGAGCAACTAACCCCACTCCTACCCTAAACCTACCCACTTCTAAACAATATAAAACACATAACAGGCAAATAAAAGTACAGTCACAGGTTTTTATTGCAAAAACTGACCAAAAACAGTATATAAGTATTAACTCATGTTGCATTCCAAGTCTTGTGAAGTCATACGATATCTTCATGTAAAGAACAGAGTTGATCTTATTGTTTTAATCACTGAAATGATGATCCCGCCACTCCATGAATGCACGCACGCACGCACACAGTCATATCTCATTCAAATGATACACACGATTCTTGAGCATGACACAATTGGTCACGAGACATGCGAGAGCCAATGCAATTTCACTATGAAATCTGACATAACGTTTCTTCGGGCGGCAATTTTTGAACGTGTTCATGATCTTCGGCGGAGGTGGACGGAGACGCTGATCGCATTTGGGGATTTTCTTCACACAAATCAATCGTTTGGCCTTGGAACACTTGGAATATTTGTACTTTTTGAATAAACTGTGCATGCAGTCATATCTGCCTGTTATATCCTGTGTTTTATGTCATATAATACACATATGGGTAGGTTTAGGGATAGGATGGGGTTGGGTTACATGTTCAAACGTGTCTAACTAGCGTAAATAAAAAAATAAAAATGTAAATAAAAGTATGCTGGCAGATTAAATTGAGGATCACACTCCAACATGTCATAATGGCAAAATCATTACCCAATATATAATTTCATCATGACGATATGCCCAACGCGTCTGTGTATGACGCCAAAAGTTTCTCATTGAAATCAATAAAGCACAATGCGCATCGAAAAATGACACTAAAGGGGTACCCTGTGCGTTAAAAAGTGACGCCAAAGGGGTCCTGACCAAGTGTCAATATGTGACGAGTTGGGAGTGAGAATGTGTTGAAGTAACAGTCTTTGGATACGTGGCCAACCTAGCAGTCTGGCTCGTACGTCAACACCTGACCCGGTCATTTTCCGGATGAAAAAAGGTCGATCAGAACTTCTCAGTAAGGTCCTTCATGGGAACTGCAGATTCGTGCTCATTCACCTCGGATTCTAGTGACACAACCGCTACAGCTCCCTTCGGGGAAGATTTTGTGACGGGATCCAGATTGAGAACGAACTTTTCAACCTCGGCTGGCGTCTCAAGAAGTGAAATCTTCCCTCGGTGGGTAACCTTCACTACCGTGGGATAAATCAAGAAAGACGATATTCCCAACTGAGTTAGCTTCTTCCTCGCCAATGCCATCGCTCTCCTCTTAGACGCAGTGTGAGTGCTGTAGTCTGGGAAGAAAAGCAGCGGAGATCCATTATGAAGAATTTGTCCAGCAGTTCGGGCTCCATTCAGGATCGCATTCTGATCTTGATACCGCAGCATCTTAAAGATGAATGTACGAGGGGTAGATTTGGAGCGCTCACCGCTGTATATACTCTTTCAATCATTATTAGTAGAGCAACCAAAACTAACCAAGTGTTAACGGTTTTACTGAGAGAACATGTAGATTAAGGATACCGAGTCAGGGAGCAATCGAACTACACCGCCATTTCTACCGGTGGGTCACGTGATCTCCTCCAAAATGTTAGTACACTATTGAAGTAAAACAAAAATGCTTACAGCCCCTGGTATTCCCAGGCGGTCTCCCATCCAAGTACTAACCAGGCCCGACCCTGCTTAGCTTCCGAGATCAGACGAGATCGGGCGTGCTTTTTTTATTTTTATTATTTTTTTTATTATAAAATACAATAAAAATACATTTTTTTCTTATACAATCACATTTACACCACATTTCACATATTTACATACATCATATATCATACATTTACAAACATTAGTTCAGAAATCCCCTTCACTCCCCGGCAGCTTCCACATTAAATCTTTTAAAACACCACAAACGTTTGGCGTGAAAACATGATAAAAAGCATCCAACATATTTTCACCTTTAAAATACACATATAGTCTCTCCATGTACACTTCTGTTTTCCTTTTAAACACAGTCCAAACATCCAACACAATTTTTTCCTTCTTGGCCACAATTCTTCTCTCCCATATTGCACTTTTCATTAACATTACCCACAGATTTATAAACTTTTTGTTTTGACACTTCTTTTCCCAACCAAACATAACCACTCTGCTCCATTCCATTCCATTTTCATTCCAGTCCACAGTCAAATCTTTAATCACACATTTAAATTTCCTTAAAAAATCATCCAATTCTTTACAATATAAAAACATGTAAAATCCCCTCGTCCTTTTCCTGGCACACTTTACACATTGTTTACACACTTTGTTCTAACCCAATTTTATTTAAAATAGACTCAGTAAAAACCACTTTATGTCTTATAAAATACTCCAAACATTCCAATTTTGTTTCCACACATCTCTCCCTCATGTTCCTCCATATACACTCTTCTTTTAAATCTTTGAATTTTCCCACCCAGTACTTATTTACAATTGGCTCTTTAAAAACACCATCTCTAAAAACACATAAAACATTTTTACAGTACATTCTTTAAAATCATATAATTTTTCCCCAAGTTTCACATAAATGTTTTTCTCTTCTTCCATACTCTCTATTCTTTAATCCACTCTTTTGGTATTGCATTTTTAATGATTTCATATTTGTTTGTTATTTCTTGTTTACGGTATTCTTCTTTTGCTTCTTCCATTGCATCCACAATATATTGCATCGGTAAAAACCCCTCTTTAAACTCATACAGAACATCTCTCACTCTCGTTATCCCACCTTCCATCCATTTCTTAAAAAATATTTCTTTCTCTTGTTTTAAAATGTTGTTATTTAAGAACAGAGGTTGATTTAAAATGTTTTCTCTCCTTTGTGGATTGTACTCGATTTTCGTTAAAAATTTTCCACAGGCACTTAAAATTTCTCTATAAAACTCAGACAATCCTTCCGTCATCCAAATTTTTGTTTTCATCCATAAAATTCAATCCCCCATGTTAAAATCCTCACATTTGTTAAAAAATATTTCATTGTTTTTTTTTCCACTCAGTTTTGTTCTCCTCTTGTAGATTTTCACTCTCAAAGCTTTTTTTCTCTGTTCCACATCCATTAATCCCAAACCCCCTTCTCTACCACCCCTAAAATCGTATTATGTGCTATCCTTGCTGGTTTCTCCTCCCGTAAAAAGTCAAGAAAACATTTCTTCAACCTCTTTTCTGTCCACAAAGGCATCTCAGATACATACATACCAAAGCTTAGAAACCATTAAAACATTCAATATTAAAACCTTCCCCTTCAAATTTAGTGTCCTCAATTTCCAAAAATGTAACCTTCTCTCTATCTCTGTTACTAGTTCCTCCCACGTCATCTCTTACTTTCTTCTCGTTCTTCCCCATTAAAATCCCTAAAATCCTAAGTTCTTCCACTTCTTTTAAATTAAAACAATCCCTTAAAACCATAGCTTTACCAAATCTCATATATACCGTCTTATCCTCATTTACTTTATTACCAGATCCTTTACAATATTCTTTCACAACATTCATAACTTCTCTGATGCTCTCCTTTCCTTTTACAATTATCGTTGTGTCATCCGCATATTGAAAAACTTTCCCCTCAGCCTTATTTTCCTCAATTTCTATCCCTACTATTCCTTCTTTTTGTTTTATAGCCAATCCTAACGGTTCCGATACAAGTGAATACAACAACGCTGAAAGCGGACAACCCTGTCTTATTGATCTGGTGATTTTAAAACAATCTGTTAAAAACCCATTACATTTTATCTTTGTTAGTGCGCCCTTATATAAAATCTCAGTCCATTTAATAAAATTCTCCCCAAAACCAAAGCTCTTTAAAACCTGAAATAAATACCCGTGCTCAACCCTATCAAAAGCTTTTTCGAAATCCAAACTAATTACATATCCATCTTCATTTTTTTCTTTTGTATACCATATTGTGTCTCTTATACTCATCGTTATGTCCGCTATATCTCTTCCTTTTACTCCATACGCTTGGTTTGTTTTAATTATACTTGGCATTACCTCTTTTAACCTGTTTGCTAAAACTTTTGCTAAAATCTTAAGATCTGTGTTCAACATCGTGATCGGTCTGTAGTTTTTTAAATCTACTTTTCCTCCTTTCCTTTTATATATCAGTTTCATTAACCCCATCCTTGTTCTTTCATTCATTTCTTCCTTTTCAAAAATTTCTTTAAAAACCTCATTTAAAATGTTTGTTAAAACTCCTTTAAAACATACTTAAAATTCAGTTCCCAAACCATCTATTCCCGGACTTTTCTTTGTATTCAGTTGATTTATTGCTCTTTCAATCTCCTCTTCTCTGATTTCTTGGTCACACTCTTTTTTATCTTCCTCACTCACTTTAGCTTTTATCAGATTCAACAGTTTCTTTTTCTCCTTCTCTTCCACACCCCTTGCACTGAACAGATCCTCATAAAAATTCTTTATTTCTTCTAAAATCTTTTCATTCCCTTCTACAATTTCCCCATTCTTCCCTCTTATTTCTTTTATTGTTTCAGCTTTCCCTCTCTTTTTTCCAAATCAAAAAAGAACTTTGTACATTTTTCTCCCTCCACCACATATTTTGCTTTGCTTCTTAACCTCGCCCCCTCATATTCTTTTTCTTTTATTTCTTTTAGTTTGTCCTCCATTTCCTTTATCTTTTGTATGTCTTTATTGTCTTTATTCAATTCCATTTCTAAACTTTTTTTTATTTCTCTTTCTTTGAATCTTTTACATTTCTGTATTAAACTACAATACTTGATCAAGAATTTCTTGATTAAAAACTTTACGTTCTCCCACCATATTCTCTTATCCTCTTCATACATTCCTAACCTTTACCTTTAAAACATAGTCTTCATTCTTTAAAATCTGTGTATTTAAAATCCATACTCCCGGCCCTCTTTGCACTTTACTCCAGTCCAACGTAAAAAATAAAAACTTGTGATCGCTAAAACTTGTGTGCTCATACTTTACCTTTTCAATAAAATTCTCCACATTTCTACTACATAAAACAAAGTCAATTCTGGTTTGGCATACAAACTGCCCCACTATTTGCCTCCTTGAAAATTCTTTTTTCTTTCCATTTCTTTCTTTCCACACATCTATCATATTATTTTCTTCCATTAATGCTTTTAATTCTTTTCTCCCCGTATCAGTTTTAAAAACCATTCCTTCAGCCATATCTAGTTTACTAAAAACTGTGTTAAAATCATTATTATTTCTTTATATTTCTTTACAATATTTCTTAAAACATTAAAAAAATCCTTATTTTCCTTCTCCTCCACTGGTGCATGTACATTTACTAAAATCAAATCTCTTCCTTCATATTTTGTCTCAACTACCATACATTTTCCAATCTTGTCTTTATATACAATATTACTCACTTTAAAAACATCATCCTTCATTAAAAAAGCCACACCTCTCCCAAACCTCCCATCTCCATTATTATAAAAAATATCTCTTTTTATAATCATTCATTACATTTTCTCTCCAGTTCGTTTCTTATAGTGCAATTATGTCTTCCCTTTTACATTTTTCTTTTACTTTTTCAAATTTTCCTATGTCCATCAGTCCCCTTGAATTAAAAGTAACACAACTTAAAACCATTAAAAAATGAATAAAAATAAATACTTAAAAATCATTATTCATCATTTTCTCCCTCCAGGCCCCTTAACACATCATATCTGTTAGTCTTTGTCATAGTCTTTTTTCTTGCACTTTCCACATTTGGTTTTACCTTCAATGCTCTTCTTCTTATTTGTCCTTTCCCCCCTCTGTCTTTGTCCATGTTGTCCATCTTTATTTCTTCTTCACTGTCCGTTTCTTTATTTTGATCCATTTTTCCTTGTCCATCTCTCTCCACGTCATCCGATGTCTCCATTTCCTTCCATTGAGTGTTCTGCTCCATTGTTTGTTCATTATTATTAACATTCTCTTTCTTTCTTTCTCCTTCCTCTCTCGTGCTCGTTCCCCCTTCCGTTTCTTTTTGTTGTAATCCTTCTTCCTCTTGTCCTTCATCCATTTGTTCTTCATCCTCGTTGTTTCCTTCATGCACCTGTCTGTCCACCTGTTCCTCCCTTCCTTCTTCCTCTCCCTCCATCCGACACTCACATTTATTTAAAACTTCCAGACACTCCAGGCACCTGACAGCATTGCAATCCCGTGCAAAATGTCCACTTTCCTCGCTCTTATAGCACGTGAAGTTTGGGCAGTCTTTCAGCAGGTGATCTGGGCTCATGCACAGCCTACAAGTCTTTACTTGATGGCTGTGCATCATCCGAAAGTGCTGTAGCCCTTCGGCTCTCTCTAGCCTTGTGCTATATGGCAATGAAGCCACTTCTTTGGGGAACCTCACCTTTAGGAACCTTGTTCCGTTTTCAATGTCGGTGCCCGGGTAGCATCTTCTTTTAATTTTAGTAATGGGATCAAATCCCCATCCCTCCAATTTTTGTAAAATTTCTTTATCATTCAGGTAGACCGGCAGGTGCATGAAGGAAACAACATAATCTCTGTTTTGCAGGTTCTTCACTTCACGATTCACTCCTTTTACTCGCAGCCCTTCAATCAGTTTATCACACGTTTCTTCTTTTTCCATTGTTAGTTCGTTATCTTTCCCTTGTCTTGGCCTTAGTGCTAAAATTTTGTCCACATCGTTCTGTTACAGCTTTAATAATGTCCCCCGCTCTCACCTCAATCACATTCTCCACATTCACGATCACTGTAGCTTCTTTTAAATATTTCCTTTCAACAAACTTTTCTCTTACTTCTTGTTTTTTTCCATTTCTAGCTCATAGTCGTTTATCCAGTCCAGTTTCGTTTGCCGTGGGTGTTCCTCCTGCCAGTCCAGTGTCCATTTTGCAAAAAAAAAAAAAAAAAAGAAAAAAAAAAAGAAAGAATAACAGTTAAGCTGCTGTTAGGTGGTTGAAAAAAAAAACACATTTAAAAAAAAAAAAACTCTACAAAAAACTACACAAACACTATAAAGTAAACAAAAAACAAACAGGTGTAGGAGAGCCTTCCTCTCCTAACTGCAGCCAGTCACTTCCTGAAATGCTCACCAGCTCCCTCTAGCGTGTTCAGGGTGGTATGGCCATAAGACATTCATACACTTTTTTTTTTGGTATTTCCAGGAGGTCTCGCATCCAAGTACTAACCAGGCCTGACCCTGCTTAGCTTCCAAGATCAGACAAGATCGGGCATGCTCAGGGTGGTATGGCCATAAGCGAAAGCTGCCGCCAAGTTCAGGCTATTTAAGACATTCATACACTCTTTAAAATAACTCTTTTCAAGAGTAAACTCTTTTCTTTTCCACTCGGCCACGACTACAAGCTGGGAGCAGTGGGCATGTCATTTCGCTTGTATCCTCGTAGTGTCGCTGCCCGAGGCCAGGGTAAAGCAGCAAGAACTCAACAGCGAAACGTACCGTTCCACAAAAAGAGGTTCTGTCACCCAAACAGGGACTTGAACCCTGGACCCTCAGATTAAAAGTCTGATGCTTTACCAACTGAGCTACCCAGGCTCTTGCTTGGAATGTGCACGTGCTGTGTGGGAACACATAGCAAAATTAATAGTATTGGCGGGAGAAAAAAAGATTGTCATCGCGTTTCTTTCTTCGACAATTCAGAATCTCTGATATATCCAAGTATATTTGTGAATTAGTGGGGATGCATTCTGTTGGACTAATAATAATGATCTTACGACAATAATGCTTGAAAAAAGAATAAAAACTCACTGCTTCTTGTCTGGAAAGCATCTTTCCTTGTCTGGAAAGCATCTTTACATGCTTTAATGGTGTTGACTTGCGGCGCGCTTAACATTATTGTAAACTTACATCAAAAAGGCGCAGTTGTTTGGAGCAAATAGCAAGTCCACTGCACTCTAGGTAACAGCCATCGAGGGAACTGACACCTAGCGATAAGAAAATATACCAGCACCGTATTCTCTCTGTAGCAGCAGGACTACAGATTACACACAAACAGAGGAAACTAAACAGGAGTGTTTTGTTTTCAGTCTTTCTCTAAGGGTTCAAACCTGAGAGCTTGGGCTCTCAAAGAAGGTCCCAGTGGCAATTCACTCAAACGTCCAGAGCACGTCAAGAACGCGCTGGGCACAAAAAAGGGGGCTGAAGGACGGGGTGAGGAGAGGTGGTAGCATGGAGCTCAATCTCAATAGCACCCAGAAAAACCTGCCATGACTCGGATTCGAACCAGGGTTGCTGCGGCCACAACACAGAGTACTAACCACTATACGATCACGGTGAGCTACCGGTCTGCCCTCTGATGGTTCTCCACAATATGTCCCTGAATACAAAGGTACCTTGTCATCTTTAGCTTGCAGACAAAACTGTTTCTTACCAAAATAACTCTTTTCAAGGGTAGTATTGCAACTGTGGCCTTTTTTTCTTTTTATAAAGTTTTAGCAGGGCCTCCAGAAGGTTTCAACCTAAAGCAAAGGACGGGGTGAGGAGAGGTGGTAGCATGGAGCTCAGTTTCAATGGCACCCAAAAAAACCTGCTGGGACCTGGATTCGAACCAGGGCTGCTGCTGCCACAACGCTGGTTAATCATGAAATGCAATGTATGTTATTTTTCTATGTATGAGTACTGTTTTTCCCATTTTTTGTTTATTTATTTAATTGTACAATGCTATTTTTTCATTATTTTTATTGTATTATTTGACCTTTGAATATAAGAAATCTGTATTATCTCTTCTAACTTTAGTCTCTTCTCTAAAAAAAGGATCTGTCAATCTGATTCATTCTACAAAAAATGCTGATTTTGAATGAAAACCAATCACTTGTCCAAACTCAATTCCTTTGTGATCTGATGCTGACATTTCACTGGAAACTGCATACAAATGTAAACATTCTTTTCTTAATGTATGAACATCTATATATATGTATATATAAATTTCATAATCTTTCATTTGATTATTTTTTTTAAAAGTGTTTTCTCATTGTATGGATACATGTTTATATTTATTTATTACCCATATGAATATGGAGTTCCTTGAAATGTGCTATACATTTGAGATAATAATAATATAATAATAATAATTATAATAATAATAGCAATAATAATGTTTTGACTCAGGCTCACAGAATGATTAATGAAAGATGAGACACTGTTCTATGAACAATAAAATGGTTTATTTTTTTAACAAAATATACAATAAAAATGTCTGATGATAAATTATAACTGCAGTAAACACACAAAGAAAGACACATTATATATATATGGAAAATGACACCACCCACCTCTAATAATAATAATACATAGATAAATAATAATAAATAATAATAATAGTAAACACACAAAGGTAGAAACATTATGAGTATTTAAAAAATAAATATAAAAAATAATTCAAATAATATTCCCTGAGTGGGTCAAATCACCAACCTAGTAATAAATAACAATAATAATAGCAATAAACACACAAAGATAGAAACTCAATAAAACTATATACATACTAGTATATATATATATATATATATATATATAAAAAATTAAAAATAAACTATTTATTTTTTTGTACTTTTTCAAGCCACTACTCTTTTGTAAGAGTCTCTGTGACAGGGCAGTAGATAGTCCCTCTAAACTGGCTGTGCCCGGTCGCTGCTGTCCTAAACTGCCCACCTCCACCTGAACATGACTGAAGTATTTACACTGTCTACACAATATGAGACAAAAACAAACCAATCTATTTCTTATCTGCCCTCTTCTTCCGCATCTCCTCCATCCACTGGTCAAGTGGAATACCAGCATTTTGGGGGCAGTATATGTACAGATAATACTGGCTGTGGCCACTTTCTTTGTTGCTGGGCTGTTGGCACTGACTGCATTTATTTTTGTCAACTTTTTGATTGTAAGGCCTCCGGGCAGGTGGTGGGGAGGAAAGAGGACCAGCAGGAGCAAAAACACATACACAAGTGGGTCACTGGCAGGGCTGGGGCCGGAGACAGTAAGCAAAGGTGCAGGGGAAGGTGGAGATGTCTGCTGAGGGAACAATTGCCTCTGAGCTGGCAACCTTGGGCAGACAGACTGCAGAGAATGGGTGTGTTGGGCCGGAGCTGCAGACTTCCTCTTGACCACTGCTTGTCCTGCTGTACTTTGAGGCAAGTGGTATTGATGTTGAGGGCCAGGCTGTGGTGGTGCAGCAGTGGGGCGTACCTGTACTGGTGGGAGAGATACAGGAGCAACAGAAATGGAGGTAGGCAAGTTGACCCCTTGCAGCAGAATATTACATTCCTGTTGCTTGTTGTGCCACTGAATGAGAGCTGTTTGATTAACATCAAACAACTGCAGAGTAGAGCTCTGCATGACTGCACCATTACCCAGGACCAGCTGTCTGATCTTGCTGTAGTCTCTGAGAATTAGAGTCCATCTAGTCAGTGCACAAGTACCCTGTTTTTTGGACTTTTATAGATGCCACAGAGTCTTACAAAAATGCACTCTACCAGACGACAACAGTCTGGCCACTGGGCAGGGGATCCTGTCGATCCTAGGACGCAACGTGTCATGCTCTCCACACCTGGTGTAAATTCAGGTTTCTTTTTAGAGCACTTTTTAGTGTCCTGTTGTCAGACGTGTTTACCACTGTGTGGCATCCCCTCTTCTTTTTATCTGCAAACGTCTGGGGACTGAGGAGACAAGTTGCTCAAGTTTAGGAATAGGAATGTTGTCCCATTCTTGTCTAATACAGGCTTCTAGTTGCTCAACTGTCTTAGGTCTTCTTTGTTGCATCTTCCTCTTTATGATGCGCCAAATGTTTTCTATGGGTGAAAGATCTGGACTGCAGGCTGGCCATTTCAGTACCCGGATCCTTCTTCTACGCAGCCATGATGTTGTAATTGATGCAGTATGTGGTCTGGCATTGTCATGTTGGAAAATGCAAGGTCTTCCCTGAAAGAGAAGACGTCTGGATGGGAGCATATGTTGTTCTAGAACTTGGATATACCTTTCAGCATTGATGGTGCCTTTCCAGATGTGTAAGCTGCCCATGCCACACGCACTCATGCAACCCCATACCATCAGAGATGCAAGCTTCTGAACTGAGTGCTGATAGCAACTTGGGTTGTCCTTGTCCTCTTTAGTCCGGATGACATGGCGTCCCAGTTTTCCAAAAAGAACTTAAAATTTTGATTCGTCTGACCACAGAACAGTTTTCCACTTTGCCACAGTCCATTTTAAATGAGCCTTGGCCCAGAGAAAACGCCTGCGCTTCTGGATCATGTTTAGATATGGCTTCTTTTTTGACCTATAGAGTTTTAGCCGGCAACGGCAAATGGCACGGTGGATTGTGTTCACCGACAATGTTTTCTGGAAGTATTCCTGAGCCCATGTTGTGATTTCCATTACAGCAGCATTCCTGTATGTGATGCAGTGCCGTTTAAGGGCCCGAAGATCACGGGCATTCAGTATGGTTTTCCGGCCTTGACCCTTACACACAGAGATTGTTCCAGATTCTTTGAATCTTTGGATGATATTATGCACTGTAGATGATGATAACTTCAAACTCTTTGCAATTTTTCTCTGAGAAACTCCTTTCTGATATTGCTCCACTATTTTTCGCCGCAGCATTGGGGGAATTGGTGATCCTCTGCCCATCTTGACTTCTGAGAGACACTGCCACACTGAGAGGCTCTTTTTATACCCAATCATGTTGCCAATTGACCTAATAAATTGCAAATTGGTCCTCCAGCTGTTCCTTATAGGTACATTTAACTTTTCCGGCCTCTTAATGCTACCTGTCCCAACTTTTTTGGAATGTGTAGCTCTCATGAAATCCAAAATGAGCCAATATTTGGCATGACATTTCAAAATGTCTCACTTTTAACATTTGATATGTTATCTATATTCTATTGTGAATAAAATATAAGTTTATGAGATTTGTAAATTATTGCATTCCTTTTTTATTCACAATTTGTACAGTGTCCCAACTTTTTTGGAACCGGGTTTGTATTAACTCCCCTGGGACAGACAAGAAAATAGGATAGAGGAAAATTTACTTTTCAGAAAATTCATAAAAAGATCATTCTATTTTATGGATATAGAAAATAGCCTCATGATGGAAAGCTTAAACTAACCAGTGTAAACAGTAGGTGGCTGAAAAGAGGGGACAAGCTTCCTTCCAAGCACATCTGGAAATTCAGGCTGTTGGCACTGGTTCCTTAAGATAGTACAAATATGAGCAACATTGTTAGGTTAACTTGTTGTGTTTGGTTCTTTGACATACATTAACTGTGTCACCATTTCCAGGGTAATAATAATAGTAATAATAATAATAATAACACCAATCATAATAATAACAATACTACTACTACTACTACTAATACAATGTTTAACTGCAAATATGTAATCTTGCTGATGAATAAAAAGTGATACTGACTGATACAGATCATACTGACCTGGAATGAACCTGTTCAGATGCAGGTGGAAGGATTCAAGTGATGTGGACCCTTTCGCACATCTGTAGTTTGGCAAGACAATGCCCTCCTTGGTAGTGGTGCCAGTTACAGTGTACAGGAGGACACATGCTTTTTCTGGATTTGCCAGATGTGCTGCATCCTCCAAGAAGGTCTCTGCCCTTTACCCCCATGAGCTCATTAAGAAGCAGTTCAATCATTATGATCGTCTGCCGCTCCCCTCTTGTCTGCCTCCTGCAGTGCAACGCCAGTTCCTCCTTGGTTATCTGCTGCTCCACTAGTTTTTCAGTGATCCCAGGAACACCTTCTGGTTTCATCTGTTCCCTCTTAGCTGGACGCAGCAAGGCAACATCTCCACTGTCCTACTCAAAAATGCAGCTTGACAGTCTAGACATGAAGATGGGGATGTGCATCCTTTGTACACCCAGATGCCAGTCGCCGCATGAAGTGGTATATGTCAAGCTTTACAACCAGGTCTGGCCACCCACCAAACCTTTGTTTTAGTTTTGTCTGTCCTGTGCCCTCCCGACAACATTCACAGTCAACATAGAGAAGCTGAGGAGGAACCACACCAACATTGCTGTACCTGCGGATGAGATCAGCAGCCATGGTGTCAAAAGCCGGACCCTCCTGAGCAGTCAGGACACTGATGAGGATTTGGCCCACTTCTTTGCTCACAGATGTAAGCCACAAGGTGGTCCCCTTGGCAAGGCCTGATAGCTTCTTGGTGATCTGGGATCACACAGAAAAGACAGCGAGTGCCTAAGGCCCAATCCCATTTCTACCCCTTAGCCCTTCCCTTTCCCCACCCCTTCGTTTTGCGCGTTCACGTGAAGGGGTAGGGCCAGATAGCCCTTCAAACGAAGATTTTTCGGAATTTTTATTTTTTTGATAAATCCTGCATAAACCGACTACCATGCTGCTAGAATGCGTGTAGTGATGTTGCCACTCGGGATTGATCACTGTGTTGCCTGGATGCCAGTTTTAGACACTATTTGAGTGATGTGAACTAATAATTAATAAATTAATAATACAGTTAAAAAAAAAAAATCTGCCCAGGTAGCCAAAATGGTTCTGCCCGATAATGGCCCAGATCCGGCATGCCGGAAGAAATGACTCGGCCCAGTTGTGGCTGCCAGACTCGGGATGGATGTGGGATGAATGACGCCCCAGAATCGGCCCAAATACACTGGCCCGAGTCCGACTGCCAAAACTGCCGGCATTGGGCCACAATCGTACCGACAAGAATTACACTTAGCCGGTACTGGGCCGAGTCTGGGTACTAAAACTGAGCTGACACTGCCGACGCTGGGCCACAATTACACCAGCAAAAATAAAACACTCAGCCAGTAGTGGTCCAAGTCTGGGTACTGAAACTGAGCCGACACTGCCGGCAATGGGCCACAATCATGCCAGCAAAAATACTACACTTAGCCAGTACCAAGTCTTGTTTGCTAAATTAAATAACATACTTGCACTTACTCTTAAACAGAATTTAAAAAAAAAAAAAAAAAAAAAAAAAAATAGTGTGTTCAGTACAACTTCTAAAATGTGTATTAAACCACTTTTATTTTATAAAAACAGAGCTTTGAATAATTCATTTTTTCTAACACAAAATGAAATTACCTTAAAATGTCATTAACAAAATCTTTTAAAGTGTCCTTGTTAAGCCTACATGTACTTATTCATGTCAACTTTACAAAGATTAATGGTTTGGCCCTTACACCCTGTTTTTTTTTTTAATGGCATCCCAGCTACTAGCCCATGAATCATCCCATGCCTACCCCATAACATCCATATATGCTCCTTTTCCCCAAGTAAAAATGACACAACGAAAATATGAGTGATATAACCATTTATTTGAAACATTAAAAAAAAAAAAAAAAAAAGTGATAAAAAAAAAAGAATTCCAGGAGCCTCCTCAAGTAAGCTTATCGTAAAAGAGGGACAGACTGACAGAAAGAGAACTAAAAAGGGGAACAGACAATGACACATATGGTTAGTCAGATAGATCTCAGAAATCTTAGACTGATAACATGAATGGTACCTCTGGTAAATGTTAACATTTGGAACATACCTTAGGTACAATTAGTTTGCTTTTGGGCCCGCTCTTTTCTTCCCCCATTTCTGTCCGAAGTGAGCTGCAGCCATCTGTTTATACATTTTTCTATCTCTCCATCTGATGCACTGACAGTGCTTGCATTTCTTCGGACTGATTCTTAAAAAAAACAAAAAGATCAATCGGTTGAATGTCAAAAGTTTGCCTGTTCAAACATGAAGCTGGTTAGCCTAACTTAGTATGGCATGATGGGAAAAGATGGGGAAAAACTAGTACTTTTAGAGGGCTATATAGTCAGTTGATAAAGTATTTACATCTCTTAATATTTTTTTGCAGACTTTGTGTTGTAGCTTTAATTTTACATACTGTACATTTCACATTTTATTGTTATTATACTATAGTTAACCATCTATTCCCTATATCTAGCATATAGACATGACAGTTTTATCAATGTTCTCATCGAGTCTTGGCAAGAAAGTGTAAATGTGTTTCTTAAAACAACGGAAATCCATTAACACTATTATACACAAATTAATCTTACTGAGGACATCTTTAATGGCAAGGGTTTCAAAGCCATACTTCTCATTGACGCCACGCCAGTTGATTTGTTTTGCTAGAGGGTTTGTCATCAGTTTTGACATAATCCTCCAGACAGTTTCTTTTACCATCAGACCCCCTGCCAGTCTTAAATAGGTGACCTGAAATACAATATTGTCAGTTACAAATGGTACAATACCTATATTATATAAAGTATTCATCTTTCTAAGTCTTTTCATGTCTTATAGCACAGAATCAAACTAGATTAAATGTGTTGATGACATATGACATAATTAACAGAATAACCCCTTAGTCCTAAATGTGTAAACAGATGTCTACAATTATCTAAATAAATATATAAAACACTAAATCAGGTCTCCAGGTTCTACAGATGGTGGCACCAACAGTGGTAAATTATGTGTTTTTGTACAAACAAAGCATTCACATTGCTTCTAAAGTTAAACCACTGGAGTCACACGGATTACTTTAATGATGTCTTTTCTATATTTCTGGGCCTTGAAAGAGCTAGTCATGTAGACTGTCAAGGAAGGGACAGAAATCTTTTACATTTCATTAAAGATCTTCCGTTACATGCCTATTAGGGAGACATTTAAGGGTCTTGTTCTCCATAAAAATTACACTTTTACACTTGGTTTGAATGCCTGGTCCAAACCCAAACAAAAGTTTGATAACCCCCGAGCTGGATTGTACAACAAACAAACCAAACTCTACATATAGTTCTCTAAAGAAAAAAAAAAAAAAGTATACTGTTTACTGTAAAACATGTTGAAGATAAGCAGACAGGCTGTCAATTCATTATGGCTACCATAATTCTCAAGAGTATATCTAACGCTATGTTACGATTTTAGCTTCATTATAAATAAACAAAAAATGTGTAAAATGGGATTTTAAAGTGATATCATATGTTCAGTTATCAAAGATTTACTCACCACGGTAGCAAGAAGTTCTTCTGCCAAATGCCAATTAGCAGCACAAAAAGCCCACCAGGTGTCGTCAATAGATGTCGCAGCTAGTGCGCATGTCTTGAAACTCATAGCAGAAATTGTTAAAGTTCCCTTAACCACTTTAAGCTTGTTTCATCATAAGAATTTAAACATTAATTTCCAAATTTAGTTAGTTAATAAAACAGAGAATGTGGGGAAAAAAAGGAAAAATATTAATATGTATTAAAAAAAAAAAAAAAAAAAAAAAAAAAAAAATTAATATATATATATATATATATATATATATATATATATAAAATAATAAAAATAATAATAATAAACTAATAAATAACATAGACAGGGAAAGGATATTACATTTAAGTTTAAGCCTCACTGCTACATACAATTTACCACATTGTGGGAGACCCACCCCCAGCATTCAGCCTAAACTAGTCAGGGTCTGTATGGACATATCTCGCCCAAAATCAGACCAGCCCTTTTGGTCCATAATTGGGCCGAATGTGGCTAAATGTGCCATGTCTCAGTGCAAATCGGACCAAATCCGCACATCCAAAGCCTAGCCAAATCTGGCAACCATTACTGGGCCAGAGCTGGCTGACTTTTGATGAACCACTGCCAGAACACGGCCGAGAGAGCCGACACTCAGCCACAATTGTCCCGAGTGCGCTGGTTACCTGGGTGGTCATCCTTTACAATGCAGTCGATATTTATATCACGTATTATCTGTAAACTCTTGCGTCTCCAAGGCAACAACTGACTCGTTTGTATTACATTGCAAAGAGCTCCGTTATCGCAGCACCACAGTAAAAAACTAAACCATATCCGCACCGGCCGGCTCGGATCAGCACTGAATGGAACGGTTAATAAACAAAGAGAACAGTTTGGCCTGATGGAAAAGCAGCTTCACCAGTCTTGTATGTTCTGTATCATTCTGTATCGTCTTAGGAAACTCGATAGCTCATACGTTTTTGAACTGAAAACGAGCGCTGTTTTATTAAGTCCAAATACAGCGCAAAACAACGTTGGGAGTGAGTAATTAAACGTCCTCGCTCCTGATTTCTGTTAGACATAGCCTACACACTTCACTGCTGTTCATACTGGTTAAATGTTATAGGACACTAATAAAAGAAACGGGGTATGATGACGTATGATGACGTGTAATAGTGTAGTAGTGGTGTTCCATTTCTTAGGGGAATATTTTCACCCCTACGCCATGCCACACTGTTTCAAGGGGCAATGGGAAGGGGTATAAAATAGAATTGGGATTTGGCCTAAAGCCCAGATAAACTGCTTCTTTTATATGTAAAATACTGAAATAAATTAAATTAATGCTTTGTATAAAAAGTATTTTCACGTCTTTACTGCTAATGTGGTATTTTAGACTTGTTTGTGAAGTAGGATTTTACAGTGGTAAGAGTTAAAAATATTTACCTTTTTGTGAAATCCATTTTTAATATATTGCCAAAGGTGGATGTTACGCTGGCTTTGATGTGATCCAGCCTGCTTAAGATATCTCGGCCATAAACAGCCAGAATCCACCTGTGGGAAGGAATATCCACTGGCTTAGGAGGGTCGTGGAACTTGACAGGGAGCAGGCTTGGCTGGACAACAAAATCTGAGTATGCGCCAAGGTAGCGACAAACACGCTTAAGCCACTTCTCGCTGTGATTTTCCCTAATCTGCCGGACCAAGCAGCTGGGGCTATTGCCCAAGGTCCTCTCCCTCAGAAAACGGATTCCATTCTGTGTGCCAAATCCAGCTGGTCCAAGATGGTCTTGCTGGTGGAAATGTAACTTGTTTTACAACCATCTGAACTGCACCAGAGAGTCTCCGTGACCATCAGGTAGTACCTATGAACATCCAAAACCTTGCAGGCTCTCTTGTGGGCTCCATAACCTGTGAGCTGTTTTCCACACACAGGACAGGACAGCCTGACCTTCCTTGGTATGGCATCCACACAAGAAGCCGGTTTGTGAAAAAAATGCTCTGGAGTGGGGGCCTGATGATATGAGCTCTGGCTCTGGTAGATCATACCACAGCTTCAGGTCAGTGCGCAGCCGCTGGTTCCTCCAAAGAGCAGATGAAATCCACTTCTGATCCTGAGGTGGTATGGTCTGCATCATCTTTACAGGCAGCCAGCCAGGCTCTGAACCAGGAGCAGTCTCAGGGTGAGCTGAGCGACCGACCACAGATGGAGCACCAGAGGTGTCAGAAAAAGAGGTGGCAGAGGTCACAGGGGCAAGAGGAGCAGAGGAGGAGACGGCAGCTGACACTTCCTTTATAAAAAAAAAAAAAAAAAAAAAAAAACACACATGATTGCAAGTCACTCATGAAGGAAGTTAAGTATCATTGTGAAGAAAACCACTTTATTTAAGAGTTTCTCACAGCTCTAGCAGCTGCCGATGGTATCAAAGAGGCGGTTGTGGACACAGGAGTGGGAGGAAGAGACAGAGTAGAGACAGTCTGAATGTACATCCTGGGACTACGGGCAGGCGATGGTGTCCTCCTTGTCATGGCACTTGTGACAGTGCTGGACATGGTAGAAGAGCAACTGATGGGCTGAGAGAGTATGACCACAGTTTAAAACGTTATATATAATATTAATCTGTCCTTATTAGGAAATACAGTAATAACAATATAATTTCCACATATCTTTATGGAATGAAAATAACAGTAGCCTAACAAGAATACCCTGGCATAACAAGAATAAGAGTGCATATTATACGATTGATTATATGATTGTAAAATCAAATTCAAACTGTCAGTCTCTTTACATTACCTTGGTTGTGTTACAATGGTGTAACTCAAAACTCACAAAGGCGAAGGAGAACTTGGAACAGGAACTTTAATGACAAAACTCACAGGGAACACTCAGAAACACTGGTATACATGAACGTCGATGGACAAACACTGAGGGAAAACTGAGGACTAAATACATAGAGGTAGTTAACAGGACACAGGTGATGGACATGACTAATCAGACAGACTGGGAAAAAACTAGGCCACAGGAACAAAACTACAAGTACTGAAAACCACAGACATGTAACAAAAGGAGGCTTCTGGAGGTGGGCGTGGAAAGAACCAAAAAAAAAAAAAAAAAGGTCCATGGAGGAGTGGATGGTGGGAGGAGCCAGAGAGGAGTCAACTCGGTGGCAGACGACACCCTGGGGACGACCAACGACGAAGCCGCCAGCAATGATGGAGCCACTGGAGGAGCTGCCGAGTCGATGAGCCCACACGAGACGGAGGCCCAGGAGGCCGAGGTGGAGCCGGAGAACCGCAGGACAGAGGCTGAGCCGGTGCGACCGAGGACAAAGGCGAAGCCGAGGGGGAGGCAGAGCCAGACGAAGCCGAAGGAGAAGGCAGGGCGACGACTGACCAAGGCAGAGCCGGAGAGACGAGGGAGCCCGGGGAAGCCGTATGAGTGCTCCGGTGGAGCAGAGGGAGGGAGGAGCCATGGCGTAGCCGAAGTGTCGACGGGCTCAGTGGAGTGTAGGGTGGTGAGACTGGCGGTGATGACAGGGGATCCTCTGAGTCAGACAGAACTGCTGGACTGAAGACCCGAGGCAAGTACACACTGCATGTGGGAGGAGCAGAGGGGATGAAGGACAGCAGTGTAGGCAGGGCTGAGGAGCTGGTAGACAGAGGTGGAGGAAGAGGGAGGGTGGGTGGGAGTTCTGAAGGCACTGGAGAAACTTGGAACGCTGGAGAGACAGGGGGTGTAGGAGAAACTTCTGAATACCAGTCTATCAAATTCACCTCGAATATATTGCGCAGTTCCTCAAGATAGCCGCCAGAGGTCCTCGTTACTTCCACCACGGCAGGGTGATGGGCGGGGCTCCCTTCCCAGCCCTTAAGCTCCACGAGTACCCCCTCCTCGACGCACGATGTTGCCGGCTCACGCACCTGGTCAGACTCTCGATGTGGTCCGGGCTCTGGGGCGATGACTCCTTTCAACCCCTGCCTGGGTTCGGGCTCGTCAATCGCGGCTGTCCGGTCTCCACAGTCTGTGGTGGGCACAGGCAACTCCCTCGTACCGGTCGGTGGTGGAAGGCTGGTCTCTGGCGGTGGTGGAGTGGGACTGGTAATGACGTCCTCAGCAGGGCCGATGGTGAGTGGCGAGTTGTTGTTTACCAGTACCCACTCCACGAAGACCGCCTGCTGGAACGCGTGCCTTCGACTGCTCACTCAGGCCAGCATAGTAGAACACACAGAGTGAGCGGTCAGGAAAGTGTGTCTGCCACGCCAGGTCGAGGAAATCCTGTGTGTGCGCTTCCAGCGGACGGTCTTCCTGCTTCAGGTAGATTAGGGTCACAGCTGGGAGGTCCATGATGGGAGGGAAAAGAAACAAAAAAAAGGGGAAAACGCCACAAAAAAACTGTATGGGTCTGTCGATCTGTTACAATACTGGTGTAACTCAAAACTCACGAAGGCGAAGGAAAACTTGGAACAGGAACTTTAATGACAAAACTCACAGGGAACACTCCGAAACTGAAGGGAAAAGGGAAAACTGAGGACTAAATACACAAAGGCAAACGAGGTAATTAACAGGACACAGGTGATGGAAATGACTAATCAGACAGACTGGGGAAAAACTAGGTCACAGGAACAAACCTACAAGTACTGAAAACCACAGACATGTAACAGGTTGCATGCTTCCTGCCCAAATGTAAGTTTGGCTTTAAAGCGGCACCCTGAGACCCACCGAACCGTGGCTTTATAAACTGAAAAAAAGTAATCTTAAGTGGAGCCTTGTAAATTAAAATGCATATTTTTGAATACGCTAAAATTTAAATATCAGTATCAGTAAATCCTCATTACTTACTGATGCCATAGTCAAAGCTGGCTTGCGGGGTGTGAGTCTAGGTGTTGCTGTCTGCCCAAGTGTCTGCCCCAGTGTCTGCCCTGGTGTTGCTGTCTGCCCAAGTGTCTGCCCCAGTGTCTGCCCTGGTGTTGCTGTCTGCCCAAGTGTCTGCCCCAGTGTCTGCCCTGGTGTTGCTGTCTGCCCAAGTGTCTGCCCCAGTGTCTACCCTGGTGTTGCTGTCTGCCCAAGTGTCTGCCCCAGTGTCTACCCTGGTGTTGCGGCAGATGATGCTGCAACAAGTGATGCAGACAAGGGACCTGGTGTCGTTGAAGAGGACACTGGCCTGGAAGGCTACAGGTTAAGAGAAAAGAAAATTAAATTTAATAACAGAGACTACAACACCAACACTTCATAATTTTAGGAAAAGATTTGATACCTTTGTTGTATGGAATCCACAACTACATGTCTGTGTCCCTCTAAACAAAGACATCTGTCCCCTCAACTGCACTGGACATTTTTCAATCTGTAATATTGTTTGACAGTGAATCATAAGAAAGTGACCCCTTTCAATATGACATAGCTTTATGTTTCATGATTGTGCACATATCACTTTATCTAAATTTACCTTCAGATACAGGTCATGCCACTTTCTCTGGCGGGGTTCTGGCTTGTTTCCTGCCTCAGAAGGCCAGACCTCTACAGCAGCAAACCTTCGGAGGCGTGACATCCACTCCTCGTCGCCCATAGCCCTGTGCTTTTTGTGTTTGGAAGCCATCTTCCATTACTAGAGTAAATACATTTTTAACTATTACATTTAAATTTGTGACTCGGTACATGGTATAATCATACAGTGGGGAGAACAAGTATTTGATACACTGCTGATTTTGCAGGTTTGCCCACTTACAAAGCATGTAGAAGTCTGTAATTTTTATCATAGGTACTCTTCAACTGTGAGTGACGGAATCTAAAACAAAAATTCAGAAAATCACATTGTATGATTTTTAAGTAATTAATTTGCATTTTATTGCATGACATAAGTATTTGATACATCAGAAAAGCAGACCTTAATATTTGGTACAGAAACCTTTGTTTGCAATTACAGAGATCATACGTTTCCTGTAGTTCTTGACCAGGTTTGCACACACTGCAGCAGGGATTTTGGCCCACTCCTCCATACAGACCTTCTCCAGATCCTTCAGGTTTCGGGGCTGTCGCTGGGCAATACGGACTTTCAGCTCCCTCCAAAGATTTTCTGTTGGGTTCAGGTCTGGAGACTGGCTAGGCCACTCCAGGACCTTGAGATGCTTCTTACGGAGCCACTCCTTAGTTGCCCTGGCTGTGTGTTTCGGGTCGTTGTCATGCTGGAAGACCCAGCCACGACCCATCTTCAATGCTCTTACTGAGGGAAGGAGGTTGTTGGCCAAGATCTCGATACATGGCCCCATTCATCCTCCCCTCAATACAGTGCAGTCGTCCTGTCCCCTTTGCAGAAAAGCATCCCCAAAGAGTGATGTTTCCACCTCCATGCTTCACAGTTGGGATGGTGTTCTTGGGGTTGTACTCATCCTTCTTCTTCCTCCAAACACGGCGAGTGGAGTTTAGACCAAAAAGCTCTACAAACCCGATTCCAAAAAAGTTGGGACACTGTACAAATTGTGAATAAAAACAGAATGCAATGATGTGGAAGTTTCAAATTTCAATATTTTATTCAGAATACAACATAGATGACATATCAAATGTTTAAACTGAGAAAATGTATCATTTTAAGGGAAAAATAAGTTGATTTTAAATTTCATGGCATCAACACATCTCAAAAAAGTTGGGACAAGGCCATGTTTACCACTGTGTGGCATCCCCTCTTCTTTTTATAACAGTCTGCAAACGTCTGGGGACTGAGGAGACAAGTTGCTCAAGTTTAGGAATAGGAATGTTGTCCCATTCTTGTCTAATACAGGCTTCTAGTTGCTCAACTGTCTTAGGTCTTCTTTGTCGCATCTTCCTCTTTATGATGCGCCAAATGTTTTCTATGGGTGAAAGATCTGGACTGCAGGCTGGCCATTTCAGTACCCGGATCGTTCTTCTACGCAGCCATGATGTTGTAATTGATGCAGTATGTGGTCTGGCATTGTCATGTTGGAAAATGCAAGGTCTTCCCTGAAAGAGACGACGTCTGGATGGGAGCATATGTTGTTCTAGAACTTGGATATACCTTTCAGCATTGATGGTTCCTTTCCAGATGTGTAAGCTGCCCATGCCACACGCACTCATGCAACCCCATACCATCAGAGATGCAGGCTTCTGAACTGAGCGCTGATAACAACTTGGGTTGACCTTGTCCTCTTTAGTCCGGATGACATGGCGTCCCAGTTTTCCAAAAAGAACTTCAAATTTTGATTCGTCTGACCACAGAACAGTTTTCCACTTTGCCACAGTCCATTTTAAATGAGCCTTGGCCCAGAGAAAATGCCTGCGCTTCTGGATCATGTTTAGATATGGCTTTTTTTTTGACCTATAGAGTTTTAGCTGGCAACGGCGAATGGCACGGTGGATTGTGTTCCCCAACAATGTTTTCTGGAAGTATTCCTGAGCCCATGTTGTGATTTCCATTACAGTAGCATTCCTGTATGTGATGCAGTGCCGTCTAAGGGCCCGAAGATCACGGGCATCCAGTGTGGTTTTCCGGCCTTGACCCTTACGCACAGAGATTGTTCCAGAATCTCTGAATCTTTGGATGATATTATGCACTGTAGATGATGATAACTTCAAACTCTTTGCAATTTTTCTCTGAGAAACTCCTTTCTGATATTGCTCCACTATTTTTCGCTGCAGCATTGGGGGAATTGGTGATCCTCTGCCCATCTTGACTTCTGAGAGACACTGCCAGTCTGAGAGGCTCTTTTTATACCCAATCATGTTGCCAATTGACCTAATAAGTTGCAAATTGGTCCTCCAGCTGTTCCTTATATGTACATTTAACTTTTCCGGCCTCTTATTGCTACCTGTCCCAACTTTTTTGTAATGTGTAGCTCTCATGAAATCCAAAATGAGCCAATATTTGGCATGACATTTCAAAATGTCTCACTTTCAACATTTGATATGTTATCTATATTCTATTGTGAATACAATATAAATTTATGAGATTTGTAAATTATTGCATTCCTTTTTTACTCACAATTTGTACAGTGTCCCAACTTTTTTGGAATCGGGTTTGTATTTTTGTCTCATCAGACCACATGACCTTCTCCCATTCCTCCTCTGGATCATCCAGATGGTCATTGGCAAACTTTAGACGGGCCTGGACATGCTCTGGCTTGAGCAGGGGGACCTTGCGTGCGCTGCAGGATTTGAATCCATGATGGCATAGTGTGTTACAAATGGTTTTCTTTGAGACTGTGGTCCCAGCTCTCTTCAGGTCATTGACCAGGTCCTGCCGTGTAGTTCTGGGCTGATCCCTCACCTTCCTCATGATCATTGATGCCCCACGAGGTGAGATCTTGCATGGTGCCCCAGACCGAAGGAGATTGACCGTCATCTTGAACTTCGTCCATTTTCTAATAATTGCGCCAACAATTGTTGCCTTCTCACCATTATGGAGAGGTTGGAGTCTGTTTGATTGAGTGTGTGGACAGGTGTCTTGTATACAGGTAACGAGTTCAAACAGGTGCAGTTAATACAGGTAATGAGTGGAAAACAGGACGGCTTCTTAAAGAAAAACTAACAGGTCTGTGAGAGCCGGAATTCTTACTGGTTGGTAGGTGATCAAATACTTATGTCATGCAATAAAATGCAAATTAATTATTTAAAAATCATACAATGTGATTTTCTGGATTTTTGTTTTAGATTCCATCTCTCACAGTTGAAGTGTACCTATGATAAAAATTACAAACCTCTACATGCTTTGTAAGTAGGAAAACCTGCAAAATCGGCAGTGTATCAAATACTTGTTCTCCCCACTGTATCAATGTGGGTATTTTTAACTCACTATTATAAAACTCCTGTATATAGATACATTTCACCTCAGTGTATAATAATAATAAAAAATAATACTAATAATATTAATACATAGTAGTAGCACATATAGAAGTAATTTAGTACAATCATATTTAGTTTATTATAAGTTGGTAAACACAAAGTCTCATGTTATAACAGGTGCAACACCTGAATACAACACAAAACTCATTCATTTTGGGTGTTAAAAGTGAACCCATTATAAAACTCCTGTATATAGATACATTTCACCTCAGTGTATAATAATAATAAAAAATAATACTAATAATATTAATACATAGTAGTAGCACATATAGAAGTAATTTAGTACAATCATATTTAGTTTATTATAAGTTGGTAAACACAAAGTCTCATGTTATAACAGGTGCAACACCTGAATACAACACAAAACTCATTCATTTTGGGTGTTAAAAGTGAACCCAATATCAGGTATTGCTCCAACGTTATACCAATGTTATACCAATTATAACAATGTAAACCATTCATTTCTCTCTGTCAAAAATACGTTTCAGCTAGCTTCATTCATTCATTCATAGCTAGCTAGCGGACTAAATAAAGCAACATTGTTGACGTCTTACCCAAAACAATGTAAAAGTTTATTTTAAAAACTATTAAATGTTAGCTCCTATATGGTTTTTCTTATTTTTAGCTAGCTAGTTAATTAAATAGAGGAATCTTACCTCGGTGGAATAAATTGCCAAGTCGCTAAGATCAAAGACGGACTTCAAGGCGGCTTTTTCCCCAAAATAGCTCACAAAAGAATAATAATAACTCGCTGTCAGCGATGGGAGGTGGACTTACTGCGCATGCTCCGACAAAGATAGAAATTGGCCACGGTGATTGGCTGTCATAAAATAGAAAAAATGGAAATGAAGAACCTCTGATATATCCAAGTATATTTGCGAATTAGTGGGAATGCAGCCTATTACACTAATAATAACGATCAAACAACAATAATGCTAGAAAAAAGAATAAAAACTCACTGCTTCTTGTCTGGAAAGCATCTTTACATGCTTTAATGGTGTTGACTTGCGATGCGCTTAACATTATTGTAAACTTACGTCAAAAAGGCGAAGTTGTTTGGAGCAAATAGCAAGTCCACTGCACTGTAGGTAACAGCCATCGAGGGAACTGACACCTAGCGATTAGAAAATATACCAGCACCGTATTCTCTCTGTAGCAGCAGGACTACAGATTACACACAAACAGAGGAATCTAAACAGGAGTGTTTCGTTTTCAGTCTTGGGCTCTCAATGAAGGTCCCAGTGGCAATTCACTCAAACATCCAGAGTGCGTCAAGAACGCGCCGGGCACAAAAAAGGGGGCTGAAGGACGGGTGGTAGCATGGAGCTCAATCTCAATGGCACCCAGAAAAACCTGCCTTGACCCAGATTCAAACCGGGGTTGCTGCGGCCACAACGTACAGTACTAACCACTATATGATCAAGGCGAGCTAACGGTCTGCCCACAGAAGGGTCTCCACAATATGTCCCTGAATACAAAGGGACCGTGTCATCTTTAGCCTGCAGACAAAACTGTTTCTTACCAAAATAACTCTTTTCAAGGGTAATATTATACCTTTGGCATTTTTTTCTTTTTATAAAGTTTTAGCAAGGCCTCCAGAAGGTTTCAACCTAAAGCAAAGGACGGGGTAAGGAGAGGTGGTAGCATGGAGCTCAATCTCAATGGCACCCAGAAAAACCTGCCACGACCTGGATTTGAACCAGGGTTGCTGTGGCCACAACGCAGAGTACTAACCACTATATGATTTTTAAAAAAAAAAAAATTTTATTAAGAAATTTCAATCAATAAAATACAATAAAAAATACAAGAAATATACAGTTTTTCTTATACAATCACCTTTACACCACATTTCACATATTTACATACATCATATATCATACATTTTCAAACATTAGTTGAGAAATCCCCTTCACTCCCCGGCAGCTTCCACATTAAATCTTTTAAAACACCACAAACGTTTGTCATGAAAACACGATAAAAAGCATCCAACATATTTTCACATTTAAAATACACATATAGTCTCTCCATGTACACTTCTGTTTTCCTTTTAAACACAGTCCAAACATCCAACACAATTTTTTCCTTCTTGGCCACAATTCTTCTCTCCCATATTGCACTTTTCATTAACATTACCCACATATTTATAAACTTTTTGTTTTGACGCTTCTTTTCCCAACCACTCTGCTCCATTCCATTCCATTTTCATCCCACTCCACAGTCAAATCTTTAATCACACATTTACATTTCCTTAAAAAATCGCCCAATTCTTTACAATATAAAAACATGTAAAATCCCCTCTTCCTTTTCCTGGCACACTTTACACATTGCACTTTGTTCTAACCCAATTTTCTTTAAAATAGACTATTAAAATAGTAAAAACCACTTTATGTCTTATTATGTCTCAAGGCTAGATTATTGTAATGCTCTACTGGGTGGTTGCCCTGCTCGCTTAATAAATAAACTGCAGCTGGTTCAAAACGCAGCAGCTAGAGTTCTTACTAGAACCAGGAAGTATGACCATATTAACCCGGTTCTGGCAACACTGCATTGGCTCCCTACTAAACATCGTATACATTTTAAAATCTTGCTGATTACTTACAAAGCACTAAATGGTTTAGCTCCCCAGTACTTGAGCGAGCTCTTAACGCATTATACTCCATCACGTCTATTGCGGTCTCAAAATTCTGGCCAGTTGATAATACCTAGAATATCAAAATCAACTGCAGGCGGTCGATCCTTTTCCTATTTAGCACCTAAACTCTGGAACAGTCTTCCTAGCATTGTTCGGGAAGCAGACACACTCTGTCAGTTTAAATCTAGACTAAAAACACATCTCTTTACTATGGCATACACATAAAACATTTTTAATTTCTATTATTCAAATCAGTTAAATGATTGTTTTAGGCTGCATTAACTAGGTCAGCCGGAACCAGGAACACTTCCAATAACACCTGATGTACTCGTTACATCATAAGAAGAATGGCATCTACGCTAATGTTAGTCTCTCTGTTTATCCCGAGGTTTACTGCAGTCGGCCGGATCCGGGCCGTATCCAGACCAGATGGTGGACCTTAGCCTGGACATGACGACCATATCCCTGAAGTGTCTGTAGAGACCGTGTCAATTAAACTCCCCCCTGTAAATGCTGCATCGACACGACATCCTCATTAAACCCGTCCCCGGCGTGACGACTCCAATCTTTCGAATAATCCTACAAATATCTATTGATCTAATATGACTTCTGACCTGTAATGTTGACAGAATCATAATCATACACTATTTGTTTGTCGGCAAGAGGAGAACTGACACCCCGACTGAGCCTGGTTTCTCCCAAGGTTTTTTTCTCCATTCTGGCCCTGAAGGAGTTTTGGTTCCTTGCCACCGTCGCCTTTGGCTTTTGGCTTGCTCAGTTGGGGACACTTAAATTTCAACTATATTACTGATCTGCCCGCATTGACACTATATGATAATTGAAATGAGCTGGATGACATCACCGCTTTCACCAGAGCGGCTGTACAGCCGAATCAAATTCCGTTGCATCATTTTCCTGTTAACACTGTGAAGCTGCTTTGAAACAATTGCCATTGTAAAAAGCTCTATATAAATAAAGGTGATTTGATTTGATTTATAAAATACTCCAAACATTCCAATTTTGTTTCCACACATCTCCCCCTCATGTTCCTCCATATACACTCTTCTTTTAACTCTTTGAATTTTCCCACCCAGTACTTATTTACAATTGGCTCTTTAAAAACACCATCTCTAAAAACACAATAAAACATTTTTACAGTACATTCTTTAAAATCATACAATTTTTCCCCAAGTTTTACATAAATGTTTTTCTCTTCTTCCATAGTCTCTATTCTTTTAATCCACTCTTTTGGTATTGCATTTTTAATGATTTCATATTTGTTTGTTATTTCTTGTTTACTGTATTCTTCTTTTGCCTCTTCCATTGCATCCACAATATATTGCATCGGTAAAAACCCCTCTTTAAACTCATACAGAACATCTCTCACTCTCGTTATCCCCACTTCCATCCATTTCTTAAAAAATATTTCTTTCTCTTGTTTTAAAATGTTGTTATTTAAGAACAGAGGTTGATTTAAAATGTTTTCTCTCCCTTGTGGATTGTACTCGATTTTCGTTAAAAATTTTCCCCAGGCACTAAAAATTTCCCTATAAAACTCAGACAATCCTTCCGTCATCCAAATTTTCGTTTTCATCCATAAAATTCCATCCCCCATGTTAAAATCCCCACATTTGTTTAAAAAACATAATAATAATTTTCACTCTCAAAGCTTTTTTTCTCTGTTCCACATCCATTAATCCCAAACCCCCTTCTCTACCGCCCCTAAAATCGTGTTATGTGCTATCCTTGCTGGTTTCCCCTCCCATAAAATGTCAAGAAAACATTTCTTCAACCTCTTTTCTGTCCACAAAGGCATCTCAGATACATATAAAACATACCAAAGCTTAGAAACCATAAAAACATTCAATATTAAAACCTTCCCCTTCAAATTTAGTGTCCTCAATTTCCAAAAATTTAACCTTCTCTCTATCTCTGTTACTAGTTCCTCCCACATTTCATCTCTTACTTTCTTCTCGTTCTTCCCCATTAAAATCCCTAAAATCCTAATTTCTTCCACTTCTTTAAAATTAAAACAATCCCTTAAAACCATAGTTTTACCAAATCTCATATATACTGTCTTATCCTCATTTACTTTACGACCAGATCCTTTACAATATTCTTTCACAACATTAATAACTTCTCTGATGCTCTCCTTTCCTTTTACAATTATTGTTGTATCATCAGCATATTGAAAAACTTTCCCCTCAGCCTTATTTTCCTCAATTTCTATCCCTACTATTCCTTCTTTTTGTTTTATAGCCAGTCCTAACGGTTCCGATACAAGTGAATACAACAACGCTGAAAGTGGACAACCCTGTCTCATTGATCTGGTGATTTTAAAACAATCTGTTAAAAACCCATTACATTTTATCATTGTTAGTGCGCCCTTATATAAAATCTCAGTCCATTTAATAAAATTCTCCCCAAAACCAAAGCTCTTTAAAACCTGAAATAAATACCCGTGCTCAACCCTATCAAAAGCTTTTTCGAAATCCAAACTAATTACATATCCATCTTCATTTTTTTCTTTTGTATACCATATTGTGTCTCTTATACTCATCGTTATGTCCGCTATATCTCTTCCTTTTACTCCATACGCTTGGTTTGTTTTAATTATACTTGGCATTACCTCTTTTAACCTGTTTGCTAAAACTTTTGCTAAAATCTTAAGATCTGTGTTCAACATCGTGATCGGTCTGTAGTTTTTTAAATCTACTTTTCCTCCTTTCCTTTTATATATCAGTTTCATTAACCCCATCCTTGTTCTTTCATTCATTTCTTCCTTTTCAAAAATTTCTTTAAAAACCTCATTTAAAATGTTTGTTAAAACTCCTTTAAAACATACTTAAAATTCAGTTCCCAAACCATCTATTCCCGGACTTTTCTTTGTATTCAGTTGATTTATTGCTCTTTCAATCTCCTCTTCTCTGATTTCTTGGTCACACTCTTTTTTATCTTCCTCACTCACTTTAGCTTATATCAGATTCAACAGTTTCTTTTTCTCCTTCTCTTCCACACCCCTTGCACTGAACAGATCCTCATAAAAATTCTTTATTTCTTCTAAAATCTTTTCATTCCCTTCTACAATTTCCCCATTCTTCCCTCTTATTTCTTTTATCGTTTCAGCTTTCCCTCTCTTTTTTTCCAAACCAAAAAAGAACTTTGTACATTTTTCTCCCTCCGCCACATATTTTGCTTTGCTTCTTAACCTCGCCCCCTCATATTCTTTTTCTTCTATTTCTTTTAGTTTGTGCTCCATTTCCTTTATCTTTTGTATGTCTTTATTGTCTTTATTCAATTCCATTTCTAAACTTTCTTTTATTTCTCTTTCTTTGAATCTTTTACATTTCTGTATTAAACTACAATACTTGATCGAGAATTTCTTGATTAAAAACTCTACGTTCTCCCACCATATTCTCTTATCCTCTTCATACATTCCATTTTCCTTTTCTTTTTCTATAATTTCTTTAACCTTTGAAACATAGTCTTCATTCTTTAAAATCTGTGTATTTAAAATCCATACTCCCGGCCCTCTTTGCACTTTACTCCAGTCCAACGTAAAAAATAAAAACTTGTGATCGCTAAAACTTGTGTCCTCATACTTTATCTTTTCAATAAAATTCTCCACATTTCTACTACTGTCACAAACGCCGGTGAAGATTCCACCGTCGGCCACCAGAGGTCGAACTCACCAGAGTACTAACCTCCATTTCGGACTTCATTTCCCATACACCCTCACTCCTGGACTGATTACTGCACACCTGTTCCTCATCACCTTGCCTATATAAACTCTGCTCTCACACTTATTCAGTGTGAAGTCTTGTTTGCCCTGGGTGCATTTCTGAGCATTATTCCCTGTGATTATAATGCCTGTGTTTGACTCTTCCTTGGACTACCGTTTACGACCCTGTTCTGCCTGCCCTTGATCTTTGTTTGCCTGGACTTTGATTCTCATTTGTTTGCTGCCTGCCCTGACCTATTGCCTGTTATGACCACGATTGATGCACTGCCTCTGATATTGCTGTTCACCTTGGTTTACCAACCCATGCCTGCTTGTACTGTGAATTTGTGTTATTTGAATAAACTGCACATGGATCCCAATCTGCCTGAGTCCTCGTTACAACTACATAAAACAAAGTCAATTCTGGTTTGGCATCGTAACAAGGACTCAGGCAGATTGGGATCCATGAGCAGTTTATTCAAATAACACAATACAAATAACTCCTATGCATTTTTAACAATATCGGTGCCAAAACTTTAACAAAGCTTTTATAAAACTTGTGTATTAAACCATCTGCTCCTGGGCTTTTATTTGGCTTTGTTTGTTTAATTGCTTCTACTTCTCCTAGAGTTATGTCTCTCTCACACAACTCCCTATCTTCTACGGTGAGGTTTATATTTACAGTGTTTAAAACCTCTATCTACATCTTCTTGTTTTATATTCCCTTTCTTATATAATTCCCTATAAAACGTATCCACTCTTTTTATTATTTCTACATAGTCTGTAACTTTTTCCCCATCTCCCTTTTCCAACTCCGTTATAAATTTCTTCCCGTTTTTTCTGCTCTAGGTTCATAAAATATTTTGTACATCTTTCCCCTTCTAAAACGTATTGTGCCCTGCTCCTTATTTTTGCACCTTCACATTTTTCTTTTTCGTACATCTCTATTTCTGCTTTTATCTGACAATAATGTTCTCTCGTATATTGAGGATTATTTCCAATTTTCCCGGCTTCTTCTTCCAATAACCTGTACATAGTGTCTAACTTGCATTTTCCCATATGATTCCTCTGTTTCGAGTATCTAATACCTAATCTTTCACATATACCATTCACATACACTTACTTCATATAGGGAATTTTCCATTTCATATTTTATACACTTCTCTATACTCCTTCTGTATGCATCTTCCTTTAATAAAGCAGAATTTAGACACCACGTACCACCACCTTTCACTTTAGAGTTCCCTCCCAATTTCACTGTCATTACGGCATGGTCGCTTATACCTGTAAAGTTATAGCTCACATTCTTTATGTATTGTAAAATGTCTCTTTTAACCAGACATAGATCTATTCTACTTTGTTTAAGATCTCCCATCACACTTGTAAGGGTTTTCCTCCCTCCAGGCATCTGCCATATCTTTACTCTGCATTAACATATTTAAACATTTTCTAGAAGTGTCCTCTTTATACTCCATATTTTTAGCTATTGTACACTTCACATTAAAATCTCCCACCACTATACAATTTTCGATACATAAGGATTTCAACATCATAAAAGCCTCTTTCCTTTCAGTTTCCACGTTTGGTACATACATATTGACTAATCTATATTTATCATTTTGTAGTTTAAAATCTATCCCTAATAACCTCCCTTTACCATCATTGTGTACTTGTTTTATATTATACATCCTCCCTCCTCTAATCAATATTGCTACCCCACAGGCTTTTTGGGTGCTGTGGTTTACATACAGTGGGGAGAACAAGTATTTGATACACTGCCGATTTTGCAGGTTTGCCCACTTACAAAGCATGTAGAAGTCTGTAATTTTTATCATAGGTACTCTTCAACTGTGAGAGACGGAATCTAAAACAAAAATCCAGAAAATCACATTGTATGATTTTTAAGTAATTAATTTGCATTTTATTGCATGACATAAGTATTTGATACATCAGAAAAGCAGAACTTAATATTTGGTACAGAAAACTTTGTTTGCAATTACAGAGATCATACATTTCCTGTAGTTCTTGACCAGGTTTGCACACACTGCAGCAGGGATTTTGGCCCACTCCTCCATACAGACCTTCTCCAGATCCTTCAAGTTTCGGGGCTGTTGCTGGGCAATACGGACTTTCAGCTCCCTCCAAAGATTTTCTATTGGGTTCAGGTCTGGAGACTGGCTAGGCCACTCCAGGACCTTGAGATGCTTCTTACGGAGCCACTCCTTAGTTGCCCCTTAGGTGCAGTCGTCCTGTCCCCTTTGCAGAAAAGCATCCCCAAAGAATGATGTTTCCACCTCCATGCTTCACGGTTGGGATGGTGTTCTTGGGGTTGTACTCATCCTTCTTCTTCCTTCAAACACAGCGAGTGGAGTTTAGACCAAAAAGCTCTATTTTTGTCTCATCAGACCACATGACCTTCTCCCATTCCTCCTCTGGATCATCCAGATGGCCATTGGCAAACTTCAGACAGGCCTGGGCATGCGCTGGCTTGAGCAGGGGGACCTTGCGTGCGCTGCAGGATTTTAATCCATGATGGCGTAGTGTGTTACTAATGGTTTTCTTTGAGACTGTGGTCCCAGCTCTCTTCAGGTCATTGACCAGGTCCTGCCGTGTAGTTCTGGGCTGATCCCTCACCTTCCTCATGATCATTGATGCCCCACGAGGTGAGATCTTGCATGGTGCCCCAGACCGAGGGAGATTGACCGTCATCTTGAACTTCTTCCATTTTCTAATAATTGCGCCAACAGTTGTTGCCTTCTCACCAAGCTGCTTGCCTATTGTCCTGTAGCCCATCCCAGCCTTGTGCAGGTCTACAATTTTATCCCTGATGTCCTTACACAGCTCTCTGGTCTTGGCCATTATGGAGAGGTTGGAGTCTGTTTGATTGAGTGTGTGGACAGGTGTCTTGTATACAGGTAACGAGTTCAAACAGGTGCAGTTAATACAGGTAATGAGTGGAGAACAGGAGGGCTTCTTAAAGAAAAACTAACAGGTCTGTGAGAGCTGGAATTCTTACTGGTTGGTAGGTGATCAAATACTTATGTCATGCAATGAAATGCAAATTAATTATTTAAAAATCATACAATGTGATTTTCTGGATTTTTTTTTTTGATTCCGTCTCTCAAAGTTGAAGTGTACCTATGATAAAAATTACAGACTTCTACATGCTTTGTAAGTAGGAAAACCTGCAAAATCGGCAGTGTATCAAATACTTGTTCTCCCCACTGTATATCTCTTCTTCCCAAATCTTTTTAATTCTACTCATTAAATCATCTGTCCAATGTGTCTCTTGCAAACATATTACTTGAGCATTAAGCCCACTTATCACCTGATTAAATTTGTCCATGTCCCTCAGACCATTACAATTCAAACAGGCAATGCTTAATATTTCACTCATAACAAAAATTATAAGAAATAATAACAAACACTAAATTATCTCATTAGTAAGTTTCTGTGTCTTACTTTTTGGCGCTGCTTTCTCTGCCCTCTTCCATTTTCCTCTTCAGTAGCTTTGCGGCAGCTTCATTTTCCTCCTTTTCGTCCATAAGGTATATCAAGGTAGTCTCTGTTACAATCATCCCCTCTTCTTCTTCTTCCTCTTCCATCTCGTATTCCCGTTGGCGCTTCTGCTTTCTCCGTTTCCATTTCTCGTTGGTTTTTGTTATCATCCCTCTTATTTCTCCCGTCACCGTTGGTTGTCAATGCGTTATCCATCCCTCCGCTTGCGTTATTCTGCCTCCTGCTACCTTTTCCAGACCCTCCTGCCTCCATTATGCCTTCCAGCTCATTCCATACCACACCTCCTTCTTCGCCATTCGATAGTTGAGTCTCCTCCACCTCTCTGTACAGATCTTCGGAGTCTCCCATCTCTTCCTTGTCGTCGTCCTTCTCTGCTGTGTTACATACACACAGTTCATTCCTCTTCCAGCACACAGTGCAGCTCCCTTCGTTGCACTCCCGTGCATAATGTCCTTTTCCGCCACACTTAAAACATTTGAAGTTTGGGCAGTCCTTAACAATGTGTCCTGGCTGTATGCAAAGGCGACATATCTTTACTTGTCTGTCGTGGATCTCAAACATCGTTGAGTATGGGAGCGATTTTACCTTTTCCGTAAACTTAACCTTTAGGAACCTCGTCCCGTCTGCGATTTCAGTCCCTGTTATTAATCTCCTTCGCCAATATGCTCCCCTTTCTGATTTTTAGTCCATCTAGTATCTTCTTCTTCCCTTTCTCCTCATGCATGGTCAGTTTGTATTCGCTTGAATTCTTGTATCTACAACCAATAACCTCACCACACTCTTCTTTTACTTTCCGCAGTAATTCCATCATCGTAATTCTTTCATTCCCAACGATTTCAACCATCGCTGTTAGCTTCTTCTCATAACTCCGTCTTGTTGCTACGTTTTCGTCTCCGATTCTCCTCGCCTTCCCCTTGTCTTTCTCTTTGTTAGCCTCCATCTTGCCCGTAGCCTTCCATGGGTAAACCCACCTCCAGTAACACCCCAAACAGCAGAGCGCTGTTTGGGGAGAAGACTAAACAAACTTATAAACTTCTTTGTTTATCGGCCAGAAGAAAAAGGAGACAAAAGAAATTATTACTCCAACGAAACTTTCCGTCTGCTCTCTGCACCAAATACACTCACTTCCTGTTTAGCTCAATAGCGCTGCTCAGGGTGGTATGGCCATAAGCAAAAGCTGCAGCCAAGTTCAGGCTATTTAAGACATTCATACACTTTTTTTTTTATTTATAAGACAAAAATGCTTACAGCACCTGGTATTACGAACCGGGGTTGCTGTGGCCACAACGTAGAGTACTAACCACTATATGATCAAGGGGAGCTACCGGTCTACCCTCAGAGGGGTCTCCACAATATGTCCCTGAATACAAAGGGAACTTGTCATCTTTAGCTTGCAGACAAAACTGTGTCTTACCAAAATAACTCTTTTCAAGGGTAATATTGTAACTGTGGCCTTTTTTTTTTTTAAATAAAGTTTTAGCAAGGCCTACGGAAAGTTTCAACCTAAAGCTGGTGCATGCTGTCAACGTAGTCAGCAGGATTCAAACCTGCACGGGGACACCCCAAAGGATTTCTAGTCCATGCAGCGGGCATGTCATTTCACTTGGAGCCTCGTAGCGTAGCTGCCCAAGGCCAAGGAAGAGCAGCAAGAATTCAACAGCGAAACGTCCCGCTCACAAAAAGAGTTTCTTTCGCCCAAACAGGTACTTGAACCCTGGACCCTCAGATTAGAAGTCTGATGCTCTACCGACTGAGCTAAAGCTAGTGAACAAGAGTCTGTCTGAGGAAGGGAAGAGGGAAAAAGAAGGGGAAGAAGGAAAAAAGAAGAAAAATGAAAGAAGAAAAGAGCAAAAGAAAGGGAAAAAGAGAGAGAAGGAAAATATAAGATTTATATATTAATTTTAGTTGTTTTGTGGTAAATAAATCATATTTCACTAAAAAGTATTTTCCCCTCCACATTTCAGGCTGTAACACTAACAAGAAGGACATCGGTTCGAATCCCACCTCTGACAGGACTAAAACCTTTATTTAAATGTTGCTAATAACTACCTTATTTGTAACCCAAGTTTCCTTCCAGGTACTTTGAGGATGCTGGTTAATCATGAAATGCAATGTATGTTATTTAGAGTTATATAGAGTACTGTTTTTCCCATTTTTTGTTTATTTATTTAATTGTACAATGCTATTTTTTCATTATTTTTATTGTATTATTTGACCTTTGAATATAAGAAATCTGTATTATCTCTTCTAACTTTACCCTCTTCTCTAAAAAAAGGATCTGTCAATCTGATTCATTCTACAAAAAATGCTGATTTTGAATGACCAATCACTTGTCCAAGGTCAATTTCTTTGTGATCTGATGCTGATATTTCACTGGAAACTGCATACAAATGTAAACATTCTTTTCTTAATGTATGAACATCTATATATGTATAAATTTCATAATCTTTCATTTGATTATTTTTTTAAAAAGTGTTTTCTCATTGTATGGATACATGTTTATATTTATTTATTACCCATATGAATATGGAGTTCCTTGAAATGTGCTATACATTTGACATAATATAATAATAATAGCAATAATAATGTTTTGACACAGGCTCACAGAATGATTAATGAAAGACGAGACACTGTTCTATGAACAATAAAATGTTTTATTTTTAACAAAATATACAATAAAAATGTCTGATGATAAATTATAACTGCAGTAAACGCACAAAGATAGACACATTATAAAACAATGTTCATATTATTAAAGAGTGTGTATATATATATATATATATATATGGAAAATGATTAAAAAAAAACACCACCCATCTCTAATAATAATAATAATAATAAATAGATAAATAATAATAAATAATAATAATAGTAAACACACAAAGGTAGAAACATTATGAGTATTTAAAAAATAAATATAAAAAATAATTCAAATAAAATTCCCTGAGTGGGTCAAATCACCAACCTAGTAATAAATAAAAATAATAATAGCAATAAACACACAAAGATAGAAAATCAATAAAACTATATACATAGTAGTGTATATACACTCACCTAAAGGATTATTAGGAACACCATACTAATACTGTGTTTGACCCCCTTTCGCCTTCAGAACTGCCTTAATTCTACTTGGCATTGATTCAACAAGGTGCTGAAAGCATTCTTTAGAAATGTTGGCCCATATTGATAGGATAGCATCTTGCAGTTGATGGAGATTTGTGGGATGCACATCCAGGGCACGAAGCTCCCGTTCCACCACATCCCAAAGATGCTCTATTGGGTTGAGATCTGGTGACTGTGGGGGCCATTTTAGTACAGTGAACTCATTGTCATGTTCAAGAAACCAATTTGAAAAGATTCGAGCTTTGTGACATGGTGCATTATCCTGCTGGAAGTAGCCATCAGAGGATGGGTACATGGTGGTCATAAAGGGATGGACATGGTCAGAAACAATGCTCAGGTAGGCCGTGGCATTTAAACGATGCCCAATTGGCACTAAGGGGCCTAAAGTGTGCCAAGAAAACATCCCCCACACCATTACACCACCACCACCAGCCTGCACAGTGGTAACAAGGCATGATGGATCCATGTTCTCATTCTGTTTACGCCAAATTCTGACTCTACCATCTGAATGTCTCAACAGAAATCGAGACTCATCAGACCAGGCAACATTTTTCCAGTCTTCAACTGTCCAATTTTGGTGAGCTCGTGCAAATTGTAGCCTCTTTTTCCTATTTGTAGTGGAGATGAGTGGTACCCGGTGGGGTCTTCTGCTGTTGTAGCCCATCCGCCTCAAGGTTGTGCGTGTTGTGGCTTCACAAATGCTTTGCTGCATACCTCGGTTGTAACGAGTGGTTATTTCAGTCAAAGTTGCTCTTCTATCAGCTTGAATCAGTTGGCCCATTCTCCTCTGACCTCTAGCATCAACAAGGCATTTTCGCCCACAGGACTTCCGCATACTGGATGTTTTTCCCTTTTCACACCATTCTTTGTAAACTCTAGAAATGGTTGTGCGTGAAAATCCCAGTAACTGAGCAGATTGTGAAATACTCAGACCGGCCCGTCTGGCACCAACAACCATGCCACGCTCAAAATTGCTTAAATCACCTTTCTTTCCCATTCTGACATTCAGTTTGGAGTTCAGGAGATTGTCTTGACCAGGACCACACCCCTAAATGCATTGAAGCAACTGCCATGTGATTGGTTGATTAGATAATTGCATTAATGAGAAATTGAACAGGTGTTCCTAATAATCCTTTAGGTGAGTGTATATATATATATATATATATATATATATATATATATATATATATATATATATATATATATATATATATATATATATATATATATATATATATATATATAAAATTAAAATAAACTATTTCTTTTTTTGTACTTTTTCAAGCCACTACTCTTTTGTAAGAGTCTCTGTGACAGGGCAGTAGATAGTCCCTCTAAACTGGCTGTGCCCGGTCGCTGCTGTCCTAAACTGCCCACCTCCACCTGAACATGACTGAAGTATTGAAGTATCTACACAGTATGAGACAAAGACAAACCAATCTATTTCTTATCTGCCCTCTTCTTCCGCATCTCCTCCATCCACTGGTCAAGTGGAATACCAGCATTTTGGGGGCAGTATATGTACAGATAATACTGGCGGTGGCCACTTTCTTTGTTGCGGGGCTGTTGGCACTGACTGCATTTATTTTTGTCAACTTTTCGATTGTAAGGCCTCCAGGCAGGTGGTGGGGAGGAAAGAGGACCAGCAGGAGCAATCCGTTTGGATGCATAGACTTGTGGAGTCAAAAACACATACACAAGTGGGTCACTGGCAGGGCTGGGGCTGTAGACAGTAGGCAAAGGTGCAGGGGGAGGTGGAGATGTCTGCTGAGGGAACAGTTGCATCTGAGCTGGCAACCTAGGGCAGACAGACTGCAGAGAATGAGAATGATGACTTGGGCCGGAGCTGCAGACTTCCTCTTGACCACTGCTTGTCCTGCTGTACTTTGAGGCAAGTGGTATTGAGGCCAGTTTCATTCCTCAGTCCCACCAAGTACTCTGCCCACTCTGTCCATCCCTGGGATACTGCGCTCATCCACAGCCTGGTAAATATATGAATATATAAAAAATAAAATAAGAACAATATTACAGGCAGAAAATAGCACATCTTTCCCACTGTTTACATGTCACAAAAGACCTACGAGCTGTTGCTGTGGTGCTGCTGGATTCATGGCAGGAGGCTCAAAGCGACTTGTAGCTGTAGTAGTGGCAAGAGAGGCTGGGACGATGGAAAAGTAAGGAGGAGCAGAGGCTAGGCTGGTGGGGACATCTGTTGGGCCAGAGGGCGCAGTGGTGTGCTCATTTGCAACCTGTTAAATGTAATAATAATAAAAAAAATACTAATCAAATAAACATCAAAATAATACAATTACAAGCAAGACAATAACACCACTGATACAACATGTCACAAAAGACTTGCCAGTTGTGGTGCTGCAGGGGTGACAGGTGATGGCAGTGAAGAGGAGGGACTAGCAGCAGCGGAGCTGGTACAGGCATGCACAGTCTGGAAAATGTAAAACATTTTTTTTTAATGGATTTTAATTAGAGCTTATCTTTTGCATTATGCTTTTATTCATTTATATATTCTTCAGATTTTTATTAATTGTCTTTCATCTCTGTCTATTTTATTGTGTATGTGCATTGTGTATTTTGTGACTTGAAAAGAGATATACAAATACATTTTCTTTTATTATTATACAATAATGATGAGTATTATTATTATTACACAACAATAATAAATATTAAAATACATTAAAAGTTTAAATTATCCGGAGCAACTGGGAAGTCCACTGACATAGTATGATAAAAAAAAAAATGTGACAGGCATAATTACCAGTTGTTGCTCAAGTGCAGCTGTAGTAATATCAGATACAGGCCCTGAAGTCAGTCCAGCAGTGGCCTGGAGAGAGGTGGGAGTTGCAATGACGGCTGAGCTGGTGGTGGTAGGTTATTGGACAAGAGTACGGGTCCAGTAGCCCAATGGTTGGGTCCAAACCAGCATCTTTAAAGCCCTCATCTTTCCAACTCTTTCTCTGTGCCTACATCTTCCAGCATCTGCTCAGTCTCCTCTGAGTCAGGTTGGACATCCTGCAAGGCCCTCCCTGTCTGGCGGTATAGGTAATCTATACCTACAAACCCGATTCCAAAAAAGTTGGGACACTGTACAAATTGTGAATAAAAACAGAATGCAATGATGTGGAAGTTTCAAATTTCAATATTCTATTCAGAATACAACATAGATGACATATCAAATGTTTAAACTGAGAAAATGTATAATTTTAAGGGAAAAATAAGTGGATTTTAAATTTCATGGCATCAACACATCTCAAAAAAGTTGGGACAAGGCCATGTTTACCACTGTGTGGCATCCCCTCTTCTTTTTATAACAGTCTGCAAACGTCTGGGGACTGAGGAGACAAGTTGCTCAAGTTTAGGAATAGGAATGTTTGTCCCATTCTTGTCTAATACAGGCTTCTAGTTGCTCAACTGTCTTAGGTCTTCTTTGTCACATCTTCCTCTTTATGATGCGCCAAATGTTTTCTATGGGTGAAAGATCTGGACTGCAGGCTGGCCATTTCAGTACCCGGATCCTTCTTCTACGCAGCCATGATGTTGTAATTGATGCAGTATGTGGTCTGGCATTGTCATGTTGGAAAATGCAAGGTCTTCCCTGAAAGAGACAACGTCTGGATGGGAGCATATGTTGTTCTAGAACTTGGATATACCTTTCAGCATTGATGGTGCCTTTCCAGATGTGTAAAGGCACCACATGCAACCCCATACCATCAGAGATGCAGGCTTCTGAACTGAGCGCTGATAACAACTTGGGTTGTCCTTGTCCTCTTTAGTCCAGATGACATGGCGTCCCAGTTTTCCAAAAAGAACTTCAAATTTTGATTCGTCTGACCACAGAACAGTTTTCCACTTTGCCACAGTCCATTTTAAATGAGCCTTGGCCCAGAGAAAACGCCTGCGCTTCTGGATCATGTTTAGATATGGCTTCTTTTTTGACCTATAGAGTTTTAGCCGGCAACAGCGAATGGCACGGTGGATTGTGTTCACCGACAATGTTTTCTGGAAGTATTCCTGAGCCCATGTTGTGATTTCCATTACAGTAGCATTCCTGTATGTGATGCAGTGCCGTCTAAGGGCCCGAAGATCACAGGCATCCAGTATGGTTTTCCGGCCTTGACCCTTACGCACAGAGATTGTTCCAGATTCTCGGAATGATAACTTCAAACTCTTTGCAATTTTTCTCTGAGAAACTCCTTTCTGATATTGCTCCACTATTTTTCGCCGCAGCATTGGGGGAATTGGTGATCCTCTGCCCATCTTGACTTCTGAGAGACACTGCCACTCTGAGAGGCTCTTTTTATACCCAATCATGTTGCCAATTGACCTAATAAGTTGCAAATTGGTCCTCCAGCTGTTCCTTATATGTACATTTAATATGTACATTTACTTATTGCTACCTGTCCCAACTTTTTTGGAATGTGTAGCTCTCATGAAATCCAAAATGAGCCAATATTTGGCATGACATTTCAAAATGTCTCACTTTCAACATTTGATATGTTATCTATATTCTATTGTGAATAAAATATAAGTTTATGAGATTTGTAAATTATTGCATTCCTTTTTTATTCACAATTTGTACAGTGTCCCAACTTTTTTGGAATCGGGTTTGTATTACCTCCCCTGGGACAGACAAGGAAAATTTACTTTTCAGAAAATTCATAAAAAGATCATTCTATTTTATGGATATAGAAAATAGCCTCATGATGGAAAGCTTAAACTAACCAGTGTAAACAGGTGGTGGCTGAAAAGAGGGGACAAGCTTCCTTCCAAGCACCTTGACACGGTAGTTGTTGACACAGTGAACAAGGTCGCCTGAGTAGCTGAGCAGCGATGGAGGCCTGACTGCCAGGAATGCAGCTTTACGGTCCTGATTCCATCTGTTAAGGCCTTCCAGGAGGTACAGCTGGAAATTCAGGCTGTTGGCACTGGTTCCTTAAAATAGTACAAATATGAGCAATATTGTTAGGTTAACTTGTTGTGTTTGGTTCTTTGACAGACATTAACTGTGTCAGCGTTTCCAGGGTGATAATAATAATAATAGTAATAATAACAACAACAAATATAATAATAACAATACTACTACTACTACTACTACTACTACTAGTAATACAATGTTTAACTGCAAATATGTAATCTTGCTGATGAATAAAAAGTGATTCATACTGACCTGGAATGAACCTGTTCAGATGCAGGTGGAAGGATTCAAGTGATGTGGACCCTCTCGCACATCTGTAGTTTGGCAAGACAATGCCCTGCTTGGTAGTGGTGCCAGTTACAGTGTACAGGAGGACACCTGGTTCATCCTGAATGCACTTCACATGCTTTTTCTGGATTTGCATGGTCCAAGAGAGGGACACCAAGAAGGTCTCTGCCCTTTACCCCCATGAGCTCATTAAGAAGCAGTTCAATAGAATAGAATAGAATAGAATAGATCTTTATTGTCATTGTCACATGTACAACGAGATTAAAAGTGCTTCCGGTCAGTGCATCATTCATTGATTTTATAAAAAAGATTGAGTACTAAAATTACTAAAATAAATATACCTAAGACAGTACCATAAACAAACACACACAGTCATACACCCACAGTATACATAACATAACATTGTGCACATTATTTCTTGGCAGCATTAACAGTGGTTATTGCAGTTGGATAGAAACTGTGTTTGAGTCTGTACTGTCTGCCTGAAGGCAGCATTTCAAACAGGGAGTGCCCAGGGTGTGAAATGTCTTTTATGATGTTCTGGGCTTTTTTGAGGCAACGAGATCTGTGTAGGTCTTCCAGTGCGGGAAGAGGGCAGCCAACAATCTTTTGAGCGTTGTTGATGACTCTTTGGAGCGGTTTCCTCTGAGCCACTGTACAGCTGGTATACCAAATGCATATGCAATAAGTGAGTATGCTTTCAATGGAGGCTCGGTAGAAGGACACCAGCAGTCTTTGTGTGATGTTATTCCTCCTGAGTATTCTCAGGAAATACAGTCTCTGATGGGCCTTTTTCAGTAGCTCAGAGGTAGTAATGGTGGGGGCAGTTTTCTTGAGGGGGACATATGTAGGAATTAGGAGCAAGGACAAATGGTCGGACTGGCCCAGGTTTGGTAGTGGCCTGGCCCTGTAGCCCAGTTTGATGTTCGAGTAGACCTTGTCCAGAGTGTTGTCCCCCCTAGTAGCACACTTAACATGCTGGTGGAATTTGGGGAGTGCTGCCTTTAAGTCCGCATGATTGAAATCCCCTGCTAAGATCTGCACAGCGTCAGGGTACATGCTCTGCTTGTTGCTAATGCTTGCATGCAAAAGTCCAATAGCTGAGTTAGCATTAGCATCCGGTGGTATGTAAACAGCTGCTATCATGACTACAGTGAACTCTCTTGGAAGGTAAATGGGCCTGCATTTAACAGTCATATATTCCACGTCCGGTGAACAGTGACTCTCTATCATCACTGTGTTGGTACACCAGCTGTTGTTCACTTACACACAGAGCCCCTCTCCTCTGCTCTTACCGGAGATCACTGTTCGGTCGTGTCGCTGTGTGGTGTAGCCTGCTAACTCGATAGCAGAGTCTGGGATGGTTTGTTGAAGCCAGGTCTCGGTGATGACCAGAATGCATGCATCCTTGACGTAATTGTTCGCCGCAGTCTGTAGCCACAATTCATCCATCTTATTCGTGAGGGATCTGGCATTCGAGAGAAATATGCTGGGGAGCGGTGGTTTCAGTGGCTGTCTCTGTAGCCTGGTTAGCGCGCCGGCCCTGTAGCCTCGCTTTTGCCTCCTCTCTCTACGCTGCCTGCGCCTCCTCCCCACTGGGATGGTAATCCACGGAGAGCCGGGACTCCTCGCTACTTCCACTGGGATTTTGTGCAAGCGGTGAAACTCGCTTGTTACACTCTCTCCATGCCATATTCCGATCTTAAGGAGATCATGTCGGCTGTAGATGTTATTCGCCCGATAGAATGTACACAAAACAAGACATGACACGTACAAAAACATCCAAACACGCCACTGACTGGTAAAACCATTTGATGTTAATCATTATGATCGTTTGCCGCTCCCCTCTTGTCCGCCTCCTGCAGTACAACGCCAGTTCCTCCTTGGTTATCTGCTGCTCCACTAGTTTTTCAGTGATCCCAGGAACACCTTCTCGTTTCATCTGTTCCCTCTTAGCTTGACACAGCAAGGCAACATCTCCACTGTCCCACTCAAAAATGCAGCTTGACAGTCTGGACATGAAGATGGGGTACAGAGGATGTGCATCCTTTGTACACCCAGATGCCAGTCACCGCATGAAGTGGTATATGTCAACATTCACAGTCAACATAGAGAAGCTGAGGAGGACCCACACCAACATTGCTGTACCTGCGGATGAGATCAGCAGCCATGGTGTCAAGAGCCGGACCCTCCTGAGCAGTCAGGACACTAATGAGGATTTGGCCCACTTCATTGCTCACAGATGTAAGCCACAAGGCGGTCCTCTTGGCAAAGCCTGATAGCTTCTTGGTGATCTGGGAACACACAGAAAAGACAGTGAGTGCCTAAGGCCCAATCCCATTTCTACCCCTTAGCCCTTCCCTTTCCCCTACCCCTTCGTTTTGCACGTTCACGTAAAGGGGTAGGGGTAAGGGAAAAGGGGCAGATAGCCCTTCAAACAAAGATTTTTCGGGACCACACTACAAAGGGGTATGATGAATCCTGCATACACGACTACTGTGCTGCTAGAATGCATGTAGTGATGTTGCCTACGCCTTGCCACTCTGTTTCAAGGGGCAATGGGAAGGGTTAGGCTACCCCTATGCTACCCCTAGGGTTAGGCATAGGGGTAGGCATTAGGGGTAGGGGAAGGGGTATAAAATAGAATTGGGATGGTGCCTAAAGCCCAAATAAACTGCTTCTTTTATATGTAAAATACTGAAATAATACAGTTTTTTTAAACAAAGCATTAATTTCATTTTTCACATGTCTTTACTGCTAATGTGGTATTTGTGAAGTAGGATTGTGAAGTGGTAAGAGTTAAAAATATTTACCTTTTTTGTGGAATCCATTTTTAATATATTGCCAAAGGTGGATGTTACGCTGGCTTTGATGTGATCCAGCCTGCTCAAGACGTCTCGGCCATAAACAGCTAGCATCCACCTGTGGGAAGGAATATCTACTGGCTTAGGAGGGTCGTGGAACTTGACAGGGAGCAGGCTTGGCTGGACAACGAAGTCTGAGCATGCGCCAAGGTAGCGACAAGCACGCTTAATCCACTCCTCGCTATGATTTTCCCTAATCTGCTGGACCAAGCAGCTGGGGCTATTACCCAAGGTCCTCTCCCTCAGAAAACGGATCACCCGCATGTCACAAGCGTATCTGTATTAAGAAACAAAGTGAAAAAGAGACCATAAAATGGCGAACATTAAAAAGAGCTAATTTGTAGTGTGTTTGAATTTGTGACACAGGCTAAATAATTTCAGTATACTCACCTTCGTGTCAGGATCAGTCGGAACTCCATTCTGTGTGCCAAATCCAGCTGGTCCAAGATGGTCTTGCTGGTGGAAATGTAACTTGTTTTACAACCAGCTGAACTGCACCAGAGAGTCTCCATGATCATCAGGTAGTACCTATCAACGTCCAAAACCTGGTGCGCTCTCTTGTGAGATCCATAACTTGTGAGCTGTTTTCCACACACAGGACAGGACAGCCTGACCTTCCAAAGGAGGTATGGCATCCACACAAGAAGCCGGTATGTGAAAAAATGCTCTGGAGTGGGGTCCTGATGATATATGAGCGCTAGCTCTGGTAGGTCACACCACAGCTTCAGGTCAGTGCACAGCCACTGGTTCCTCCACAGAGCAGATGAAATCCACTTCTGATCCTGAGGTGGTATGGTCTGCATCATCTTTGCAGGCAGCCAGCCAGGCTCTGAACCAGGAGCAGTCTCAGGGTGAGCTGAGTGACCGACCACAAATGGAGCACCAGAGGTGTCAAAAAAAAAAAGAGGTGGCAGAGGTCACAGGGGCAAGAAGAGCCGAGGAGGTACCAGAGGTGGAGGCGGCAGCTGACACTTCCTTTACAAAAAAAAAAAAAAAAAAAAATTATATATATATATATATATATACACACACATGATTGCAAATCACTCATGAAGGAAGTTAAGTATCATTGTGAAGAAAACCACTTTATTTAAGAGTTTCTCACAGCTCTTGGTATCAAAGAGATGGTTGTGGACAGAGGAGAGGGAGGAAGAGAGAGTAGAAACAGTCTGAATGTACATCCTGGGCCTGCGGGCAGGCGATGGTGTCCTCCTTGTCATGGCACTTGTGACAGTGCTGGACATTGTAGAAGAGCAACTGATGGGCTGAGAGAATATGACCACAGATTACAACATTTTATATAATATTAATCTGTCCTTATTAGGAATACAGTAATGACAACATAACTTCCACATATCTTTATGGAATGAAAATAACAGTAGCCTAACAAAAAATACCCTGGCATAAGAATAAGAGTGCATATTATACGATTGATTATATGATTATAAAATCAAATTCAAACTGTCATTCTCTTTACATTACCTTGGTTGCATGCTTCCTGCCCAAATGTAAGTTTGGCTTTAAAGTGGCACCCTGAGACCCACCGAACCGTGGCTTTATAAACTGAAAAAAAGTAATCTTAAGTGGAGCCTTGTAAATTAAAATGCATATTTTGAATACGCTAAAATTTAAATATCAGTATCAGTAAATCCTCATTACTTACTGATGCCATAGTCAAAGCTTGTGACGGGAGAAATGCAAAGGATTCAAAATCAAGTGCACAATCAAGTTTATTGAAAACCAGAGAGATGATGAATAAAGTCAGCAGATAATGATGTGGGGAAACAGATGATGCTTGGCAGCGCAGGGACCCAATGGACAACCCGAAACCTCCGTAAACAGATGAGAAACGGTCTGAGTCCGATCGCTGATGATGTGAAGTAAAGCCGTGAGTGAAGATGATCCTCCGTGAACAGGGCAGAGCGATCCTCCAAACGACAGCCAGGCGTGAAGCGATCCGAACCGGTAACAGAGGTGGCCAGTCAGAACAGACTGCAACAGATCCTCTGTGAACTCGGCAGAGTGAGCCTCCAAACGACAGGCAGGCACACAGGCTTGGGAACCATCAGGAAACTGAACAAAACAAAACACACCATAACAACTCCCACAATCTGACAAACACAAGACGCACAGCAATGAGTATAAATAGACCCATATAACAGGTGGCAGCTGGAGCTGGTAATCAGCTGAGTGGTAATCAGCGGCCACACCCACCACCACACAGACATCTACACTCACGCACATACACAGAACAAAATGAGTCAGTGAACTCATGAACCGTGACAAAGCTGGCTTGCGGGGTGTGAGTGTAGCTGTCTGCCCCAGTGTCTGCCCCGGTGTAGCTGTCTGCCCCAGTGTCTGCCCTGGTGTAGCTGTCTGCCCCAGTGTCTGCCCCGGTGTTGCTGTCTGCCCCGGTGTAGCTGTCTGCCCCAGAGTCTGCCCTGGTGTTTCTGTCTGCCCCAGTGTCTGTCTGCCCCGGTGTAGCTGTCTGCCCCGGTGTAGCTGTCTGCCCCAGTGTCTGCCCTGGTGTTTTGGCAGATGATGTTGAGGGAGCTGCCCTCAGAGGGGTCTCCACAATATGTCCCTGAATACAAAGGGACCGTGTCATCTTTAGCCTGCAGACAAAACTGTTTCTTACCAAAATAAATCTTTTTAAGGGTAATATTGTAACTGTGGCCATTTTTTCTTTTTATAAAGTTTTAGCAAGGCCTCCAGAAGGTTTCAACCTAAAGCAAAGGACGGGGTGAGGAGAGGTGGTAGCATGGAGCTCAATCTCTACTAATTAGCTCAAGTCACCTGTTTTAAATAAGGGAGATAACAAAATGGTTTGAAAACCACTGGTTTTGTCCAAAATCTGCTACTGTCAATTGATGGACACCTACCTAGCAAAAAGAGTTTACATGTATTGTAACTGGAGGTTCACAAAACATTTGAGACACGAGTATTGAGAGATTCAATCCAAAATAAAATGATTTGAGACATTCCCTTATCCCTGAACAGAAGCCTGCACACTTTTCAGGTTTTGGAAATAATACTCTAACATCAAAGGGACCTATTCATGACTTAATCAGCTATTTTCCTGACGTGCTATCTCTTTTAGACTTTGTATACAAACGTTAGTACGTGGCACTGTGGCTTAGTTGGTCAAAGCGCCTGTCTAGAAAACAGGAGATCCTGGATTTTAAATCCCAGCAGTGCCTAATGTGTGGCTTCTAGGAGTAGTCCTACAACCTTTTCAGATATAAAAGTCCCTGCAGGAGACAACATCTGGACTTCTAGGTTGCAAATGAAGGCTTTAAAAATGTTGTTGGTTTATGGGTCCCACCAGAGTCACGCATGGTGACACGAGTATTGAGAGTATTGAGAGTTTCGATCCAAAATGAAATGATTTGAGACATTCCCTTATCCCTGAACAGTAGCCTGCCCACCTTTCAGGTTTTGGAAATAATCCTCTAACTTCAAAGGGACCTCTTTCATGACTTAATCAGCTATTTTAATGACGTGCTACCTCTTTTAGACTTTGTATACAAATGTTAGTCCATGGTGCTGTGGCTTAGTTGGTTAAAGCATCTGTCTAGTAAATAGGAGATCCTGGGTTCAAATCTCAGCAGTGCCTATGCCACAGGATATGGGAGTGCTTGTTTAAACTTTTCACATGTGAAAGTCTTTGCATGCCGAACACTGTGTATCTGTGCAAAACTGGAAATCTAAGAAGTTCTGTTCCTTGAAGTGTACAGTTTTATGGATCTGTGGTGCAATGGATAACACATTGGACTTCTAGGATGTGAATGGAGGAATTCCAAGGTTGTGCTTTTGAGTCCCACCAGAGTTGCGAATGGCCTCTTTTGCTCAGATGTCTTTGTGAGTCAGACATAGGCTTAATACTGGGGTCCACAAACTGCTTCAGGAGCCTTCCCTTCACATTCTGCGTATTTCCATTACTGGACACACCAAACTCAGATCACAGGGTACTCTACTAATTAGCTCAATTCACCTTTTTGAAATAAGGAAGATAACAAAAATCTATAGTGTCTGGGAGGTTTTAAGAATGGCTTGAAAACCACTGGCTCAGACCATAATCTGCTACTACCTATTGTTGAGATCAAGCCTCTGGACATGTGTACAAATCAGTCTTTACAAATATGAAAAAAAAATTCATTGAAATCTTTCTGGATTTAGGCTTTCAGATAAGCTGAAAGCATAGCAAAAACTGCTTTCCATTTCTCCTAGCTGAGACAGCATTTAGATGGATTGCAACTGGAGGTTCCAAAAACATTTCAGACATGAGTACTGAGAGTTTAGATCCAAAATGGAATGGTTTCAGATATTCCCTCATCCTCCAACAGAGGCCTGAATGCCCCTCAGTCTTTGGAAAAAATCCTCTAACCTCCTTCATGAATCATGAATCAGCTATTTTCCTGACGTGCTGCTACTTTTAGGATTTTTATACCAAAGAATTGTAAACATTTTCGCCAGTGGTGCTTTGGCTTAGTTGGTCAAAGTGCCTGTCTTGTAAACAAGAGATCCTAGGTTCAAATCCCAGCAGAGCCTGATGTGTGGCTTCTAGGAGTAATCCTCCAAACTTTTCAGATATAAAAGTCCCTGCAGGACACACCATCTGGACTTCTAGGTTGCAAATGAAGGCTTTAAAAAGGTTGTTGGTTTATGGGTCCCACCAGAGTCAGGCATAGTCTCTTTTGCTCAGATGTCTTTGTGTTGGACAAGCATATGCTTAAACCTGGGGTCCACAAAGTACTTCAGAAGCCTCCAGTTAACAGCCATCGAGGAAACTGACACCTAGCGATTAGAAAATATACCAGCACCGTATTTTCTCTGTAACAACAGAACTACAGATTACACACAAACAGAGGAAACTAAACAGGAGCGTTTCGTTTTCAGTCTTTCTCTAAGGGTTCAAACCTGAGTGCTTGGGCTCTCAAAGAAGGTCCAAGTGGCAATTCACTCAAATGTCCAGAGCACGTCAAGAATGCGCCGGGCACAAAAAGGGGGCTGAAGGGTACTAACCGCTATATGATCACGGCAAGCTACCGGTCTGCCCTGTGAGGGGTCTCCACAATATATCCCTGAATAAAAAGGGACCATGTCATCTTTAGCTTGTAAAAGTTTTAAAAATCTTTAGCTTTATACAGATTTAGCAAGGCCTACAGATGGTTTCAACCTAAAGCAGGGGTATGCTGTCAACGTAGTCAGCAGGATTCAAACCTGCTTAACCACTCAGCCATGACTACAAGCTGAGTGAATTATTTTAATATTTTCGTTTTTTGGTTCAATACTTTTGTATACAAAGTCTAAAAGAGGTAGCATGTCAGGAAAATAGCTGATTAAGTCATGAATAGGTCCCTTTGAAGTTAGAGGATTATTTCCAAAACCTGAAAAGTGTGCAGACTTCTGTTCAGGCATAAGGGAATGCCTCAAATCATTTCATTTTGGATCGAATCTCTCAATACTCGTGTCTTAAATGTTTTGTGACCCTCCAGTTACAATACATGTAAACTCTGTTTCAGCTAGGAGAAATTGAAAGCATTTTTTTGCTAGGTAGGTGGCCATCAAATGGCAGTAGCAGATTTTGGCCAAAACCAGTGGTTTTCAAACCATTCTTGTTATCTCCCTTATTTAAAACAGGTGACTTGAGCTAATTAGTAGAGTACTCTGTAATCTGAGTTGGGTGTGTACAACAAGGTAAATAAGCAAAACAGGAACTGGAGGCTTCTGAAGTACTTTGTGGACCCCAGGTTTAAGCATATGATTGTCCAACACAAAGACATCTGAGCAAATGAGAACATGCACGACTCTAGTGGGACTCGAACCCACAACCTTTGAATACCTCCATTTACAACCTAGAAGTCCAATGCGCTATCCATTGCGCCACAGAGCCACACAAAGCCACACTTCAAGGCACTATTGCTTGTGCAGCACTTCTTAGCTTTCCATTTTTTTTGCTGATACACACTGTTCAGCATGTAAAGACTTTCAAATGTGAAAAGGTTAAATGAGCACTTCCAAATCCTGTGGTATAGGCTCTGCTGGGATTTAAACCCAGGATCTCCTGTTTACAACACAGGCGCTTTGACCAAATAAGCCAAAGCGCCACTGGCCAAAATGTTTACAATTCGTTGGTATAAAAAGCCTAAAAGTAGCAGCATGTCAGGAAAATAGCTGATTACATCATGAAGGAGGTTAGAGTATTTTTTCCAAAGACTGAGGGGCATTCAGGCCTCTGTTGGAGAATGAGAGAATATCTGAAACCATTCCATTTTGGATCTAAACTCTCAGTACTCGTGTCTGAAATGTTTTTGGAACCTCCAGTTGCAATCCACCTAAATGCTGTCTCAGCTAGGAGAAATGGAAAGCAGTTTTTGCTATGCTTTCAGCTTATCTGAAAGCCAAAATCCAGAAAGATTTCAATGAATTTTTTTTTCATATTCGTAAAGACTGATTTGTACACGTCCAGAGGCTTGATATCAACAATAGGTAGTAGCAGATTATGGTCTGAGCCAGTGGTTTTCAAGCCAATCTTAAAACCTCCCAGACACTATAGATTTTTGTTATCTTCCTTATTTCAAAAAGGTGAATTGAGCTAATTAGTAGAGTACCCTGTGATCTGAGTTTGGTGTGTCCAATAATGGAAATACGCAGAATGTGAAGGGTAGGCTCCTGAGGTAGTTTGTGGACTCCAGTATTAAGCCTATGTCTGACGCACAAAGACATCTGAGCAAAAGAGGCCATTCGCAACTCTGGTGGGACTCAAATTACAACCTTGGAATTCCTCCATTCACTTCGTAGAAGTCCAATGTGTTATCCATTGCGCCACTGATCCGTAAAACTGTACACTTCAAGTAGCTATTGCATGTGCAGAACTTCTTAGATTTCCAGTTTTGCACAGATACACAGTGTTCGGCATGCAAAGACTTTCACATGTGAAAAGCTTAAACGAGCACTCCATTAAGCTGTGGCATAGGCACTGCTGGGATTTGAACCCAGTATCTCCTGTTTACGAGACAGGTGCTTTGACCAACTAAGCCACAGCACCAGACAACAGCCCTAGTTCAATACTTTTGTATGCAAAGTCTAAAAGCGGTAGCACGTCAGGAAAATAGCTGATTAAGTCATGAAAGAGGTCCCTTTGAAGTTAGAGGATTATTTCCAAAACCTGAAAGGTGGGCAGACTTCTGTTCAGGGATAAGGGAATGTCTCAAATCATTTCATTTTGGATCGAAACTCTCAATACTCATGTCACCATGCGTGACTCTGGTGGGACCCATAAACCAACAACCTTTTTAAAGCCTTCATTTGCAACCTAGAAGTCCAGATGGTGTGACCTGCAAGGACTTCTATATCTGAAAAGTTTGGAGAACTACTCCTAGAAGCCACACATTAGGCACTGCTAGGATTTGAACCCAGGATCTCCTGTTTACTAGACAGGCGCTTTGACCAACTAAGCCACAGCGCCATGCACTACCGTTAGTATACAAAGTCTAAAAGAGGTAGCACGTCAGGAAAATAGCTGATTAAGTCATTAATAGGTCCCTTTGAAGTTAGAGGATTATTTCCAAAACCTGAAAAGTGTGCAGGCTTCTGTTCAGGGATAAGGGAATGTCTCAAATCATTTTATTTTGGATCGAATCTCTCAATACTCGTGTCTCAAATGTTTTGTGAACCTCCAGTTACAGTACATGCAAACTCTGTTTCAGCTAGGAGAAATGGAAAGCATTTTTTTGCTAGGTAGGTGGCCATCAATTGACAGTAGCAGATTTTGGACAAAACCAGTGGTTTTCAGACCATTTTTGTTATCTCCCTTATTTAAAACAGGTGACTTGAGCTAATTAGTAGAGTACTCTGCAATCTGAGTTGGGTGTGTACAACAAGGTAAATAAGCAGAACAGGAACTGGAGGCTTCTGAAGTACTTTGTGGACCTTTGTGGACCACAAAGTACAAAGGACAAGCATATGCTTGTCCAACACAAAGCAAATGAGAACATGCACGACTCTAGTGGGACTCAAACCCACAACCTTAGAATACCTCCATTTATAATCTAGAAGTCCAATGCGCTATCCATTGCACCACAGAGCCACACAAAGCCACATTTCAAGGCACTATTGCTTGTGCAGCACTTCTTAGCTTTCCATTTTTTTTGCTGATACACACTGTTCAGCATGTAAAGACTTTCAAATGTGAAAAGGTTAAATGAGCACTTCCAAATCCTGTGGTATATGCTCTGCTGGGATTTAAACCCAGGATCTCCTGTTTACAAGACAGGCTCTTTGGCCAACTAAGCCAAAGCGCCACTGGCCAAAATGTTTACAATTTGTTGGTATAAAAAGCCTAAAAGTAGCAGCATGTCAGGAAAATAGCTGATTACATCATGAAGGAGGTTAGAGTATTTTTTCCAAAGACTGAGGGGCATTCAGGCCTCTGTTGGAGGATGAGAGAATATCTGAAACCATTCCATTTTGGATCTAAACTCTCAGTACTCGTGTCTGAAATGTTTTTGGAACCTCCAGTTGCAATCCATCTAAATGCTATCTCAGCTAGGAGAAATGGAAAGCAGTTTTTGCTATGCTTTCAGCTTATCTGAAAGCCAAAATCCAGAAAGATTTCAATGAATTTTTTTTTCATATTCGTAAAGACTGATTTGTACACGTCCAGAGGCTTGATCTCAACAATAGGTAGTAGCAGATTATGGTCTGAGCCAGTGGTTTTCAAGCCAATCTTAAAACCTCCCAGACACTATAGATTTTTGTTATCTTCCTTATTTCAAAAAGGTGAATTGAGCTAATTAGTAGAGTACCCTGTGATCTGAGTTTGGTGTGTCCAATAATGGAAATACGCAGAATGTGAAGGGTAGGCTCCTGAAGTAGTTTGTGGACCCCAGTATTAAGCCTATGTCTGACGCACAAAGACATCTGAGCAAAAGAGGCCATTCGCAACTCTGGTGGGACTCAAATTACAACCTTGGAATTCCTCCATTCACTTCGTAGAAGTCCAATGTGTTATCCATTGCGCCACTGATCCGTAAAACTGTACACTTCAAGTAGCTATTGCATGTGCAGAACTTCTTAGATTTCCAGTTTTGCACAGATACACAGTGTTCGGCATGCAAAGACTTTCACATGTGAAAAGTTTAAACGAGCACTCCATTAAGCTGTGGCATAGGCACTGCTAGGATTTGAACTCAGGATCTCCTGTTTACGAGACAGGCGCTTTGACCAACTAAGCCACAGCGCCAGACACCAGCCCTAGTTCAATACTTTTGTATGCAAAGTCTAAAAACGGTAGCACGTCAGGAAAATAGCTGATTAAGTCATGAAAGAGGTCCCTTTGAAGTTAGAGGATTATTTCCAAAACCTGAAAGGTGGGCAGACTTCTGTTCAGGGATAAGGGAATGTCTCAAATCATTTCATTTTGGATCGAAACTCTCAATACTCATGTCACCATGCGTGACTCTGGTGGGACCCATAAAACAACAACCTTTTTAAAGCCTTCATTTGCAACCTAGAAGTCCAGATGGTGTGACCTGCAAGGACTTTTATATCTGAAAAGTTTGGAGAATTACTCCTAGAAGCCACACATTAGGCACCGCTAGGATTTGAACCCAGGATCTCCTGTTTACTAGACAGGCGCTTTGACCAACTAAGCCACAGCGCCATGCACTACCATTTGTATACAAAGTCTAAAAGAGGTAGCACGTCAGAAAAATAGCTGATTAAGTCATGAATAGGTCCCTTTGAAGTTAGAGGATTATTTTCAAAACCTGAAAAGTGTGCAGGCTTCTGTTCAGGGATAAGGGAATGTCTCAAATCATTTTATTTTGGATCGAATCTCTCAATACTCGTGTCTCAAATGTTTTGTGAACCTCCAGTTACAATACATGCAAACTCTGTTTCAGCTAGGAGAAATGGAAAGTATTTTTTTGCTAGGTAGGTGGCCATCAATTGACAGTAGCAGATTTTGGACAAAACCAGTGGTTTTCAGACCATTTTTGTTATCTCCCTTATTTAAAACAGGTGACTTGAGCTAATTAGTAGAGTACTCTGCAATCTGAGTTGGGTGTGTACAACAAGGTAAATAAGCAGAACAGGAACTGGAGGCTTCTGAAGTACTTTGTGGACCCCAGGTTTAAGCATATGCTTGTCCAACACAAAGACATCTGAGCAAATGAGAACATGCACAACTCTAGTGGGACTCGAACCCACAAACTTAGAGTATCTCCATTTACAATCTAGACGTCCAATGCGTTATCCATTGCATCACAGAGCCACACTTCAAGGCACTATTGCTTGTGCAGCACTTCTTAGCTTTCCATTTTTTTTGCTGATACACACTGTTCAGCATGTAAAGACTTTCAAATGTGAAAAGGTTAAATGAGCACTTCCAAATCCTGTGGTATATGCTCTGCTGGGATTTAAACCCAGGATCTCCTGTTTACAAGACAGGCGCTTTGACCAACTAAGCCAAAGCGCCACTGGCCAAAATGTTTACAATTTGTTGGTATAAAAAGCCTAAAAGTAGCAGCACGTCAGGAAAATAGCTGATTACATCATGAAGGAGGTTAGAGTATTTTTTCCAAAGACTGAGGGGCATTCAGGCCTCTGTTGGAGAATGAGAGAATATCTGAAACCATTCCATTTTGGATCTAAACTCTCAGTACTCGTGTCTGAAATGTTTTTGGAACCTCCAGTTGCAATCCATCTAAATGCTGTCTCAGCTAGGAGAAATGGAAAGCAGTTTTTGCTATGCTTTCAGCTTATCTGAAAGCCAAAATCCAGAAAGATTTCAATGAATTTTTTTTTCATATTCGTAAAGACTGATTTGTACACGTCCAGAGGCTTGATATCAACAATAGTTAGTAGCAGATTATGGTCTGAGCCAGTGGTTTTCAAGCCATTCTTAAAACCTCCCAGACACTATAGATTTTTGTTATCTTCCTTATTTCAAAAAGGTGAATTGAGCTAATTAGTAGAGTACCCTGTGATCTGAGTTTGGTGTGTCCAATAATGGAAATACGCAGAATGTGAAGGGTAGGCTCCTGAAGTAGTTTGTGGACCCCAGTATTAAGCCTATGTCTGACGCACAAAGACATCTGAGCAAAAGAGGCCATTCGCAACTCTGGTGGGACTCATATTACAACCTTGGAATTCCTCCATTCACTTCGTAGAAGTCCAATGTGTTATCCATTGCGCCACTGATCCGTAAAACTATACACTTCAAGTAGCTATTGCATGTGCAGAACTTCTTAGATTTCCAGTTTTGCACAGATACACAGTGTTCGGCATGCAAAGACTTTCACATCTGAAAAGTTTAAATGAGCACTCCATTATACTGCGGAATAGGCACCGCTGGGATTTGAACCCAGGATCTCCTGTTTACAAGACAGGCGCTTTGACCAACTAAGCCACAGCGCCAGACACCAGCCCTAGTTCAATACTTTTGTATACAAAGTCTAAAAGAGGTAGCACGTCAGGAAAATAGCTGATTAAGTCATGAATAGGTCCCTTTGAAGTTAGAGGATTATTTCCAAAACCTGAAAGGTGGGCAGACTTCTGTTCAGGGATAAGGGAATGTCTCAAATCATTTCATTTTGGATCGAAACTCTCAATACTCATGTCACCATGCGTGACTCTGGTGGGACCCATAAACCAACAACCTTTTTAAAGCCTTCATTTGCAACCTAGAAGTCCAGATGGTGTGACCTGCAAGGACTTTTATATCTGAAAAGTTTGGAGGACTACTCCTAGAAGCCACACATTAGGCACTGCTGGGATTTGAACCCAGGATCTCCTGTTTACTAGACAGGCGCGTTGACCAACTAAGCCACAGCGCCATGCACTAACGTTTGTATACAAAGTCTAAAAGAGGTAGCACGTCAGGAAAATAGCTGATTAAGTCATGAATAGGTCCCTTTGAAGTTAGAGGATTATTTCCAAAACCTGAAAAGTGTGCAGGCTTCTGTTCAGGGATAAGGGAATGTCTCAAATCATTTTATTTTGGATCGAATCTCTCAATACTCGTGTCTCAAATGTTTTGTGAACCGCCAGTTACAATACATGTAAACTCTGTTTCAGCTAGGAGAAATGGAAAGCATTTTTTTGCTAGGTAGGTGGCCATCAATTGACAGTAGCAGAATTTGGACAAAACCAGTGGTTTTCAGACCATTTTTGTTATCTCCCTTATTTAAAACAGGTGACTTGAGCTAATTAGTAGAGTACTCTGCAATCTGAGTTGGTTGTGTACAACAAGGTAAATAAGCAGAACAGGAACTGGAGGCTTCTGAAGTATTTTGTGGACCCCAGGTTTAAGCATATGCTTGTCCAACACAAAGACATCTGAACAAATGAGAACATGCACGACTCTAGTGGGACTCGAACCCACAACCTTTGAATACCTCCATTTACAACCTAGAAGTCCAATGCGCTATCCATTGCGCCACAGAGCCACACAAAGCCACACTTCAAGGCACTATTGCTTGTGCAGCACTTCTTAGCTTTCCATTTTTTTTGCTGATACACACTGTTCAGCATGTAAAGACTTTCAAATGTGAAAAGGTTAAATGAGCACTTCCAAATCCTGTGGTATAGGCTCTGCTGGGATTTAAACCCAGGATCTCCTGTTTACAAGACAGGCGCTTTGACCAACTAAGCCAAAGCGCCACTGGCCAAAATGTTTACAATTTGTTGGTATAAAAAGCCTAAAAGTAGCAGCATGTCAGGAAAATAGCTGATTACATCATGAAGGAGGTTAGAGTATTTTTTCCAAAGACTGAGGGGCATTCAGGCCTCTGTTGGAGGATGAGAGAATATCTGAAACCATTCCATTTTGGATCTAAACGCTCAGTACTCGTGTCTGAAATGTTTTTGGAACCTCCAGTTGCAATCCATCTAAATGCTGTCTCAGCTAGGAGAAATGGAAAGCAGTTTTTGCTATGCTTTCAGCTTATCTGAAAGCCAAAATCCAGAAAGATTTCAATGAATTTTTTTTTCATATTCGTAAAGACTGATTTGTACACGTCCAGAGGCTTGATCTCAACAATAGGTAGTAGCAGATTATGGTCTGAGCCAGTGGTTTTCAAGCCAATCTTAAAACCTCCCAGACACTATAGATTTTTGTTATCTTCCTTATTTCAAAAAGGTGAATTGAGCTAATTAGTAGAGTACCCTGTGATCTGAGTTTGGTGTGTCCAATAATGGAAATACGCAGAATGTGAAGGGTAGGCTCCTGAAGTAGTTTGTGGACCCCAGTATTAAGCCTATGTCTGACGCACAAAGACATCTGAGCAAAAGAGGCCATTCGCAACTCTGGTGGGACTCAAATTACAACCTTGGAATTCCTCCATTCACTTCGTAGAAGTCCAATGTGTTATCCATTGCGCCACTGATCCGTAAAACTGTACACTTCAAGTAGCTATTGCATGTGCAGAACTTCTTAGATTTCCAGTTTTGCACAGATACACAGTGTTCGGCATGCAAAGACTTTCACATGTGAAAAGTTTAAACGAGCACTCCATTAAGCTGTGGCATAGGCACTGCTAGGATTTGAACTCAGGATCTCCTGTTTACGAGACAGGCTCTTTGACCAACTAAGCCACAGCGCCAGACACCAGCCCTAGTTCAATACTTTTGTATACAAAGTCTAAAAGAGGTAGCACGTCAGGAAAATAGCTGATTAAGTCATGAATAGGTCCCTTTGAAGTTAGAGGATTATTTCCAAAACCTGAAAGGTGGGCAGACTTCTGTTCAGGGATAAGGGAATGTCTCAAATCATTTCATTTTGGATCGAAACTCTCAATACTCATGTCACCATGCGTGACTCTGGTGGGACCCATAAACCAACAACCTTTTTAAAGCCTTCATTTGCAACCTAGAAGTCCAGATGGTGTGACCTGCAAGGACTTTTATATCTGAAAAGTTTGGAGGACTACTCCTAGAAGCCACACATTAGGCACTGCTGGGATTTGAACCCAGGATCTCCTGTTTACTAGACAGGCGCTTTGACCAACTAAGCCACAGCGCCATGCACTAACGTTTGTATACAAAGTCTAAAAGAGGTAGCACGTCAGGAAAATAGCTGATTAAGTCATGAATAGGTCCCTTTGAAGTTAGAGGATTATTTTCAAAACCTGAAAAGTGTGCAGGCTTCTGTTCAGGGATAAGGGAATGTCTCAAATCATTTTATTTTGGATCGAATCTCTCAATACTCGTGTCTCAAATGTTTTGTGAACCTCCAGTTACAATACATGCAAACTCTGTTTCAGCTAGGAGAAATGGAAAGTATTTTTTTGCTAGGTAGGTGGCCATCAATTGACAGTAGCAGATTTTGGACAAAACCAGTGGTTTTCAGACCATTTTTGTTATCTCCCTTATTTAAAACAGGTGACTTGAGCTAATTAGTAGAGTACTCTGCAATCTGAGTTGGGTGTGTACAACAAGGTAAATAAGCAGAACAGGAACTGGAGGCTTCTGAAGTACTTTGTGGACCCCAGGTTTAAGCATATGCTTGTCCAACACAAAGACATCTGAGCAAATGAGAACATGCACAACTCTAGTGGGACTCGAACCCACAAACTTAGAGTATCTCCATTTACAATCTAGACGTCCAATGCGTTATCCATTGCATCACAGAGCCACACTTCAAGGCACTATTGCTTGTGCAGCACTTCTTAGCTTTCCATTTTTTTTGCTGATACACACTGTTCAGCATGTAAAGACTTTCAAATGTGAAAAGGTTAAATGAGCACTTCCAAATCCTGTGGTATATGCTCTGCTGGGATTTAAACCCAGGATCTCCTGTTTACAAGACAGGCGCTTTGACCAACTAAGCCAAAGCGCCACTGGCCAAAATGTTTACAATTTGTTGGTATAAAAAGCCTAAAAGTAGCAGCACGTCAGGAAAATAGCTGATTACATCATGAAGGAGGTTAGAGTATTTTTTCCAAAGACTGAGGGGCATTCAGGCCTCTGTTGGAGAATGAGAGAATATCTGAAACCATTCCATTTTGGATCTAAACTCTCAGTACTCGTGTCTGAAATGTTTTTGGAACCTCCAGTTGCAATCCATCTAAATGCTGTCTCAGCTAGGAGAAATGGAAAGCAGTTTTTGCTATGCTTTCAGCTTATCTGAAAGCCAAAATCCAGAAAGATTTCAATGAATTTTTTTTTCATATTCGTAAAGACTGATTTGTACACGTCCAGAGGCTTGATATCAACAATAGTTAGTAGCAGATTATGGTCTGAGCCAGTGGTTTTCAAGCCATTCTTAAAACCTCCCAGACACTATAGATTTTTGTTATCTTCCTTATTTCAAAAAGGTGAATTGAGCTAATTAGTAGAGTACCCTGTGATCTGAGTTTGGTGTGTCCAATAATGGAAATACGCAGAATGTGAAGGGTAGGCTCCTGAAGTAGTTTGTGGACCCCAGTATTAAGCCTATGTCTGACGCACAAAGACATCTGAGCAAAAGAGGCCATTCGCAACTCTGGTGGGACTCATATTACAACCTTGGAATTCCTCCATTCACTTCGTAGAAGTCCAATGTGTTATCCATTGCGCCACTGATCCGTAAAACTATACACTTCAAGTAGCTATTGCATGTGCAGAACTTCTTAGATTTCCAGTTTTGCACAGATACACAGTGTTCGGCATGCAAAGACTTTCACATCTGAAAAGTTTAAATGAGCACTCCATTATACTGCGGAATAGGCACCGCTGGGATTTGAACCCAGGATCTCCTGTTTACAAGACAGGCGCTTTGACCAACTAAGCCACAGCGCCAGACACCAGCCCTAGTTCAATACTTTTGTATACAAAGTCTAAAAGAGGTAGCACGTCAGGAAAATAGCTGATTAAGTCATGAATAGGTCCCTTTGAAGTTAGAGGATTATTTCCAAAACCTGAAAGGTGGGCAGACTTCTGTTCAGGGATAAGGGAATGTCTCAAATCATTTCATTTTGGATCGAAACTCTCAATACTCATGTCACCATGCGTGACTCTGGTGGGACCCATAAACCAACAACCTTTTTAAAGCCTTCATTTGCAACCTAGAAGTCCAGATGGTGTGACCTGCAAGGACTTTTATATCTGAAAAGTTTGGAGGACTACTCCTAGAAGCCACACATTAGGCACTGCTGGGATTTGAACCCAGGATCTCCTGTTTACTAGACAGGCGCGTTGACCAACTAAGCCACAGCGCCATGCACTAACGTTTGTATACAAAGTCTAAAAGAGGTAGCACGTCAGGAAAATAGCTGATTAAGTCATGAATAGGTCCCTTTGAAGTTAGAGGATTATTTCCAAAACCTGAAAAGTGTGCAGGCTTCTGTTCAGGGATAAGGGAATGTCTCAAATCATTTTATTTTGGATCGAATCTCTCAATACTCGTGTCTCAAATGTTTTGTGAACCGCCAGTTACAATACATGTAAACTCTGTTTCAGCTAGGAGAAATGGAAAGCATTTTTTTGCTAGGTAGGTGGCCATCAATTGACAGTAGCAGAATTTGGACAAAACCAGTGGTTTTCAGACCATTTTTGTTATCTCCCTTATTTAAAACAGGTGACTTGAGCTAATTAGTAGAGTACTCTGCAATCTGAGTTGGTTGTGTACAACAAGGTAAATAAGCAGAACAGGAACTGGAGGCTTCTGAAGTACTTTGTGGACCCCAGGTTTAAGCATATGCTTGTCCAACACAAAGACATCTGAACAAATGAGAACATGCACGACTCTAGTGGGACTCGAACCCACAACCTTTGAATACCTCCATTTACAACCTAGAAGTCCAATGCGCTATCCATTGCGCCACAGAGCCACACAAAGCCACACTTCAAGGCACTATTGCTTGTGCAGCACTTCTTAGCTTTCCATTTTTTTTGCTGATACACACTGTTCAGCATGTAAAGACTTTCAAATGTGAAAAGGTTAAATGAGCACTTCCAAATCCTGTGGTATAGGCTCTGCTGGGATTTAAACCCAGGATCTCCTGTTTACAAGACAGGCGCTTTGACCAACTAAGCCAAAGCGCCACTGGCCAAAATGTTTACAATTTGTTGGTATAAAAAGCCTAAAAGTAGCAGCATGTCAGGAAAATAGCTGATTACATCATGAAGGAGGTTAGAGTATTTTTTCCAAAGACTGAGGGGCATTCAGGCCTCTGTTGGAGGATGAGAGAATATCTGAAACCATTCCATTTTGGATCTAAACGCTCAGTACTCGTGTCTGAAATGTTTTTGGAACCTCCAGTTGCAATCCATCTAAATGCTGTCTCAGCTAGGAGAAATGGAAAGCAGTTTTTGCTATGCTTTCAGCTTATCTGAAAGCCAAAATCCAGAAAGATTTCAATGAATTTTTTTTTCATATTCGTAAAGACTGATTTGTACACGTCCAGAGGCTTGATCTCAACAATAGGTAGTAGCAGATTATGGTCTGAGCCAGTGGTTTTCAAGCCAATCTTAAAACCTCCCAGACACTATAGATTTTTGTTATCTTCCTTATTTCAAAAAGGTGAATTGAGCTAATTAGTAGAGTACCCTGTGATCTGAGTTTGGTGTGTCCAATAATGGAAATACGCAGAATGTGAAGGGTAGGCTCCTGAAGTAGTTTGTGGACCCCAGTATTAAGCCTATGTCTGACGCACAAAGACATCTGAGCAAAAGAGGCCATTCGCAACTCTGGTGGGACTCAAATTACAACCTTGGAATTCCTCCATTCACTTCGTAGAAGTCCAATGTGTTATCCATTGCGCCACTGATCCGTAAAACTGTACACTTCAAGTAGCTATTGCATGTGCAGAACTTCTTAGATTTCCAGTTTTGCACAGATACACAGTGTTCGGCATGCAAAGACTTTCACATGTGAAAAGTTTAAACGAGCACTCCATTAAGCTGTGGCATAGGCACTGCTAGGATTTGAACTCAGGATCTCCTGTTTACGAGACAGGCTCTTTGACCAACTAAGCCACAGCGCCAGACACCAGCCCTAGTTCAATACTTTTGTATACAAAGTCTAAAAGAGGTAGCACGTCAGGAAAATAGCTGATTAAGTCATGAATAGGTCCCTTTGAAGTTAGAGGATTATTTCCAAAACCTGAAAGGTGGGCAGACTTCTGTTCAGGGATAAGGGAATGTCTCAAATCATTTCATTTTGGATCGAAACTCTCAATACTCATGTCACCATGCGTGACTCTGGTGGGACCCATAAACCAACAACCTTTTTAAAGCCTTCATTTGCAACCTAGAAGTCCAGATGGTGTGACCTGCAAGGACTTTTATATCTGAAAAGTTTGGAGGACTACTCCTAGAAGCCACACATTAGGCACTGCTGGGATTTGAACCCAGGATCTCCTGTTTACTAGACAGGCGCTTTGACCAACTAAGCCACAGCGCCATGCACTAACGTTTGTATACAAAGTCTAAAAGAGGTAGCACGTCAGGAAAATAGCTGATTAAGTCATGAATAGGTCCCTTTGAAGTTAGAGGATTATTTCCAAAACCTGAAAAGTGTGCAGGCTTCTGTTCAGGGATAAGGGAATGTCTCAAATCATTTTATTTTGGATCGAATCTCTCAATACTCGTGTCTCAAATGTTTTGTGAACCGCCAGTTACAATACATGTAAACTCTGTTTCAGCTAGGAGAAATGGAAAGCATTTTTTTGCTAGGTAGGTGGCCATCAATTGACAGTAGCAGAATTTGGACAAAACCAGTGGTTTTCAGACCATTTTTGTTATCTCCCTTATTTAAAACAGGTGACTTGAGCTAATTAGTAGAGTACTCTGCAATCTGAGTTGGTTGTGTACAACAAGGTAAATAAGCAGAACAGGAACTGGAGGCTTCTGAAGTACTTTGTGGACCCCAGGTTTAAGCATATGCTTGTCCAACACAAAGACATCTGAACAAATGAGAACATGCACGACTCTAGTGGGACTCGAACCCACAACCTTTGAATACCTCCATTTACAACCTAGAAGTCCAATGCGCTATCCATTGCGCCACAGAGCCACACAAAGCCACACTTCTTAGCTTTCCATTTTTTTTGCTGATACACACTGTTCAGCATGTAAAGACTTTCAAATGTGAAAAGGTTAAATGAGCACTTCCAAATCCTGTGGTATAGGCTCTGCTGGGATTTAAACCCAGGATCTCCTGTTTACAAGACAGGCGCTTTGACCAACTAAGCCAAAGCGCCACTGGCCGAAATGTTTACAATTTGTTGGTATAAAAAGCCTAAAAGTAGCAGCATGTCAGGGAAATAGCTGATTACATCATGAAGGAGGTTAGAGTATTTTTTTCCAAAGACTGAGGGGCATTCAGGCCTCTGTTGGAGGATGAGAGAATATCTGAAACCATTCCATTTTGGATCTAAACTCTCAGTACTCGTGTCTGAAATGTTTTTGGAACCTCCAGTTGCAATCCATCTAAATGCTATCTCAGCTAGGAGAAATGGAAAGCAGTTTTTGCTATGCTTTCAGCTTATCTGAAAGCCAAAATCCAGAAAGATTTCAATGAATTTTTTTTTCATATTCGTAAAGACTGATTTGTACACGTCCAGAGGCTTGATATCAACAATAGGTAATAGCAGATTATGGTCTGAGCCAGTGATTTTCAAGCCAATCTTAAAACCTCCCAGACACTATAGATTTTTGTTATCTTCCTTATTTCAAAAAGGTGAATTGAGCTAATTAGTAGAGTACCCTGCGATCTGAGTTTGGTGTGTCCAATAATGGAAATACACAGAATGTGAAGGGTAGGCTCCTGAAGTAGTTTGTGGACCCCAGTATTAAGCCTATGTCTGGCGCACAAAGACATCTGAGCAAAAGAGGCCATTCGCAACTCTGGTGGGACTCAAATTACAACCTTGGAATTCCTCCATTCACTTCGTAGAAGTCCAATGTGTTATCCATTGCGCCACTGATCCGTAAAACTGTACACTTCAAGTAGCTATTGCATGTGCAGAACTTCTTAGATTTCCAGTTTTGCACAGATACACAGTGTTCGGCTTGCAAAGACATTCACATGTGAAAAGTTTAAACTAGCACTCCATTAAGCTGTGGCATAGGCACTGCTGGGATTTGAACCCAGGATCTCCTGTTTACGAAACAGGCATTTTGACCAACTAAGCCACAGCGCCAGACACCAGCCCCAGTTCAATACTTTTGTATGCAAAGTCTAAAAGCGGTAGCACGTCAGGAAAATAGCTGATTAAGTCATGAAAGAGGTCCCTTTGAAGTTAGAGGGTTATTTCCAAAACCTGAAAGGTGGGCAGACTTCTGTTCAGGGATAAGGGAATGTCTCAAATCATTTCATTTTGGATCGAAACTCTCAATACTCATGTCACCATGCGTGACTCTGGTGGGACCCATAAACCAACAACCTTTTTAAAGCCTTCATTTGCAACCTAGAAGTCAAGATGGTGTGACCTGCAAGGACTTTTATATCTGAAAAGTTTGGAGGACTACTCCTAGAAGCCACACATTAGGCACTGCTGGGATTTGAACCCAGGATCTCTTGTTTACTAGACAGGTGCTTTGACCAACTAAGCCACAGCGCCATGCACTACCGTTAGTATACAAAGTCTAAAAGAGGTAGCACGTCAGGAAAATAGCTGATTAAGTCATGAATAGGTCCCTTTGAAGTTAGAGGATTATTTCCAAAACCTGAAAAGTGTGCAGGCTTCTGTTCAGGGATAAGGGAATGTCTCAAATCATTTTATTTTGGATCGAATCTCTCAATACTCGTGTCTCAAATGTTTTGTGAACCGCCAGTTACAATACATGTAAACTCTGTTTCAGCTAGGAGAAATGGAAAGCATTTTTTTGCTAGGTAGGTGGCCATCAATTGACAGTAGCAGAATTTGGACAAAACCAGTGGTTTTCAGACCATTTTTGTTATCTCCCTTATTTAAAACAGGTGACTTGAGCTAATTAGTAGAGTACTCTGCAATCTGAGTTGGTTGTGTACAACAAGGTAAATAAGCAGAACAGGAACTGGAGGCTTCTGAAGTACTTTGTGGACCCCAGGTTTAAGCATATGCTTGTCCAACACAAAGACATCTGAGCAAATGAGAACATGCACGACTCTAGTGGGACTCGAACCCACAACCTTTGAATACCTCCATTTACAACCTAGAAGTCCAATGCGCTATCCATTGCACCACAGAGCCACACAAAGCCACATTTCAAGGCACTATTGCTTGTGCAGCACTTCTTAGCTTTCCATTTTTTTTGCTGATACACACTGTTCAGCATGTAAAGACTTTCAAATGTGAAAAGGTTAAATGAGCACTTCCAAATCCTGTGGTATATGCTCTGCTGGGATTTAAACCCAGGATCTCCTGTTTACAAGACAGGCTCTTTGACCAACTAAGCCAAAGCGCCACTGGCCAAAATGTTTACAATTTGTTGGTATAAAAAGCCTAAAAGTAGCAGCATGTCAGGAAAATAGCTGATTACATCATGAAGGAGGTTAGAGTATTTTTTCCAAAGACTGAGGGGCATTCAGGCCTCTGTTGGAGGATGAGAGAATATCTGAAACCATTCCATTTTGGATCTAAACTCTCAGTACTCGTGTCTGAAATGTTTTTGGAACCTCCAGTTGCAATCCATCTAAATGCTATCTCAGCTAGGAGAAATGGAAAGCAGTTTTTGCTATGCTTTCAGCTTATCTGAAAGCCAAAATCCAGAAAGATTTCAATGAATTTTTTTTTCATATTCGTAAAGACTGATTTGTACACGTCCAGAGGCTTGATCTCAACAATAGGTAATAGCAGATTATGGTCTGAGCCAGTGGTTTTCAAGCCAATCTTAAAACCTCCCAGACACTATAGATTTTTGTTATCTTCCTTATTTCAAAAAGGTGAATTGAGCTAATTAGTAGAGTACCCTGTGATCTGAGTTTGGTGTGTCCAATAATGGAAATACACAGAATGTGAAGGGTAGGCTCCTGAAGTAGTTTGTGGACCCCAGTATTAAGCCTATGTCTGACGCACAAAGACATCTGAGCAAAAGAGGCCATTCGCAACTCTGGTGGGACTCAAATTACAACCTTGGAATTCCTCCATTCACTTCGTAGAAGTCCAATGTGTTATCCATTGCGCCACTGATCCGTAAAACTGTACACTTCAAGTAGCTATTGCATGTGCAGAACTTCTTAGATTTCCAGTTTCGCACAGATACACAGTATTCGGCATGCAAAGACATTCACATGTGAAAAGTTTAAAGGAGCACTCCATTAAGCTGTGGCATAGGCACTGCTGGGATTTGAACCCAGGATCTCCTGTTTACGAGACAGGCGCTTTGACCAACTAAGCCACAGCGCCAGACACCAGCCCTAGTTCAATACTTTTGTATGCAAAGTCTAAAAGCGGTAGCACGTCAGGAAAATAGCTGATTAAGTCATGAAAGAGGTCCCTTTGAAGTTAGAGGATTATTTCCAAAACCTGAAAGGTGGGCAGACTTCTGTTCAGGGATAAGGGAATGTCTCAAATCATTTCATTTTGGATCGAATCTCTCAGAACTCATGTCACCATGCGTGACTCTGGTGGGACCCATAAAACAACAACCTTTTTAAAGCCTTCATTTGCAACCTAGAAGTCCAGATGGTGTGACCTGCAAGGACTTTTATATCTGAAAAGTTTGGAGAATTACTCCTAGAAGCCACACATTAGGAACTGCTAGTATTTGAACCCAGAATCTCCTGTTTACTAGACAGGCGCTTTGACCAACTAAGCCACAGCGCCATACACTAACGTTTGTATACAAAGTCTAAAAGAGGTAGCACGTCAGGAAAATAGCTGATTAAGTCATGAATAGGTCCCTTTGAAGTTAGAGGATTATTTCCAAAACCTGAAAAGTGTGCAGGCTTCTGTTCAGGGATAAGGGAATGTCTCAAATCGTTTTATTTTGGATCGAATCTCTCAATACTCGTGTCTCAAATGTTTTGTGAACCGCCAGTTACAATACATGTAAACTCTGTTTCAGCTAGGAGAAATGGAAAGCATTTTTTTGCTAGGTAGGTGGCCATCAATTGACAGTAGCAGAATTTGGACAAAACCAGTGGTTTTCAGACCATTTTTGTTATCTCCCTTATTTAAAACAGGTGACTTGAGCTAATTAGTAAAGTACTCTGCAATCTGAGTTGGTTGTGTACAACAAGGTAAATAAGCAGAACAGGAGGCTTCTGAAGTGCTTTGTGGACCCCAGGTTTAAGCATATGCTTGTCCAACACAAAGACATCTGAGCAAATGAGAACATGCACGACTCTAGTGGGACTCGAACCCACAACCTTTGAATACCTCCATTTACAACCTAGAAGTCCAATGCGCTATCCATTGCGCCACAGAGCCACACAAAGACACACTTCAAGGCACTATTGCTTGTGCAGCACTTCTTAGCTTTCCATTGCGCCACAGAGCCACACAAAGCCACACTTCAAGGCACTATTGCTTGTGCAGCACTTCTTAGCTTTCCATTGCGCCACAGAGCCACACAAAGCCACACTTCAAGGCACTATTGCTTGTGCAGCACTTCTTAGCTTTCCATTTTTTTTGCTGATACACACTGTTCAGCATGTAAAGACTTTCAAATGTGAAAAGGTTAAATGAGCACTTCCAAATCCTGTGGTATAGGCTCTGCTGGGATTTAAACCCAGGATCTCCTGTTTACAAGACAGGCGCTTTGACCAACTAAGCCAAAGCGCCACTGGCCAAAATGTTTACAATTTGTTGGTATAAAAAGCCTAAAAGTAGCAGCATGTCAGGAAAATAGCTGATTACATCATGAAGGAGGTTAGAGTATTTTTTCCAAAGACTGAGGGGCATTCAGGCCTCTGTTGGAGGATGAGAGAATATCTGAAACCATTCCATTTTGGATCTAAACTCTCAGTACTCGTGTCTGAAATGTTTTTGGAACCTCCAGTTGCAATCCATCTAAATGCTGTCTCAGCTAGGAGAAATGGAAAGCAGTTTTTGCTATGCTTTCAGCTTATCTGAAAGCCAAAATCCAGAAAGATTTCAATGAATTTTTTTTCATATTCGTAAAGACTGATTTGTACACGTCCAGAGGCTTGATCTCAACAATAGGTAGTAGCAGATTATGGTCTGAGCCAGTGGTTTTCAAGCCAATCTTAAAACCTCCCAGACACTATAGATTTTTGTTATCTTCCTTATTTCAAAAAGGTGAATTGAGCTAATTAGTAGAGTACCCTGTGATCTGAGTTTGGTGTGTCCAATAATGGAAATACGCAGAATGTGAAGGGTAGGCTCCTGAAGTAGTTTGTGGACCCCAGTATTAAGCCTATGTCTGACGCACAAAGACATCTGAGCAAAAGAGGCCATTCGCAACTCTGGTGGGACTCAAATTACAACCTTGGAATTCCTCCATTCACTTCGTAGAAGTCCAATGTGTTATCCATTGCGCCACTGATCCGTAAAACTGTACACTTCAAGTAGCTATTGCATGTGCAGAACTTCTTAGATTTCCAGTTTTGCACAGATACACAGTGTTCGGCATGCAAAGACTTTCACATGTGAAAAGTTTAAACGAGCACTCCATTAAGCTGTGGCATAGGCACTGCTAGGATTTGAACTCAGGATCTCCTGTTTACGAGACAGGCACTTTGACCAACTAAGCCACAGCGCCAGACACCAGCCCTAGTTCAATACTTTTGTATGCAAAGTCTAAAAGCGGTAGCACGTCAGGAAAATAGCTGATTAAGTCATGAAAGAGGTCCCTTTGAAGTTAGAGGATTATTTCCAAAACCTGAAAGGTGGGCAGACTTCTGTTCAGGGATAAGGGAATGTCTCAAATCATTTCATTTTGGATCGAAACTCTCAATACTCATGTCACCATGCGTGACTCTGGTGGGACCCATAAAACAACAACCTTTTTAAAGCCTTCATTTGCAACCTAGAAGTCCAGATGGTGTGACCTGCAAGGACTTTTATATCTGAAAAGTTTGGAGAATTACTCCTAGAAGCCACACATTAGGCACTGCTAGGATTTGAACCCAGGATCTCCTGTTTACTAGACAGGCGCTTTGACCAACTAAGCCACAGCGCCATACACTAACGTTTGTATACAAAGTCTAAAAGAGGTAGCACGTCAGGAAAATAGCTGATTAAGTCATGAATAGGTCCCTTTGAAGTTAGAGGATTATTTCCAAAACCTGAAAAGTGTGCAGGCTTCTGTTCAGGGATAAGGGAATGTCTCAAATCATTTTATTTTGGATCGAATCTCTCAATACTCGTGTCTCAAATGTTTTGTGAACCGCCAGTTACAATACATGTAAACTCTGTTTCAGCTAGGAGAAATGGAAAGCATTTTTTTGCTAGGTAGGTGGCCATCAATTGACAGTAGCAGAATTTGGACAAAACCAGTGGTTTTCAGACCATTTTTGTTATCTCCCTTATTTAAAACAGGTGACTTGAGCTAATTAGTAGAGTACTCTGCAATCTGAGTTGGTTGTGTACAACAAGGTAAATAAGCAGAACAGGAACTGGAGGCTTCTGAAGTACTTTGTGGACCCCAGGTTTAAGCATATGCTTGTCCAACACAAAGACATCTGAGCAAATGAGAACATGCACGACTCTAGTGGGACTCGAACCCACAACCTTTGAATACCTCCATTTACAACCTAGAAGTCCAATGCGCTATCCATTGCGCCACAGAGCCACACAAAGCCACACTTCTTAGCTTTCCATTTTTTTTGCTGATACACACTGTTCAGCATGTAAAGACTTTCAAATGTGAAAAGGTTAAATGAGCACTTCCAAATCCTGTGGTATAGGCTCTGCTGGGATTTAAACCCAGGATCTCCTGTTTACAAGACAGGCGCTTTGACCAACTAAGCCAAAGCGCCACTGGCCGAAATGTTTACAATTTGTTGGTATAAAAAGCCTAAAAGTAGCAGCATGTCAGGGAAATAGCTGATTACATCATGAAGGAGGTTAGAGTATTTTTTTCCAAAGACTGAGGGGCATTCAGGCCTCTGTTGGAGGATGAGAGAATATCTGAAACCATTCCATTTTGGATCTAAACTCTCAGTACTCGTGTCTGAAATGTTTTTGGAACCTCCAGTTGCAATCCATCTAAATGCTATCTCAGCTAGGAGAAATGGAAAGCAGTTTTTGCTATGCTTTCAGCTTATCTGAAAGCCAAAATCCAGAAAGATTTCAATGAATTTTTTTTTCATATTCGTAAAGACTGATTTGTACACGTCCAGAGGCTTGATATCAACAATAGGTAATAGCAGATTATGGTCTGAGCCAGTGATTTTCAAGCCAATCTTAAAACCTCCCAGACACTATAGATTTTTGTTATCTTCCTTATTTCAAAAAGGTGAATTGAGCTAATTAGTAGAGTACCCTGCGATCTGAGTTTGGTGTGTCCAATAATGGAAATACACAGAATGTGAAGGGTAGGCTCCTGAAGTAGTTTGTGGACCCCAGTATTAAGCCTATGTCTGGCGCACAAAGACATCTGAGCAAAAGAGGCCATTCGCAACTCTGGTGGGACTCAAATTACAACCTTGGAATTTCTCCATTCACTTCGTAGAAGTCCAATGTGTTATCCATTGCGCCACTGATCCGTAAAACTGTACACTTCAAGTAGCTATTGCATGTGCAGAACTTCTTAGATTTCCAGTTTTGCACAGATACACAGTGTTCGGCTTGCAAAGACATTCACATGTGAAAAGTTTAAACTAGCACTCCATTAAGCTGTGGCATAGGCACTGCTGGGATTTGAACCCAGGATCTCCTGTTTACGAAACAGGCACTTTGACCAACTAAGCCACAGCGCCAGACACCAGCCCCAGTTCAATACTTTTGTATGCAAAGTCTAAAAGCGGTAGCACGTCAGGAAAATAGCTGATTAAGTCATGAAAGAGGTCCCTTTGAAGTTAGAGGGTTATTTCCAAAACCTGAAAGGTGGGCAGACTTCTGTTCAGGGATAAGGGAATGTCTCAAATCATTTCATTTTGGATCGAAACTCTCAATACTCATGTCACCATGCGTGACTCTGGTGGGACCCATAAACCAACAACCTTTTTAAAGCCTTCATTTGCAACCTAGAAGTCCAGATGGTGTGACCTGCAAGGACTTTTATATCTGAAAAGTTTGGAGGACTACTCCTAGAAGCCACACATTAGGCACTGCTGGGATTTGAACCTAGGATCTCTTGTTTACTAGACAGGTGCTTTGACCAACTAAGCCACAGCGCCATGCACTACCGTTAGTATACAAAGTCTAAAAGAGGTAGCACGTCAGGAAAATAGCTGATTAAGTCATGAATAGGTCCCTTTGAAGTTAGAGGATTATTTCCAAAACCTGAAAAGTGTGCAGGCTTCTGTTCAGGGATAAGGGAATGTCTCAAATCATTTTATTTTGGATCGAATCTCTCAATACTCGTGTCTCAAATGTTTTGTGAACCGCCAGTTACAATACATGTAAACTCTGTTTCAGCTAGGAGAAATGGAAAGCATTTTTTTGCTAGGTAGGTGGCCATCAATTGACAGTAGCAGAATTTGGACAAAACCAGTGGTTTTCAGACCATTTTTGTTATCTCCCTTATTTAAAACAGGTGACTTGAGCTAATTAGTAGAGTACTCTGCAATCTGAGTTGGTTGTGTACAACAAGGTAAATAAGCAGAACAGGAACTGGAGGCTTCTGAAGTACTTTGTGGACCCCAGGTTTAAGCATATGCTTGTCCAACACAAAGACATCTGAGCAAATGAGAACATGCACGACTCTAGTGGGACTCGAACCCACAACCTTTGAATACCTCCATTTACAACCTAGAAGTCCAATGCGCTATCCATTGTACCACAGAGCCACACAAAGCCACATTTCAAGGCACTATTGCTTGTGCAGCACTTCTTAGCTTTCCATTTTTTTTGCTGATACACACTGTTCAGCATGTAAAGACTTTCAAATGTGAAAAGGTTAAATGAGCACTTCCAAATCCTGTGGTATATGCTCTGCTGGGATTTAAACCCAGGATCTCCTGTTTACAAGACAGGCTCTTTGACCAACTAAGCCAAAGCGCCACTGGCCAAAATGTTTACAATTTGTTGGTATAAAAAGCCTAAAAGTAGCAGCATGTCAGGAAAATAGCTGATTACATCATGAAGGAGGTTAGAGTATTTTTTCCAAAGACTGAGGGGCATTCAGGCCTCTGTTGGAGGATGAGAGAATATCTGAAACCATTCCATTTTGGATCTAAACTCTCAGTACTCGTGTCTGAAATGTTTTTGGAACCTCCAGTTGCAATCCATCTAAATGCTATCTCAGCTAGGAGAAATGGAAAGCAGTTTTTGCTATGCTTTCAGCTTATCTGAAAGCCAAAATCCAGAAAGATTTCAATGAATTTTTTTTTCATATTCGTAAAGACTGATTTGTACACGTCCAGAGGCTTGATCTCAACAATAGGTAGTAGCAGATTATGGTCTGAGCCAGTGGTTTTCAAGCCAATCTTAAAACCTCCCAGACACTATAGATTTTTGTTATCTTCCTTATTTCAAAAAGGTGAATTGAGCTAATTAGTAGAGTACCCTGTGATCTGAGTTTGGTGTGTCCAATAATGGAAATACGCAGAATGTGAAGGGTAGGCTCCTGAAGTAGTTTGTGGACCCCAGTATTAAGCCTATGTCTGACGCACAAAGACATCTGAGCAAAAGAGGCCATTCGCAACTCTGGTGGGACTCAAATTACAACCTTGGAATTCCTCCATTCACTTCGTAGAAGTCCAATGTGTTATCCATTGCGCCACTGATCCGTAAAACTGTACACTTCAAGTAGCTATTGCATGTGCAGAACTTCTTAGATTTCCAGTTTTGCACAGATACACAGTGTTCGGCATGCAAAGACTTTCACATGTGAAAAGTTTAAACGAGCACTCCATTAAGCTGTGGCATAGGCACTGCTAGGATTTGAACTCAGGATCTCCTGTTTACGAGACAGGCGCTTTGACCAACTAAGCCACAGCGCCAGACACCAGCCCTAGTTCAATACTTTTGTATGCAAAGTCTAAAAACGGTAGCACGTCAGGAAAATAGCTGATTAAGTCATGAAAGAGGTCCCTTTGAAGTTAGAGGATTATTTCCAAAACCTGAAAGGTGGGCAGACTTCTGTTCAGGGATAAGGGAATGTCTCAAATCATTTCATTTTGGATCGAATCTCTCAGAACTCATGTCACCATGCGTGACTCTGGTGGGACCCATAAAACAACAACCTTTTTAAAGCCTTCATTTGCAACCTAGAAGTCCAGATGGTGTGACCTGCAAGGACTTTTATATCTGAAAAGTTTGGAGAATTACTCCTAGAAGCCACACATTAGGAACTGCTAGGATTTGAACCCAGAATCTCCTGTTTACTAGACAGGCGCTTTGACCAACTAAGCCACAGCGCCATACACTAACGTTTGTATACAAAGTCTAAAAGAGGTAGCACGTCAGGAAAATAGCTGATTAAGTCATGAATAGGTCCCTTTGAAGTTAGAGGATTATTTCCAAAACCTGAAAAGTGTGCAGGCTTCTGTTCAGGGATAAGGGAATGTCTCAAATCGTTTTATTTTGGATCGAATCTCTCAATACTCGTGTCTCAAATGTTTTGTGAACCGCCAGTTACAATACATGTAAACTCTGTTTCAGCTAGGAGAAATGGAAAGCATTTTTTTGCTAGGTAGGTGGCCATCAATTGACAGTAGCAGAATTTGGACAAAACCAGTGGTTTTCAGACCATTTTTGTTATCTCCCTTATTTAAAACAGGTGACTTGAGCTAATTAGTAGAGTACTCTGCAATCTGAGTTGGTTGTGTACAACAAGGTAAATAAGCAGAACAGGAGGCTTCTGAAGTACTTTGTGGACCCCAGGTTTAAGCATATGCTTGTCCAACACAAAGACATCTGAGCAAATGAGAACATGCACAACTCTAGTGGGACTCGAACCCACAACCTTTGAATACCTCCATTTACAACCTAGAAGTCCAATGCGCTATCCATTGCGCCACAGAGCCACACAAAGACACACTTCAAGGCACTATTGCTTGTGCAGCACTTCTTAGCTTTCCATTGCGCCACAGAGCCACACAAAGCCACACTTCAAGGCACTATTGCTTGTGCAGCACTTCTTAGCTTTCCATTTTTTTTGCTGATACACACTGTTCAGCATGTAAAGACTTTCAAATGTGAAAAGGTTAAATGAGCACTTCCAAATCCTGTGGTATAGGCTCTGCTGGGATTTAAACCCAGGATCTCCTGTTTACAAGACAGGCGCTTTGACCAACTAAGCCAAAGCGCCACTGGCCAAAATGTTTACAATTTGTTGGTATAAAAAGCCTAAAAGTAGCAGCATGTCAGGAAAATAGCTGATTACATCATGAAGGAGGTTAGAGTATTTTTTCCAAAGACTGAGGGGCATTCAGGCCTCTGTTGGAGTATGAGAGAATATCTGAAACCATTCCATTTTGGATCTAAACTCTCAGTACTCGTGTCTGAAATGTTTTTGGAACCTCCAGTTGCAATCCATCTAAATGCTGTCTCAGCTAGGAGAAATGGAAAGCAGTTTTTGCTATGCTTTCAGCTTATCTGAAAGCCAAAATCCAGAAAGATTTCAATGAATTTTTTTTCATATTCGTAAAGACTGATTTGTACACGTCCAGAGGCTTGATCTCAACAATAGGTAGTAGCAGATTATGGTCTGAGCCAGTGGTTTTCAAGCCAATCTTAAAACCTCCCAGACACTATAGATTTTTGTTATCTTCCTTATTTCAAAAAGGTGAATTGAGCTAATTAGTAGAGTACCCTGTGATCTGAGTTTGGTGTGTCCAATAATGGAAATACGCAGAATGTGAAGGGTAGGCTCCTGAGGTAGTTTGTGGACCCCAGTATTAAGCCTATGTCTGACGCACAAAGACATCTGAGCAAAAGAGGCCATTCGCAACTCTGGTGGGACTCAAATTACAACCTTGGAATTCCTCCATTCACTTCGTAGAAGTCCAATGTGTTATCCATTGCGCCACTGATCCGTAAAACTGTACACTTCAAGTAGCTATTGCATGTGCAGAACTTCTTAGATTTCCAGTTTTGCACAGATACACAGTGTTCGGCATGCAAAGACTTTCACATGTGAAAAGTTTAAACGAGCACTCCATTAAGCTGTGGCATAGGCACTGCTGGGATTTGAACCCAGGATCTCCTGTTTACGAGACAGGCGCTTTGACCAACTAAGCCACAGCGCCAGACACCAGCCCCAGTTCAATACTTTTGTATGCAAAGTCTAAAAGCGGTAGCACGTCAGGAAAATAGCTGATTAAGTCATGAAAGAGGTCCCTTTGAAGTTAGAGGGTTATTTCCAAAACCTGAAAGGTGGGCAGACTTCTGTTCAGGGATAAGGGAATGTCTCAAATCATTTCATTTTGGATCGAAACTCTCAATACTCATGTCACCATGCGTGACTCTGGTGGGACCCATAAACCAACAACCTTTTTAAAGCCTTCATTTGCAACCTAGAAGTCCAGATGGTGTGACCTGCAAGGACTTTTATATCTGAAAAGTTTGGAGGACTACTCCTAGAAGCCACACATGAGGCACTGCTAGGATTTGAACCCAGAATCTCCTGTTTACTAGACAGGCGCTTTGACCAACTAAGCCACAGCGCCATACACTAACGTTTGTATACAAAGTCTAAAAGAGGTAGCACGTCAGGAAAATAGCTGATTAAGTCATGAATAGGTCCCTTTGAAGTTAGAGGATTATTTCCAAAACCTGAAAAGTGTGCAGGCTTCTGTTCAGGGATAAGGGAATGTCTCAAATCATTTTATTTTGGATCGAATCTCTCAATACTCGTGTCTCAAATGTTTTGTGAACCGCCAGTTACAATACATGTAAACTCTGTTTCAGCTAGGAGAAATGGAAAGCATTTTTTTGCTAGGTAGGTGGCCATCAATTGACAGTAGCAGAATTTGGACAAAACCAGTGGTTTTCAGACCATTTTTGTTATCTCCCTTATTTAAAACAGGTGACTTGAGCTAATTAGTAGAGTACTCTGCAATCTGAGTTGGTTGTGTACAACAAGGTAAATAAGCAGAACAGGAACTGGAGGCTTCTGAAGTACTTTGTGGACCCCAGGTTTAAGCATATGCTTGTCCAACACAAAGACATCTGAGCAAATGAGAACATGCACAACTCTAGTGGGACTCGAACCCACAACCTTTGAATACCTCCATTTACAACCTAGAAGTCCAATGCGCTATCCATTGCGCCACAGAGCCACACTTCAAGGCACTATTGCTTGTGCAGCACTTCTTAGCTTTCCATTGCGCCACAGAGCCACACAAAGCCACACTTCAAGGCACTATTGCTTGTGCAGCACTTCTTAGCTTTCCATTTTTTTTGCTGATACACACTGTTCAGCATGTAAAGACTTTCAAATGTGAAAAGGTTAAATGAGCACTTCCAAATCCTGTGGTATAGGCTCTGCTGGGATTTAAACCCAGGATCTCCTGTTTACAAGACAGGCGCTTTGACCAACTAAGCCAAAGCGCCACTGGCCAAAATGTTTACAATTTGTTGGTATAAAAAGCCTAAAAGTAGCAGCATGTCAGGAAAATAGCTGATTACATCATGAAGGAGGTTAGAGTATTTTTTCCAAAGACTGAGTGGCATTCAGGCCTCTGTTGGAGGATGAGAGAATATCTGAAACCATTCCATTTTGGATCTAAACTCTCAGTACTCGTGTCTGAAATGTTTTTGGAACCTCCAGTTGCAATCCATCTAAATGCTGCCTCAGCTAGGAGAAATGGAAAGCAGTTTTTGCTATGCTTTCAGCTTATCTGAAAGCCAAAATCCAGAAAGATTTCAATGAATTTTTTTTCATATTCGTAAAGACTGATTTGTACACGTCCAGAGGCTTGATCTCAACAATAGGTAGTAGCAGATTATGGTCTGAGCCAGTGGTTTTCAAGCCAATCTTAAAACCTCCCAGACACTATAGATTTTTGTTATCTTCCTTATTTCAAAAAGGTGAATTGAGCTAATTAGTAGAGTACCCTGTGATCTGAGTTTGGTGTGTCCAATAATGGAAATACACAGAATGTGAAGGGTAGGCTCCTGAAGTAGTTTGTGGACCCCAGTATTAAGCCTATGTCTGACGCACAAAGACATCTGAGCAAAAGAGGCCATTCGCAACTCTGGTGGGACTCAAATTACAACCTTGGAATTCCTCCATTCACTTCGTAGAAGTCCAATGTGTTATCCATTGCGCCACTGATCCGTAAAACTGTACACTTCAAGTAGCTATTGCATGTGCAGAACTTCTTAGATTTCCAGTTTTGCACAGATACACAGTATTCGGCATGCAAAGACATTCACATGTGAAAAGTTTAAAGGAGCACTCCATTAAGCTGTGGCATAGGCACTGCTGGGATTTGAACCCAGGATCTCCTGTTTACGAGACAGGCGCTTTGACCAACTAAGCCACAGCGCCAGACACCAGCCCTTGTTCAATACTTTTGTATACAAAGTATAAAAGAGGTAGCACGTCAGGAAAATAGCTGATTAAGTCATGAATAGGTCCCTTTGAAGTTAGAGGATTATTTCCAAAACCTGAAAGGTGGCCAGACTTCTGTTCAGGGATAAGGGAATGTCTCAAATCATTTCATTTTGGATCGAAACTCTCAATACTCATGTCACCATGCGTGACTCTGGTGGGACCCATAAACCAACAACCTTTTTAAAGCCTTCATTTGCAACCTAGAAGTCAAGATGGTGTGACCTGCAAGGACTTTTATATCTGAAAAGTTTGGAGGACTACTCCTAGAAGCCACACATTAGGCACTGCTGGGATTTGAACCCAGGATCTCCTGTTTACTAGACAGGCGCTTTGACCAACTAAGCCACAGCGCCATGCACTACCGTTTGTATACAAAGTCTAAAAGAGGTAGCACGTCAGGAAAATAGCTGATTAAGTCATGAATAGGTCCCTTTGAAGTTAGAGGATTATTTCCAAAACCTGAAAAGTGTGCAGGCTTCTGTTCAGGGATAAGGGAATGTCTCAAATCATTTTATTTTGGATCGAATCTCTCAATACTCGTGTCTCAAATGTTTTGTGAACCGCCAGTTACAATACATGTAAACTCTGTTTCAGCTAGGAGAAATGGAAAGCATTTTTTTGCTAGGTAGGTGGCCATCAATTGACAGTAGCAGAATTTGGACAAAACCAGTGGTTTTCAGACCATTTTTGTTATCTCCCTTATTTAAAACAGGTGACTTGAGCTAATTAGTAGAGTACTCTGCAATCTGAGTTGGTTGTGTACAACAAGGTAAATAAGCAGAACAGGAACTGGAGGCTTCTGAAGTACTTTGTGGACCCCAGGTTTAAGCATATGCTTGTCCAACACAAAGACATCTGAGCAAATGAGAACATGCACAACTCTAGTGGGACTCGAATAGTAGTACAACCTAGAAGTCCAATGCGCTATCCATTGCGCCACAGAGCCACACAAAGCCACACTTCAAGGCACTATTGCTTGTGCAGCACTTCTTAGCTTTCCATTGCGCCACAGAGCCACACAAAGCCACACTTCAAGGCACTATTGCTTGTGCAGCACTTCTTAGCTTTCCATTTTTTTTTGCTGATACACACTGTTCAGCATGTAAAGACTTTCAAATGTGAAAAGGTTAAATGAGCACTTCCAAATCCTGTGGTATAGGCTCTGCTGGGATTTAAACCCAGGATCTCCTGTTTACAAGACAGGCGCTTTGACCAACTAAGCCAAAGCGCCACTGGCCAAAATGTTTACAATTTGTTGGTATAAAAAGCCTAAAAGTAGCAGCATGTCAGGAAAATAGCTGATTACATCATGAAGGAGGTTAGAGTATTTTTTCCAAAGACTGAGGGGCATTCAGGCCTCTGTTGGAGAATGAGAGAATATCTGAAACCATTCCATTTTAGATCTAAACTCTCAGTACTCGTGTCTGAAATGTTTTTGGAACCTCCAGTTGCAATCCATCTAAATGCTGTCTCAGCTAGGAGAAATGGAAAGCAGTTTTTGCTATGCTTTCAGCTTATCTGAAAGCCAAAATCCAGAAAGATTTCAATGAATTTTTTTTTCATATTCGTAAAGACTGATTTGTACACGTCCAGAGGCTTGATATCAACAATAGGTAGTAGCAGATTATGGTCTGAGCCAGTGGTTTTCAAGCCAATCTTAAAACCTCCCAGACACTATAGATTTTTGTTATCTTCCTTATTTCAAAAAGGTGAATTGAGCTAATTAGTAGAGTACCCTCTGATCTGAGTTTGGTGTGTCAAATAATGGAAATACGCAGAATGTGAAGGGTAGGCTCCTGAGGTAGTTTGTGGACCCCAGTATTAAGCCTATGTCTGACGCACAAAGACATCTGAGCAAAAGAGGCCATTCGCAACTCTGGTGGGACTCAAATTACAACCTTGGAATTCCTCCATTCACTTCGTAGAAGTCCAATGTGTTATCCATTGCGCCACTGATCCGTAAAACTGTACACTTCAAGTAGCTATTGCATGTGCAGAACTTCTTAGATTTCCAGTTTTGCACAGATACACAGTGTTCGGCATGCAAAGACTTTCACATGTGAAAAGTTTAAACGAGCACTCCATTAAGCTGTGGCATAGGCACTGCTGGGATTTGAACCCAGGATCTCCTGTTTACGAGACAGGCGCTTTGACCAACTAAGCCACAGCGCCAGACACCAGCCCCAGTTCAATACTTTTGTATGCAAAGTCTAAAAGCGGTAGCACGTCAGGAAAATAGCTGATTAAGTCATGAAAGAGGTCCCTTTGAAGTTAGAGGGTTATTTCCAAAACCTGAAAGGTGGGCAGACTTCTGTTCAGGGATAAGGGAATGTCTCAAATCATTTCATTTTGGATCGAAACTCTCAATACTCATGTCACCATGCGTGACTCTGGTGGGACCCATAAACCAACAACCTTTTTAAAGCCTTCATTTGCAACCTAGAAGTCCAGATGGTGTGACCTGCAAGGACTTTTATATCTGAAAAGTTTGGAGGACTACTCCTAGAAGCCACACATTAGGCACTGCTGGGATTTGAACCCGGGATCTCCTGTTTACTAGACAGGCGCTTTGACCAACTAAGCCACAGCGCCATGCACTACCGTTTGTATACAAAGTCTAAAAGAGGCAGCACGTCAGGAAAATAGCTGATTAAGTCATGAATAGGTCCCTTTGAAGTTAGAGGGTTATTTCCAAAACCTGAAAAGTGTGCAGGCTTCTGTTCAGGGATAAGGGAATGTCTCAAATCATTTTATTTTGGATCGAATCTCTCAATACTCGTGTCTCAAATGTTTTGTGAACCTCCAGTTACAATACATGCAAACTCTGTTTCAGCTAAGAGAAATGGAAAGCATTTTTTTGCTAGGTAGGTGGCCATCAATTGACAGTAGCAGATTTTGGACAAAACCAGTGGTTTTCAGACCATTTTTGTTATCTCCCTTATTTAAAACAGGTGACTTGAGCTAATTAGTAGAGTACTCTGCAATCTGAGTTGGGTGTGTACAACAAGGTAAATAAGCAGAACAGGAACTGGAGGCTTCTGAAGTACTTTGTGGACCCCAGGTTTAAGCATATGCTTGTCCAACACAAAACAAATGAGAACATGCACGACTCTAGTGGGACTCGAACCCACAACCTTAGAATACCTCCATTTATAATCAAGAAGTCCAATGCGCTATCCATTGCACCACAGAGCCACACAAAGCCACATTTCAAGGCACTATTGCTTGTGCAGCACTTCTTAGCTTTCCATTTTTTTTGCTGATACACACTGTTCAGCATGTAAAGACTTTCAAATGTGAAAAGGTTAAATGAGCACTTCCAAATCCTGTGGTATAGGCTCTGCTGGGATTTAAACCCAGGATCTCCTGTTTACAAGACAGGCGCTTTGATCAACTAAGCCAAAGCGCCACTGGCCAAAATGTTTACAATTTGTTGGTATAAAAAGCCTAAAAGTAGCAGCATGTCAGGAAAATAGCTGATTACATCATGAAGGAGGTTAGAGTATTTTTTTCCAAAGACTGAGGGGCATTCAGGCCTCTGTTGGAGGATGAGAGAATATCTGAAACCATTCCATTTTGGATCTAAACTCTCAGTACTCGTGTCTGAAATGTTTTTGGAACCTCCAGTTGCAATCCATCTAAATGCTGTCTCAGCTAGGAGAAATGGAAAGCAGTTTTTGCTATGCTTTCAGCTTATCTGAAAGCCAAAATCCAGAAAGATTTCAATGAATTTTTTTTCATATTAGTAAAGACTGATTTGTACACGTCCAGAGGCTTGATCTCAAAAGGGTTAGGGTTAGCAGATTATGGTCTGAGCCAGTGGTTTTCAAGCCATTCTTAAAACCTCCCAGACACTATAGATTTTTGTTATCTTCCTTATTTCAAAAAGGTGAATTGAGCTAATTAGTAGAGTACCCTGTGATCTGAGTTTGGTGTGTCCAATAATGGAAATACGCAGAATGTGAAGGGTAGGCTCCTGAAGTAGTTTGTGGACCCCAGTATTAAGCCTATGTCTGACGCACAAAGACATCTGAGCAAAAGAGGCCATTCGCAACTCTGGTGGGACTCAAATTACAACCTTGGAATTCCTCCATTCACTTCGTAGAAGTCCAATGTGTTATCCATTGCGCCACTGATCCGTAAAACTGTACACTTCAAGTAGCTATTGCATGTGCAGAACTTCTTAGATTTCCAGTTTTGCACAGATACACAGTGTTCGGCATGCAAAGACATTCACATGTGAAAAGTTTAAACGAGCACTCCATTAAGCTGTGGCATAGGCACTGCTGGGATTTGAACCCAGGATCTCCTGTTTACAAGACAGGCGCTTTGACCAACTAAGCCACAGCACCAGACACCAGCCCTAGTTCAATACTTTTGTATGCAAAGTCTAAAAGCGGTAGCACGTCAGGAAAATAGCTGATTAAGTCATGAAAGAGGTCCCTTTGAAGTTAGAGGGTTATTTCCAAAACCTGAAAGGTGGGCAGACTTCTGTTCAGGGATAAGGGAATGTCTCAAATCATTTCATTTTGGATCGAAACTCTCAATACTCATGTCACCATGCGTGACTCTGGTGGGACCCATAAACCAACAACCTTTTTAAAGCCTTCATTTGCAACCTAGAAGTCCAAATGGTGTGACCTGCAAGGACTTTTATATCTGAAAAGTTTAGAGAACTACTCCTAGAAGCCACACATTAGGCACTGCTAGGATTTGAACCCAGGATCTCCTGTTTACTAGACAGGCGCTTTGACCAACTAAGCCACAGCGCCATGCACTACCGTTTGTATACAAAGTCTAAAAGAGGTAGCACGTCAGGAAAATAGCTGATTAAGTCATGAATAGGTCCCTTTGAAGTTAGAGGATTATTTCCAAAACCTGAAAAGTGTGCAGGCTTCTGTTCAGGGATAAGGGAATGTCTCAAATCATTTTATTTTGGATCGAATCTCTCAATACTCGTGTCTCAAATGTTTTGTGAACCGCCAGTTACAATACATGTAAACTCTGTTTCAGCTAGGAGAAATGGAAAGCATTTTTTTGCTAGGTAGGTGGCCATCAATTGACAGTAGCAGAATTTGGACAAAACCAGTGGTTTTCAGACCATTTTTGTTATCTCCCTTATTTAAAACAGGTGACTTGAGCTAATTAGTAGAGTACTCTGCAATCTGAGTTGGTTGTGTACAACAAGGTAAATAAGCAGAACAGGAACTGGAAGTACTTTGTGGACCCCAGGTTTAAGCATATGCTTGTCCAACACAAAGACATCTGAGCAAATGAGAACATGCACGACTCTAGTGGGACTCGAACCCACAACCTTTGAATACCTCCATTTACAACCTAGAAGTCCAATGCGCTATCCATTGCGCCACAGAGCCACACAAAGTCACACTTCAAGGCACTATTGCTTGTGCAGCACTTCTTAGCTTTCCATTTTTTTTGCTGATACACACTGTTCAGCATGTAAAGACTTTCAAATGTGAAAAGGTTAAATGAGCACTTCCAAATCCTGTGGTATAGGCTCTGCTGGGATTTAAACCCAGGATCTCCTGTTTACAAGACAGGCGCTTTGAACAACTAAGCCAAAGCGCCACTGGCCAAAATGTTTACAATTTGTTGGTATAAAAAGCCTAAAAGTAGCAGCATGTCAGGAAAATAGCTGATTACATCATGAAGGAGGTTAGAGTATTTTTTTCCAAAGACTGAGGGGCATTCAGGCCTCTGTTGGAGGATGAGAGAATATCTGAAACCATTCCATTTTGGATCTAAACTCTCAGTACTCGTGTCTGAAATGTTTTTGGAACCTCCAGTTGCAATCCATCTAAATGCTGTCTCAGCTAGGAGAAATGGAAAGCAGTTTTTGCTATGCTTTCAGCTTATCTGAAAGCCAAAATCCAGAAAGATTTCAATGAATTTTTTTTCATATTCGTAAAGACTGATTTGTACACGTCCAGAGGCTTGATCTCAAAAGGGTTAGGGTTAGCAGATTATGGTCTGAGCCAGTGGTTTTCAAGCCATTCTTAAAACCTCCCAGACACTATAGATTTTTGTTATCTTCCTTATTTCAAAAAGGTGAATTGAGCTAATTAGTAGAGTACCCTGTGATCTGAGTTTGGTGTGTCCAATAATGGAAATACGCAGAATGTGAAGGGTAGGCTCCTGAAGTAGTTTGTGGACCCCAGTATTAAGCCTATGTCTGACGCACAAAGACATCTGAGCAAAAGAGGCCATTCGCAACTCTGGTGGGACTCAAATTACAACCTTGGAATTCCTCCATTCACTTCGTAGAAGTCCAATTTGTTATCCATTGCTCCACTGATCTGTAAAACTGTACACTTCAAGTAGCTATTGCATGTGCAGAACTTCTTAGATTTCCAGTTTTGCACAGATACACAGTGTTCGGCATGCAAAGACATTCACATGTGAAAAGTTTAAACAAGCACTCCATTAAGCTGTGGCATAGGCACTGCTGGGATTTGAACCCTGGATCTCCTGTTTACGAAACAGGCGCTTTGACCAACTAAGCCACAGCGCCAGACACCAGCCCTAATTCAATACTTTTGTATGCAAAGTCTAAAAGCGGTAGCACGTCAGGAAAATAGCTGATTAAGTCATGAAAGAGGTCCCTTTGAAGTTAGAGGGTTATTTCCAAAACCTGAAAGGTGGGCAGACTTCTGTTCAGGGATAAGGGAATGTCTCAAATCATTTCATTTTGGATCGAAACTCTCAATACTCATGTCACCATGCGTGACTCTGGTGGGACCCATAAACCAACAACCTTTTTAAAGCCTTCATTTGCAACCTAGAAGTCCAGATGGTGTGACCTGCAAGGACTTTTATATCTGAAAAGTTTGGAGAACTACTCCTAGAAGCCACACATTAGGCACTGCTAGGATTTGAACCCAGGATCTCCTGTTGACTAGACAGGCGCTTTGACCAACTAAGCCACAGCGCCATGCACTACCGCTTGTATACAAAGTCTAAAAGAGGTAGCACATCAGGAAAATAGCTGATTAAGTCATGAATAGGTCCCTTTGAAGTTAAAGGATTATTTCCAAAACCTGAAAAGTGTGCAGGCTTCTGTTCAGGGATAAGGGAATGTCTCAAATCATTTTATTTTGGATCGAATCTCTCAATACTCGTGTCTCAAATGTTTTGTGAACCTCCAGTTACAATACATGCAAACTCTGTTTCAGCTAGGAGAAATGGAAAGCATTTTTTTGCTAGGTAGGTGGCCATCAATTGACAGTAGCAGATTTTGGACAAAACCAGTGGTTTTCAGACCATTTTTGTTATCTCCCTTATTTAAAACAGGTGACTTGAGCTAATTAGTAGAGTACTCTGCAATCTGAGTTGGGTGTGTACAACAAGGTAAAAAAGCAGAACAGGAACTGGAGGCTTCTGAAGTACTTTGTGGACCCCAGGTTTAAGCATATGCTTGTCCAACACAAAGACATCTGAGCAAATGAGAACATGCACGACTCTAGTGGGACTCGAACCCACAACCTTAGAATACCTCCATTTACAATCTAGAAGTCCAATGCGCTATCCATTGCACCACAGAGCCACAAAAAGCCACACTTCAAGGCACTATTGCTTGTGCAGCACTTCTTAGCTTTCCATTTTTTTTGCTGATACACACTGTTCAGCATGTAAAGACTTTCAAATGTGAAAAGGTTAAATGAGCACTTCCAAATCCTGTGGTATAGGCTCTGCTGGGATTTAAACCCAGGATCTCCTGTTTACAAGACAGGCGCTTTGATCAACTAAGCCAAAGCGCCACTGGCCGAAATGTTTACAATTTGTTGGTATAAAAAGCCTAAAAGTAGCAGCATGTCAGGAAAATAGCTGATTACATCATGAAGGAGGTTAGAGTATTTTTTCCAAAGACTGAGGGGCATTCAGGCCTCTGTTGGAGGATGAGAGAATATCTGAAACCATTCCATTTTGGATCTAAACTCTCAGTACTCGTGTCTGAAATGTTTTTGGAACCTCCAGTTGCAATCCATCTAAATGCTGTCTCAGCTAGGAGAAATGGAAAGCAGTTTTTGCTATGCTTTCAGCTTATCTGAAAGCCAAAATCCAGAAAGATTTCAATGAATTTTTTTTCATATTAGTAAAGACTGATTTGTACACGTCCAGAGGCTTGATCTCAAAAGGGTTAGGGTTAGCAGATTATGGTCTGAGCCAGTGGTTTTCAAGCCATTCTTAAAACCTCCCAGACACTATAGATTTTTGTTATCTTCCTTATTTCAAAAAGGTGAATTGAGCTAATTAGTAGAGTACCCTGTGATCTGAGTTTGGTGTGTCCAATAATGGAAATACGCAGAATGTAAAGGGTAGGCTCCTGAAGTAGTTTGTGGACCCCAGTATTAAGCCTGTGTCTGACGCACAAAGACATCTGAGTAAAAGAGGCCATTCGCAACTCTGGTGGGACTCAAATTACAACCTTGGAATTCCTCCATTCACTTCGTAGAAGTCCAATATGTTATCAATTGCGCCACTGATCCGTAAAACTGTACACTTCAAGTAGCTATTGCATGTGCAGAACTTCTTAGATTTCCAGTTTTGCACAGATACACAGTGTTCGGCATGCAAAGACATTCACATGTGAAAAGTTCAAACGAGCACTCCATTAAGCTGTGGCATAGGCACTGCTGGGATTTGAACCCAGGATCTCCTGTTTACGAGACAGGCGCTTTGACCAACTAAGCCACAGCGCCAGACACCAACCCCAGTTCAATACTTTTGTATGCAAAGTCTAAAAGCGGTAGCACGTCAGGAAAATAGCTGATTAAGTCATGAAAGAGGTCCCTTTGAAGTTAGAGGGTTATTTCCAAAACCTGAAAGGTGGGCAGACTTCTGTTCAGGGATAAGGGAATGTCTCAAATCATTTCATTTTGGATCGAAACTCTCAATACTCATGTCACCATGCGTGACTCTGGTGGGACCCATAAACCAACAACCTTTTTAAAGCCTTCATTTGCAACCTAGAAGTCCAGATGGTGTGACCTGCAAGGACTTTTATATCTGAAAAGTTTGGAGAACTACTCCTAGAAGCCACACATTAGGCACTGCTAGGATTTGAACCCAGGATCTCCTGTTTACTAGACAGGCGCTTTGACCAACTAAGCCACAGCGCCATGCACTACCGTTTGTATACAAAGTCTAAAAGAGGTAGCACGTCAGGAAAATAGCTGATTAAGTCATGAATAGGTCCCTTTGAAGTTAGAGGATTATTTCCAAAACGTGAAAAGTGTGCAGGCTTCTGTTCAGGGATAAGGGAATGTCTCAAATCATTTCATTTTGGATCGAAACTCTCAATACTCATGTCACCATGCGTGACTCTGGTGGGACCCATAAACCAACAACCTTTTTAAAGCCTTCATTTGCAACCTAGAAGTCCAGATGGTGTGACCTGCAAGGACTTTTATATCTGAAAAGTTTGGAGAACTACTCCTAGAAGCCACACATTAGGCACTGCTAGGATTTGAACCCAGGATCTCCTGTTGACTAGACAGGTGCTTTGACCAACTAAGCCACAGCGCCATGCACTACCACTTGTATACAAAGTCTAAAAGAGGTAGCACATCAGGAAAATAGCTGATTAAGTCATGAATAGGTCCCTTTGAAGTTAAAGGATTATTTCCAAAACCTGAAAAGTGTGCAGGCTTCTGTTCAGGGATAAGGGAATGTCTCAAATCATTTTATTTTGGATCGAATCTCTCAATACTCGTGTCTCAAATGTTTTGTGAACCTCCAGTTACAATACATGCAAACTCTGTTTCAGCTAGGAGAAATGGAAAGCATTTTTTTGCTAGGTAGGTGGCCATCAATTGACAGTAGCAGAATTTGGACAAAACCAGTGGTTTTCAGACCATTTTTGTTATCTCCCTTATTTAAAACAGGTGACTTGAGCTAATTAGTAGAGTACTCTGCAATCTGAGTTGGTTGTGTACAACAAGGTAAATAAGCAGAACAGGAACTGGAAGTACTTTGTGGACCCCAGGTTTAAGCATATGCTTGTCCAACACAAAGACATCTGAGCAAATGAGAACATGCACGACTCTAGTGGGACTCGAACCCACAACCTTTGAATACCTCCATTTACAACCTAGAAGTCCAATGCGCTATCCATTGCGCCACAGAGCCACACAAAGTCACACTTCAAGGCACTATTGCTTGTGCAGCACTTCTTAGCTTTCCATTTTTTTTGCTGATACACACTGTTCAGCATGTAAAGACTTTCAAATGTGAAAAGGTTAAATGAGCACTTCCAAATCCTGTGGTATAGGCTCTGCTGGGATTTAAACCCAGGATCTCCTGTTTACAAGACAGGCGCTTTGAACAACTAAGCCAAAGCGCCACTGGCCAAAATGTTTACAATTTGTTGGTATAAAAAGCCTAAAAGTAGCAGCATGTCAGGAAAATAGCTGATTACATCATGAAGGAGGTTAGAGTATTTTTTTCCAAAGACTGAGGGGCATTCAGGCCTCTGTTGGAGGATGAGAGAATATCTGAAACCATTCCATTTTGGATCTAAACTCTCAGTACTCGTGTCTGAAATGTTTTTGGAACCTCCAGTTGCAATCCATCTAAATGCTGTCTCAGCTAGGAGAAATGGAAAGCAGTTTTTGCTATGCTTTCAGCTTATCTGAAAGCCAAAATCCAGAAAGATTTCAATGAATTTTTTTTTCATATTCGTAAAGACTGATTTGTACACGTCCAGAGGCTTGATATCAACAATAGGTAGTAGCAGATTATGGTCTGAGCCAGTGGTTTTCAAGCCAATCTTAAAACCTCCCAGACACTATAGATTTTTGTTATCTTCCTTATTTCAAAAAGGTGAATTGAGCTAATTAGTAGAGTACCCTGTGATCTGAGTTTGGTGTGTCCAATAATGGAAATACGCAGAATGTGAAGGGTAGGCTCCTGAAGTAGTTTGTGGACCCCAGTATTAAGCCTGTGTCTGACGCACAAAGACATCTGAGCAAAAGAGGCCATTCGCAACTCTGGTGGGACTCAAATTACAACCTTGGAATTCCTCCATTCACTTCGTAGAAGTCCAATGTGTTATCCATTGCGCCACTGATCCGTAAAACTGTACACTTCAAGTAGCTATTGCATGTGCAGAACTTCTTAGATTTCCAGTTTTGCACAGATACACAGTGTTCGGCACGCAAAGACATTCACATGTGAAAAGTTTAAACGAGCACTCCATTAAGCTGTGGCATAGGCACTGCTGGGATTTGAACCCAGGATCTCCTGTTTACGAGACAGGCGCTTTGACCAACTAAGCCACAGCGCCAGACACCAGCACTAGTTCAATACTTTTGTATGCAAAGTCTAAAAGAGGTAGCACGTCAGGAAAATAGCTGATTAAGTCATGAATAGGTCCCTTTGAAGTTAGAGGATTATTTCCAAAACCTGAAAGGTGGGCAGACTTCTGTTCAGGGATAAGGGAATGTCTCAAATCATTTCATTTTGGATCGAAACTCTCAATACTCATGTCACCATGCGTGACTCTGGTGGGACCCATAAACCAACAACCTTTTTAAAGCCTTCATTTGCAACCTAGAAGTCCAGATGGTGTGACCTGCAAGGACTTTTATATCTGAAAAGTTTGGAGGACTACTCCTAGAAGCCACACATTAGGCACTGCTGGGATTTGAACCCAGGATCTCCTGTTTACAAGACAGGCGCTTTGACCAACTAAGCCACAGCGCCATGCACTAACGTTTGTATACAAAGTCTAAAAGAGGTAGCACGTCAGGAAAATAGCTGATTAAGTCATGAATAGGTCCCTTTGAAGTTAGAGGATTATTTCCAAAACCTGAAAAGTCTGCAGGCTTCTGTTCAGGGATAAGGGAATGTCTCAAATCATTTTATTTTGGATCGAATCTCTCAATACTCGTGTCTCAAATGTTTTGTGAACCGCCAGTTACAATACATGTAAACTCTGTTTCAGCTAGGAGAAATGGAAAGCATTTTTTTGCTAGGTAGGTGGCCATCAATTGACAGTAGCAGAAATTGGACAAAACCAGTGGTTTTCAGACCATTTTTGTTATCTCCCTTATTTAAAACAGGTGACTTGAGCTAATTAGTAGAGTACTCTGCAATCTGAGTTGGTTGTGTACAACAAGGTAAATAAGCAGAACAGGAACTGGAGGCTTCTGAAGTACTTTGTGGACCCCAGGTTTAAGCATATGCTTGTCCAACACAAAGACATCTGAGCAAATGAGAACATGCACGACTCTAGTGGGACTCGAACCCACAACCTTTGAATACCTCCATTTACAACCTAGAAGTCCAATGCGCTATCCATTGCGCCACAGAGCCACACAAAGTCACACTTCAAGGCACTATTGCTTGTGCAGCACTTCTTAGCTATCCATTTTTTTTGCTGATACACACTGTTCAGCATGTAAAGACTTTCAAATGTGAAAAGGTTAAATGAGCACTTCCAAATCCTGTGGTATAGGCTCTGCTGGGATTTAAACCCAGGATCTCCTGTTTACAAGACAGGCGCTTTGAACAACTAAGCCAAAGCGCCACTGGCCAAAATGTTTACAATTTGTTGGTATAAAAAGCCTAAAAGTAGCAGCATGTCAGGAAAATAGCTGATTACATCATGAAGGAGGTTAGAGTATTTTTTTCCAAAGACTGAGGGGCATTCAGGCCTCTGTTGGAGGATGAGAGAATATCTGAAACCATTCCATTTTGGATCTAAACTCTCAGTACTCGTGTCTGAAATGTTTTTGGAACCTCCAGTTGCAATCCATCTAAATGCTGTCTCAGCTAGGAGAAATGGAAAGCAGTTTTTGCTATGCTTTCAGCTTATCTGAAAGCCAAAATCCAGAAAGATTTCAATGAATTTTTTTTCATATTAGTAAAGACTGATTTGTACACGTCCAGAGGCTTGATCTCAAAAGGGTTAGGGTTAGCAGATTATGGTCTGAGCCAGTGGTTTTCAAGCCATTCTTAAAACCTCCCAGACACTATAGATTTTTGTTATCTTCCTTATTTCAAAAAGGTGAATTGAGCTAATTAGTAGAGTACCCTGTGATCTGAGTTTGGTGTGTCCAATAATGGAAATACACAGAATGTGAAGGGTAGGCTCCTGAAGTAGTTTGTGGACCCCAGTATTAAGCCTATGTCTGACGCACAAAGACATCTGAGCAAAAGAGGCCATTCGCAACTCTGGTGGGACTCAAATTACAACCTTGGAATTCCTCCATTCACTTCGTAGAAGTCCAATGTGTTATCCATTGCGCCACTGATCCGTAAAACTGTACACTTCAAGTAGCTATTGCATGTGCAGAACTTCTTAGATTTCCAGTTTTGCACAGATACACAGTGTTCGGCATGCAAAGACATTCACATGTGAAACGTTTAAACGAGCACTCCATTAAGCTGTGGCATAGGCACTGCTGGGACTTGAACCCAGGATCTCCTGTTTACGAGACAGGCGCTTTGACCAACTAAGCCACAGCGCCAGACACCAGCCCTAGTTCAATACTTTTGTATGCAAAGTCTAAAAGAGGTAGCACGTCAGGAAAATAGCTGATTAAGTCATGAATAGGTCCCTTTGAAGTTAGAGGATTATTTCCAAAACCTGAAAGGTGGGCAGACTTCTGTTCAGGGATAAGGGAATGTCTCAAATCATTTCATTTTGGATCGAAACTCTCAATACTCATGTCACCATGCGTGACTCTGGTGAGACCCATAAACCAACAACCTTTTTAAAGCCTTCATTTGCAACCTAGAAGTCCAGATGGTGTGACCTGCAAGGACTTTTATATCTGAAAAGTTTGGAGAACTACTCCTAGAAGCCACACATTAGGCACTGCTGGGATTTGAACCCAGGATCTCCTGTTTACAAGACAGGCGCTTTGACCAACTAAGCCACAGCGCCATGCACTAATGTTTGTATACAAAGTCTAAAAGAGGTAGCACGTCAGGAAAATAGCTGATTAAGTCATGAATAGGTCCCTTTGAAGTTAGAGGATTATTTCCAAAACCTGAAAAGTCTGCAGGCTTCTGTTCAGGGATAAGGGAATGTCTCAAATCATTTTATTTTGGATCGAATCTCTCAATACTCGTGTCTCAAATGTTTTGTGAACCGCCAGTTACAATACATGTAAACTCTGTTTCAGCTAGGAGAAATGGGAAGCATTTTTTTTGCTAGGTAGGTGGCCATCAATTGACAGTAGCAGAATTTGGACAAAACCAGTGGTTTTCAGACCATTTTTGTTATCTCCCTTATTTAAAACAGGTGACTTGAGCTAATTAGTAGAGTACTCTGCAATCTGAGTTGGTTGTGTACAACAAGGTAAATAAGCAGAACAGGAACTGGAAGTACTTTGTGGACCCCAGGTTTAAGCATATGCTTGTCCAACACAAAGACATCTGAGCAAATGAGAACATGCACGACTCTAGTGGGACTCGAACCCACAACCTTTGAATACCTCCATTTACAACCTAGAAGTCCAATGCGCTATCCATTGCGCCACAGAGCCACACAAAGTCACACTTCAAGGCACTATTGCTTGTGCAGCACTTCTTAGCTTTCCATTTTTTTTGCTGATACACACTGTTCAGCATGTAAAGACTTTCAAATGTGAAAAGGTTAAATGAGCACTTCCAAATCCTGTGGTATAGGCTCTGCTGGGATTTAAACCCAGGATCTCCTGTTTACAAGACAGGCGCTTTGAACAACTAAGCCAAAGCGCCACTGGCCAAAATGTTTACAATTTGTTGGTATAAAAAGCCTAAAAGTAGCAGCATGTCAGGAAAATAGCTGATTACATCATGAAGGAGGTTAGAGTATTTTTTTCCAAAGACTGAGGGGCATTCAGGCCTCTGTTGGAGGATGAGAGAATATCTGAAACCATTCCATTTTGGATCTAAACTCTCAGTACTCGTGTCTGAAATGTTTTTGGAACCTCCAGTTGCAATCCATCTAAATGCTGTCTCAGCTAGGAGAAATGGAAAGCAGTTTTTGCTATGCTTTCAGCTTATCTGAAAGCCAAAATCCAGAAAGATTTCAATGAATTTTTTTTTCATATTCGTAAAGACTGATTTGTACACGTCCAGAGGCTTGATATCAACAATAGGTAGTAGCAGATTATGGTCTGAGCCAGTGGTTTTCAAGCCAATCTTAAAACCTCCCAGACACTATAGATTTTTGTTATCTTCCTTATTTCAAAAAGGTGAATTGAGCTAATTAGTAGAGTACCCTGTGATCTGAGTTTGGTGTGTCCAATAATGGAAATACGCAGAATGTGAAGGGTAGGCTCCTGAAGTAGTTTGTGGACCCCAGTATTAAGCCTGTGTCTGACGCACAAAGACATCTGAGCAAAAGAGGCCATTCGCAACTCTGGTGGGACTCAAATTACAACCTTGGAATTCCTCCATTCACTTCGTAGAAGTCCAATGTGTTATCCATTGCGCCACTGATCCGTAAAACTGTACACTTCAAGTAGCTATTGCATGTGCAGAACTTCTTAGATTTCCAGTTTTGCACAGATACACAGTGTTCGGCATGCAAAGACATTCACATGTGAAAAGTTTAAACGAGCACTCCATTAAGCTGTGGCATAGGCACTGCTGGGATTTGAACCCAGGATCTCCTGTTTACGAGACAGGCGCTTTGACCAACTAAGCCACAGCACCAGACACCAGCCCTAGTTCAATACTTTTGTATGCAAAGTCTAAAAGAGGTAGCACGTCAGGAAAATAGCTGATTAAGTCATGAATAGGTCCCTTTGAAGTTAGAGGATTATTTCCAAAACCTGAAAGGTGGGCAGACTTCTGTTCAGGGATAAGGGAATGTCTCAAATCATTTCATTTTGGATCGAAACTCTCAATACTCATGTCACCATGCGTGACTCTGGTGGGACCCATAAACCAACAACCTTTTTAAAGCCTTCATTTGCAACCTAGAAGTCCAGATGGTGTGACCTGCAAGGACTTTTATATCTGAAAAGTTTGGAGGACTACTCCTAGAAGCCACACATTAGGCACTGCTGGGATTTGAACCCAGGATCTCCTGTTTACAAGACAGGCGCTTTGACCAACTAAGCCACAGCGCCATGCACTAACGTTTGTATACAAAGTCTAAAAGAGGTAGCACGTCAGGAAAATAGCTGATTAAGTCATGAATAGGTCCCTTTGAAGTTAGAGGATTATTTCCAAAACCTGAAAAGTCTGCAGGCTTCTGTTCAGGGATAAGGGAATGTCTCAAATCATTTTATTTTGGATCGAATCTCTCAATACTCGTGTCTCAAATGTTTTGTGAACCGCCAGTTACAATACATGTAAACTCTGTTTCAGCTAGGAGAAATGGAAAGCATTTTTTTGCTAGGTAGGTGGCCATCAATTGACAGTAGCAGAAATTGGACAAAACCAGTGGTTTTCAGACCATTTTTGTTATCTCCCTTATTTAAAACAGGTGACTTGAGCTAATTAGTAGAGTACTCTGCAATCTGAGTTGGTTGTGTACAACAAGGTAAATAAGCAGAACAGGAACTGGAGGCTTCTGAAGTACTTTGTGGACCCCAGGTTTAAGCATATGCTTGTCCAACACAAAGACATCTGAGCAAATGAGAACATGCACGACTCTAGTGGGACTCGAACCCACAACCTTTGAACACCTCCATTTACAACCTAGAAGTCCAATGCGCTATCCATTGCGCCACAGAGCCACACAAAGTCACACTTCAAGGCACTATTGCTTGTGCAGCACTTCTTAGCTATCCATTTTTTTTGCTGATACACACTGTTCAGCATGTAAAGACTTTCAAATGTGAAAAGGTTAAATGAGCACTTCCAAATCCTGTGGTATAGGCTCTGCTGGGATTTAAACCCAGGATCTCCTGTTTACAAGACAGGCGCTTTGAACAACTAAGCCAAAGCGCCACTGGCCAAAATGTTTACAATTTGTTGGTATAAAAAGCCTAAAAGTAGCAGCATGTCAGGAAAATAGCTGATTACATCATGAAGGAGGTTAGAGTATTTTTTTCCAAAGACTGAGGGGCATTCAGGCCTCTGTTGGAGGATGAGAGAATATCTGAAACCATTCCATTTTGGATCTAAACTCTCAGTACTCGTGTCTGAAATGTTTTTGGAACCTCCAGTTGCAATCCATCTAAATGCTGTCTCAGCTAGGAGAAATGGAAAGCAGTTTTTGCTATGCTTTCAGCTTATCTGAAAGCCAAAATCCAGAAAGATTTCAATGAATTTTTTTTTCATATTCGTAAAGACTGATTTGTACACGTCCAGAGGCTTGATATCAACAATAGGTAGTAGCAGATTATGGTCTGAGCCAGTGGTTTTCAAGCCAATCTTAAAACCTCCCAGACACTATAGATTTTTGTTATCTTCCTTATTTCAAAAAGGTGAATTGAGCTAATTAGTAGAGTACCCTGTGATCTGAGTTTGGTGTGTCCAATAATGGAAATACGCAGAATGTGAAGGGTAGGCTCCTGAAGTAGTTTGTGGACCCCAGTATTAAGCCTGTGTCTGACGCACAAAGACATCTGAGCAAAAGAGGCCATTCGCAACTCTGGTGGGACTCAAATTACAACCTTGGAATTCCTCCATTCACTTCGTAGAAGTCCAATGTGTTATCCATTGCGCCACCGATCCGTAAAACTGTACACTTCAAGTAGCTATTGCATGTGCAGAACTTCTTAGATTTCCAGTTTTGCACAGATACACAGTGTTCGGCATGCAAAGACTTTCACATGTGAAAAGTTTAAATGAGCACTCTATTATACAGCGGAATAGGCACCGCTGGGATTTGAACCCAGAATCTCCTGTTTACAAGACAGGCGCTTTGACCAACTAAGCCACAGCGCCAGACACCAGCCCTAGTTCAATACTTTTGTATACAAAGTCTAAAAGAGGTAGCACGTCAGGAAAATAGCTGATTAAGTCATGAATAGGTCCCTTTGAAGTTAGAGGATTATTTCCAAAACCTGAAAGGTGGGCAGACTTCTGTTCAGGGATAAGGCAATGTCTCAAATCATTTCATTTTGGATCGAAACTCTCAATACTCATGTTACCATGCGTGACTCTGGTGGGACCCATGAACCAACAACCTTTTTAAAGCCTTCATTTGCAACCTAGACCTGCAAGGACTTTTATATCTGAAAAGTTTGGAGGACTACTCCTAGAAGCCACACATTAGGCACTGCTGGGATTTGAACCCAGGATCTCCTGTTTACTAGACAGGCGCTTTGACCAACTAAGCCACAGCGCCATGCACTAACGTTTGTATACAAAGTCTAAAAGAGGTAGCACGTCAGGAAAATAGCTGATTAAGTCATGAATAGGTCCCTTTGAAGTTAGAGGATTATTTCCAAAACCTGAAAAGTGTGCAGGCTTCTGTTCAGGGATAAGGGAATGTCTCAAATCATTTTATTTTGGATCGAATCTCTCAATACTCGTGTCTCAAATGTTTTGTGAACCGCCAGTTACAATACATGTAAACTCTGTTTCAGCTAGGAGAAATGGAAAGCATTTTTTTGCTAGGTAGGTGGCCATCAATTGACAGTAGCAGAATTTGGACAAAACCAGTGGTTTTCAGACCATTTTTGTTATCTCCCTTATTTAAAACAGGTGACTTGAGCTAATTAGTAGAGTACTCTGCAATCTGAGTTGGTTGTGTACAACAAGGTAAATAAGCAGAACAGGAACTGGAGGCTTCTGAAGTACTTTGTGGACCCCAGGTTTAAGCATATGCTTGTCCAACACAAAGACATCTGAGCAAATGAGAACATGCACGACTCTAGTGGGACTCGAACCCACAACCTTTGAACACCTCCATTTACAACCTAGAAGTCCAATGCGCTATCCATTGCGCCACAGAGCCACACAAAGTCACACTTCAAGGCACTATTGCTTGTGCAGCACTTCTTAGCTTTCCATTTTTTTTGCTGATACACACTGTTCAGCATGTAAAGACTTTCAAATGTGAAAAGGTTAAATGAGCACTTCCAAATCCTGTGGTATAGGCTCTGCTGGGATTTAAACCCAGGATCTCCTGTTTACAAGACAGGCGCTTTGAACAACTAAGCCAAAGCGCCACTGGCCAAAATGTTTACAATTTGTTGGTATAAAAAGCCTAAAAGTAGCAGCATGTCAGGAAAATAGCTGATTACATCATGAAGGAGGTTAGAGTATTTTTTTCCAAAGACTGAGGGGCATTCAGGCCTCTGTTGGAGGATGAGAGAATATCTGAAACCATTCCATTTTGGATCTAAACTCTCAGTACTCGTGTCTGAAATGTTTTTGGAACCTCCAGTTGCAATCCATCTAAATGCTGTCTCAGCTAGGAGAAATGGAAAGCAGTTTTTGCTATGCTTTCAGCTTATCTGAAAGCCAAAATCCAGAAAGATTTCAATGAATTTTTTTTTCATATTCGTAAAGACTGATTTGTACACGTCCAGAGGCTTGATATCAACAATAGGTAGTAGCAGATTATGGTCTGAGCCAGTGGTTTTCAAGCCAATCTTAAAACCTCCCAGACACTATAGATTTTTGTTATCTTCCTTATTTCAAAAAGGTGAATTGAGCTAATTAGTAGAGTACCCTGTGATCTGAGTTTGGTGTGTCCAATAATGGAAATACGCAGAATGTGAAGGGTAGGCTCCTGAAGTAGTTTGTGGACCCCAGTATTAAGCCTGTGTCTGACGCACAAAGACATCTGAGCAAAAGAGGCCATTCGCAACTCTGGTGGGACTCAAATTACAACCTTGGAATTCCTCCATTCACTTCGTAGAAGTCCAATGTGTTATCCATTGCGCCACTGATCCGTAAAACTGTACACTTCAAGTAGCTATTGCATGTGCAGAACTTCTTAGATTTCCAGTTTTGCACAGATACACAGTGTTCGGCATGCAAAGACTTTCACATGTGAAAAGTTTAAATGAGCACTCCATTATACAGCGTAAATAGGCACCGCTGGGATTTGAACCCAGGATCTCCTGTTTACAAGACAGGCGCTTTGACCAACTAAGCCACAGCGCCAGACACCAGCCCTAGTTCAATACTTTTGTATACAAAGTCTAAAAGAGGTAGCACGTCAGGAAAATAGCTGATTAAGTCATGAAAGAGGTCCCTTTGAAGTTAGAGGGTTATTTCCAAAACCTGAAAGGTGGGCAGACTTCTGTTCAGGGATAAGGGAATGTCTCAAATCATTTCATTTTGGATCGAAACTCTCAATACTCATGTCACCATGCGTGACTCTGGTGGGACCCATAAACCAACAACCTTTTTAAAGCCTTCATTTGCAACCTAGAAGTCCAGATGGTGTGACCTGCAAGGACTTTTATATCTGAAAAGTTTGGAGAACTACTCCTAGAAGCCACACATTAGGCACTGCTAGGATTTGAACCCAGGATCTCCTGTTTACTAGACAGGCGCTTAGACCAACTAAGCCACAGCGCCATGCACTACCGTTTGTATACAAAGTCTAAAAGAGGTAGCACGTCAGGAAAATAGCTGATTAAGTCATGAATAGGTCCCTTTGAAGTTAGAGGATTATTTCCAAAACGTGAAAAGTGTGCAGGCTTCTGTTCAGGGATAAGGGAATGTCTCAAATCATTTCATTTTGGATCGAAACTCTCAATACTCATGTCACCATGCGTGACTCTGGTGGGACCCATAAACCAACAACCTTTTTAAAGCCTTCATTTGCAACCTAGAAGTCCAGATGGTGTGACCTGCAAGGACTTTTATATCTGAAAAGTTTGGAGAACTACTCCTAGAAGCCACACATTAGGCACTGCTAGGATTTGAACCCAGGATCTCCTGTTGACTAGACAGGTGCTTTGACCAACTAAGCCACAGCGCCATGCACTACCACTTGTATACAAAGTCTAAAAGAGGTAGCACATCAGGAAAATAGCTGATTAAGTCATGAATAGGTCCCTTTGAAGTTAAAGGATTATTTCCAAAACCTGAAAAGTGTGCAGGCTTCTGTTCAGGGATAAGGGAATGTCTCAAATCATTTTATTTTGGATCGAATCTCTCAATACTCGTGTCTCAAATGTTTTGTGAACCTCCAGTTACAATACATGCAAACTCTGTTTCAGCTAGGAGAAATGGAAAGCATTTTTTTGCTAGGTAGGTGGCCATCAATTGACAGTAGCAGATTTTGGACAAAACCAGTGGTTTTCAGACCATTTTTGTTATCTCCCTTATTTAAAACAGGTGACTTGAGCTAATTAGTAGAGTACTCTGCAATCTGAGTTGGGTGTGTACAACAAGGTAAATAAGCAGAACAGGAACTGGAGGCTTCTGAAGTACTTCGTGGACCCCAGGTTTAAGCATATGCTTGTCCAACACAAAGACATCTGAGCAAATGAGAACATGCACGACTCTAGTGGGACTCGAACTCACAACCTTAGAATACCTCCATTTACAATCTAGAAGTCCAATGCGCTATCCATTGCACCACAGAGCCACAAAAAGCCACACTTCAAGGCACTATTGCTTGTGCAGCACTTCTTAGCTTTCCATTTTTTTTGCTGATACACACTGTTCAGCATGTAAAGACTTTCAAATGTGAAAAGGTTAAATGAGCACTTCCAAATCCTGTGGTATAGGCTCTGCTGGGATTTAAACCCAGGATCTCCTGTTTACAAGACAGGCGCTTTGATCAACTAAGCCAAAGCGCCACTGGCCGAAATGTTTACAATTTGTTGGTATAAAAAGCCTAAAAGTAGCAGCATGTCAGGAAAATAGCTGATTACATCATGAAGGAGGTTAGAGTATTTTTTCCAAAGACTGAGGGGCATTCAGGCCTCTGTTGGAGGATGAGAGAATATCTGAAACCATTCCATTTTGGATCTAAACTCTCAGTACTCGTGTCTGAAATGTTTTTGGAACCTCCAGTTGCAATCCATCTAAATGCTGTCTCAGCTAGGAGAAATGGAAAGCAGTTTTTGCTATGCTTTCAGCTTATCTGAAAGCCAAAATCCAGAAAGATTTCAATGAATTTTTTTTTCATATTCGTAAAGACTGATTTGTACACGTCCAGAGGCTTGATATCAACAATAGGTAGTAGCAGATTATGGTCTGAGCCAGTGGTTTTCAAGCCAATCTTAAAACCTCCCAGACACTATAGATTTTTGTTATCTTCCTTATTTCAAAAAGGTGAATTGAGCTAATTAGTAGAGTACCCTGTGATCTGAGTTTGGTGTGTCCAATAATGGAAATACGCAGAATGTGAAGGGTAGGCTCCTGAAGTAGTTTGTGGACCCCAGTATTAAGCCTATGTCTGATGCACAAAGACATCTGAGCAAAAGAGGCCATTCGCAACTCTGGTGGGACTCAAATTACAACCTTGGAATTCCTCCATTCACTTCGTAGAAGTCCAATGTGTTATCCATTGCGCCACTGATCCGTAAAACTGTACACTTCAAGTAGCTATTGCATGTGCAGAACTTCTTAGATTTCCAGTTTTGCACAGATACACAGTGTTCGGCATGCAAAGACATTCACATGTGAAACGTTTAAACGAGCACTCCATTAAGCTGTGGCATAGGCACTGCTGGGATTTGAACCCAGGATCTCCTGTTTACGAGACAGGCGCTTTGACCAACTAAGCCACAGCGCCACACACCAGCCCTAGTTCAATACTTTTGTATGCAAAGTCTAAAAGAGGTAGCACGTCAGGAAAATAGCTGATTAAGTCATGAATAGGTCCCTTTGAAGTTAGAGGATTATTTCCAAAACCTGAAAGGTGGGCAGACTTCTGTTCAGGGATAAGGGAATGTCTCAAATCATTTCATTTTGGATCGAAACTCTCAATACTCATGTCACCATGCGTGACTCTGGTGGGACCCATAAACCAACAACCTTTTTAAAGCCTTCATTTGCAACCTAGAAGTCCAGATGGTGTGACCTGCAAGGACTTTTATATCTGAAAAGTTTGGAGGACTACTCCTAGAAGCCACACATTAGGCACTGCTGGGATTTGAACCCAGGATCTCCTGTTTACAAGACAGGCGCTTTGACCAACTAAGCCACAGCGCCATGCACTAACGTTTGTATACAAAGTCTAAAAGAGGTAGCACGTCAGGAAAATAGCTGATTAAGTCATGAATAGGTCCCTTTGAAGTTAGAGGATTATTTCCAAAACCTGAAAAGTCTGCAGGCTTCTGTTCAGGGATAAGGGAATGTCTCAAATCATTTTATTTTGGATCGAATCTCTCAATACTCGTGTCTCAAATGTTTTGTGAACCGCCAGTTACAATACATGTAAACTCTGTTTCAGCTAGGAGAAATGGAAAGCATTTTTTTGCTAGGTAGGTGGCCATCAATTGACAGTAGCAGAATTTGGACAAAACCAGTGGTTTTCAGACCATTTTTGTTATCTCCCTTATTTAAAACAGGTGACTTGAGCTAATTAGTAGAGTACTCTGCAATCTGAGTTGGTTGTGTACAACAAGGTAAATAAGCAGAACAGGAACTGGAAGTACTTTGTGGACCCCAGGTTTAAGCATATGCTTGTCCAACACAAAGACATCTGAGCAAATGAGAACATGCACGACTCTAGTGGGACTCGAACCCACAACCTTTGAATACCTCCATTTACAACCTAGAAGTCCAATGCGCTATCCATTGCGCCACAGAGCCACACAAAGTCACACTTCAAGGCACTATTGCTTGTGCAGCACTTCTTAGCTTTCCATTTTTTTTGCTGATACACACTGTTCAGCATGTAAAGACTTTCAAATGTGAAAAGGTTAAATGAGCACTTCCAAATCCTGTGGTATAGGCTCTGCTGGGATTTAAACCCAGGATCTCCTGTTTACAAGACAGGCGCTTTGAACAACTAAGCCAAAGCGCCACTGGCCAAAATGTTTACAATTTGTTGGTATAAAAAGCCTAAAAGTAGCAGCATGTCAGGAAAATAGCTGATTACATCATGAAGGAGGTTAGAGTATTTTTTTCCAAAGACTGAGGGGCATTCAGGCCTCTGTTGGAGGATGAGAGAATATCTGAAACCATTCCATTTTGGATCTAAACTCTCAGTACTCGTGTCTGAAATGTTTTTGGAACCTCCAGTTGCAATCCATCTAAATGCTGTCTCAGCTAGGAGAAATGGAAAGCAGTTTTTGCTATGCTTTCAGCTTATCTGAAAGCCAAAATCCAGAAAGATTTCAATGAATTTTTTTTTCATATTCGTAAAGACTGATTTGTACACGTCCAGAGGCTTGATATCAACAATAGGTAGTAGCAGATTATGGTCTGAGCCAGTGGTTTTCAAGCCAATCTTAAAACCTCCCAGACACTATAGATTTTTGTTATCTTCCTTATTTCAAAAAGGTGAATTGAGCTAATTAGTAGAGTACCCTGTGATCTGAGTTTGGTGTGTCCAATAATGGAAATACGCAGAATGTGAAGGGTAGGCTCCTGAAGTAGTTTGTGGACCCCAGTATTAAGCCTGTGTCTGACGCACAAAGACATCTGAGCAAAAGAGGCCATTCGCAACTCTGGTGGGACTCAAATTACAACCTTGGAATTCCTCCATTCACTTCGTAGAAGTCCAATGTGTTATCCATTGCGCCACTGATCCGTAAAACTGTACACTTCAAGTAGCTATTGCATGTGCAGAACTTCTTAGATTTCCAGTTTTGCACAGATACACAGTGTTCGGCACGCAAAGACATTCACATGTGAAAAGTTTAAACGAGCACTCCATTAAGCTGTGGCATAGGCACTGCTGGGATTTGAACCCAGGATCTCCTGTTTACGAGACAGGCGCTTTGACCAACTAAGCCACAGCGCCAGACACCAGCACTAGTTCAATACTTTTGTATGCAAAGTCTAAAAGAGGTAGCACGTCAGGAAAATAGCTGATTAAGTCATGAATAGGTCCCTTTGAAGTTAGAGGATTATTTCCAAAACCTGAAAGGTGGGCAGACTTCTGTTCAGGGATAAGGGAATGTCTCAAATCATTTCATTTTGGATCGAAACTCTCAATACTCATGTCACCATGCGTGACTCTGGTGGGACCCATAAACCAACAACCTTTTTAAAGCCTTCATTTGCAACCTAGAAGTCCAGATGGTGTGACCTGCAAGGACTTTTATATCTGAAAAGTTTGGAGGACTACTCCTAGAAGCCACACATTAGGCACTGCTGGGATTTGAACCCAGGATCTCCTGTTTACAAGACAGGCGCTTTGACCAACTAAGCCACAGCGCCATGCACTAACGTTTGTATACAAAGTCTAAAAGAGGTAGCACGTCAGGAAAATAGCTGATTAAGTCATGAATAGGTCCCTTTGAAGTTAGAGGATTATTTCCAAAACCTGAAAAGTCTGCAGGCTTCTGTTCAGGGATAAGGGAATGTCTCAAATCATTTTATTTTGGATCGAATCTCTCAATACTCGTGTCTCAAATGTTTTGTGAACCGCCAGTTACAATACATGTAAACTCTGTTTCAGCTAGGAGAAATGGAAAGCATTTTTTTGCTAGGTAGGTGGCCATCAATTGACAGTAGCAGAAATTGGACAAAACCAGTGGTTTTCAGACCATTTTTGTTATCTCCCTTATTTAAAACAGGTGACTTGAGCTAATTAGTAGAGTACTCTGCAATCTGAGTTGGTTGTGTACAACAAGGTAAATAAGCAGAACAGGAACTGGAGGCTTCTGAAGTACTTTGTGGACCCCAGGTTTAAGCATATGCTTGTCCAACACAAAGACATCTGAGCAAATGAGAACATGCACGACTCTAGTGGGACTCGAACCCACAACCTTTGAATACCTCCATTTACAACCTAGAAGTCCAATGCGCTATCCATTGCGCCACAGAGCCACACAAAGTCACACTTCAAGGCACTATTGCTTGTGCAGCACTTCTTAGCTATCCATTTTTTTTGCTGATACACACTGTTCAGCATGTAAAGACTTTCAAATGTGAAAAGGTTAAATGAGCACTTCCAAATCCTGTGGTATAGGCTCTGCTGGGATTTAAACCCAGGATCTCCTGTTTACAAGACAGGCGCTTTGAACAACTAAGCCAAAGCGCCACTGGCCAAAATGTTTACAATTTGTTGGTATAAAAAGCCTAAAAGTAGCAGCATGTCAGGAAAATAGCTGATTACATCATGAAGGAGGTTAGAGTATTTTTTTCCAAAGACTGAGGGGCATTCAGGCCTCTGTTGGAGGATGAGAGAATATCTGAAACCATTCCATTTTGGATCTAAACTCTCAGTACTCGTGTCTGAAATGTTTTTGGAACCTCCAGTTGCAATCCATCTAAATGCTGTCTCAGCTAGGAGAAATGGAAAGCAGTTTTTGCTATGCTTTCAGCTTATCTGAAAGCCAAAATCCAGAAAGATTTCAATGAATTTTTTTTCATATTAGTAAAGACTGATTTGTACACGTCCAGAGGCTTGATCTCAAAAGGGTTAGGGTTAGCAGATTATGGTCTGAGCCAGTGGTTTTCAAGCCATTCTTAAAACCTCCCAGACACTATAGATTTTTGTTATCTTCCTTATTTCAAAAAGGTGAATTGAGCTAATTAGTAGAGTACCCTGTGATCTGAGTTTGGTGTGTCCAATAATGGAAATACACAGAATGTGAAGGGTAGGCTCCTGAAGTAGTTTGTGGACCCCAGTATTAAGCCTATGTCTGACGCACAAAGACATCTGAGCAAAAGAGGCCATTCGCAACTCTGGTGGGACTCAAATTACAACCTTGGAATTCCTCCATTCACTTCGTAGAAGTCCAATGTGTTATCCATTGCGCCACTGATCCGTAAAACTGTACACTTCAAGTAGCTATTGCATGTGCAGAACTTCTTAGATTTCCAGTTTTGCACAGATACACAGTGTTCGGCATGCAAAGACATTCACATGTGAAACGTTTAAACGAGCACTCCATTAAGCTGTGGCATAGGCACTGCTGGGACTTGAACCCAGGATCTCCTGTTTACGAGACAGGCGCTTTGACCAACTAAGCCACAGCGCCAGACACCAGCCCTAGTTCAATACTTTTGTATGCAAAGTCTAAAAGAGGTAGCACGTCAGGAAAATAGCTGATTAAGTCATGAATAGGTCCCTTTGAAGTTAGAGGATTATTTCCAAAACCTGAAAGGTGGGCAGACTTCTGTTCAGGGATAAGGGAATGTCTCAAATCATTTCATTTTGGATCGAAACTCTCAATACTCATGTCACCATGCGTGACTCTGGTGAGACCCATAAACCAACAACCTTTTTAAAGCCTTCATTTGCAACCTAGAAGTCCAGATGGTGTGACCTGCAAGGACTTTTATATCTGAAAAGTTTGGAGGACTACTCCTAGAAGCCACACATTAGGCACTGCTGGGATTTGAACCCAGGATCTCCTGTTTACAAGACAGGCGCTTTGACCAACTAAGCCACAGCGCCATGCACTAATGTTTGTATACAAAGTCTAAAAGAGGTAGCACGTCAGGAAAATAGCTGATTAAGTCATGAATAGGTCCCTTTGAAGTTAGAGGATTATTTCCAAAACCTGAAAAGTCTGCAGGCTTCTGTTCAGGGATAAGGGAATGTCTCAAATCATTTTATTTTGGATCGAATCTCTCAATACTCGTGTCTCAAATGTTTTGTGAACCGCCAGTTACAATACATGTAAACTCTGTTTCAGCTAGGAGAAATGGGAAGCATTTTTTTTGCTAGGTAGGTGGCCATCAATTGACAGTAGCAGAATTTGGACAAAACCAGTGGTTTTCAGACCATTTTTGTTATCTCCCTTATTTAAAACAGGTGACTTGAGCTAATTAGTAGAGTACTCTGCAATCTGAGTTGGTTGTGTACAACAAGGTAAATAAGCAGAACAGGAACTGGAAGTACTTTGTGGACCCCAGGTTTAAGCATATGCTTGTCCAACACAAAGACATCTGAGCAAATGAGAACATGCACGACTCTAGTGGGACTCGAACCCACAACCTTTGAATACCTCCATTTACAACCTAGAAGTCCAATGCGCTATCCATTGCGCCACAGAGCCACACAAAGTCACACTTCAAGGCACTATTGCTTGTGCAGCACTTCTTAGCTTTCCATTTTTTTTGCTGATACACACTGTTCAGCATGTAAAGACTTTCAAATGTGAAAAGGTTAAATGAGCACTTCCAAATCCTGTGGTATAGGCTCTGCTGGGATTTAAACCCAGGATCTCCTGTTTACAAGACAGGCGCTTTGAACAACTAAGCCAAAGCGCCACTGGCCAAAATGTTTACAATTTGTTGGTATAAAAAGCCTAAAAGTAGCAGCATGTCAGGAAAATAGCTGATTACATCATGAAGGAGGTTAGAGTATTTTTTTCCAAAGACTGAGGGGCATTCAGGCCTCTGTTGGAGGATGAGAGAATATCTGAAACCATTCCATTTTGGATCTAAACTCTCAGTACTCGTGTCTGAAATGTTTTTGGAACCTCCAGTTGCAATCCATCTAAATGCTGTCTCAGCTAGGAGAAATGGAAAGCAGTTTTTGCTATGCTTTCAGCTTATCTGAAAGCCAAAATCCAGAAAGATTTCAATGAATTTTTTTTTCATATTCGTAAAGACTGATTTGTACACGTCCAGAGGCTTGATATCAACAATAGGTAGTAGCAGATTATGGTCTGAGCCAGTGGTTTTCAAGCCAATCTTAAAACCTCCCAGACACTATAGATTTTTGTTATCTTCCTTATTTCAAAAAGGTGAATTGAGCTAATTAGTAGAGTACCCTGTGATCTGAGTTTGGTGTGTCCAATAATGGAAATACGCAGAATGTGAAGGGTAGGCTCCTGAAGTAGTTTGTGGACCCCAGTATTAAGCCTGTGTCTGACGCACAAAGACATCTGAGCAAAAGAGGCCATTCGCAACTCTGGTGGGACTCAAATTACAACCTTGGAATTCCTCCATTCACTTCGTAGAAGTCCAATGTGTTATCCATTGCGCCACTGATCCGTAAAACTGTACACTTCAAGTAGCTATTGCATGTGCAGAACTTCTTAGATTTCCAGTTTTGCACAGATACACAGTGTTCGGCATGCAAAGACATTCACATGTGAAAAGTTTAAACGAGCACTCCATTAAGCTGTGGCATAGGCACTGCTGGGATTTGAACCCAGGATCTCCTGTTTACGAGACAGGCGCTTTGACCAACTAAGCCACAGCACCAGACACCAGCCCTAGTTCAATACTTTTGTATGCAAAGTCTAAAAGAGGTAGCACGTCAGGAAAATAGCTGATTAAGTCATGAATAGGTCCCTTTGAAGTTAGAGGATTATTTCCAAAACCTGAAAGGTGGGCAGACTTCTGTTCAGGGATAAGGGAATGTCTCAAATCATTTCATTTTGGATCGAAACTCTCAATACTCATGTCACCATGCGTGACTCTGGTGGGACCCATAAACCAACAACCTTTTTAAAGCCTTCATTTGCAACCTAGAAGTCCAGATGGTGTGACCTGCAAGGACTTTTATATCTGAAAAGTTTGGAGGACTACTCCTAGAAGCCACACATTAGGCACTGCTGGGATTTGAACCCAGGATCTCCTGTTTACAAGACAGGCGCTTTGACCAACTAAGCCACAGCGCCATGCACTAACGTTTGTATACAAAGTCTAAAAGAGGTAGCACGTCAGGAAAATAGCTGATTAAGTCATGAATAGGTCCCTTTGAAGTTAGAGGATTATTTCCAAAACCTGAAAAGTCTGCAGGCTTCTGTTCAGGGATAAGGGAATGTCTCAAATCATTTTATTTTGGATCGAATCTCTCAATACTCGTGTCTCAAATGTTTTGTGAACCGCCAGTTACAATACATGTAAACTCTGTTTCAGCTAGGAGAAATGGAAAGCATTTTTTTGCTAGGTAGGTGGCCATCAATTGACAGTAGCAGAAATTGGACAAAACCAGTGGTTTTCAGACCATTTTTGTTATCTCCCTTATTTAAAACAGGTGACTTGAGCTAATTAGTAGAGTACTCTGCAATCTGAGTTGGTTGTGTACAACAAGGTAAATAAGCAGAACAGGAACTGGAGGCTTCTGAAGTACTTTGTGGACCCCAGGTTTAAGCATATGCTTGTCCAACACAAAGACATCTGAGCAAATGAGAACATGCACGACTCTAGTGGGACTCGAACCCACAACCTTTGAACACCTCCATTTACAACCTAGAAGTCCAATGCGCTATCCATTGCGCCACAGAGCCACACAAAGTCACACTTCAAGGCACTATTGCTTGTGCAGCACTTCTTAGCTATCCATTTTTTTTGCTGATACACACTGTTCAGCATGTAAAGACTTTCAAATGTGAAAAGGTTAAATGAGCACTTCCAAATCCTGTGGTATAGGCTCTGCTGGGATTTAAACCCAGGATCTCCTGTTTACAAGACAGGCGCTTTGAACAACTAAGCCAAAGCGCCACTGGCCAAAATGTTTACAATTTGTTGGTATAAAAAGCCTAAAAGTAGCAGCATGTCAGGAAAATAGCTGATTACATCATGAAGGAGGTTAGAGTATTTTTTTCCAAAGACTGAGGGGCATTCAGGCCTCTGTTGGAGGATGAGAGAATATCTGAAACCATTCCATTTTGGATCTAAACTCTCAGTACTCGTGTCTGAAATGTTTTTGGAACCTCCAGTTGCAATCCATCTAAATGCTGTCTCAGCTAGGAGAAATGGAAAGCAGTTTTTGCTATGCTTTCAGCTTATCTGAAAGCCAAAATCCAGAAAGATTTCAATGAATTTTTTTTTCATATTCGTAAAGACTGATTTGTACACGTCCAGAGGCTTGATATCAACAATAGGTAGTAGCAGATTATGGTCTGAGCCAGTGGTTTTCAAGCCAATCTTAAAACCTCCCAGACACTATAGATTTTTGTTATCTTCCTTATTTCAAAAAGGTGAATTGAGCTAATTAGTAGAGTACCCTGTGATCTGAGTTTGGTGTGTCCAATAATGGAAATACGCAGAATGTGAAGGGTAGGCTCCTGAAGTAGTTTGTGGACCCCAGTATTAAGCCTGTGTCTGACGCACAAAGACATCTGAGCAAAAGAGGCCATTCGCAACTCTGGTGGGACTCAAATTACAACCTTGGAATTCCTCCATTCACTTCGTAGAAGTCCAATGTGTTATCCATTGCGCCACCGATCCGTAAAACTGTACACTTCAAGTAGCTATTGCATGTGCAGAACTTCTTAGATTTCCAGTTTTGCACAGATACACAGTGTTCGGCATGCAAAGACTTTCACATGTGAAAAGTTTAAATGAGCACTCTATTATACAGCGGAATAGGCACCGCTGGGATTTGAACCCAGAATCTCCTGTTTACAAGACAGGCGCTTTGACCAACTAAGCCACAGCGCCAGACACCAGCCCTAGTTCAATACTTTTGTATACAAAGTCTAAAAGAGGTAGCACGTCAGGAAAATAGCTGATTAAGTCATGAATAGGTCCCTTTGAAGTTAGAGGATTATTTCCAAAACCTGAAAGGTGGGCAGACTTCTGTTCAGGGATAAGGCAATGTCTCAAATCATTTCATTTTGGATCGAAACTCTCAATACTCATGTTACCATGCGTGACTCTGGTGGGACCCATGAACCAACAACCTTTTTAAAGCCTTCATTTGCAACCTAGACCTGCAAGGACTTTTATATCTGAAAAGTTTGGAGGACTACTTCTAGAAGCCACACATTAGGCACTGCTGGGATTTGAACCCAGGATCTCCTGTTTACAAGACAGGCGCTTTGACCAACTAAGCCACAGCGCCATGCACTAACGTTTGTATACAAAGTCTAAAAGAGGTAGCACGTCAGGAAAATAGCTGATTAAGTCATGAATAGGTCCCTTTGAAGTTAGAGGATTATTTCCAAAACCTGAAAAGTGTGCAGGCTTCTGTTCAGGGATAAGGGAATGTCTCAAATCATTTTATTTTGGATCGAATCTCTCAATACTCGTGTCTCAAATGTTTTGTGAACCGCCAGTTACAATACATGTAAACTCTGTTTCAGCTAGGAGAAATGGAAAGCATTTTTTTGCTAGGTAGGTGGCCATCAATTGACAGTAGCAGAATTTGGACAAAACCAGTGGTTTTCAGACCATTTTTGTTATCTCCCTTATTTAAAACAGGTGACTTGAGCTAATTAGTAGAGTACTCTGCAATCTGAGTTGGTTGTGTACAACAAGGTAAATAAGCAGAACAGGAACTGGAGGCTTCTGAAGTACTTTGTGGACCCCAGGTTTAAGCATATGCTTGTCCAACACAAAGACATCTGAGCAAATGAGAACATGCACGACTCTAGTGGGACTCGAACCCACAACCTTTGAATACCTCCATTTACAACCTAGAAGTCCAATGCGCTATCCATTGCGCCACAGAGCCACACAAAGTCACACTTCAAGGCACTATTGCTTGTGCAGCACTTCTTAGCTTTCCATTTTTTTTGCTGATACACGCTGTTCAGCATGTAAAGACTTTCAAATGTGAAAAGGTTAAATGAGCACTTCCAAATCCTGTGGTATAGGCTCTGCTGGGATTTAAACCCAGGATCTCCTGTTTACAAGACAGGCGCTTTGATCAACTAAGCCAAAGCGCCACTGGCCAAAATGTTTACAATTTGTTGGTATAAAAAGCCTAAAAGTAGCAGCATGTCAGGAAAATAGCTGATTACATCATGAAGGAGGTTAGAGTATTTTTTCCAAAGACTGAGGGGCATTCAGGCCTCTGTTGGAGGATGAGAGAATATCTGAAACCATTCCATTTTGGATCTAAACTCTCAGTACTCGTGTCTGAAATGTTTTTGGAACCTCCAGTTGCAATCCATCTAAATGCTGTCTCAGCTAGGAGAAATGGAAAGCAGTTTTTGCTATGCTTTCAGCTTATCTGAAAGCCAAAATCCAGAAAGATTTCAATGAATTTTTTTTCATATTAGTAAAGACTGATTTGTACACGTCCAGAGGCTTGATCTCAAAAGGGTTAGGGTTAGCAGATTATGGTCTGAGCCAGTGGTTTTCAAGCCATTCTTAAAACCTCCCAGACACTATAGATTTTTGTTATCTTCCTTATTTCAAAAAGGTGAATTGAGCTAATTAGTAGAGTACCCTGTGATCTGAGTTTGGTGTGTCCAATAATGGAAATACACAGAATGTGAAGGGTAGGCTCCTGAAGTAGTTTGTGGACCCCAGTATTAAGCCTGTGTCTGACGCACAAAGACATCTGAGCAAAAGAGGCCATTCGCAACTCTGGTGGGACTCAAATTACAACCTTGGAATTCCTCCATTCACTTCGTAGAAGTCCAATGTGTTATCCATTGCGCCACTGATCCGTAAAACTGTACACTTCAAGTAGCTATTGCATGTGCAGAACTTCTTAGATTTCCAGTTTTGCACAGATACACAGTGTTCGGCATGCAAAGACTTTCACATGTGAAAAGTTTAAATGAGCACTCCATTATACAGCGTAAATAGGCACCGCTGGGATTTGAACCCTGGATCCTCCTGTTTACAAGACAGGCGCTTTGACCAACTAAGCCACAGCGCCAGACACCAGCTCTAGTTCAATACTTTTGTATACAAAGTCTAAAAGAGGTAGCACGTCAGGAAAATAGCTGATTAAGTCATGAAAAGGTCCCTTTGAAGTTAGAGGATTATTTCCAAAACCTGAAAGGTGGGCAGACTTCTGTTCAGGGATAAGGGAATGTCTCAAATCATTTCATTTTGGATCGAAACTCTCAATACTCATGTCACCATGCGTGACTCTGGTGGGACCCATAAACCAACAACCTTTTTAAAGCCTTCATTTGCAACCTAGAAGTCCAGATGGTGTGACCTGCAAGGACTTTTATATCTGAAAAGTTTGGAGGACTACTCCTAGAAGCCACACATTAGGCACTGCTGGGATTTGAACCCAGGATCTCCTGTTTACTAGACAGGCGCTTTGACCAACTAAGCCACAGCGCCATGCACTAACGTTTGTATACAAAGTCTAAAAGAGGTAGCACGTCAGGAAAATAGCTGATTAAGTCATGAATAGGTCCCTTTGAAGTTAGAGGATTATTTCCAAAACCTGAAAAGTGTGCAGGCTTCTGTTCAGGGATAAGGGAATGTCTCAAATCATTTTATTTTGGATCGAATCTCTCAATACTCGTGTCTCAAATGTTTTGTGAACCGCCAGTTACAATACATGTAAACTCTGTTTCAGCTAGGAGAAATGGAAAGCATTTTTTTGCTAGGTAGGTGGCCATCAATTGACAGTAGCAGAATTTGGACAAAACCAGTGGTTTTCAGACCATTTTTGTTATCTCCCTTATTTAAAACAGGTGACTTGAGCTAATTAGTAGAGTACTCTGCAATCTGAGTTGGTTGTGTACAACAAGGTAAATAAGCAGAACAGGAACTGGAGGCTTCTGAAGTACTTTGTGGACCCCAGGTTTAAGCATATGCTTGTCCAACACAAAGACATCTGAGCAAATGAGAACATGCACGACTCTAGTGGGACTCGAACCCACAACCTTTGAACACCTCCATTTACAACCTAGAAGTCCAATGCGCTATCCATTGCGCCACAGAGCCACACAAAGTCACACTTCAAGGCACTATTGCTTGTGCAGCACTTCTTAGCTTTCCATTTTTTTTGCTGATACACACTGTTCAGCATGTAAAGACTTTCAAATGTGAAAAGGTTAAATGAGCACTTCCAAATCCTGTGGTATAGGCTCTGCTGGGATTTAAACCCAGGATCTCCTGTTTACAAGACAGGCGCTTTGAACAACTAAGCCAAAGCGCCACTGGCCAAAATGTTTACAATTTGTTGGTATAAAAAGCCTAAAAGTAGCAGCATGTCAGGAAAATAGCTGATTACATCATGAAGGAGGTTAGAGTATTTTTTTCCAAAGACTGAGGGGCATTCAGGCCTCTGTTGGAGGATGAGAGAATATCTGAAACCATTCCATTTTGGATCTAAACTCTCAGTACTCGTGTCTGAAATGTTTTTGGAACCTCCAGTTGCAATCCATCTAAATGCTGTCTCAGCTAGGAGAAATGGAAAGCAGTTTTTGCTATGCTTTCAGCTTATCTGAAAGCCAAAATCCAGAAAGATTTCAATGAATTTTTTTTTCATATTCGTAAAGACTGATTTGTACACGTCCAGAGGCTTGATATCAACAATAGGTAGTAGCAGATTATGGTCTGAGCCAGTGGTTTTCAAGCCAATCTTAAAACCTCCCAGACACTATAGATTTTTGTTATCTTCCTTATTTCAAAAAGGTGAATTGAGCTAATTAGTAGAGTACCCTGTGATCTGAGTTTGGTGTGTCCAATAATGGAAATACGCAGAATGTGAAGGGTAGGCTCCTGAAGTAGTTTGTGGACCCCAGTATTAAGCCTGTGTCTGACGCACAAAGACATCTGAGCAAAAGAGGCCATTCGCAACTCTGGTGGGACTCAAATTACAACCTTGGAATTCCTCCATTCACTTCGTAGAAGTCCAATGTGTTATCCATTGCGCCACTGATCCGTAAAACTGTACACTTCAAGTAGCTATTGCATGTGCAGAACTTCTTAGATTTCCAGTTTTGCACAGATACACAGTGTTCGGCATGCAAAGACATTCACATGTGAAAAGTTTAAACGAGCACTCCATTAAGCTGTGGCATAGGCACTGCTGGGATTTGAACCCAGGATCTCCTGTTTACGAGACAGGCGCTTTGACCAACTAAGCCACAGCGCCAGACACCAGCCCTAGTTCAATACTTTTGTATGCAAAGTCTAAAAGAGGTAGCACGTCAGGAAAATAGCTATTTAAGTCATGAATAGGTCCCTTTGAAGTTAGAGGATTATTTCCAAAACCTGAAAGGTGGGCAGACTTCTGTTCAGGGATAAGGGAATGTCTCAAATCATTTCATTTTGGATCGAAACTCTCAATACTCATGTCACCATGCGTGACTCTGGTGGGACCCATAAACCAACAACCTTTTTAAAGCCTTCATTTGCAACCTAGAAGTCCAGATGGTGTGACCTGCAAGGACTTTTATATCTGAAAAGTTTGGAGGACTACTCCTAGAAGCCACACATTAGGCACTGCTGGGATTTGAACCCAGGATCTCCTGTTTACAAGACAGGCGCTTTGACCAACTAAGCCACAGCACCATGCACTAACATTTGTATACAAAGTCTAAAAGAGGTAGCACGTCAGGAAAATAGCTGATTAAGTCATGAATAGGTCCCTTTGAAGTTAGAGGATTATTTCCAAAACCTGAAAAGTGTGCAGGCTTCTGTTCAGGGATAAGGGAATGTCTCAAATCATTTTATTTTGGATCGAATCTCTCAATACTCGTGTCTCAAATGTTTTGTGAACCGCCAGTTACAATACATGTAAACTCTGTTTCAGCTAGGAGAAATGGAAAGCATTTTTTTGCTAGGTAGGTGGCCATCAATTGACAGTAGCAGAATTTGGACAAAACCAGTGGTTTTCAGACCATTTTTGTTATCTCCCTTATTTAAAACAGGTGACTTGAGCTAATTAGTAGAGTACTCTGCAATCTGAGTTGGTTGTGTACAACAAGGTAAATAAGCAGAACAGGAACTGGAGGCTTCTGAAGTACTTTGTGGACCCCAGGTTTAAGCATATGCTTGTCCAACACAAAGACATCTGAGCAAATGAGAACATGCACGACTCTAGTGGGACTCGAACCCACAACCTTTGAATACCTCCATTTACAACATAGAAGTCCAATGCGCTATCCATTGCGCCACAGAGCCACACAAAGTCACACTTCAAGGCACTATTGCTTGTGCAGCACTTCTTAGCTTTCCATTTTTTTTGCTGATACACGCTGTTCAGCATGTAAAGACTTTCAAATGTGAAAAGGTTAAATGAGCACTTCCAAATCCTGTGGTATAGGCTCTGCTGGGATTTAAACCCAGGATCTCCTGTTTACAAGACAGGCGCTTTGATCAACTAAGCCAAAGCGCCACTGGCCAAAATGTTTACAATTTGTTGGTATAAAAAGCCTAAAAGTAGCAGCATGTCAGGAAAATAGCTGATTACATCATGAAGGAGGTTAGAGTATTTTTTCCAAAGACTGAGGGGCATTCAGGCCTCTGTTGGAGGATGAGAGAATATCTGAAACCATTCCATTTTGGATCTAAACTCTCAGTACTCGTGTCTGAAATGTTTTTGGAACCTCCAGTTGCAATCCATCTAAATGCTGTCTCAGCTAGGACAAATGGAAAGCAGTTTTTGCTATGCTTTCAGCTTATCTGAAAGCCAAAATCCAGAAAGATTTCAATGAATTTTTTTTCATATTAGTAAAGACTGATTTGTACACGTCCAGAGGCTTGATCTCAAAAGGGTTAGGGTTAGCAGATTATGGTCTGAGCCAGTGGTTTTCAAGCCATTCTTAAAACCTCCCAGACACTATAGATTTTTGTTATCTTCCTTATTTCAAAAAGGTGAATTGAGCTAATTAGTAGAGTACCCTGTGATCTGAGTTTGGTGTGTCCAATAATGGAAATACACAGAATGTGAAGGGTAGGCTCCTGAAGTAGTTTGTGGACCCCAGTATTAAGCCTGTGTCTGACGCACAAAGACATCTGAGCAAAAGAGGCCATTCGCAACTCTGGTGGGACTCAAATTACAACCTTGGAATTCCTCCATTCACTTCGTAGAAGTCCAATGTGTTATCCATTGCGCCACTGATCCGTAAAACTGTACACTTCAAGTAGCTATTGCATGTGCAGAACTTCTTAGATTTCCAGTTTTGCACAGATACACAGTGTTCGGCATGCAAAGACTTTCACATGTGAAAAGTTTAAATGAGCACTCCATTATACAGCGTAAATAGGCACCGCTGGGATTTGAACTCTGGATCTCCTGTTTACAAGACAGGCGCTTTGACCAACTAAGCCACAGCGCCAGACACCAGCCCTAGTTCAATACTTTTGTATACAAAGTCTAAAAGAGGTAGCACGTCAGGAAAATAGCTGATTAAGTCATGAAAAGGTCCCTTTGAAGTTAGAGGATTATTTCCAAAACCTGAAAGGTGGGCAGACTTCTGTTCAGGGATAAGGGAATGTCTCAAATCATTTCATTTTGGATCGAAACTCTCAATACTCATGTCACCATGCGTGACTCTGGTGGGACCCATAAACCAACAACCTTTTTAAAGCCTTCATTTGCAACCTAGAAGTCCAGATGGTGTGACCTGCAAGGACTTTTATATCTGAAAAGTTTGGAGGACTACTCCTAGAAGCCACACATTAGGCACTGCTGGGATTTGAACCCAGGATCTCCTGTTTACTAGACAGGCGCTTTGACCAACTAAGCCACAGCGCCATGCACTAACGTTTGTATACAAAGTCTAAAAGAGGTAGCACGTCAGGAAAATAGCTGATTAAGTCATGAATAGGTCCCTTTGAAGTTAGAGGATTATTTCCAAAACCTGAAAAGTGTGCAGGCTTCTGTTCAGGGATAAGGGAATGTCTCAAATCATTTTATTTTGGATCGAATCTCTCAATACTCGTGTCTCAAATGTTTTGTGAACCGCCAGTTACAATACATGTAAACTCTGTTTCAGCTAGGAGAAATGGAAAGCATTTTTTTGCTAGGTAGGTGGCCATCAATTGACAGTAGCAGAATTTGGACAAAACCAGTGGTTTTCAGACCATTTTTGTTATCTCCCTTATTTAAAACAGGTGACTTGAGCTAATTAGTAGAGTACTCTGCAATCTGAGTTGGTTGTGTACAACAAGGTAAATAAGCAGAACAGGAACTGGAGGCTTCTGAAGTACTTTGTGGACCCCAGGTTTAAGCATATGCTTGTCCAACACAAAGACATCTGAGCAAATGAGAACATGCACGACTCTAGTGGGACTCGAACCCACAACCTTTGAATACCTCCATTTACAACATAGAAGTCCAATGCGCTATCCATTGCGCCACAGAGCCACACAAAGTCACACTTCAAGGCACTATTGCTTGTGCAGCACTTCTTAGCTTTCCATTTTTTTTGCTGATACACGCTGTTCAGCATGTAAAGACTTTCAAATGTGAAAAGGTTAAATGAGCACTTCCAAATCCTGTGGTATAGGCTCTGCTGGGATTTAAACCCAGGATCTCCTGTTTACAAGACAGGCGCTTTGATCAACTAAGCCAAAGCGCCACTGGCCAAAATGTTTACAATTTGTTGGTATAAAAAGCCTAAAAGTAGCAGCATGTCAGGAAAATAGCTGATTACATCATGAAGGAGGTTAGAGTATTTTTTCCAAAGACTGAGGGGCATTCAGGCCTCTGTTGGAGGATGAGAGAATATCTGAAACCATTCCATTTTGGATCTAAACTCTCAGTACTCGTGTCTGAAATGTTTTTGGAACCTCCAGTTGCAATCCATCTAAATGCTGTCTCAGCTAGGACAAATGGAAAGCAGTTTTTGCTATGCTTTCAGCTTATCTGAAAGCCAAAATCCAGAAAGATTTCAATGAATTTTTTTTCATATTAGTAAAGACTGATTTGTACACGTCCAGAGGCTTGATCTCAAAAGGGTTAGGGTTAGCAGATTATGGTCTGAGCCAGTGGTTTTCAAGCCATTCTTAAAACCTCCCAGACACTATAGATTTTTGTTATCTTCCTTATTTCAAAAAGGTGAATTGAGCTAATTAGTAGAGTACCCTGTGATCTGAGTTTGGTGTGTCCAATAATGGAAATACACAGAATGTGAAGGGTAGGCTCCTGAAGTAGTTTGTGGACCCCAGTATTAAGCCTGTGTCTGACGCACAAAGACATCTGAGCAAAAGAGGCCATTCGCAACTCTGGTGGGACTCAAATTACAACCTTGGAATTCCTCCATTCACTTCGTAGAAGTCCAATGTGTTATCCATTGCGCCACTGATCCGTAAAACTGTACACTTCAAGTAGCTATTGCATGTGCAGAACTTCTTAGATTTCCAGTTTTGCACAGATACACAGTGTTCGGCATGCAAAGACTTTCACATGTGAAAAGTTTAAATGAGCACTCCATTATACAGCGTAAATAGGCACCGCTGGGATTTGAACTCTGGATCTCCTGTTTACAAGACAGGCGCTTTGACCAACTAAGCCACAGCGCCAGACACCAGCCCTAGTTCAATACTTTTGTATACAAAGTCTAAAAGAGGTAGCACGTCAGGAAAATAGCTGATTAAGTCATGAAAAGGTCCCTTTGAAGTTAGAGGATTATTTCCAAAACCTGAAAGGTGGGCAGACTTCTGTTCAGGGATAAGGGAATGTCTCAAATCATTTCATTTTGGATCGAAACTCTCAATACTCATGTCACCATGCGTGACTCTGGTGGGACCCATAAACCAACAACCTTTTTAAAGCCTTCATTTGCAACCTAGAAGTCCAGATGGTGTGACCTGCAAGGACTTTTATATCTGAAAAGTTTGGAGGACTACTCCTAGAAGCCACACATTAGGCACTGCTGGGATTTGAACCCAGGATCTCCTGTTTACTAGACAGGCGCTTTGACCAACTAAGCCACAGCGCCATGCACTAACGTTTGTATACAAAGTCTAAAAGAGGTAGCACGTCAGGAAAATAGCTGATTAAGTCATGAATAGGTCCCTTTGAAGTTAGAGGATTATTTCCAAAACCTGAAAAGTGTGCAGGCTTCTGTTCAGGGATAAGGGAATGTCTCAAATCATTTTATTTTGGATCGAATCTCTCAATACTCGTGTCTCAAATGTTTTGTGAACCGCCAGTTACAATACATGTAAACTCTGTTTCAGCTAGGAGAAATGGAAAGCATTTTTTTGCTAGGTAGGTGGCCATCAATTGACAGTAGCAGAATTTGGACAAAACCAGTGGTTTTCAGACCATTTTTGTTATCTCCCTTATTTAAAACAGGTGACTTGAGCTAATTAGTAGAGTACTCTGCAATCTGAGTTGGTTGTGTACAACAAGGTAAATAAGCAGAACAGGAACTGGAGGCTTCTGAAGTACTTTGTGGACCCCAGGTTTAAGCATATGCTTGTCCAACACAAAGACATCTGAGCAAATGAGAACATGCACGACTCTAGTGGGACTCGAACCCACAACCTTTGAACACCTCCATTTACAACCTAGAAGTCCAATGCGCTATCCATTGCGCCACAGAGCCACACAAAGTCACACTTCAAGGCACTATTGCTTGTGCAGCACTTCTTAGCTTTCCATTTTTTTTGCTGATACACACTGTTCAGCATGTAAAGACTTTCAAATGTGAAAAGGTTAAATGAGCACTTCCAAATCCTGTGGTATAGGCTCTGCTGGGATTTAAACCCAGGATCTCCTGTTTACAAGACAGGCGCTTTGAACAACTAAGCCAAAGCGCCACTGGCCAAAATGTTTACAATTTGTTGGTATAAAAAGCCTAAAAGTAGCAGCATGTCAGGAAAATAGCTGATTACATCATGAAGGAGGTTAGAGTATTTTTTTCCAAAGACTGAGGGGCATTCAGGCCTCTGTTGGAGGATGAGAGAATATCTGAAACCATTCCATTTTGGATCTAAACTCTCAGTACTCGTGTCTGAAATGTTTTTGGAACCTCCAGTTGCAATCCATCTAAATGCTGTCTCAGCTAGGAGAAATGGAAAGCAGTTTTTGCTATGCTTTCAGCTTATCTGAAAGCCAAAATCCAGAAAGATTTCAATGAATTTTTTTTTCATATTCGTAAAGACTGATTTGTACACGTCCAGAGGCTTGATATCAACAATAGGTAGTAGCAGATTATGGTCTGAGCCAGTGGTTTTCAAGCCAATCTTAAAACCTCCCAGACACTATAGATTTTTGTTATCTTCCTTATTTCAAAAAGGTGAATTGAGCTAATTAGTAGAGTACCCTGTGATCTGAGTTTGGTGTGTCCAATAATGGAAATACGCAGAATGTGAAGGGTAGGCTCCTGAAGTAGTTTGTGGACCCCAGTATTAAGCCTGTGTCTGACGCACAAAGACATCTGAGCAAAAGAGGCCATTCGCAACTCTGGTGGGACTCAAATTACAACCTTGGAATTCCTCCATTCACTTCGTAGAAGTCCAATGTGTTATCCATTGCGCCACTGATCCGTAAAACTGTACACTTCAAGTAGCTATTGCATGTGCAGAACTTCTTAGATTTCCAGTTTTGCACAGATACACAGTGTTCGGCATGCAAAGACTTTCACATGTGAAAAGTTTAAATGAGCACTCCATTATACAGCGTAAATAGGCACCGCTGGGATTTGAACCCAGGATCTCCTGTTTACAAGACAGGCGCTTTGACCAACTAAGCCACAGCGCCAGACACCAGCCATAGTTCAATACTTTTGTATACAAAGTCTAAAAGAGGTAGCACGTCAGGAAAATAGCTGATTAAGTCATGAATAGGTCCCTTTGAAGTTAGAGGATTATTTCCAAAACCTGAAAAGTGTGCAGGCTTCTGTTCAGGGATAAGGGAATGTCTCAAATCATTTTATTTTGGATCGAATCTCTCAATACTCGTGTCTCAAATGTTTTGTGAACCGCCAGTTACAATACATGTAAACTCTGTTTCAGCTAGGAGAAATGGAAAGCATTTTTTTTGCTAGGTAGGTGGCCATCAATTGACAGTAGCAGAATTTGGACAAAACCAGTGGTTTTCAGACCATTTTTGTTATCTCCCTTATTTAAAACAGGTGACTTGAGCTAATTAGTAGAGTACTCTGCAATCTGAGTTGGTTGTGTACAACAAGGTAAATAAGCAGAACAGGAACTGGAAGTACTTTGTGGACCCCAGGTTTAAGCATATGCTTGTCCAACACAAAGACATCTGAGCAAATGAGAACATGCACGACTCTAGTGGGACTCGAACCCACAACCTTTGAATACCTCCATTTACAACCTAGAAGTCCAATGCGCTATCCATTGCGCCACAGAGCCACACAAAGTCACACTTCAAGGCACTATTGCTTGTGCAGCACTTCTTAGCTTTCCATTTTTTTTGCTGATACACGCTGTTCAGCATGTAAAGACTTTCAAATGTGAAAAGGTTAAATGAGCACTTCCAAATCCTGTGGTATAGGCTCTGCTGGGATTTAAACCCAGGATCTCCTGTTTACAAGACAGGCGCTTTGATCAACTAAGCCAAAGCGCCACTGGCCAAAATGTTTACAATTTGTTGGTATAAAAAGCCTAAAAGTAGCAGCATGTCAGGAAAATAGCTGATTACATCATGAAGGAGGTTAGAGTATTTTTTCCAAAGACTGAGGGGCATTCAGGCCTCTGTTGGAGGATGAGAGAATATCTGAAACCATTCCATTTTGGATCTAAACTCTCAGTACTCGTGTCTGAAATGTTTTTGGAACCTCCAGTTGCAATCCATCTAAATGCTGTCTCAGCTAGGAGAAATGGAAAGCAGTTTTTGCTATGCTTTCAGCTTATCTGAAAGCCAAAATCCAGAAAGATTTCAATGAATTTTTTTTCATATTAGTAAAGACTGATTTGTACACGTCCAGAGGCTTGATCTCAAAAGGGTTAGGGTTAGCAGATTATGGTCTGAGCCAGTGGTTTTCAAGCCATTCTTAAAACCTCCCAGACACTATAGATTTTTGTTATCTTCCTTATTTCAAAAAGGTGAATTGAGCTAATTAGTAGAGTACCCTGTGATCTGAGTTTGGTGTGTCCAATAATGGAAATACACAGAATGTGAAGGGTAGGCTCCTGAAGTAGTTTGTGGACCCCAGTATTAAGCCTATGTCTGACGCACAAAGACATCTGAGCAAAAGAGGCCATTCGCAACTCTGGTGGGACTCAAATTACAACCTTGGAATTCCTCCATTCACTTCGTAGAAGTCCAATGTGTTATCCATTGCGCCACTGATCCGTAAAACTGTATACTTCAAGTAGCTATTGCATGTGCAGAACTTCTTAGATTTCCAGTTTTGCACAGATACACAGTGTTCGGCATGCAAAGACATTCACATGTGAAAAGTTTAAACGAGCACTCCATTAAGCTGTGGCATAGGCACTGCTGGGATTTGAACCCAGGATCTCCTATTTACGAGACAGGCGCTTTGACCAACTAAGCCACAGCGCCAGACACCAGCCCTAGTTCAATACTTTTGTATACAAAGTCTAAAAGAGGTAGCACGTCAGGAAAATAGCTGATTAAGTCATGAATAGGTCCCTTTGAAGTTAGAGGATTATTTCCAAAACCTGAAAGGTGGGCAGACTTCTGTTCAGGGATAAGGGAATGTCTCAAATCATTTCATTTTGGATCGAAACTCTCAATACTCATGTCACCATGCGTGACTCTGGTGGGACCCATAAACCAACAACCTTTTTAAAGCCTTCATTTGCAACCTAGAAGTCCAGATGGTGTGACCTGCAAGGACTTTTATATCTGAAAAGTTTGGAGGACTACTCCTAGAAGCCACACATTAGGCACTGCTGGGATTTGAACCCAGGATCTCCTGTTTACAAGACAGGCGCTTTGACCAACTAAGCCACAGCGCCATGCACTAACGTTTGTATACAAAGTCTAAAAGAGGTAGCACGTCAGGAAAATAGCTGATTAAGTCATGAATAGGTCCCTTTGAAGTTAGAGGATTATTTCCAAAACCTGAAAAGTGTGCAGGCTTCTGTTCAGGGATAAGGGAATGTCTCAAATCATTTTATTTTGGATCGAATCTCTCAATACTCGTGTCTCAAATGTTTTGTGAACCGCCAGTTACAATACATGTAAACTCTGTTTCAGCTAGGAGAAATGGAAAGCATTTTTTTGCTAGGTAGGTGGCCATCAATTGACAGTAGCAGAATTTGGACAAAACCAGTGGTTTTCAGACCATTTTTGTTATCTCCCTTATTTAAAACAGGTGACTTGAGCTAATTAGTAGAGTACTCTGCAATCTGAGTTGGTTGTGTACAACAAGGTAAATAAGCAGAACAGGAACTGGAGGCTTCTGAAGTACTTTGTGGACCCCAGGTTTAAGCATATGCTTGTCCAACACAAAGACATCTGAGCAAATGAGAACATGCACGACTCTAGTGGGACTCGAACCCACAACCTTTGAATACCTCCATTTACAACCTAGAAGTCCAATGCGCTATCCATTGCGCCACAGAGCCACACAAAGTCACACTTCAAGGCACTATTGCTTGTGCAGCACTTCTTAGCTTTCCATTTTTTTTGCTGATACACGCTGTTCAGCATGTAAAGACTTTCAAATGTGAAAAGGTTAAATGAGCACTTCCAAATCCTGTGGTATAGGCTCTGCTGGGATTTAAACCCAGGATCTCCTGTTTACAAGACAGGCGCTTTGATCAACTAAGCCAAAGCGCCACTGGCCAAAATGTTTACAATTTGTTGGTATAAAAAGCCTAAAAGTAGCAGCATGTCAGGAAAATAGCTGATTACATCATGAAGGAGGTTAGAGTATTTTTTCCAAAGACTGAGGGGCATTCAGGCCTCTGTTGGAGGATGAGAGAATATCTGAAACCATTCCATTTTGGATCTAAACTCTCAGTACTCGTGTCTGAAATGTTTTTGGAACCTCCAGTTGCAATCCATCTAAATGCTGTCTCAGCTAGGAGAAATGGAAAGCAGTTTTTGCTATGCTTTCAGCTTATCTGAAAGCCAAAATCCAGAAAGATTTCAATGAATTTTTTTTCATATTAGTAAAGACTGATTTGTACACGTCCAGAGGCTTGATCTCAAAAGGGTTAGGGTTAGCAGATTATGGTCTGAGCCAGTGGTTTTCAAGCCATTCTTAAAACCTCCCAGACACTATAGATTTTTGTTATCTTCCTTATTTCAAAAAGGTGAATTGAGCTAATTAGTAGAGTACCCTGTGATCTGAGTTTGGTGTGTCCAATAATGGAAATACACAGAATGTGAAGGGTAGGCTCCTGAAGTAGTTTGTGGACCCCAGTATTAAGCCTGTGTCTGACGCACAAAGACATCTGAGCAAAAGAGGCCATTCGCAACTCTGGTGGGACTCAAATTACAACCTTGGAATTCCTCCATTCACTTCGTAGAAGTCCAATGTGTTATCCATTGCGCCACTGATCCGTAAAACTGTACACTTCAAGTAGCTATTGCATGTGCAGAACTTCTTAGATTTCCAGTTTTGCACAGATACACAGTGTTCGGCATGCAAAGACTTTCACATGTGAAAAGTTTAAATGAGCACTCCATTATACAGCGTAAATAGGCACCGCTGGGATTTGAACCCAGGATCTCCTGTTTACAAGACAGGCGCTTTGACCAACTAAGCCACAGCGCCAGACACCAGCCCTAGTTCAATACTTTTGTATACAAAGTCTAAAAGAGGTAGCACGTCAGGAAAATAGCTGATTAAGTCATGAATAGGTCCCTTTGAAGTTAGAGGATTATTTCCAAAACCTGAAAGGTGGGCAGACTTCTGTTCAGGGATAAGGGAATGTCTCAAATCATTTCATTTTGGATCGAAACTCTCAATACTCATGTCACCATGCGTGACTCTGGTGGGACCCATAAACCAACAACCTTTTTAAAGCCTTCATTTGCAACCTAGAAGTCCAGATGGTGTGACCTGCAAGGACTTTTATATCTGAAAAGTTTGGAGGACTACTCCTAGAAGCCACACATTAGGCACTGCTGGGATTTGAACCCAGGATCTCCTGTTTACTAGACAGGCGCTTTGACCAACTAAGCCACAGCGCCATGCACTAACGTTTGTATACAAAGTCTAAAAGAGGTAGCACGTCAGGAAAATAGCTGATTAAGTCATGAATAGGTCCCTTTGAAGTTAGAGGATTATTTCCAAAACCTGAAAAGTGTGCAGGCTTCTGTTCAGGGATAAGGGAATGTCTCAAATCATTTTATTTTGGATCGAATCTCTCAATACTCGTGTCTCAAATGTTTTGTGAACCGCCAGTTACAATACATGTAAACTCTGTTTCAGCTAGGAGAAATGGAAAGCATTTTTTTGCTAGGTAGGTGGCCATCAATTGACAGTAGCAGAATTTGGACAAAACCAGTGGTTTTCAGACCGTTTTTGTTATCTCCCTTATTTAAAACAGGTGACTTGAGCTAATTAGTAGAGTACTCTGCAATCTGAGTTGGTTGTGTACAACAAGGTAAATAAGCAGAACAGGAACTGGAAGTACTTTGTGGACCCCAGGTTTAAGCATATGCTTGTCCAACACAAAGACATCTGAGCAAATGAGAACATGCACGACTCTAGTGGGACTCGAACCCACAACCTTTGAATACCTCCATTTACAACCTAGAAGTCCAATGCGCTATCCATTGCGCCACAGAGCCACACAAAGTCACACTTCAAGGCACTATTGCTTGTGCAGCACTTCTTAGCTTTCCATTTTTTTTGCTGATACACGCTGTTCAGCATGTAAAGACTTTCAAATGTGAAAAGGTTAAATGAGCACTTCCAAATCCTGTGGTATAGGCTCTGCTGGGATTTAAACCCAGGATCTCCTGTTTACAAGACAGGCGCTTTGATCAACTAAGCCAAAGCGCCACTGGCCAAAATGTTTACAATTTGTTGGTATAAAAAGCCTAAAAGTAGCAGCATGTCAGGAAAATAGCTGATTACATCATGAAGGAGGTTAGAGTATTTTTTCCAAAGACTGAGGGGCATTCAGGCCTCTGTTGGAGGATGAGAGAATATCTGAAACCATTCCATTTTGGATCTAAACTCTCAGTACTCGTGTCTGAAATGTTTTTGGAACCTCCAGTTGCAATCCATCTAAATGCTGTCTCAGCTAGGAGAAATGGAAAGCAGTTTTTGCTATGCTTTCAGCTTATCTGAAAGCCAAAATCCAGAAAGATTTCAATGAATTTTTTTTCATATTAGTAAAGACTGATTTGTACACGTCCAGAGGCTTGATCTCAAAAGGGTTAGGGTTAGCAGATTATGGTCTGAGCCAGTGGTTTTCAAGCCATTCTTAAAACCTCCCAGACACTATAGATTTTTGTTATCTTCCTTATTTCAAAAAGGTGAATTGAGCTAATTAGTAGAGTACCCTGTGATCTGAGTTTGGTGTGTCCAATAATGGAAATACACAGAATGTGAAGGGTAGGCTCCTGAAGTAGTTTGTGGACCCCAGTATTAAGCCTATGTCTGACGCACAAAGACATCTGAGCAAAAGAGGCCATTCGCAACTCTGGTGGGACTCAAATTACAACCTTGGAATTCCTCCATTCACTTCGTAGAAGTCCAATGTGTTATCCATTGCGCCACTGATCCGTAAAACTGTATACTTCAAGTAGCTATTGCATGTGCAGAACTTCTTAGATTTCCAGTTTTGCACAGATACACAGTGTTCGGCATGCAAAGACATTCACATGTGAAAAGTTTAAACGAGCACTCCATTAAGCTGTGGCATAGGCACTGCTGGGATTTGAACCCAGGATCTCCTATTTACGAGACAGGCGCTTTGACCAACTAAGCCACAGCGCCAGACACCAGCCCTAGTTCAATACTTTTGTATACAAAGTCTAAAAGAGGTAGCACGTCAGGAAAATAGCTGATTAAGTCATGAATAGGTCCCTTTGAAGTTAGAGGATTATTTCCAAAACCTGAAAGGTGGGCAGACTTCTGTTCAGGGATAAGGGAATGTCTCAAATCATTTCATTTTGGATCGAAACTCTCAATACTCATGTCACCATGCGTGACTCTGGTGGGACCCATAAACCAACAACCTTTTTAAAGCCTTCATTTGCAACCTAGAAGTCCAGATGGTGTGACCTGCAAGGACTTTTATATCTGAAAAGTTTGGAGGACTACTCCTAGAAGCCACACATTAGGCACTGCTGGGATTTGAACCCAGGATCTCCTGTTTACAAGACAGGCGCTTTGACCAACTAAGCCACAACGCCATGCACTAACGTTTGTATACAAAGTCTAAAAGAGGTAGCACGTCAGGAAAATAGCTGATTAAGTCATGAATAGGTCCCTTTGAAGTTAGAGGATTATTTCCAAAACCTGAAAAGTGTGCAGGCTTCTGTTCAGGGATAAGGGAATGTCTCAAATCATTTTATTTTGGATCGAATCTCTCAATACTCGTGTCTCAAATGTTTTGTGAACCGCCAGTTACAATACATGTAAACTCTGTTTCAGCTAGGAGAAATGGAAAGCATTTTTTTGCTAGGTAGGTGGCCATCAATTGACAGTAGCAGAATTTGGACAAAACCAGTGGTTTTCAGACCATTTTTGTTATCTCCCTTATTTAAAACAGGTGACTTGAGCTAATTAGTAGAGTACTCTGCAATCTGAGTTGGTTGTGTACAACAAGGTAAATAAGCAGAACAGGAACTGGAGGCTTCTGAAGTACTTTGTGGACCCCAGGTTTAAGCATATGCTTGTCCAACACAAAGACATCTGAGCAAATGAGAACATGCACGACTCTAGTGGGACTCGAACCCACAACCTTTGAATACCTCCATTTACAACCTAGAAGTCCAATGCGCTATCCATTGCGCCACAGAGCCACACAAAGTCACACTTCAAGGCACTATTGCTTGTGCAGCACTTCTTAGCTTTCCATTTTTTTTGCTGATACACGCTGTTCAGCATGTAAAGACTTTCAAATGTGAAAAGGTTAAATGAGCACTTCCAAATCCTGTGGTATAGGCTCTGCTGGGATTTAAACCCAGGATCTCCTGTTTACAAGACAGGCGCTTTGATCAACTAAGCCAAAGCGCCACTGGCCAAAATGTTTACAATTTGTTGGTATAAAAAGCCTAAAAGTAGCAGCATGTCAGGAAAATAGCTGATTACATCATGAAGGAGGTTAGAGTATTTTTTCCAAAGACTGAGGGGCATTCAGGCCTCTGTTGGAGGATGAGAGAATATCTGAAACCATTCCATTTTGGATCTAAACTCTCAGTACTCGTGTCTGAAATGTTTTTGGAACCTCCAGTTGCAATCCATCTAAATGCTGTCTCAGCTAGGAGAAATGGAAAGCAGTTTTTGCTATGCTTTCAGCTTATCTGAAAGCCAAAATCCAGAAAGATTTCAATGAATTTTTTTTCATATTAGTAAAGACTGATTTGTACACGTCCAGAGGCTTGATCTCAAAAGGGTTAGGGTTAGCAGATTATGGTCTGAGCCAGTGGTTTTCAAGCCATTCTTAAAACCTCCCAGACACTATAGATTTTTGTTATCTTCCTTATTTCAAAAAGGTGAATTGAGCTAATTAGTAGAGTACCCTGTGATCTGAGTTTGGTGTGTCCAATAATGGAAATACACAGAATGTGAAGGGTAGGCTCCTGAAGTAGTTTGTGGACCCCAGTATTAAGCCTGTGTCTGACGCACAAAGACATCTGAGCAAAAGAGGCCATTCGCAACTCTGGTGGGACTCAAATTACAACCTTGGAATTCCTCCATTCACTTCGTAGAAGTCCAATGTGTTATCCATTGCGCCACTGATCCGTAAAACTGTACACTTCAAGTAGCTATTGCATGTGCAGAACTTCTTAGATTTCCAGTTTTGCACAGATACACAGTGTTCGGCATGCAAAGACTTTCACATGTGAAAAGTTTAAATGAGCACTCCATTATACAGCGTAAATAGGCACCGCTGGGATTTGAACCCAGGATCTCCTGTTTACAAGACAGGCGCTTTGACCAACTAAGCCACAGCGCCAGACACCAGCTCTAGTTCAATACTTTTGTATACAAAATCTAAAAGAGGTAGCACGTCAGGAAAATAGCTGATTAAGTCATGAATAGGTCCCTTTGAAGTTAGAGGATTATTTCCAAAACCTGAAAGGTGGGCAGACTTCTGTTCAGGGATAAGGGAATGTCTCAAATCATTTCATTTTGGATCGAAACTCTCAATACTCATGTCACCATGCGTGACTCTGGTGGGACCCATAAACCAACAACCTTTTTAAAGCCTTCATTTGCAACCTAGAAGTCCAGATGGTGTGACCTGCAAGGACTTTTATATCTGAAAAGTTTGGAGGATTACTCCTAGAAGCCACACATTAGGCACTGCTGGGATTTGAACCCAGGATCTCCTGTTTACTAGACAGGCGCTTTGACCAACTAAGCCACAGCGCCATGCACTAACGTTTGTATACAAAGTCTAAAAGAGGTAGCACGTCAGGAAAATAGCTGATTAAGTCATGAATAGGTCCCTTTGAAGTTAGAGGATTATTTCCAAAACCTGAAAAGTGTGCAGGCTTCTGTTCAGGGATAAGGGAATGTCTCAAATCATTTTATTTTGGATCGAATCTCTCAATACTCGTGTCTCAAATGTTTTGTGAACCGCCAGTTACAATACATGTAAACTCTGTTTCAGCTAGGAGAAATGGAAAGCATTTTTTTGCTAGGTAGGTGGCCATCAATTGACAGTAGCAGAATTTGGACAAAACCAGTGGTTTTCAGACCATTTTTGTTATCTCCCTTATTTAAAACAGGTGACTTGAGCTAATTAGTAGAGTACTCTGCAATCTGAGTTGGTTGTGTACAACAAGGTAAATAAGCAGAACAGGAACTGGAGGCTTCTGAAGTACTTTGTGGACCCCAGGTTTAAGCATATGCTTGTCCAACACAAAGACATCTGAGCAAATGAGAACATGCACGACTCTAGTGGGACTCGAACCCACAACCTTTGAATACCTCCATTTACAACCTAGAAGTCCAATGCGCTATCCATTGCGCCACAGAGCCACACAAAGTCACACTTCAAGGCACTATTGCTTGTGCAGCACTTCTTAGCTTTCCATTTTTTTTGCTGATACACGCTGTTCAGCATGTAAAGACTTTCAAATGTGAAAAGGTTAAATGAGCACTTCCAAATCCTGTGGTATAGGCTCTGCTGGGATTTAAACCCAGGATCTCCTGTTTACAAGACAGGCGCTTTGATCAACTAAGCCAAAGCGCCACTGGCCAAAATGTTTACAATTTGTTGGTATAAAAAGCCTAAAAGTAGCAGCATGTCAGGAAAATAGCTGATTACATCATGAAGGAGGTTAGAGTATTTTTTCCAAAGACTGAGGGGCATTCAGGCCTCTGTTGGAGGATGAGAGAATATCTGAAACCATTCCATTTTGGATCTAAACTCTCAGTACTCGTGTCTGAAATGTTTTTGGAACCTCCAGTTGCAATCCATCTAAATGCTGTCTCAGCTAGGAGAAATGGAAAGCAGTTTTTGCTATGCTTTCAGCTTATCTGAAAGCCAAAATCCAGAAAGATTTCAATGAATTTTTTTTCATATTAGTAAAGACTGATTTGTACACGTCCAGAGGCTTGATCTCAAAAGGGTTAGGGTTAGCAGATTATGGTCTGAGCCAGTGGTTTTCAAGCCATTCTTAAAACCTCCCAGACACTATAGATTTTTGTTATCTTCCTTATTTCAAAAAGGTGAATTGAGCTAATTAGTAGAGTACCCTGTGATCTGAGTTTGGTGTGTCCAATAATGGAAATACACAGAATGTGAAGGGTAGGCTCCTGAAGTAGTTTGTGGACCCCAGTATTAAGCCTGTGTCTGACGCACAAAGACATCTGAGCAAAAGAGGCCATTCGCAACTCTGGTGGGACTCAAATTACAACCTTGGAATTCCTCCATTCACTTCGTAGAAGTCCAATGTGTTATCCATTGCGCCACTGATCCGTAAAACTGTACACTTCAAGTAGCTATTGCATGTGCAGAACTTCTTAGATTTCCAGTTTTGCACAGATACACAGTGTTCGGCATGCAAAGACATTCACATGTGAAAAGTTTAAACGAGCACTCCATTAAGCTGTGGCATAGGCACTGCTGGGATTTGAACCCAGGATCTTCTGTTTACGAGACAGGCGCTTTGACCAACTAAGCCACAGCGCCAGACACCAGCCCTAGTTCAATACTTTTGTATACAAAGTCTAAAAGAGGTAGCACGTCAGGAAAATAGCTGATTAAGTCATGAATAGGTCCCTTTGAAGTTAGAGGATTATTTCCAAAACCTGAAAGGTGGGCAGACTTCTGTTCAGGGATAAGGGAACGTCTCAAATCATTTCATTTTGGATCGAAACTCTCAATACTCATGTCACCATGCGTGACTCTGGTGGGACCCATAAACCAACAACCTTTTTAAAGCCTTCATTTGCAACCTAGAAGTCCAGATGGTGTGACCTGCAAGAACTTTTATATCTGAAAAGTTTGGAGGACTACTCCTAGAAGCCACACATTAGGCACTGCTGGGATTTGAACCCAGGATCTCCTGTTTACTAGACAGGCGCTTTGACCAACTAAGCCACAGCGCCATGCACTAACGTTTGTATACAAAGTCTAAAAGAGGTAGCACGTCAGGAAAATAGCTGATTAAGTCATGAATAGGTCCCTTTGAAGTTAGAGGATTATTTCCAAAACCTGAAAAGTGTGCAGGCTTCTGTTCAGGGATAAGGGAATGTCTCAAATCATTTTATTTTGGATCGAATCTCTCAATACTCGTGTCTCAAATGTTTTGTGAACCGCCAGTTACAATACATGTAAACTCTGTTTCAGCTAGGAGAAATGGAAAGCATTTTTTTGCTAGGTAGGTGGCCATCAATTGACAGTAGCAGAATTTGGACAAAACCAGTGGTTTTCAGACCATTTTTGTTATCTCCCTTATTTAAAACAGGTGACTTGAGCTAATTAGTAGAGTACTCTGCAATCTGAGTTGGTTGTGTACAACAAGGTAAATAAGCAGAACAGGAACTGGAGGCTTCTGAAGTACTTTGTGGACCCCAGGTTTAAGCATATGCTTGTCCAACACAAAGACATCTGAGCAAATGAGAACATGCACGACTCTAGTGGGACTCGAACCCACAACCTTTGAATACCTCCATTTACAACCTAGAAGTCCAATGCGCTATCCATTGCGCCACAGAGCCACACAAAGTCACACTTCAAGGCACTATTGCTTGTGCAGCACTTCTTAGCTTTCCATTTTTTTTGCTGATACACGCTGTTCAGCATGTAAAGACTTTCAAATGTGAAAAGGTTAAATGAGCACTTCCAAATCCTGTGGTATAGGCTCTGCTGGGATTTAAACCCAGGATCTCCTGTTTACAAGACAGGCGCTTTGATCAACTAAGCCAAAGCGCCACTGGCCAAAATGTTTACAATTTGTTGGTATAAAAAGCCTAAAAGTAGCAGCATGTCAGGAAAATAGCTGATTACATCATGAAGGAGGTTAGAGTATTTTTTCCAAAGACTGAGGGGCATTCAGGCCTCTGTTGGAGGATGAGAGAATATCTGAAACCATTCCATTTTGGATCTAAACTCTCAGTACTCGTGTCTGAAATGTTTTTGGAACCTCCAGTTGCAATCCATCTAAATGCTGTCTCAGCTAGGAGAAATGGAAAGCAGTTTTTGCTATGCTTTCAGCTTATCTGAAAGCCAAAATCCAGAAAGATTTCAATGAATTTTTTTTCATATTAGTAAAGACTGATTTGTACACGTCCAGAGGCTTGATCTCAAAAGGGTTAGGGTTAGCAGATTATGGTCTGAGCCAGTGGTTTTCAAGCCATTCTTAAAACCTCCCAGACACTATAGATTTTTGTTATCTTCCTTATTTCAAAAAGGTGAATTGAGCTAATTAGTAGAGTACCCTGTGATCTGAGTTTGGTGTGTCCAATAATGGAAATACACAGAATGTGAAGGGTAGGCTCCTGAAGTAGTTTGTGGACCCCAGTATTAAGCCTGTGTCTGACGCACAAAGACATCTGAGCAAAAGAGGCCATTCGCAACTCTGGTGGGACTCAAATTACAACCTTGGAATTCCTCCATTCACTTCGTAGAAGTCCAATGTGTTATCCATTGTGCCACTGATCCGTAAAACTGTACACTTCAAGTAGCTATTGCATGTGCAGAACTTCTTAGATTTCCAGTTTTGCACAGATACACAGTGTTCGGCATGCAAAGACTTTCACATGTGAAAAGTTTAAATGAGCACTCCATTATACAGCGTAAATAGGCACCGCTGGGATTTGAACCCAGGATCTCCTGTTTACAAGACAGGCGCTTTGACCAACTAAGCCACAGCGCCAGACACCAGCCCTAGTTCAATACTTTTGTATACAAAGTCTAAAAGAGGTAGCACGTCAGGAAAATAGCTGATTAAGTCATGAATAGGTCCCTTTGAAGTTAGAGGATTATTTCCAAAACCTGAAAGGTGGGCAGACTTCTGTTCAGGGATAAGGGAATGTCTCAAATCATTTCATTTTGGATCGAAACTCTCAATACTCATGTCACCATGCGTGACTCTGGTGGGACCCATAAACCAACAACCTTTTTAAAGCCTTCATTTGCAACCTAGAAGTCCAGATGGTGTGACCTGCAAGGACTTTTATATCTGAAAAGTTTGGAGGACTACTCCTAGAAGCCACACATTAGGCACTGCTGGGATTTGAACCCAGGATCTCCTGTTTACTAGACAGGCGCTTTGACCAACTAAGCCACAGCGCCATGCACTAACGTTTGTATACAAAGTCTAAAAGAGGTAGCACGTCAGGAAAATAGCTGATTAAGTCATGAATAGGTCCCTTTGAAGTTAGAGGATTATTTCCAAAACCTGAAAAGTGTGCAGGCTTCTGTTCAGGGATAAGGGAATGTCTCAAATCATTTTATTTTGGATCGAATCTCTCAATACTCGTGTCTCAAATGTTTTGTGAACCGCCAGTTACAATACATGTAAACTCTGTTTCAGCTAGGAGAAATGGAAAGCATTTTTTTGCTAGGTAGGTGGCCATCAATTGACAGTAGCAGAATTTGGACAAAACCAGTGGTTTTCAGACCATTTTTGTTATCTCCCTTATTTAAAACAGGTGACTTGAGCTAATTAGTAGAGTACTCTGCAATCTGAGTTGGTTGTGTACAACAAGGTAAATAAGCAGAACAGGAACTGGAGGCTTCTGAAGTACTTTGTGGACCCCAGGTTTAAGCATATGCTTGTCCAACACAAAGACATCTGAGCAAATGAGAACATGCACGACTCTAGTGGGACTCGAACCCACAACCTTTGAATACCTCCATTTACAACCTAGAAGTCCAATGCGCTATCCATTGCGCCACAGAGCCACACAAAGTCACACTTCAAGGCACTATTGCTTGTGCAGCACTTCTTAGCTTTCCATTTTTTTTGCTGATACACGCTGTTCAGCATGTAAAGACTTTCAAATGTGAAAAGGTTAAATGAGCACTTCCAAATCCTGTGGTATAGGCTCTGCTGGGATTTAAACCCAGGATCTCCTGTTTACAAGACAGGCGCTTTGATCAACTAAGCCAAAGCGCCACTGGCCAAAATGTTTACAATTTGTTGGTATAAAAAGCCTAAAAGTAGCAGCATGTCAGGAAAATAGCTGATTACATCATGAAGGAGGTTAGAGTATTTTTTCCAAAGACTGAGGGGCATTCAGGCCTCTGTTGGAGGATGAGAGAATATCTGAAACCATTCCATTTTGGATCTAAACTCTCAGTACTCGTGTCTGAAATGTTTTTGGAACCTCCAGTTGCAATCCATCTAAATGCTGTCTCAGCTAGGAGAAATGGAAAGCAGTTTTTGCTATGCTTTCAGCTTATCTGAAAGCCAAAATCCAGAAAGATTTCAATGAATTTTTTTTCATATTAGTAAAGACTGATTTGTACACGTCCAGAGGCTTGATATCAAAAGGGTTAGGGTTAGCAGATTATGGTCTGAGCCAGTGGTTTTCAAGCCATTCTTAAAACCTCCCAGACACTATAGATTTTTGTTATCTTCCTTATTTCAAAAAGGTGAATTGAGCTAATTAGTAGAGTACCCTGTGATCTGAGTTTGGTGTGTCCAATAATGGAAATACACAGAATGTGAAGGGTAGGCTCCTGAAGTAGTTTGTGGACCCCAGTATTAAGCCTATGTCTGACGCACAAAGACATCTGAGCAAAAGAGGCCATTCGCAACTCTGGTGGGACTCAAATTACAACCTTGGAATTCCTCCATTCACTTCGTAGAAGTCCAATGTGTTATCCATTGCGCCACTGATCCGTAAAACTGTACACTTCAAGTAGCTATTGCATGTGCAGAACTTCTTAGATTTCCAGTTTTGCACAGATACACAGTGTTCGGCATGCAAAGACATTCACATGTGAAAAGTTTAAACGAGTACTCCATTAAGCTGTGGCATAGGCACTGCTGGGATTTGAACTCAGGATCTCCTGTTTACGAGACAGGCGCTTTGACCAACTAAGCCACAGCGCCAGACACCAGCCCTAGTTCAATACTTTTGTATACAAAGTCTAAAAGAGGTAGCACGTCAGGAAAATAGCTGATTAAGTCATGAATAGGTCCCTTTGAAGTTAGAGGATTATTTCCAAAACCTGAAAGGTGGGCAGACTTCTGTTCAGGGATAAGGGAATGTCTCAAATCATTTTATTTTGGATCGAATCTCTCAATACTCGTGTCTCAAATGTTTTGTGAACCGCCAGTTACAATACATGTAAACTCTGTTTCAGCTAGGAGAAATGGAAAGCATTTTTTTGCTAGGTAGGTGGCCATCAATTGACAGTAGCAGAATTTGGACAAAACCAGTGGTTTTCAGACCATTTTTGTTATCTCCCTTATTTAAAACAGGTGACTTGAGCTAATTAGTAGAGTACTCTGCAATCTGAGTTGGTTGTGTACAACAAGGTAAATAAGCAGAACAGGAACTGGAGGCTTCTGAAATACTTTGTGGACCCCAGGTTTAAGCATATGCTTGTCCAACACAAAGACATCTGAGAACATGCACGACTCTAGTGGGACTCAAACCCACAACCTTTGAATACCTCCATTTACAACCTAGAAGTCCAATGCGCTATCCATTGCGCCACAGAGCCACACAAAGTCACACTTCAAGGCACTATTGCTTGTGCAGCACTTCTTAGCTTTCCATTTTTTTTGCTGATACACACTGTTCAGCATGTAAAGACTTTCAAATGTGAAAAGGTTAAATGAGCACTTCCAAATCCTGTGGTATAGGCTCTGCTGGGATTTAAACCCAGGATCTCCTGTTTACAAGACAGGCGCTTTGAACAACTAAGCCAAAGCGCCACTGGCCAAAATGTTTACAATTTGTTGGTATAAAAAGCCTAAAAGTAGCAGCATGTCAGGAAAATAGCTGATTACATCATGAAGGAGGTTAGAGTATTTTTTTCCAAAGACTGAGGGGCATTCAGGCCTCTGTTGGAGGATGAGAGAATATCTGAAACCATTCCATTTTGGATCTAAACTCTCAGTACTCGTGTCTGAAATGTTTTTGGAACCTCCAGTTGCAATCCATCTAAATGCTGTCTCAGCTAGGAGAAATGGAAAGCAGTTTTTGCTATGCTTTCAGCTTATCTGAAAGCCAAAATCCAGAAAGATTTCAATGAATTTTTTTTCATATTAGTAAAGACTGATTTGTACACGTCCAGAGGCTTGATCTCAAAAGGGTTAGGGTTAGCAGATTATGGTCTGAGCCAGTGGTTTTCAAGCCATTCTTAAAACCTCCCAGACACTATAGATTTTTGTTATCTTCCTTATTTCAAAAAGGTGAATTGAGCTAATTAGTAGAGTACCCTGTGATCTGAGTTTGGTGTGTCCAATAATGGAAATACACAGAATGTGAAGGGTAGGCTCCTGAAGTAGTTTGTGGACCCCAGTATTAAGCCTATGTCTGACGCACAAAGACATCTGAGCAAAAGAGGCCATTCGCAACTCTGGTGGGACTCAAATTGCAACCTTGGAATTCCTCCATTCACTTCGTAGAAGTCCAATGTGTTATCCATTGCGCCACTGATCCGTAAAACTGTACACTTCAAGTAGCTATTGCATGTGCAGAACTTCTTAGATTTCCAGTTTTGCACAGATACACAGTGTTCGGCATGCAAAGACATTCACATGTGAAAAGTTTAAACGAGCACTCCATTAAGCTGTGGCATAGGCACTGCTGGGATTTGAACCCAGGATCTCCTGTTTACGAGACAGGCGCTTTGACCAACTAAGCCACAGCGCCAGACACCAGCCCTAGTTCAATACTTTTGTATACAAAGTCTAAAAGAGGTAGCACGTCAGGAAAATAGCTGATTAAGTCATGAATAGGTCCCTTTGAAGTTAGAGGATTATTTCCAAAACCTGAAAGGTGGGCAGACTTCTGTTCAGGGATAAGGGAATGTCTCAAATCATTTCATTTTGGATCGAAACTCTCAATACTCATGTCACCACGCGTGACTCTGGTGGGACCCATAAACCAACAACCTTTTTAAAGCCTTCATTTGCAACCTAGAAGTCCAGATGGTGTGACCTGCAAGGACTTTTATATCTGAAAAGTTTGGAGGACTACTCCTAGAAACCACACATTAGGCACTGCTGGGATTTGAACCCAGGATCTCCTGTTTACAAGACAGGCGCTTTGACCAACTAAGCCACAGCGCCATGCACTAACGTTTGTATACAAAGTCTAAAAGAGGTAGCACGTCAGGAAAATAGCTGATTAAGTCATGAATAGGTCCCTTTGAAGTTAGAGGATTATTTCCAAAACCTGAAAAGTGTGCAGGCTTCTGTTCAGGGATAAGGGAATGTCTCAAATCATTTTATTTTGGATCGAATCTCTCAATACTCGTGTCTCAAATGTTTTGTGAACCGCCAGTTACAATACATGTAAACTCTGTTTCAGCTAGGAGAAATGGAAAGCATTTTTTTGCTAGGTAGGTGGCCATCAATTGACAGTAGCAGAATTTGGACAAAACCAGTGGTTTTCAGACCATTTTTGTTATCTCCCTTATTTAAAACAGGTGACTTGAGCTAATTAGTAGAGTACTCTGCAATCTGAGTTGGTTGTGTACAACAAGGTAAATAAGCAGAACAGGAACTGGAGGCTTCTGAAGTACTTTGTGGACCCCAGGTTTAAGCATATGCTTGTCCAACACAAAGACATCTGAGCAAATGAGAACATGCACAACTCTAGTGGGACTCGAACCCACAACCTTTGAATACCTCCATTTACAACCTAGAAGTCCAATGCGCTAACCATTGCGCCACAGAGCCACACAAAGTCACACTTCAAGGCACTATTGCTTGTGCAGCACTTCTTAGCTTTCCATTTTTTTTGCTGATACACACTGTTCAGCATGTAAAGACTTTCAAATGTGAAAAGGTTAAATGAGCACTTCCAAATCCTGTGGTATAGGCTCTGCTGGGATTTAAACCCAGGATCTCCTGTTTACAAGACAGGCGCTTTGAACAACTAAGCCAAAGCGCCACTGGCCAAAATGTTTACAATTTGTTGGTATAAAAAGCCTAAAAGTAGCAGCATGTCAGGAAAATAGCTGATTACATCATGAAGGAGGTTAGAGTATTTTTTTCCAAAGACTGAGGGGCATTCAGGCCTCTGTTGGAGGATGAGAGAATATCTGAAACCATTCCATTTTGGATCTAAACTCTCAGTACTCGTGTCTGAAATGTTTTTGGAACCTCCAGTTGCAATCCATCTAAATGCTGTCTCAGCTAGGAGAAATGGAAAGCAGTTTTTGCTATGCTTTCAGCTTATCTGAAAGCCAAAATCCAGAAAGATTTCAATGAATTTTTTTTTCATATTCGTAAAGACTGATTTGTACACGTCCAGAGGCTTGATATCAACAATAGGTAGTAGCAGATTATGGTCTGAGCCAGTGGTTTTCAAGCCAATCTTAAAACCTCCCAGACACTATAGATTTTTGTTATCTTCCTTATTTCAAAAAGGTGAATTGAGCTAATTAGTAGAGTACCCTGTGATCTGAGTTTGGTGTGTCCAATAATGGAAATACGCAGAATGTGAAGGGTAGGCTCCTGAAGTAGTTTGTGGACCCCAGTATTAAGCCTGTGTCTGACGCACAAAGACATCTGAGCAAAAGAGGCCATTCGCAACTCTGGTGGGACTCAAATTACAACCTTGGAATTCCTCCATTCACTTCGTAGAAGTCCAATGTGTTATCCATTGCGCCACTGATCCGTAAAACTGTACACTTCAAGTAGCTATTGCATGTGCAGAACTTCTTAGATTTCCAGTTTTGCACAGATACACAGTGTTCGGCATGCAAAGACATTCACATGTGAAAAGTTTAAACGAGCACTCCATTAAGCTGTGGCATAGGCACTGCTGGGATTTGAACCCAGGATCTCCTGTTTACGAGACAGGCGCTTTGACCAACTAAGCCACAGCGCCAGAAACCAGCCCTAGTTCAATACTTTTGTATACAAAGTCTAAAAGAGGTAGCACGTCAGGAAAATAGCTGATTAAGTCATGAATAGGTCCCTTTGAAGTTAGAGGATTATTTCCAAAACCTGAAAGGTGGGCAGACTTCTGTTCAGGGATAAGGGAATGTCTCAAATCATTTCATTTTGGATCGAAACTCTCAATACTCATGTCACCATGCGTGACTCTGGTGGGACCCATAAACCAACAACCTTTTTAAAGCCTTCATTTGCAACCTAGAAGTCCAGATGGTGTGACCTGCAAGGACTTTTATATCTGAAAAGTTTGGAGGACTACTCCTAGAAGCCACACATTAGGCACTGCTGGGATTTGAACCCAGGATCTCCTGTTTACTAGACAGGCGCTTTGACCAACTAAGCCACAGCGCCATGCACTAACGTTTGTATACAAAGTCTAAAAGAGGTAGCACGTCAGGAAAATAGCTGATTAAGTCATGAATAGGTCCCTTTGAAGTTAGAGGATTATTTCCAAAACCTGAAAAGTGTGCAGGCTTCTGTTCAGGGATAAGGGAATGTCTCAAATCATTTTATTTTGGATCGAATGTCTCAATACTCGTGTCTCAAATGTTTTGTGAACCGCCAGTTACAATACATGTAAACTCTGTTTCAGCTAGGAGAAATGGAAAGCATTTTTTTGCTAGGTAGGTGGCCATCAATTGACAGTAGCAGAATTTGGACAAAACCAGTGGTTTTCAGACCATTTTTGTTATCTCCCTTATTTAAAACAGGTGACTTGAGCTAATTAGTAGAGTACTCTGCAATCTGAGTTGGTTGTGTACAACAAGGTAAATAAGCAGAACAGGAACTGGAGGCTTCTGAAGTACTTTGTGGACCCCAGGTTTAAGCATATGCTTGTCCAACACAAAGACATCTGAGCAAATGAGAACATGCACGACTCTAGTGGGACTCGAACCCACAACCTTTGAATACCTCCATTTACAACCTAGAAGTCCAATGCGCTATCCATTGCGCCACAGAGCCACACAAAGTCACACTTCAAGGCACTATTGCTTGTGCAGCACTTCTTAGCTTTCCATTTTTTTTGCTGATACACGCTGTTCAGCATGTAAAGACTTTCAAATGTGAAAAGGTTAAATGAGCACTTCCAAATCCTGTGGTATAGGCTCTGCTGGGATTTAAACCCAGGATCTCCTGTTTACAAGACAGGCGCTTTGATCAACTAAGCCAAAGCGCCACTGGCCAAAATGTTTACAATTTGTTGGTATAAAAAGCCTAAAAGTAGCAGCATGTCAGGAAAATAGCTGATTACATCATGAAGGAGGTTAGAGTATTTTTTCCAAAGACTGAGGGGCATTCAGGCCTCTGTTGGAGGATGAGAGAATATCTGAAACCATTCCATTTTGGATCTAAACTCTCAGTACTCGTGTCTGAAATGTTTTTGGAACCTCCAGTTGCAATCCATCTAAATGCTGTCTCAGCTAGGAGAAATGGAAAGCAGTTTTTGCTATGCTTTCAGCTTATCTGAAAGCCAAAATCCAGAAAGATTTCAATGAATTTTTTTTCATATTAGTAAAGACTGATTTGTACACGTCCAGAGGCTTGATCTCAAAAGGGTTAGGGTTAGCAGATTATGGTCTGAGCCAGTGGTTTTCAAGCCATTCTTAAAACCTCCCAGACACTATAGATTTTTGTTATCTTCCTTATTTCAAAAAGGTGAATTGAGCTAATTAGTAGAGTACCCTGTGATCTGAGTTTGGTGTGTCCAATAATGGAAATACACAGAATGTGAAGGGTAGGCTCCTGAAGTAGTTTGTGGACCCCAGTATTAAGCCTGTGTCTGACGCACAAAGACATCTGAGCAAAAGAGGCCATTCGCAACTCTGGTGGGACTCAAATTACAACCTTGGAATTCCTCCATTCACTTCGTAGAAGTCCAATGTGTTATCCATTGTGCCACTGATCCGTAAAACTGTACACTTCAAGTAGCTATTGCATGTGCAGAACTTCTTAGATTTCCAGTTTTGCACAGATACACAGTGTTCGGCATGCAAAGACTTTCACATGTGAAAAGTTTAAATGAGCACTCCATTATACAGCGTAAATAGGCACTGCTGGGATTTGAACCCAGGATCTCCTGTTTACAAGACAGACGCTTTGACCAACTAAGCCACAGCGCCAGACACCAGCCCTAGTTCAATACTTTTGTATACAAAGTCTAAAAGAGGTAGCACGTCAGGAAAATAGCTGATTAAGTCATGAATAGGTCCCTTTGAAGTTAGAGGATTATTTCCAAAACCTGAAAGGTGGGCAGACTTCTGTTCAGGGATAAGGGAATGTCTCAAATCATTTCATTTTGGATCGAAACTCTCAATACTCATGTCACCATGCGTGACTCTGGTGGGACCCATAAACCAACAACCTTTTTAAAGCCTTCATTTGCAACCTAGAAGTCCAGATGGTGTGACCTGCAAGGACTTTTATATCTGAAAAGTTTGGAGGACTACTCCTAGAAGCCACACATTAGGCACTGCTGGGATTTGAACCCAGGATCTCCTGTTTACTAGACAGGCGCTTTGACCAACTAAGCCACAGCGCCATGCACTAACGTTTGTATACAAAGTCTAAAAGAGGTAGCACGTCAGGAAAATAGCTGATTAAGTCATGAATAGGTCCCTTTGAAATTAGAGGATTATTTCCAAAACCTGAAAAGTGTGCAGGCTTCTGTTCAGGGATAAGGGAATGTCTCAAATCATTTTATTTTGGATCGAATCTCTCAATACTCGTGTCTCAAATGTTTTGTGAACCGCCAGTTACAATACATGTAAACTCTGTTTCAGCTAGGAGAAATGGAAAGCATTTTTTTGCTAGGTAGGTGGCCATCAATTGACAGTAGCAGAATTTGGACAAAACCAGTGGTTTTCAGACCATTTTTGTTATCTCCCTTATTTAAAACAGGTGACTTGAGCTAATTAGTAGAGTACTCTGCAATCTGAGTTGGTTGTGTACAACAAGGTAAATAAGCAGAACAGGAACTGGAGGCTTCTGAAGTACTTTGTGGACCCCAGGTTTAAGCATATACTTGTCCAACACAAAGACATCTGAGCAAATGAGAACATGCACGACTCTAGTGGGACTCGAACCCACAACCTTTGAATACCTCCATTTACAACCTAGAAGTCCAATGCGCTATCCATTGCGCCACAGAGCCACACAAAGTCACACTTCAAGGCACTATTGCTTGTGCAGCACTTCTTAGCTTTCCATTTTTTTTGCTGATACACGCTGTTCAGCATGTAAAGACTTTCAAATGTGAAAAGGTTAAATGAGCACTTCCAAATCCTGTGGTATAGGCTCTGCTGGGATTTAAACCCAGGATCTCCTGTTTACAAGACAGGCGCTTTGATCAACTAAGCCAAAGCGCCACTGGCCAAAATGTTTACAATTTGTTGGTATAAAAAGCCTAAAAGTAGCAGCATGTCAGGAAAATAGCTGATTACATCATGAAGGAGGTTAGAGTATTTTTTCCAAAGACTGAGGGGCATTCAGGCCTCTGTTGGAGGATGAGAGAATATCTGAAACCATTCCATTTTGGATCTAAACTCTCAGTACTCGTGTCTGAAATGTTTTTGGAACCTCCAGTTGCAATCCATCTAAATGCTGTCTCAGCTAGGAGAAATGGAAAGCAGTTTTTGCTATGCTTTCAGCTTATCTGAAAGCCAAAATCCAGAAAGATTTCAATGAATTTTTTTTCATATTAGTAAAGACTGATTTGTACACGTCCAGAGGCTTGATCTCAAAAGGGTTAGGGTTAGCAGATTATGGTCTGAGCCAGTGGTTTTCAAGCCATTCTTAAAACCTCCCAGACACTATAGATTTTTGTTATCTTCCTTATTTCAAAAAGGTGAATTGAGCTAATTAGTAGAGTACCCTGTGATCTGAGTTTGGTGTGTCCAATAATGGAAATACACAGAATGTGAAGGGTAGGCTCCTGAAGTAGTTTGTGGACCCCAGTATTAAGCCTATGTCTGACGCACAAAGACATCTGAGCAAAAGAGGCCATTCGCAACTCTGGTGGGACTCAAATTACAACCTTGGAATTCCTCCATTCACTTCGTAGAAGTCCAATGTGTTATCCATTGCGCCACTGATCCGTAAAACTGTACACTTCAAGTAGCTATTGCATGTGCAGAACTTCTTAGATTTCCAGTTTTGCACAGATACACAGTGTTCGGCATGCAAAGACATTCACATGTGAAAAGTTTAAACGAGTACTCCATTAAGCTGTGGCATAGGCACTGCTGGGATTTGAACTCAGGATCTCCTGTTTACGAGACAAGCGCTTTGACCAACTAAGCCACAGCGCCAGACACCAGCCCTAGTTCAATACTTTTGTATACAAAGTCTAAAAGAGGTAGCACGTCAGGAAAATAGCTGATTAAGTCATGAATAGGTCCCTTTGAAGTTAGAGGATTATTTCCAAAACCTGAAAGGTGGGCAGACTTCTGTTCAGGGATAAGGGAATGTCTCAAATCATTTCATTTTGGATCGAAACTCTCAATACTCATGTCACCATGCGTGACTCTGGTGGGACCCATAAACCAACAACCTTTTTAAAGCCTTCATTTGCAACCTAGAAGTCCAGATGGTGTGACCTGCAAGGACTTTTATATCTGAAAAGTTTGGAGGACTACTCCTAGAAGCCACACATTAGGCACTGCTGGGATTTGAACCCAGGATCTCCTGTTTACAAGACAGGCGCTTTGACCAACTAAGCCACAGCGCCATGCACTAACGTTTGTATACAAAGTCTAAAAGAGGTAGCACGTCAGGAAAATAGCTGATTAAGTCATGAATAGGTCCCTTTGAAGTTAGAGGATTATTTCCAAAACCTGAAAAGTCTGCAGGCTTCTGTTCAGGGATAAGGGAATGTCTCAAATCATTTTATTTTGGATCGAATCTCTCAATACTCGTGTCTCAAATGTTTTGTGAACCGCCAGTTACAATACATGTAAACTCTGTTTCAGCTAGGAGAAATGGAAAGCATTTTTTTGCTAGGTAGGTGGCCATCAATTGACAGTAGCAGAATTTGGACAAAACCAGTGGTTTTCAGACCATTTTTGTTATCTCCCTTATTTAAAACAGGTGACTTGAGCTAATTAGTAGAGTACTCTGCAATCTGAGTTGGTTGTGTACAACAAGGTAAATAAGCAGAACAGGAACTGGAGGCTTCTGAAGTACTTTGTGGACCCCAGGTTTAAGCATATGCTTGTCCAACACAAAGACATCTGAGAACATGCACGACTCTAGTGGGACTCAAACCCACAACCTTTGAATACCTCCATTTACAACCTAGAAGTCCAATGCGCTATCCATTGCGCCACAGAGCCACACAAAGTCACACTTCAAGGCACTATTGCTTGTGCAGCACTTCTTAGCTTTCCATTTTTTTTGCTGATACACACTGTTCAGCATGTAAAGACTTTCAAATGTGAAAAGGTTAAATGAGCACTTCCAAATCCTGTGGTATAGGCTCTGCTGGGATTTAAACCCAGGATCTCCTGTTTACAAGACAGGCGCTTTGAACAACTAAGCCAAAGCGCCACTGGCCAAAATGTTTACAATTTGTTGGTATAAAAAGCCTAAAAGTAGCAGCATGTCAGGAAAATAGCTGATTACATCATGAAGGAGGTTAGAGTATTTTTTTCCAAAGACTGAGGGGCATTCAGGCCTCTGTTGGAGGATGAGAGAATATCTGAAACCATTCCATTTTGGATCTAAACTCTCAGTACTCGTGTCTGAAATGTTTTTGGAACCTCCAGTTGCAATCCATCTAAATGCTGTCTCAGCTAGGAGAAATGGAAAGCAGTTTTTGCTATGCTTTCAGCTTATCTGAAAGCCAAAATCCAGAAAGATTTCAATGAATTTTTTTTCATATTAGTAAAGACTGATTTGTACACGTCCAGAGGCTTGATCTCAAAAGGGTTAGGGTTAGCAGATTATGGTCTGAGCCAGTGGTTTTCAAGCCATTCTTAAAACCTCCCAGACACTATAGATTTTTGTTATCTTCCTTATTTCAAAAAGGTGAATTGAGCTAATTAGTAGAGTACCCTGTGATCTGAGTTTGGTGTGTCCAATAATGGAAATACACAGAATGTGAAGGGTAGGCTCCTGAAGTAGTTTGTGGACCCCAGTATTAAGCCTATGTCTGACGCACAAAGACATCTGAGCAAAAGAGGCCATTCGCAACTCTGGTGGGACTCAAATTGCAACCTTGGAATTCCTCCATTCACTTCGTAGAAGTCCAATGTGTTATCCATTGCGCCACTGATCCGTAAATCTGTGCACTTCAAGTAGCTATTGCATGTGCAGAACTTCTTAGATTTCCAGTTTTGCACAGATACACAGTGTTCGGCATGCAAAGACATTCACATGTGAAAAGTTTAAACGAGCACTCCATTAAGCTGTGGCATAGGCACTGCTGGGATTTGAACCCAGGATCTCCTGTTTACGAGACAGGCGCTTTGACCAACTAAGCCACAGCGCCAGACACCAGCCCTAGTTCAATACTTTTGTATACAAAGTCTAAAAGAGGTAGCACGTCAGGAAAATAGCTGATTAAGTCATGAATAGGTCCCTTTGAAGTTAGAGGATTATTTCCAAAACCTGAAAGGTGGGCAGACTTCTGTTCAGGGATAAGGGAATGTCTCAAATCATTTCATTTTGGATCGAAACTCTCAATACTCATGTCACCACGCGTGACTCTGGTGGGACCCATAAACCAACAACCTTTTTAAAGCCTTCATTTGCAACCTAGAAGTCCAGATGGTGTGACCTGCAAGGACTTTTATATCTGAATAGTTTGGAGGACTACTCCTAGAAACCACACATTAGGCACTGCTGGGATTTGAACCCAGGATCTCCTGTTTACAAGACAGGCGCTTTGACCAACTAAGCCACAGCGCCATGCACTAACGTTTGTATACAAAGTCTAAAAGAGGTAGCACGTCAGGAAAATAGCTGATTAAGTCATGAATAGGTCCCTTTGAAGTTAGAGGATTATTTCCAAAACCTGAAAAGTGTGCAGGCTTCTGTTCAGGGATAAGGGAATGTCTCAAATCATTTTATTTTGGATCGAATCTCTCAATACTCGTGTCTCAAATGTTTTGTGAACCGCCAGTTACAATACATGTAAACTCTGTTTCAGCTAGGAGAAATGGAAAGCATTTTTTTGCTAGGTAGGTGGCCATCAATTGACAGTAGCAGAATTTGGACAAAACCAGTGGTTTTCAGACCATTTTTGTTATCTCCCTTATTTAAAACAGGTGACTTGAGCTAATTAGTAGAGTACTCTGCAATCTGAGTTGGTTGTGTACAACAAGGTAAATAAGCAGAACAGGAACTGGAGGCTTCTGAAGTACTTTGTGGACCCCAGGTTTAAGCATATGCTTGTCCAACACAAAGACATCCGAGCAAATGAGAACATGCACGACTCTAGTGGGACTCGAACCCACAACCTTTGAATACCTCCATTTACAACCTAGAAGTCCAATGCGCTATCCATTGCGCCACAGAGCCACACAAATTCACACTTCAAGGCACTATTGCTTGTGCAGCACTTCTTAGCTTTCCATTTTTTTTGCTGATACACGCTGTTCAGCATGTAAAGACTTTCAAATGTGAAAAGGTTAAATGAGCACTTCCAAATCCTGTGGTATAGGCTCTGCTGGGATTTAAACCCAGGATCTCCTGTTTACAAGACAGGCGCTTTGATCAACTAAGCCAAAGCGCCACTGGCCAAAATGTTTACAATTTGTTGGTATAAAAAGCCTAAAAGTAGCAGCATGTCAGGAAAATAGCTGATTACATCATGAAGGAGGTTAGAGTATTTTTTCCAAAGACTGAGGGGCATTCAGGCCTCTGTTGGAGGATGAGAGAATATCTGAAACCATTCCATTTTGGATCTAAACTCTCAGTACTCGTGTCTGAAATGTTTTTGGAACCTCCAGTTGCAATCCATCTAAATGCTGTCTCAGCTAGGAGAAATGGAAAGCAGTTTTTGCTATGCTTTCAGCTTATCTGAAAGCCAAAATCCAGAAAGATTTCAATGAATTTTTTTTCATATTAGTAAAGACTGATTTGTACACGTCCAGAGGCTTGATCTCAAAAGGGTTAGGGTTAGCAGATTATGGTCTGAGCCAGTGGTTTTCAAGCCATTCTTAAAACCTCCCAGACACTATAGATTTTTGTTATCTTCCTTATTTCAAAAAGGTGAATTGAGCTAATTAGTAGAGTACCCTGTGATCTGAGTTTGGTGTGTCCAATAATGGAAATACACAGAATGTGAAGGGTAGGCTTCTGAAGTAGTTTGTGGACCCCAGTATTAAGCCTATGTCTGACGCACAAAGACATCTGAGCAAAAGAGGCCATTCGCAACTCTGGTGGGACTCAAATTACAACCTTGGAATTCCTCCATTCACTTCGTAGAAGTCCAATGTGTTATCCATTGCGCCACTGATCCGTAAAACTGTACACTTCAAGTAGCTATTGCATGTGCAGAACTTCTTAGATTTCCAGTTTTGCACAGATACACAGTGTTCGGCATGCAAAGACATTCACATGTGAAAAGTTTAAACGAGCACTCCATTAAGCTGTGGCATAGGCACTGCTGGGATTTGAACCCAGGATCTCCTGTTTACGAGACAGGCGCTTTGACCAACTAAGCCACAGCGCCAGACACCAGCCCTAGTTCAATACTTTTGTATGCAAAGTCTAAAAGCGGTAGCACGTCAGGAAAATAGCTGATTAAGTCATGAAAGAGGTCCCTTTGAAGTTAGAGGGTTATTTCCAAAACCTGAAAGGTGGGCAGACTTCTGTTCAGGGATAAGGGAATGTCTCAAATCATTTCATTTTGGATCGAAACTCTCAATACTCATGTCACCATGCGTGACTCTGGTGGGACCCATAAACCAACAACCTTTTTAAAGCCTTCATTTGCAACCTAGAAGTCCAGATGGTGTGACCTGCAAGGACTTTTATATCTGAAAAGTTTGGAGAACTACTCCTAGAAGCCACACATTAGGCACTGCTAGGATTTGAACCCAGGATCTCCTGTTTACTAGACAGGCGCTTTGACCAACTAAGCCACAGCGCCATGCACTAACGTTTGTATACAAAGTCTAAAAGAGGTAGCACGTCAGGAAAATAGCTGATTAAGTCATGAATAGGTCCCTTTGAAGTTAGAGGATTATTTCCAAAACCTGAAAAGTGTGCAGGCTTCTGTTCAGGGATAAGGGAATGTCTCAAATCATTTTATTTTGGATCGAATCTCTCAATACTCGTGTCTCAAATGTTTTGTGAACCGCCAGTTACAATACATGTAAACTCTGTTTCAGCTAGGAGAAATGGAAAGCATTTTTTTGCTAGGTAGGTGGCCATCAATTGACAGTAGCAGAATTTGGACAAAACCAGTGGTTTTCAGACCATTTTTGTTATCTCCCTTATTTAAAACAGGTGACTTGAGCTAATTAGTAGAGTACTCTGCAATCTGAGTTGGTTGTGTACAACAAGGTAAATAAGCAGAACAGGAACTGGAGGCTTCTGAAGTACTTTGTGGACCCCAGGTTTAAGCATATGCTTGTCCAACACAAAGACATCTGAGCAAATGAGAACATGCACGACTCTAGTGGGACTCGAACCCACAACCTTTGAATACCTCCATTTACAATCTAGAAGTCCAATGCGCTATCCATTGCGCCACAGAGCCACACAAAGTCACACTTCAAGGCACTATTGCTTGTGCAGCACTTCTTAGCTTTCCATTTTTTTTGCTGATACACACTGTTCAGCATGTAAAGACTTTCAAATGTGAAAAGGTTAAATGAGCACTTCCAAATCCTGTGGTATAGGCTCTGCTGGGATTTAAACCCAGGATCTCCTGTTTACAAGACAGGCGCTTTGAACAACTAAGCCAAAGCGCCACTGGCCAAAATGTTTACAATTTGTTGGTATAAAAAGCCTAAAAGTAGCAGCATGTCAGGAAAATAGCTGATTACATCATGAAGGAGGTTAGAGTATTTTTTTCCAAAGACTGAGGGTCATTCAGGCCTCTGTTGGAGGATGAGAGAATATCTGAAACCATTCCATTTTGGATCTAAACTCTCAGTACTCGTGTCTGAAATGTTTTTGGAACCTCCAGTTGCAATCCATCTAAATGCTGTCTCAGCTAGGAGAAATGGAAAGCAGTTTTTGCTATGCTTTCAGCTTATCTGAAAGCCAAAATCCAGAAAGATTTCAATGAATTTTTTTTCATATTAGTAAAGACTGATTTGTACACGTCCAGAGGCTTGATATCAACAATAGGTAGTAGCAGATTATGGTCTGAGCCAGTGGTTTTCAAGCCAATCTTAAAACCTCCCAGACACTATAGATTTTTGTTATCTTCCTTATTTCAAAAAGGTGAATTGAGCTAATTAGTAGAGTACCCTGTGATCTGAGTTTGGTGTGTCCAATAATGGAAATACGCAGAATGTGAAGGGTAGGCTCCTGAAGTAGTTTGTGGACCCCAGTATTAAGCCTGTGTCTGACGCACAAAGACATCTGAGCAAAAGAGGCCATTCGCAACTCTGGTGGGACTCAAATTACAACCTTGGAATTCCTCCATTCACTTCGTAGAAGTCCAATGTGTTATCCATTGCGCCACTGATCCGTAAAACTGTACACTTCAAGTAGCTATTGCATGTGCAGAACTTCTTAGATTTCCAGTTTTGCACAGATACACAGTGTTCGGCATGCAAAGACTTTCACATGTGAAAAGTTTAAATGAGCACTCCATTATACAGAGTAAATAGGCACCGCTGGGATTTGAACCCAGGATCTCCTGTTTACTAGACAGGCGCTTTGACCAACTAAGCCACAGCGCCATGCACTAACGTTTGTATACAAAGTCTAAAAGAGGTAGCACGTCAGGAAAATAGCTGATTAAGTCATGAATAGGTCCCTTTGAAGTTAGAGGATTATTTCCAAAACCTGAAAAGTGTGCAGGCTTCTGTTCAGGGATAAGGGAATGTCTCAAATCATTTTATTTTGGATCGAATCTCTCAATACTCGTGTCTCAAATGTTTTGTGAACCGCCAGTTACAATACATGTAAACTCTGTTTCAGCTAGGAGAAATGGAAAGCATTTTTTTGCTAGGTAGGTGGCCATCAATTGACAGTAGCAGAATTTGGACAAAACCAGTGGTTTTCAGACCATTTTTGTTATCTCCCTTATTTAAAACAGGTGACTTGAGCTAATTAGTAGAGTACTCTGCAATCTGAGTTGGTTGTGTACAACAAGGTAAATAAGCAGAACAGGAACTGGAGGCTTCTGAAGTACTTTGTGGACCCCAGGTTTAAGCATATGCTTGTCCAACACAAAGACATCCGAGCAAATGAGAACATGCACGACTCTAGTGGGACTCGAACCCACAACCTTTGAATACCTCCATTTACAGTCTAGAAGTCCAATGCGCTATCCATTGCGCCACAGAGCCACACAAAAAAACACTTCAAGGCACTATTGCTTGTGCAGCACTTCTTAGCTTTCCATTTTTTTTGCTGATACACACTGTTCAGCATGTAAAGACTTTCAAATGTGAAAAGGTTAAATGAGCACTTCCAAATCCTGTGGTATAGGCTCTGCTGGGATTTAAACCCAGGATCTCCTGTTTACAAGACAGGCGCTTTGAACAACTAAGCCAAAGCGCCACTGGCCAAAATGTTTACAATTTGTTGGTATAAAAAGCCTAAAAGTAGCAGCATGTCAGGAAAATAGCTGATTATATCATGAAGGAGGTTAGAGTATTTTTTTCCAAAGACTGAGGGGCATTCAGGCCTCTGTTGGAGGATGAGAGAATATCTGAAACCATTCCATTTTGGATCTAAACTCTCAGTACTCGTGTCTGAAATGTTTTTGGAACCTCCAGTTGCAACCCATCTAAATGCTGTCTCAGCTAGGAGAAATGGAAAGCAGTTTTTGCTATGCTTTCAGCTTATCTGAAAGCCAAAATCCAGAAAGATTTCAATGAATTTTTTTTTCATATTCGTAAAGACTGATTTGTACACGTCCAGAGGCTTGATATCAACAATAGGTAGTAGCAGATTATGGTCTGAGCCAGTGGTTTTCAAGCCAATCTTAAAACCTCCCAGACACTATAGATTTTTGTTATCTTCCTTATTTCAAAAAGGTGAATTGAGCTAATTAGTAGAGTACCCTGTGATCTGAGTTTGGTGTGTCCAATAATGGAAATACGCAGAATGTGAAGGGTAGGCTCCTGAAGTAGTTTGTGGACCCCAGTATTAAGCCTGTGTCTGACGCACAAAGACATCTGAGCAAAAGAGGCCATTCGCAACTCTGGTGGGACTCAAATTACAACCTTGGAATTCCTCCATTCACTTCGTAGAAGTCCAATGTGTTATCCATTGCGCCACTGATCCGTAAAACTGTACACTTCAAGTAGCTATTGCATGTGCAGAACTTCTTAGATTTCCAGTTTTGCACAGATACACAGTGTTCGGCATGCAAAGACTTTCACATGTGAAAAGTTTAAATCAGCACTCCATTATACAGCGTAAATAGGCACCGCTGGGATTTGAACCCAGGATCTCCTGTTTACAAGACAGGCGCTTTGACCAACTAAGCCACAGCGCCAGACACCAGCCCTAGTTCAATACTTTTGTATACAAAGTCTAAAAGAGGTAGCACGTCAGGAAAATAGCTGATTAAGTCATGAATAGGTCCCTTTGAAGTTAGAGGATTATTTCCAAAACCTGAAAGGTGGGCAGACTTCTGTTCAGGGATAAGGGAATGTCTCAAATCATTTCATTTTGGATCGAAACTCTCAATACTCATGTCACCATGCGTGACTCTGGTGGGACCCATAAACCAACAACCTTTTTAAAGCCTTCATTTGCAACCTAGAAGTCCAGATGGTGTGACCTGCAAGGACTTTTATATCTGAAAAGTTTGGAGAACTACTCCTAGAAGCCACACATTAGGCACTGCTGGGATTTGAACCCAGGATCTCCTGTTTACTAGACAGGCGCTTTGACCAACTAAGCCACAGCGCCATGCACTAACGTTTGTATACAAAGTCTAAAAGAGGTAGCACGTCAGGAAAATAGCTGATTAAGTCATGAATAGGTCCCTTTGAAGTTAGAGGATTATTTCCAAAACCTGAAAAGTCTGCAGGCTTCTGTTCAGGGATAAGGGAATGTCTCAAATCATTTTATTTTGGATCGAATCTCTCAATACTCGTGTCTCAAATGTTTTGTGAACCGCCAGTTACAATACATGTAAACTCTGTTTCAGCTAGGAGAAATGGAAAGCATTTTTTTGCTAGGTAGGTGGCCATCAATTGACAGTAGCAGAATTTGGACAAAACCAGTGGTTTTCAGACCATTTTTGTTATCTCCCTTATTTAAAACAGGTGACTTGAGCTAATTAGTAGAGTACTCTGCAATCTGAGTTGGTTGTGTACAACAAGGTAAATAAGCAGAACAGGAACTGGAGGCTTCTGAAGTACTTTGTGGACCCCAGGTTTAAGCATATGCTTGTCCAACACAAAGACATCTGAGCAAATGAGAACATGCACGACTCTAGTGGGACTCGAACCCACAACCTTTGAATACCTCCATTTACAACCTAGAAGTCCAATGCGCTATCCATTGCGCCACAGAGCCACACAAAGTCACACTTCAAGGCACTATTGCTTGTGCAGCACTTCTTAGCTTTCCATTTTTTTTGCTGATACACGCTGTTCAGCATGTAAAGACTTTCAAATGTGAAAAGGTTAAATGAGCACTTCCAAATCCTGTGGTATAGGCTCTGCTGGGATTTAAACCCAGGATCTCCTGTTTACAAGACAGGCGCTTTGATCAACTAAGCCAAAGCGCCACTGGCCAAAATGTTTACAATTTGTTGGTATAAAAAGCCTAAAAGTAGCAGCATGTCAGGAAAATAGCTGATTACATCATGAAGGAGGTTAGAGTATTTTTTCCAAAGACTGAGGGGCATTCAGGCCTCTGTTGGAGGATGAGAGAATATCTGAAACCATTCCATTTTGGATCTAAACTCTCAGTACTCGTGTCTGAAATGTTTTTGGAACCTCCAGTTGCAATCCATCTAAATGCTGTCTCAGCTAAGAGAAATGGAAAGCAGTTTTTGCTATGCTTTCAGCTTATCTGAAAGCCAAAATCCAGAAAGATTTCAATGAATTTTTTTTCATATTAGTAAAGACTGATTTGTACACGTCCAGAGGCTTGATCTCAAAAGGGTTAGGGTTAGCAGATTATGGTCTGAGCCAGTGGTTTTCAAGCCATTCTTAAAACCTCCCAGACACTATAGATTTTTGTTATCTTCCTTATTTCAAAAAGGTGAATTGAGCTAATTAGTAGAGTACCCTGTGATCTGAGTTTGGTGTGTCCAATAATGGAAATACACAGAATGTGAAGGGTAGGCTCCTGAAGTAGTTTGTGGACCCCAGTATTAAGCCTATGTCTGACGCACAAAGACATCTGAGCAAAAGAGGCCATTCGCAACTCTGGTGGGACTCAAATTGCAACCTTGGAATTCCTCCATTCACTTCGTAGAAGTCCAATGTGTTATCCATTGCGCCACTGATCCGTAAAACTGTACACTTCAAGTAGCTATTGCATGTGCAGAACTTCTTAGATTTCCAGTTTTGCACAGATACACAGTGTTCGGCATGCAAAGACATTCACATGTGAAAAGTTTAAACGAGCACTCCATTAAGCTGTGGCATAGGCACTGCTGGGATTTGAACCCAGGATCTCCTGTTTACGAGACAGGCGCTTTGACCAACTAAGCCACAGCGCCAGACACCAGCCCTAGTTCAATACTTTTGTATACAAAGTCTAAAAGAGGTAGCACGTCAGGAAAATAGCTGATTAAGTCATGAATAGGTCCCTTTGAAGTTAGAGGATTATTTCCAAAACCTGAAAGGTGGGCAGACTTCTGTTCAGGGATAAGGGAATGTCTCAAATCATTTCATTTTGGATCGAAACTCTCAATACTCATGTCACCACGCGTGACTCTGGTGGGACCCATAAACCAACAACCTTTTTAAAGCCTTCATTTGCAACCTAGAAGTCCAGATGGTGTGACCTGCAAGGACTTTTATATCTGAATAGTTTGGAGGACTACTCCTAGAAACCACACATTAGGCACTGCTGGGATTTGAACCCAGGATCTCCTGTTTACAAGACAGGCGCTTTGTCCAACTAAGCCACAGCGCCATGCACTAACGTTTGTATACAAAGTCTAAAAGAGGTAGCACGTCAGGAAAATAGCTGATTAAGTCATGAATAGGTCCCTTTGAAGTTAGAGGATTATTTCCAAAACCTGAAAAGTGTGCAGGCTTCTGTTCAGGGATAAGGGAATGTCTCAAATCATTTTATTTTGGATCGAATCTCTCAATACTCGTGTCTCAAATGTTTTGTGAACCGCCAGTTACAATACATGTAAACTCTGTTTCAGCTAGGAGAAATGGAAAGCATTTTTTTGCTAGGTAGGTGGCCATCAATTGACAGTAGCAGAATTTGGACAAAACCAGTGGTTTTCAGACCATTTTTGTTATCTCCCTTATTTAAAACAGGTGACTTGAGCTAATTAGTAGAGTACTCTGCAATCTGAGTTGGTTGTGTACAACAAGGTAAATAAGCAGAACAGGAACTGGAGGCTTCTGAAGTACTTTGTGGACCCCAGGTTTAAGCATATGCTTGTCCAACACAAAGACATCCGAGCAAATGAGAACATGCACGACTCTAGTGGGACTCGAACCCACAACCTTTGAATACCTCCATTTACAACCTAGAAGTCCAATGCGCTATCCATTGCGCCACAGAGCCACACAAATTCACACTTCAAGGCACTATTGCTTGTGCAGCACTTCTTAGCTTTCCATTTTCTTTGCTGATACACGCTGTTCAGCATGTAAAGACTTTCAAATGTGAAAAGGTTAAATGAGCACTTCCAAATCCTGTGGTATAGGCTCTGCTGGGATTTAAACCCAGGATCTCCTGTTTACAAGACAGGCGCTTTGATCAACTAAGCCAAAGCGCCACTGGCCAAAATGTTTACAATTTGTTGGTATAAAAAGCCTAAAAGTAGCAGCATGTCAGGAAAATAGCTGATTACATCATGAAGGAGGTTAGAGTATTTTTTCCAAAGACTGAGGGGCATTCAGGCCTCTGTTGGAGGATGAGAGAATATCTGAAACCATTCCATTTTGGATCTAAACTCTCAGTACTCGTGTCTGAAATGTTTTTGGAACCTCCAGTTGCAATCCATCTAAATGCTGTCTCAGCTAGGAGAAATGGAAAGCAGTTTTTGCTATGCTTTCAGCTTATCTGAAAGCCAAAATCCAGAAAGATTTCAATGAATTTTTTTTCATATTAGTAAAGACTGATTTGTACACGTCCAGAGGCTTGATCTCAAAAGGGTTAGGGTTAGCAGATTATGGTCTGAGCCAGTGGTTTTCAAGCCATTCTTAAAACCTCCCAGACACTATAGATTTTTGTTATCTTCCTTATTTCAAAAAGGTGAATTGAGCTAATTAGTAGAGTACCCTGTGATCTGAGTTTGGTGTGTCCAATAATGGAAATACACAGAATGTGAAGGGTAGGCTTCTGAAGTAGTTTGTGGACCCCAGTATTAAGCCTATGTCTGACGCACAAAGACATCTGAGCAAAAGAGGCCATTCGCAACTCTGGTGGGACTCAAATTACAACCTTGGAATTCCTCCATTCACTTCGTAGAAGTCCAATGTGTTATCCATTGCGCCACTGATCCGTAAAACTGTACACTTCAAGTAGCTATTGCATGTGCAGAACTTCTTAGATTTCCAGTTTTGCACAGATACACAGTGTTCGGCATGCAAAGACATTCACATGTGAAAAGTTTAAACGAGCACTCCATTAAGCTGTGGCATAGGCACTGCTGGGATTTGAACCCAGGATCTCCTGTTTACGAGACAGGCGCTTTGACCAACTAAGCCACAGCGCCAGACACCAGCCCTAGTTCAATACTTTTGTATACAAAGTCTAAAAGAGGTAGCACGTCAGGAAAATAGCTGATTAAGTCATGAATAGGTCCCTTTGAAGTTAGAGGATTATTTCCAAAACCTGAAAGGTGGGCAGACTTCTGTTCAGGGATAAGGGAATGTCTCAAATCATTTCATTTTGGATCGAAACTCTCAATACTCATGTCACCACGCGTGACTCTGGTGGGACCCATAAACCAACAACCTTTTTAAAGCCTTCATTTGCAACCTAGAAGTCCAGATGGTGTGACCTGCAAGGACTTTTATATCTGAATAGTTTGGAGGACTACTCCTAGAAACCACACATTAGGCACTGCTGGGATTTGAACCCAGGATCTCCTGTTTACAAGACAGGCGCTTTGACCAACTAAGCCACAGCGCCATGCACTAACGTTTGTATACAAAGTCTAAAAGAGGTAGCACGTCAGGAAAATAGCTGATTAAGTCATGAATAGGTCCCTTTGAAGTTAGAGGATTATTTCCAAAACCTGAAAAGTGTGCAGGCTTCTGTTCAGGGATAAGGGAATGTCTCAAATCATTTTATTTTGGATCGAATCTCTCAATACTCGTGTCTCAAATGTTTTGTGAACCGCCAGTTACAATACATGTAAACTCTGTTTCAGCTAGGAGAAATGGAAAGCATTTTTTTGCTAGGTAGGTGGCCATCAATTGACAGTAGCAGAATTTGGACAAAACCAGTGGTTTTCAGACCATTTTTGTTATCTCCCTTATTTAAAACAGGTGACTTGAGCTAATTAGTAGAGTACTCTGCAATCTGAGTTGGTTGTGTACAACAAGGTAAATAAGCAGAACAGGAACTGGAGGCTTCTGAAGTACTTTGTGGACCCCAGGTTTAAGCATATGCTTGTCCAACACAAAGACATCCGAGCAAATGAGAACATGCACGACTCTAGTGGGACTCGAACCCACAACCTTTGAATACCTCCATTTACAACCTAGAAGTCCAATGCGCTATCCATTGCGCCACAGAGCCACACAAATTCACACTTCAAGGCACTATTGCTTGTGCAGCACTTCTTAGCTTTCCATTTTTTTTGCTGATACACGCTGTTCAGCATGTAAAGACTTTCAAATGTGAAAAGGTTAAATGAGCACTTCCAAATCCTGTGGTATAGGCTCTGCTGGGATTTAAACCCAGGATCTCCTGTTTACAAGACAGGCGCTTTGATCAACTAAGCCAAAGCGCCACTGGCCAAAATGTTTACAATTTGTTGGTATAAAAAGCCTAAAAGTAGCAGCATGTCAGGAAAATAGCTGATTACATCATGAAGGAGGTTAGAGTATTTTTTCCAAAGACTGAGGGGCATTCAGGCCTCTGTTGGAGGATGAGAGAATATCTGAAACCATTCCATTTTGGATCTAAACTCTCAGTACTCGTGTCTGAAATGTTTTTGGAACCTCCAGTTGCAATCCATCTAAATGCTGTCTCAGCTAGGAGAAATGGAAAGCAGTTTTTGCTATGCTTTCAGCTTATCTGAAAGCCAAAATCCAGAAAGATTTCAATGAATTTTTTTTCATATTAGTAAAGACTGATTTGTACACGTCCAGAGGCTTGATCTCAAAAGGGTTAGGGTTAGCAGATTATGGTCTGAGCCAGTGGTTTTCAAGCCATTCTTAAAACCTCCCAGACACTATAGATTTTTGTTATCTTCCTTATTTCAAAAAGGTGAATTGAGCTAATTAGTAGAGTACCCTGTGATCTGAGTTTGGTGTGTCCAATAATGGAAATACACAGAATGTGAAGGGTAGGCTTCTGAAGTAGTTTGTGGACCCCAGTATTAAGCCTATGTCTGACGCACAAAGACATCTGAGCAAAAGAGGCCATTCGCAACTCTGGTGGGACTCAAATTACAACCTTGGAATTCCTCCATTCACTTCGTAGAAGTCCAATGTGTTATCCATTGCGCCACTGATCCGTAAAACTGTACACTTCAAGTAGCTATTGCATGTGCAGAACTTCTTAGATTTCCAGTTTTGCACAGATACACAGTGTTCGGCATGCAAAGACATTCACATGTGAAAAGTTTAAACGAGCACTCCATTAAGCTGTGGCATAGGCACTGCTGGGATTTGAACCCAGGATCTCCTGTTTACGAGACAGGCGCTTTGACCAACTAAGCCACAGCGCCAGACACCAGCCCTAGTTCAATACTTTTGTATGCAAAGTCTAAAAGCGGTAGCACGTCAGGAAAATAGCTGATTAAGTCATGAAAGAGGTCCCTTTGAAGTTAGAGGGTTATTTCCAAAACCTGAAAGGTGGGCAGACTTCTGTTCAGGGATAAGGGAATGTCTCAAATCATTTCATTTTGGATCGAAACTCTCAATACTCATGTCACCATGCGTGACTCTGGTGGGACCCATAAACCAACAACCTTTTTAAAGCCTTCATTTGCAACCTAGAAGTCCAGATGGTGTGACCTGCAAGGACTTTTATATCTGAAAAGTTTGGAGAACTACTCCTAGAAGCCACACATTAGGCACTGCTAGGATTTGAACCCAGGATCTCCTGTTTACTAGACAGGCGCTTTGACCAACTAAGCCACAGCGCCATGCACTAACGTTTGTATACAAAGTCTAAAAGAGGTAGCACGTCAGGAAAATAGCTGATTAAGTCATGAATAGGTCCCTTTGAAGTTAGAGGATTATTTCCAAAACCTGAAAAGTGTGCAGGCTTCTGTTCAGGGATAAGGGAATGTCTCAAATCATTTTATTTTGGATCGAATCTCTCAATACTCGTGTCTCAAATGTTTTGTGAACCGCCAGTTACAATACATGTAAACTCTGTTTCAGCTAGGAGAAATGGAAAGCATTTTTTTGCTAGGTAGGTGGCCATCAATTGACAGTAGCAGAATTTGGACAAAACCAGTGGTTTTCAGACCATTTTTGTTATCTCCCTTATTTAAAACAGGTGACTTGAGCTAATTAGTAGAGTACTCTGCAATCTGAGTTGGTTGTGTACAACAAGGTAAATAAGCAGAACAGGAACTGGAGGCTTCTGAAGTACTTTGTGGACCCCAGGTTTAAGCATATGCTTGTCCAACACAAAGACATCTGAGCAAATGAGAACATGCACGACTCTAGTGGGACTCGAACCCACAACCTTTGAATACCTCCATTTACAATCTAGAAGTCCAATGCGCTATCCATTGCGCCACAGAGCCACACAAAGTCACACTTCAAGGCACTATTGCTTGTGCAGCACTTCTTAGCTTTCCATTTTTTTTGCTGATACACACTGTTCAGCATGTAAAGACTTTCAAATGTGAAAAGGTTAAATGAGCACTTCCAAATCCTGTGGTATAGGCTCTGCTGGGATTTAAACCCAGGATCTCCTGTTTACAAGACAGGCGCTTTGAACAACTAAGCCAAAGCGCCACTGGCCAAAATGTTTACAATTTGTTGGTATAAAAAGCCTAAAAGTAGCAGCATGTCAGGAAAATAGCTGATTACATCATGAAGGAGGTTAGAGTATTTTTTTCCAAAGACTGAGGGTCATTCAGGCCTCTGTTGGAGGATGAGAGAATATCTGAAACCATTCCATTTTGGATCTAAACTCTCAGTACTCGTGTCTGAAATGTTTTTGGAACCTCCAGTTGCAATCCATCTAAATGCTGTCTCAGCTAGGAGAAATGGAAAGCAGTTTTTGCTATGCTTTCAGCTTATCTGAAAGCCAAAATCCAGAAAGATTTCAATGAATTTTTTTTCATATTAGTAAAGACTGATTTGTACACGTCCAGAGGCTTGATATCAACAATAGGTAGTAGCAGATTATGGTCTGAGCCAGTGGTTTTCAAGCCAATCTTAAAACCTCCCAGACACTATAGATTTTTGTTATCTTCCTTATTTCAAAAAGGTGAATTGAGCTAATTAGTAGAGTACCCTGTGATCTGAGTTTGGTGTGTCCAATAATGGAAATACGCAGAATGTGAAGGGTAGGCTCCTGAAGTAGTTTGTGGACCCCAGTATTAAGCCTGTGTCTGACGCACAAAGACATCTGAGCAAAAGAGGCCATTCGCAACTCTGGTGGGACTCAAATTACAACCTTGGAATTCCTCCATTCACTTCGTAGAAGTCCAATGTGTTATCCATTGCGCCACTGATCCGTAAAACTGTACACTTCAAGTAGCTATTGCATGTGCAGAACTTCTTAGATTTCCAGTTTTGCACAGATACACAGTGTTCGGCATGCAAAGACTTTCACATGTGAAAAGTTTAAATGAGCACTCCATTATACAGAGTAAATAGGCACCGCTGGGATTTGAACCCAGGATCTCCTGTTTACTAGACAGGCGCTTTGACCAACTAAGCCACAGCGCCATGCACTAACGTTTGTATACAAAGTCTAAAAGAGGTAGCACGTCAGGAAAATAGCTGATTAAGTCATGAATAGGTCCCTTTGAAGTTAGAGGATTATTTCCAAAACCTGAAAAGTGTGCAGGCTTCTGTTCAGGGATAAGGGAATGTCTCAAATCATTTTATTTTGGATCGAATCTCTCAATACTCGTGTCTCAAATGTTTTGTGAACCGCCAGTTACAATACATGTAAACTCTGTTTCAGCTAGGAGAAATGGAAAGCATTTTTTTGCTAGGTAGGTGGCCATCAATTGACAGTAGCAGAATTTGGACAAAACCAGTGGTTTTCAGACCATTTTTGTTATCTCCCTTATTTAAAACAGGTGACTTGAGCTAATTAGTAGAGTACTCTGCAATCTGAGTTGGTTGTGTACAACAAGGTAAATAAGCAGAACAGGAACTGGAGGCTTCTGAAGTACTTTGTGGACCCCAGGTTTAAGCATATGCTTGTCCAACACAAAGACATCCGAGCAAATGAGAACATGCACGACTCTAGTGGGACTCGAACCCACAACCTTTGAATACCTCCATTTACAGTCTAGAAGTCCAATGCGCTATCCATTGCGCCACAGAGCCACACAAAAAAACACTTCAAGGCACTATTGCTTGTGCAGCACTTCTTAGCTTTCCATTTTTTTTGCTGATACACACTGTTCAGCATGTAAAGACTTTCAAATGTGAAAAGGTTAAATGAGCACTTCCAAATCCTGTGGTATAGGCTCTGCTGGGATTTAAACCCAGGATCTCCTGTTTACAAGACAGGCGCTTTGAACAACTAAGCCAAAGCGCCACTGGCCAAAATGTTTACAATTTGTTGGTATAAAAAGCCTAAAAGTAGCAGCATGTCAGGAAAATAGCTGATTATATCATGAAGGAGGTTAGAGTATTTTTTTCCAAAGACTGAGGGGCATTCAGGCCTCTGTTGGAGGATGAGAGAATATCTGAAACCATTCCATTTTGGATCTAAACTCTCAGTACTCGTGTCTGAAATGTTTTTGGAACCTCCAGTTGCAACCCATCTAAATGCTGTCTCAGCTAGGAGAAATGGAAAGCAGTTTTTGCTATGCTTTCAGCTTATCTGAAAGCCAAAATCCAGAAAGATTTCAATGAATTTTTTTTTCATATTCGTAAAGACTGATTTGTACACGTCCAGAGGCTTGATATCAACAATAGGTAGTAGCAGATTATGGTCTGAGCCAGTGGTTTTCAAGCCAATCTTAAAACCTCCCAGACACTATAGATTTTTGTTATCTTCCTTATTTCAAAAAGGTGAATTGAGCTAATTAGTAGAGTACCCTGTGATCTGAGTTTGGTGTGTCCAATAATGGAAATACGCAGAATGTGAAGGGTAGGCTCCTGAAGTAGTTTGTGGACCCCAGTATTAAGCCTGTGTCTGACGCACAAAGACATCTGAGCAAAAGAGGCCATTCGCAACTCTGGTGGGACTCAAATTACAACCTTGGAATTCCTCCATTCACTTCGTAGAAGTCCAATGTGTTATCCATTGCGCCACTGATCCGTAAAACTGTACACTTCAAGTAGCTATTGCATGTGCAGAACTTCTTAGATTTCCAGTTTTGCACAGATACACAGTGTTCGGCATGCAAAGACTTTCACATGTGAAAAGTTTAAATCAGCACTCCATTATACAGCGTAAATAGGCACCGCTGGGATTTGAACCCAGGATCTCCTGTTTACAAGACAGGCGCTTTGACCAACTAAGCCACAGCGCCAGACACCAGCCCTAGTTCAATACTTTTGTATACAAAGTCTAAAAGAGGTAGCACGTCAGGAAAATAGCTGATTAAGTCATGAATAGGTCCCTTTGAAGTTAGAGGATTATTTCCAAAACCTGAAAGGTGGGCAGACTTCTGTTCAGGGATAAGGGAATGTCTCAAATCATTTCATTTTGGATCGAAACTCTCAATACTCATGTCACCACGCGTGACTCTGGTGGGACCCATAAACCAACAACCTTTTTAAAGCCTTCATTTGCAACCTAGAAGTCCAGATGGTGTGACCTGCAAGGACTTTTATATCTGAATAGTTTGGAGGACTACTCCTAGAAACCACACATTAGGCACTGCTGGGATTTGAACCCAGGATCTCCTGTTTACAAGACAGGCGCTTTGACCAACTAAGCCACAGCGCCATGCACTAACGTTTGTATACAAAGTCTAAAAGAGGTAGCACGTCAGGAAAATAGCTGATTAAGTCATGAATAGGTCCCTTTGAAGTTAGAGGATTATTTCCAAAACCTGAAAAGTGTGCAGGCTTCTGTTCAGGGATAAGGGAATGTCTCAAATCATTTTATTTTGGATCGAATCTCTCAATACTCGTGTCTCAAATGTTTTGTGAACCGCCAGTTACAATACATGTAAACTCTGTTTCAGCTAGGAGAAATGGAAAGCATTTTTTTGCTAGGTAGGTGGCCATCAATTGACAGTAGCAGAATTTGGACAAAACCAGTGGTTTTCAGACCATTTTTGTTATCTCCCTTATTTAAAACAGGTGACTTGAGCTAATTAGTAGAGTACTCTGCAATCTGAGTTGGTTGTGTACAACAAGGTAAATAAGCAGAACAGGAACTGGAGGCTTCTGAAGTACTTTGTGGACCCCAGGTTTAAGCATATGCTTGTCCAACACAAAGACATCCGAGCAAATGAGAACATGCACGACTCTAGTGGGACTCGAACCCACAACCTTTGAATACCTCCATTTACAACCTAGAAGTCCAATGCGCTATCCATTGCGCCACAGAGCCACACAAATTCACACTTCAAGGCACTATTGCTTGTGCAGCACTTCTTAGCTTTCCATTTTTTTTGCTGATACACGCTGTTCAGCATGTAAAGACTTTCAAATGTGAAAAGGTTAAATGAGCACTTCCAAATCCTGTGGTATAGGCTCTGCTGGGATTTAAACCCAGGATCTCCTGTTTACAAGACAGGCGCTTTGATCAACTAAGCCAAAGCGCCACTGGCCAAAATGTTTACAATTTGTTGGTATAAAAAGCCTAAAAGTAGCAGCATGTCAGGAAAATAGCTGATTACATCATGAAGGAGGTTAGAGTATTTTTTCCAAAGACTGAGGGGCATTCAGGCCTCTGTTGGAGGATGAGAGAATATCTGAAACCATTCCATTTTGGATCTAAACTCTCAGTACTCGTGTCTGAAATGTTTTTGGAACCTCCAGTTGCAATCCATCTAAATGCTGTCTCAGCTAGGAGAAATGGAAAGCAGTTTTTGCTATGCTTTCAGCTTATCTGAAAGCCAAAATCCAGAAAGATTTCAATGAATTTTTTTTCATATTAGTAAAGACTGATTTGTACACGTCCAGAGGCTTGATCTCAAAAGGGTTAGGGTTAGCAGATTATGGTCTGAGCCAGTGGTTTTCAAGCCATTCTTAAAACCTCCCAGACACTATAGATTTTTGTTATCTTCCTTATTTCAAAAAGGTGAATTGAGCTAATTAGTAGAGTACCCTGTGATCTGAGTTTGGTGTGTCCAATAATGGAAATACACAGAATGTGAAGGGTAGGCTCCTGAAGTAGTTTGTGGACCCCAGTATTAAGCCTATGTCTGACGCACAAAGACATCTGAGCAAAAGAGGCCATTCGCAACTCTGGTGGGACTCAAATTACAACCTTGGAATTCCTCCATTCACTTCGTAGAAGTCCAATGTGTTATCCATTGCGCCACTGATCCGTAAAACTGTACACTTCAAGTAGCTATTGCATGTGCAGAACTTCTTAGATTTCCAGTTTTGCACAGATACACAGTGTTCGGCATGCAAAGACATTCACATGTGAAAAGTTTAAACGAGCACTCCATTAAGCTGTGGCATAGGCACTGCTGGGATTTGAACCCAGGATCTCCTGTTTACGAGACAGGCGCTTTGACCAACTAAGCCACAGCGCCAGACACCAGCCCTAGTTCAATACTTTTGTATGCAAAGTCTAAAAGCGGTAGCACGTCAGGAAAATAGCTGATTAAGTCATGAAAGAGGTCCCTTTGAAGTTAGAGGGTTATTTCCAAAACCTGAAAGGTGGGCAGACTTCTGTTCAGGGATAAGGGAATGTCTCAAATCATTTCATTTTGGATCGAAACTCTCAATACTCATGTCACCATGCGTGACTCTGGTGGGACCCATAAACCAACAACCTTTTTAAAGCCTTCATTTGCAACCTAGAAGTCCAGATGGTGTGACCTGCAAGGACTTTTATATCTGAAAAGTTTGGAGAACTACTCCTAGAAGCCACACATTAGGCACTGCTAGGATTTGAACCCAGGATCTCCTGTTTACTAGACAGGCGCTTTGACCAACTAAGCCACAGCGCCATGCACTAACGTTTGTATACAAAGTCTAAAAGAGGTAGCACGTCAGGAAAATAGCTGATTAAGTCATGAATAGGTCCCTTTGAAGTTAGAGGATTATTTCCAAAACCTGAAAAGTGTGCAGGCTTCTGTTCAGGGATAAGGGAATGTCTCAAATCATTTTATTTTGGATCGAATCTCTCAATACTCGTGTCTCAAATGTTTTGTGAACCGCCAGTTACAATACATGTAAACTCTGTTTCAGCTAGGAGAAATGGAAAGCATTTTTTTGCTAGGTAGGTGGCCATCAATTGACAGTAGCAGAATTTGGACAAAACCAGTGGTTTTCAGACCATTTTTGTTATCTCCCTTATTTAAAACAGGTGACTTGAGCTAATTAGTAGAGTACTCTGCAATCTGAGTTGGTTGTGTACAACAAGGTAAATAAGCAGAACAGGAACTGGAGGCTTCTGAAGTACTTTGTGGACCCCAGGTTTAAGCATATGCTTGTCCAACACAAAGACATCTGAGCAAATGAGAACATGCACGACTCTAGTGGGACTCGAACCCACAACCTTTGAATACCTCCATTTACAGTCTAGAAGTCCAATGCGCTATCCATTGCGCCACAGAGCCACACAAAAAAACACTTCAAGGCACTATTGCTTGTGCAGCACTTCTTAGCTTTCCATTTTTTTTGCTGATACACACTGTTCAGCATGTAAAGACTTTCAAATGTGAAAAGGTTAAATGAGCACTTCCAAATCCTGTGGTATAGGCTCTGCTGGGATTTAAACCCAGGATCTCCTGTTTACAAGACAGGCGCTTTGAACAACTAAGCCAAAGCGCCACTGGCCAAAATGTTTACAATTTGTTGGTATAAAAAGCCTAAAAGTAGCAGCATGTCAGGAAAATAGCTGATTATATCATGAAGGAGGTTAGAGTATTTTTTTCCAAAGACTGAGGGGCATTCAGGCCTCTGTTGGAGGATGAGAGAATATCTGAAACCATTCCATTTTGGATCTAAACTCTCAGTACTCGTGTCTGAAATGTTTTTGGAACCTCCAGTTGCAACCCATCTAAATGCTGTCTCAGCTAGGAGAAATGGAAAGCAGTTTTTGCTATGCTTTCAGCTTATCTGAAAGCCAAAATCCAGAAAGATTTCAATGAATTTTTTTTTCATATTCGTAAAGACTGATTTGTACACGTCCAGAGGCTTGATATCAACAATAGGTAGTAGCAGATTATGGTCTGAGCCAGTGGTTTTCAAGCCAATCTTAAAACCTCCCAGACACTATAGATTTTTGTTATCTTCCTTATTTCAAAAAGGTGAATTGAGCTAATTAGTAGAGTACCCTGTGATCTGAGTTTGGTGTGTCCAATAATGGAAATACGCAGAATGTGAAGGGTAGGCTCCTGAAGTAGTTTGTGGACCCCAGTATTAAGCCTGTGTCTGACGCACAAAGACATCTGAGCAAAAGAGGCCATTCGCAACTCTGGTGGGACTCAAATTACAACCTTGGAATTCCTCCATTCACTTCGTAGAAGTCCAATGTGTTATCCATTGCGCCACTGATCCGTAAAACTGTACACTTCAAGTAGCTATTGCATGTGCAGAACTTCTTAGATTTCCAGTTTTGCACAGATACACAGTGTTCGGCATGCAAAGACTTTCACATGTGAAAAGTTTAAATCAGCACTCCATTATACAGCGTAAATAGGCACCGCTGGGATTTGAACCCAGGATCTCCTGTTTACAAGACAGGCGCTTTGACCAACTAAGCCACAGCGCCAGACACCAGCCCTAGTTCAATACTTTTGTATACAAAGTCTAAAAGAGGTAGCACGTCAGGAAAATAGCTGATTAAGTCATGAATAGGTCCCTTTGAAGTTAGAGGATTATTTCCAAAACCTGAAAGGTGGGCAGACTTCTGTTCAGGGATAAGGGAATGTCTCAAATCATTTCATTTTGGATCGAAACTCTCAATACTCATGTCACCATGCGTGACTCTGGTGGGACCCATAAACCAACAACCTTTTTAAAGCCTTCATTTGCAACCTAGAAGTCCAGATGGTGTGACCTGCAAGGACTTTTATATCTGAAAAGTTTGGAGAACTACTCCTAGAAGCCACACATTAGGCACTGCTGGGATTTGAACCCAGGATCTCCTGTTTACTAGACAGGCGCTTTGACCAACTAAGCCACAGCGCCATGCACTAACGTTTGTATACAAAGTCTAAAAGAGGTAGCACGTCAGGAAAATAGCTGATTAAGTCATGAATAGGTCCCTTTGAAGTTAGAGGATTATTTCCAAAACCTGAAAAGTCTGCAGGCTTCTGTTCAGGGATAAGGGAATGTCTCAAATCATTTTATTTTGGATCGAATCTCTCAATACTCGTGTCTCAAATGTTTTGTGAACCGCCAGTTACAATACATGTAAACTCTGTTTCAGCTAGGAGAAATGGAAAGCATTTTTTTGCTAGGTAGGTGGCCATCAATTGACAGTAGCAGAATTTGGACAAAACCAGTGGTTTTCAGACCATTTTTGTTATCTCCCTTATTTAAAACAGGTGACTTGAGCTAATTAGTAGAGTACTCTGCAATCTGAGTTGGTTGTGTACAACAAGGTAAATAAGCAGAACAGGAACTGGAGGCTTCTGAAGTACTTTGTGGACCCCAGGTTTAAGCATATGCTTGTCCAACACAAAGACATCTGAGCAAATGAGAACATGCACGACTCTAGTGGGACTCGAACCCACAACCTTTGAATACCTCCATTTACAACCTAGAAGTCCAATGCGCTATCCATTGCGCCACAGAGCCACACAAAGTCACACTTCAAGGCACTATTGCTTGTGCAGCACTTCTTAGCTTTCCATTTTTTTTGCTGATACACGCTGTTCAGCATGTAAAGACTTTCAAATGTGAAAAGGTTAAATGAGCACTTCCAAATCCTGTGGTATAGGCTCTGCTGGGATTTAAACCCAGGATCTCCTGTTTACAAGACAGGCGCTTTGATCAACTAAGCCAAAGCGCCACTGGCCAAAATGTTTACAATTTGTTGGTATAAAAAGCCTAAAAGTAGCAGCATGTCAGGAAAATAGCTGATTACATCATGAAGGAGGTTAGAGTATTTTTTCCAAAGACTGAGGGGCATTCAGGCCTCTGTTGGAGGATGAGAGAATATCTGAAACCATTCCATTTTGGATCTAAACTCTCAGTACTCGTGTCTGAAATGTTTTTGGAACCTCCAGTTGCAATCCATCTAAATGCTGTCTCAGCTAAGAGAAATGGAAAGCAGTTTTTGCTATGCTTTCAGCTTATCTGAAAGCCAAAATCCAGAAAGATTTCAATGAATTTTTTTTCATATTAGTAAAGACTGATTTGTACACGTCCAGAGGCTTGATCTCAAAAGGGTTAGGGTTAGCAGATTATGGTCTGAGCCAGTGGTTTTCAAGCCATTCTTAAAACCTCCCAGACACTATAGATTTTTGTTATCTTCCTTATTTCAAAAAGGTGAATTGAGCTAATTAGTAGAGTACCCTGTGATCTGAGTTTGGTGTGTCCAATAATGGAAATACACAGAATGTGAAGGGTAGGCTCCTGAAGTAGTTTGTGGACCCCAGTATTAAGCCTATGTCTGACGCACAAAGACATCTGAGCAAAAGAGGCCATTCGCAACTCTGGTGGGACTCAAATTACAACCTTGGAATTCCTCCATTCACTTCGTAGAAGTCCAATGTGTTATCCATTGCGCCACTGATCCGTAAAACTGTATACTTCAAGTAGCTATTGCATGTGCAGAACTTCTTAGATTTCCAGTTTTGCACAGATACACAGTGTTCGGCATGCAAAGACATTCACATGTGAAAAGTTTAAACGAGCACTCCATTAAGCTGTGGCATAGGCACTGCTGGGATTTGAACCCAGGATCTCCTGTTTACGAGACAGGCGCTTTGACCAACTAAGCCACAGCGCCAGACACCAGCCCTAGTTCAATACTTTTGTATACAAAGTCTAAAAGAGGTAGCACGTCAGGAAAATAGCTGATTAAGTCATGAATAGGTCCCTTTGAAGTTAGAGGATTATTTCCAAAACCTGAAAGGTGGGCAGACTTCTGTTCAGGGATAAGGGAATGTCTCAAATCATTTCATTTTGGATCGAAACTCTCAATACTCATGTCACCATGCGTGACTCTGGTGGGACCCATAAACCAACAACCTTTTTAAAGCCTTCATTTGCAACCTAGAAGTCCAGATGGTGTGACCTGCAAGGACTTTTATATCTGAAAAGTTTGGAGGACTACTCCTAGAAGCCACACATTAGGCACTGCTGGGATTTGAACCCAGGATCTCCTGTTTACAAGACAGGCGCTTTGACCAACTAAGCCACAGCGCCATGCACTAACGTTTGTATACAAAGTCTAAAAGAGGTAGCACGTCAGGAAAATAGCTGATTAAGTCATGAATAGGTCCCTTTGAAGTTAGAGGATTATTTCCAAAACCTGAAAAGTCTGCAGGCTTCTGTTCAGGGATAAGGGAATGTCTCAAATCATTTTATTTTGGATCGAATCTCTCAATACTCGTGTCTCAAATGTTTTGTGAACCGCCAGTTACAATACATGTAAACTCTGTTTCAGCTAGGAGAAATGGAAAGCATTTTTTTGCTAGGTAGGTGGCCATCAATTGACAGTAGCAGAATTTGGACAAAACCAGTGGTTTTCAGACCATTTTTGTTATCTCCCTTATTTAAAACAGGTGACTTGAGCTAATTAGTAGAGTACTCTGCAATCTGAGTTGGTTGTGTACAACAAGGTAAATAAGCAGAACAGGAACTGGAGGCTTCTGAAGTACTTTGTGGACCCCAGGTTTAAGCATATGCTTGTCCAACACAAAGACATCTGAGCAAATGAGAACATGCACGACTCTAGTGGGACTCGAACCCACAACCTTTGAATACCTCCATTTACAACCTAGAAGTCCAATGCGCTATCCATTGCGCCACAGAGCCACACAAAGTCACACTTCAAGGCACTATTGCTTGTGCAGCACTTCTTAGCTTTCCATTTTTTTTGCTGATACACGCTGTTCAGCATGTAAAGACTTTCAAATGTGAAAAGGTTAAATGAGCACTTCCAAATCCTGTGGTATAGGCTCTGCTGGGATTTAAACCCAGGATCTCCTGTTTACAAGACAGGCGCTTTGATCAACTAAGCCAAAGCGCCACTGGCCAAAATGTTTACAATTTGTTGGTATAAAAAGCCTAAAAGTAGCAGCATGTCAGGAAAATAGCTGATTACATCATGAAGGAGGTTAGAGTATTTTTTCCAAAGACTGAGGGGCATTCAGGCCTCTGTTGGAGGATGAGAGAATATCTGAAACCATTCCATTTTGGATCTAAACTCTCAGTACTCGTGTCTGAAATGTTTTTGGAACCTCCAGTTGCAATCCATCTAAATGCTGTCTCAGCTAGGAGAAATGGAAAGCAGTTTTTGCTATGCTTTCAGCTTATCTGAAAGCCAAAATCCAGAAAGATTTCAATGAATTTTTTTTCATATTAGTAAAGACTGATTTGTACACGTCCAGAGGCTTGATCTCAAAAGGGTTAGGGTTAGCAGATTATGGTCTGAGCCAGTGGTTTTCAAGCCATTCTTAAAACCTCCCAGACACTATAGATTTTTGTTATCTTCCTTATTTCAAAAAGGTGAATTGAGCTAATTAGTAGAGTACCCTGTGATCTGAGTTTGGTGTGTCCAATAATGGAAATACACAGAATGTGAAGGGTAGGCTCCTGAAGTAGTTTGTGGACCCCAGTATTAAGCCTGTGTCTGACGCACAAAGACATCTGAGCAAAAGAGGCCATTCGCAACTCTGGTGGGACTCAAATTACAACCTTGGAATTCCTCCATTCACTTCGTAGAAGTCCAATGTGTTATCCATTGCGCCACTGATCCGTAAAACTGTACACTTCAAGTAGCTATTGCATGTGCAGAACTTCTTAGATTTCCAGTTTTGCACAGATACACAGTGTTCGGCATGCAAAGACTTTCACATGTGAAAAGTTTAAATGAGCACTCCATTATACAGCGTAAATAGGCACCGCTGGGATTTGAACCCAGGATCTCCTGTTTACAAGACAGGCGCTTTGACCAACTAAGCCACAGCGCCAGACACCAGCCCTAGTTCAATACTTTTGTATACAAAGTCTAAAAGAGGTAGCACGTCAGGAAAATAGCTGATTAAGTCATGAATAGGTCCCTTTGAAGTTAGAGGATTATTTCCAAAACCTGAAAGGTGGGCAGACTTCTGTTCAGGGATAAGGGAATGTCTCAAATCATTTCATTTTGGATCGAAACTCTCAATACTCATGTCACCATGCGTGACTCTGGTGGGACCCATAAACCAACAACCTTTTTAAAGCCTTCATTTGCAACCTAGAAGTCCAGATGGTGTGACCTGCAAGGACTTTTATATCTGAAAAGTTTGGAGGACTACTCCTAGAAGCCACACATTAGGCACTGCTGGGATTTGAACCCAGGATCTCCTGTTTACTAGACAGGCGCTTTGACCAACTAAGCCACAGCGCCATGCACTAGCGTTTGTATACAAAGTCTAAAAGAGGTAGCACGTCAGGAAAATAGCTGATTAAGTCATGAATAGGTCCCTTTGAAGTTAGAGGATTATTTCCAAAACCTGAAAAGTGTGCAGGCTTCTGTTCAGGGATAAGGGAATGTCTCAAATCATTTTATTTTGGATCGAATCTCTCAATACTCGTGTCTCAAATGTTTTGTGAACCGCCAGTTACAATACATGTAAACTCTGTTTCAGCTAGGAGAAATGGAAAGCATTTTTTTGCTAGGTAGGTGGCCATCAATTGACAGTAGCAGAATTTGGACAAAACCAGTGGTTTTCAGACCATTTTTGTTATCTCCCTTATTTAAAACAGGTGACTTGAGCTAATTAGTAGAGTACTCTGCAATCTGAGTTGGTTGTGTACAACAAGGTAAATAAGCAGAACAGGAACTGGAGGCTTCTGAAGTACTTTGTGGACCCCAGGTTTAAGCATATGCTTGTCCAACACAAAGACATCTGAGCAAATGAGAACATGCACGACTCTAGTGGGACTCGAACCCACAACCTTTGAATACCTCCATTTACAACCTAGAAGTCCAATGCGCTATCCATTGCGCCACAGAGCCACACAAAGTCACACTTCAAGGCACTATTGCTTGTGCAGCACTTCTTAGCTTTCCATTTTTTTTGCTGATACACGCTGTTCAGCATGTAAAGACTTTCAAATGTGAAAAGGTTAAATGAGCACTTCCAAATCCTGTGGTATAGGCTCTGCTGGGATTTAAACCCAGGATCTCCTGTTTACAAGACAGGCGCTTTGATCAACTAAGCCAAAGCGCCACTGGCCAAAATGTTTACAATTTGTTGGTATAAAAAGCCTAAAAGTAGCAGCATGTCAGGAAAATAGCTGATTACATCATGAAGGAGGTTAGAGTATTTTTTCCAAAGACTGAGGGGCATTCAGGCCTCTGTTGGAGGATGAGAGAATATCTGAAACCATTCCATTTTGGATCTAAACTCTCAGTACTCGTGTCTGAAATGTTTTTGGAACCTCCAGTTGCAATCCATCTAAATGCTGTCTCAGCTAGGAGAAATGGAAAGCAGTTTTTGCTATGCTTTCAGCTTATCTGAAAGCCAAAATCCAGAAAGATTTCAATGAATTTTTTTTCATATTAGTAAAGACTGATTTGTACACGTCCAGAGGCTTGATCTCAAAAGGGTTAGGGTTAGCAGATTATGGTCTGAGCCAGTGGTTTTCAAGCCATTCTTAAAACCTCCCAGACACTATAGATTTTTGTTATCTTCCTTATTTCAAAAAGGTGAATTGAGCTAATTAGTAGAGTACCCTGTGATCTGAGTTTGGTGTGTCCAATAATGGAAATACACAGAATGTGAAGGGTAGGCTCCTGAAGTAGTTTGTGGACCCCAGTATTAAGCCTATGTCTGACGCACAAAGACATCTGAGCAAAAGAGGCCATTCGCAACTCTGGTGGGACTCAAATTACAACCTTGGAATTCCTCCATTCACTTCGTAGAAGTCCAATGTGTTATCCATTGCGCCACTGATCCGTAAAACTGTACACTTCAAGTAGCTATTGCATGTGCAGAACTTCTTAGATTTCCAGTTTTGCACAGATACACAGTGTTCGGCATGCAAAGACATTCACATGTGAAAAGTTTAAACGAGCACTCCATTAAGCTGTGGCATAGGCACTGCTGGGATTTGAACCCAGGATCTCCTGTTTACGAGACAGGCGCTTTGACCAACTAAGCCACAGCGTCAGACACCAGCCCTAGTTCAATACTTTTGTATACAAAGTCTAAAAGAGGTAGCACGTCAGGAAAATAGCTGATTAAGTCATGAATAGGTCCCTTTGAAGTTAGAGGATTATTTCCAAAACCTGAAAGGTGGGCAGACTTCTGTTCAGGGATAAGGGAATGTCTCAAATCATTTCATTTTGGATCGAAACTCTCAATACTCATGTCACCATGCGTGACTCTGGTGGGACCCATAAACCAACAACCTTTTTAAAGCCTTCATTTGCAACCTAGAAGTCCAGATGGTGTGACCTGCAAGGACTTTTATATCTGAAAAGTTTGGAGGACTACTCCTAGAAGCCACACATTAGGCACTGCTGGGATTTGAACCCAGGATCTCCTGTTTACAAGACAGGCGCTTTGACCAACTAAGCCACAGCGCCATGCACTAACGTTTGTATACAAAGTCTAAAAGAGGTAGCACGTCAGGAAAATAGCTGATTAAGTCATGAATAGGTCCCTTTGAAGTTAGAGGATTATTTCCAAAACCTGAAAAGTCTGCAGGCTTCTGTTCAGGGATAAGGGAATGTCTCAAATCATTTTATTTTGGATCGAATCTCTCAATACTCGTGTCTCAAATGTTTTGTGAACCGCCAGTTACAATACATGTAAACTCTGTTTCAGCTAGGAGAAATGGAAAGCATTTTTTTGCTAGGTAGGTGGCCATCAATTGACAGTAGCAGAATTTGGACAAAACCAGTGGTTTTCAGACCATTTTTGTTATCTCCCTTATTTAAAACAGGTGACTTGAGCTAATTAGTAGAGTACTCTGCAATCTGAGTTGGTTGTGTACAACAAGGTAAATAAGCAGAACAGGAACTGGAGGCTTCTGAAGTACTTTGTGGACCCCAGGTTTAAGCATATGCTTGTCCAACACAAAGACATCTGAGCAAATGAGAACATGCACAACTCTAGTGGGACTCGAACCCACAACCTTTGAATACCTCCATTTACAACCTAGAAGTCCAATGCGCTATCCATTGCGCCACAGAGCCACACAAAGTCACACTTCAAGGCACTATTGCTTGTGCAGCACTTCTTAGCTTTCCATTTTTTTTGCTGATACACACTGTTCAGCATGTAAAGACTTTCAAATGTGAAAAGGTTAAATGAGCACTTCCAAATCCTGTGGTATAGGCTCTGCTGGGATTTAAACCCAGGATCTCCTGTTTACAAGACAGGCGCTTTGAACAACTAAGCCAAAGCGCCACTGGCCAAAATGTTTACAATTTGTTGGTATAAAAAGCCTAAAAGTAGCAGCATGTCAGGAAAATAGCTGATTACATCATGAAGGAGGTTAGAGTATTTTTTTCCAAAGACTGAGGGGCATTCAGGCCTCTGTTGGAGGATGAGAGAATATCTGAAACCATTCCATTTTGGATCTAAACTCTCAGTACTCGTGTCTGAAATGTTTTTGGAACCTCCAGTTGCAATCCATCTAAATGCTGTCTCAGCTAGGAGAAATGGAAAGCAGTTTTTGCTATGCTTTCAGCTTATCTGAAAGCCAAAATCCAGAAAGATTTCAATGAATTTTTTTTTCATATTCGTAAAGACTGATTTGTACACGTCCAGAGGCTTGATATCAACAATAGGTAGTAGCAGATTATGGTCTGAGCCAGTGGTTTTCAAGCCAATCTTAAAACCTCCCAGACACTATAGATTTTTGTTATCTTCCTTATTTCAAAAAGGTGAATTGAGCTAATTAGTAGAGTACCCTGTGATCTGAGTTTGGTGTGTCCAATAATGGAAATACGCAGAATGTGAAGGGTAGGCTCCTGAAGTAGTTTGTGGACCCCAGTATTAAGCCTGTGTCTGACGCACAAAGACATCTGAGCAAAAGAGGCCATTCGCAACTCTGGTGGGACTCAAATTACAACCTTGGAATTCCTCCATTCACTTCGTAGAAGTCCAATGTGTTATCCATTGCGCCACTGATCCGTAAAACTGTACACTTCAAGTAGCTATTGCATGTGCAGAACTTCTTAGATTTCCAGTTTTGCACAGATACACAGTGTTCGGCATGCAAAGACTTTCACATGTGAAAAGTTTAAATCAGCACTCCATTATACAGCGTAAATAGGCACCGCTGGGATTTGAACCCAGGATCTCCTGTTTACAAGACAGGCGCTTTGACCAACTAAGCCACAGCGCCAGACACCAGCCCTAGTTCAATACTTTTGTATACAAAGTCTAAAAGAGGTAGCACGTCAGGAAAATAGCTGATTAAGTCATGAATAGGTCCCTTTGAAGTTAGAGGATTATTTCCAAAACCTGAAAGGTGGGCAGACTTCTGTTCAGGGATAAGGGAATGTCTCAAATCATTTCATTTTGGATCGAAACTCTCAATACTCATGTCACCATGCGTGACTCTGGTGGGACCCATAAACCAACAACCTTTTTAAAGCCTTCATTTGCAACCTAGAAGTCCAGATGGTGTGACCTGCAAGGACTTTTATATCTGAAAAGTTTGGAGGACTACTCCTAGAAGCCACACATTAGGCACTGCTGGGATTTGAACCCAGGATCTCCTGTTTACTAGACAGGCGCTTTGACCAACTAAGCCACAGCGCCATGCACTAACGTTTGTATACAAAGTCTAAAAGAGGTAGCACGTCAGGAAAATAGCTGATTAAGTCATGAATAGGTCCCTTTGAAGTTAGAGGATTATTTCCAAAACCTGAAAAGTCTGCAGGCTTCTGTTCAGGGATAAGGGAATGTCTCAAATCATTTTATTTTGGATCGAATCTCTCAATACTCGTGTCTCAAATGTTTTGTGAACCGCCAGTTACAATACATGTAAACTCTGTTTCAGCTAGGAGAAATGGAAAGCATTTTTTTGCTAGGTAGGTGGCCATCAATTGACAGTAGCAGAATTTGGACAAAACCAGTGGTTTTCAGACCATTTTTGTTATCTCCCTTATTTAAAACAGGTGACTTGAGCTAATTAGTAGAGTACTCTGCAATCTGAGTTGGTTGTGTACAACAAGGTAAATAAGCAGAACAGGAACTGGAGGCTTCTGAAGTACTTTGTGGACCCCAGGTTTAAGCATATGCTTGTCCAACACAAAGACATCTGAGCAAATGAGAACATGCACGACTCTAGTGGGACTCGAACCCACAACCTTTGAATACCTCCATTTACAACCTAGAAGTCCAATGCGCTATCCATTGCGCCACAGAGCCACACAAAGTCACACTTCAAGGCACTATTGCTTGTGCAGCACTTCTTAGCTTTCCATTTTTTTTGCTGATACACGCTGTTCAGCATGTAAAGACTTTCAAATGTGAAAAGGTTAAATGAGCACTTCCAAATCCTGTGGTATAGGCTCTGCTGGGATTTAAACCCAGGATCTCCTGTTTACAAGACAGGCGCTTTGATCAACTAAGCCAAAGCGCCACTGGCCAAAATGTTTACAATTTGTTGGTATAAAAAGCCTAAAAGTAGCAGCATGTCAGGAAAATAGCTGATTACATCATGAAGGAGGTTAGAGTATTTTTTCCAAAGACTGAGGGGCATTCAGGCCTCTGTTGGAGGATGAGAGAATATCTGAAACCATTCCATTTTGGATCTAAACTCTCAGTACTCGTGTCTGAAATGTTTTTGGAACCTCCAGTTGCAATCCATCTAAATGCTGTCTCAGCTAGGAGAAATGGAAAGCAGTTTTTGCTATGCTTTCAGCTTATCTGAAAGCCAAAATCCAGAAAGATTTCAATGAATTTTTTTTCATATTAGTAAAGACTGATTTGTACACGTCCAGAGGCTTGATCTCAAAAGGGTTAGGGTTAGCAGATTATGGTCTGAGCCAGTGGTTTTCAAGCCATTCTTAAAACCTCCCAGACACTATAGATTTTTGTTATCTTCCTTATTTCAAAAAGGTGAATTGAGCTAATTAGTAGAGTACCCTGTGATCTGAGTTTGGTGTGTCCAATAATGGAAATACACAGAATGTGAAGGGTAGGCTCCTGAAGTAGTTTGTGGACCCCAGTATTAAGCCTATGTCTGACGCACAAAGACATCTGAGCAAAAGAGGCCATTCGCAACTCTGGTGGGACTCAAATTACAACCTTGGAATTCCTCCATTCACTTCGTAGAAGTCCAATGTGTTATCCATTGCGCCACTGATCCGTAAAACTGTACACTTCAAGTAGCTATTGCATGTGCAGAACTTCTTAGATTTCCAGTTTTGCACAGATACACAGTGTTCGGCATGCAAAGACATTCACATGTGAAAAGTTTAAACGAGCACTCCATTAAGCTGTGGCATAGGCACTGCTGGGATTTGAACCCAGGATCTCCTGTTTACAAGACAGGCGCTTTGACCAACTAAGCCACAGCGCCAGACACCAGCCCTAGTTCAATACTTTTGTATACAAAGTCTAAAAGAGGTAGCACGTCAGGAAAATAGCTGATTAAGTCATGAATAGGTCCCTTTGAAGTTAGAGGATTATTTCCAAAACCTGAAAGGTGGGCAGACTTCTGTTCAGGGATAAGGGAATGTCTCAAATCATTTCATTTTGGATCGAAACTCTCAATACTCATGTCACCATGCGTGACTCTGGTGGGACCCATAAACCAACAACCTTTTTAAAGCCTTCATTTGCAACCTAGAAGTCCAGATGGTGTGACCTGCAAGGACTTTTATATCTGAAAAGTTTGGAGGACTACTCCTAGAAGCCACACATTAGGCACTGCTGGGATTTGAACCCAGGATCTCCTGTTTACAAGACAGGCGCTTTGACCAACTAAGCCACAGCGCCATGCACTAACGTTTGTATACAAAGTCTAAAAGAGGTAGCACGTCAGGAAAATAGCTGATTAAGTCATGAATAGGTCCCTTTGAAGTTAGAGGATTATTTCCAAAACCTGAAAAGTCTGCAGGCTTCTGTTCAGGGATAAGGGAATGTCTCAAATCATTTTATTTTGGATCGAATCTCTCAATACTCGTGTCTCAAATGTTTTGTGAACCGCCAGTTACAATACATGTAAACTCTGTTTCAGCTAGGAGAAATGGAAAGCATTTTTTTGCTAGGTAGGTGGCCATCAATTGACAGTAGCAGAATTTGGACAAAACCAGTGGTTTTCAGACCATTTTTGTTATCTCCCTTATTTAAAACAGGTGACTTGAGCTAATTAGTAGAGTACTCTGCAATCTGAGTTGGTTGTGTACAACAAGGTAAATAAGCAGAACAGGAACTGGAGGCTTCTGAAGTACTTTGTGGACCCCAGGTTTAAGCATATGCTTGTCCAACACAAAGACATCTGAGCAAATGAGAACATGCACGACTCTAGTGGGACTCGAACCCACAACCTTTGAATACCTCCATTTACAACCTAGAAGTCCAATGCGCTATCCATTGCGCCACAGAGCCACACAAAGTCACACTTCAAGGCACTATTGCTTGTGCAGCACTTCTTAGCTTTCCATTTTTTTTGCTGATACACACTGTTCAGCATGTAAAGACTTTCAAATGTGAAAAGGTTAAATGAGCACTTCCAAATCCTGTGGTATAGGCTCTGCTGGGATTTAAACCCAGGATCTCCTGTTTACAAGACAGGCGCTTTGAACAACTAAGCCAAAGCGCCACTGGCCAAAATGTTTACAATTTGTTGGTATAAAAAGCCTAAAAGTAGCAGCATGTCAGGAAAATAGCTGATTACATCATGAAGGAGGTTAGAGTATTTTTTTCCAAAGACTGAGGGGCATTCAGGCCTCTGTTGGAGGATGAGAGAATATCTGAAACCATTCCATTTTGGATCTAAACTCTCAGTACTCGTGTCTGAAATGTTTTTGGAACCTCCAGTTGCAATCCATCTAAATGCTGTCTAAGCTAGGAGAAATGGAAAGCAGTTTTTGCTATGCTTTCAGCTTATCTGAAAGCCAAAATCCAGAAAGATTTCAATGAATTTTTTTTTCATATTCGTAAAGACTGATTTGTACACGTCCAGAGACTTGATATCAACAATAGGTAGTAGCAGATTATGGTCTGAGCCAGTGGTTTTCAAGCCAATCTTAAAACCTCCCAGACACTATAGATTTTTGTTATCTTCCTTATTTCAAAAAGGTGAATTGAGCTAATTAGTAGAGTACCCTGTGATCTGAGTTTGGTGTGTCCAATAATGGAAATACGCAGAATGTGAAGGGTAGGCTCCTGAAGTAGTTTGTGGACCCCAGTATTAAGCCTGTGTCTGACGCACAAAGACATCTGAGCAAAAGAGGCCATTCGCAACTCTGGTGGGACTCAAATTACAACCTTGGAATTCCTCCATTCACTTCGTAGAAGTCCAATGTGTTATCCATTGCGCCACTGATCCGTAAAACTGTACACTTCAAGTAGCTATTGCATGTGCAGAACTTCTTAGATTTCCAGTTTTGCACAGATACACAGTGTTCGGCATGCAAAGACTTTCACATGTGAAAAGTTTAAATCAGCACTCCATTATACAGCGTAAATAGGCACCGCTGGGATTTGAACCCAGGATCTCCTGTTTACAAGACAGGCGCTTTGACCAACTAAGCCACAGCGCCAGACACCAGCCCTAGTTCAATACTTTTGTATACAAAGTCTAAAAGAGGTAGCACGTCAGGAAAATAGCTGATTAAGTCATGAATAGGTCCCTTTGAAGTTAGAGGATTATTTCCAAAACCTGAAAAGTGTGCAGGCTTCTGTTCAGGGATAAGGGAATGTCTCAAATCATTTTATTTTGGATCGAATCTCTCAATACTCGTGTCTCAAATGTTTTGTGAACCGCCAGTTACAATACATGTAAACTCTGTTTCAGCTAGGAGAAATGGAAAGCATTTTTTTGCTAGGTAGGTGGCCATCAATTGACAGTAGCAGAAATTGGACAAAACCAGTGGTTTTCAGACCATTTTTGTTATCTCCCTTATTTAAAACAGGTGACTTGAGCTAATTAGTAGAGTACTCTGCAATCTGAGTTGGTTGTGTACAACAAGGTAAATAAGCAGAACAGGAACTGGAGGCTTCTGAAGTACTTTGTGGACCCCAGGTTTAAGCATATGCTTGTCCAACACAAAGACATCTGAGCAAATGAGAACATGCAAGACTCTAGTGGGACTCGAACCCACAACCTTTGAATACCTCCATTTACAACCTAGAAGTCCAATGCGCTATCCATTGCGCCACAGAGCCACACAAAGTCACACTTCACGGCACTATTGCTTGTGCAGCACTTCTTAGCTTTCCATTTTTTTTGCTGATACACGCTGTTCAGCATGTAAAGACTTTCAAATGTGAAAAGGTTAAATGAGCACTTCCAAATCCTGTGGTATAGGCTCTGCTGGGATTTAAACCCAGGATCTCCTGTTTACAAGACAGGCGCTTTGATCAACTAAGCCAAAGCGCCACTGGCCAAAATGTTTACAATTTGTTGGTATAAAAAGCCTAAAAGTAGCAGCATGTCAGGAAAATAGCTGATTACATCATGAAGGAGGTTAGAGTATTTTTTCCAAAGACTGAGGGGCATTCAGGCCTCTGTTGGAGGATGAGAGAATATCTGAAACCATTCCATTTTGGATCTAAACTCTCAGTACTCGTGTCTGAAATGTTTTTGGAACCTCCAGTTGCAATCCATCTAAATGCTGTCTCAGCTAGGAGAAATGGAAAGCAGTTTTTGCTATGCTTTCAGCTTATGTGAAAGCCAAAATCCAGAAAGATTTCAATGAATTTTTTTTCATATTAGTAAAGACTGATTTGTACACGTCCAGAGGCTTGATCTCAAAAGGGTTAGGGTTAGCAGATTATGGTCTGAGCCAGTGGTTTTCAAGCCATTCTTAAAACCTCCCAGACACTATAGATTTTTGTTATCTTCCTTATTTCAAAAAGGTGAATTGAGCTAATTAGTAGAGTACCCTGTGATCTGAGTTTGGTGTGTCCAATAATGGAAATACACAGAATGTGAAGGGTAGGCTCCTGAAGTAGTTTGTGGACCCCAGTATTAAGCCTGTGTCTGACGCACAAAGACATCTGAGCAAAAGAGGCCATTCGCAACTCTGGTGGGACTCAAATTACAACCTTGGAATTCCTCCATTCACTTCGTAGAAGTCCAATGTGTTATCCATTGCGCCACTGATCCGTAAAACTGTACACTTCAAGTAGCTATTGCATGTGCAGAACTTCTTAGATTTCCAGTTTTGCACAGATACACAGTGTTCGGCATGCAAAGACTTTCACATGTGAAAAGTTTAAATGAGCACTCCATTATACAGCGTAAATAGGCACCGCTGGGATTTGAACCCAGGATCTCCTGTTTACAAGACAGGCGCTTTGACCAACTAAGCCACAGCGCCAGACACCAGCCCTAGTTCAATACTTTTGTATACAAAGTCTAAAAGAGGTAGCACGTCAGGAAAATAGCTGATTAAGTCATGAATAGGTCCCTTTGAAGTTAGAGGATTATTTCCAAAACCTGAAAGGTGGGCAGACTTCTGTTCAGGGATAAGGGAATGTCTCAAATCATTTCATTTTGGATCGAAACTCTCAATACTCATGTCACCATGCGTGACTCTGGTGGGACCCATAAACCAACAACCTTTTTAAAGCCTTCATTTGCAACCTAGAAGTCCAGATGGTGTGACCTGCAAGGACTTTTATATCTGAAAAGTTTGGAGGACTACTCCTAGAAGCCACACATTAGGCACTGCTGGGATTTGAACCCAGGATCTCCTGTTTACTAGACAGGCGCTTTGACCAACTAAGCCACAGCGCCATGCACTAACGTTTGTATACAAAGTCTAAAAGAGGTAGCACGTCAGGAAAATAGCTGATTAAGTCATGAATAGGTCCCTTTGAAGTTAGAGGATTATTTCCAAAACCTGAAAAGTCTGCAGGCTTCTGTTCAGGGATAAGGGAATGTCTCAAATCATTTTATTTTGGATCGAATCTCTCAATACTCGTGTCTCAAATGTTTTGTGAACCGCCAGTTACAATACATGTAAACTCTGTTTCAGCTAGGAGAAATGGAAAGCATTTTTTTGCTAGGTAGGTGGCCATCAATTGACAGTAGCAGAATTTGGACAAAACCAGTGGTTTTCAGACCATTTTTGTTATCTCCCTTATTTAAAACAGGTGACTTGAGCTAATTAGTAGAGTACTCTGCAATCTGAGTTGGTTGTGTACAACAAGGTAAATAAGCAGAACAGGAACTGGAGGCTTCTGAAGTACTTTGTGGACCCCAGGTTTAAGCATATGCTTGTCCAACACAAAGACATCTGAGCAAATGAGAACATGCACGACTCTAGTGGGACTTGAACCCACAACCTTTGAATACCTCCATTTACAACCTAGAAGTCCAATGCGCTATCCATTGCGCCACAGAGCCACACAAAGTCACACTTCAAGGCACTATTGCTTGTGCAGCACTTCTTAGCTTTCCATTTTTTTTGCTGATACACGCTGTTCAGCATGTAAAGACTTTCAAATGTGAAAAGGTTAAATGAGCACTTCCAAATCCTGTGGTATAGGCTCTGCTGGGATTTAAACCCAGGATCTCCTGTTTACAAGACAGGCGCTTTGATCAACTAAGCCAAAGCGCCACTGGCCAAAATGTTTACAATTTGTTGGTATAAAAAGCCTAAAAGTAGCAGCATGTCAGGAAAATAGCTGATTACATCATGAAGGAGGTTAGAGTATTTTTTCCAAAGACTGAGGGGCATTCAGGCCTCTGTTGGAGGATGAGAGAATATCTGAAACCATTCCATTTTGGATCTAAACTCTCAGTACTCGTGTCTGAAATGTTTTTGGAACCTCCAGTTGCAATCCATCTAAATGCTGTCTCAGCTAGGAGAAATGGAAAGCAGTTTTTGCTATGCTTTCAGCTTATCTGAAAGCCAAAATCCAGAAAGATTTCAATGAATTTTTTTTCATATTAGTAAAGACTGATTTGTACACGTCCAGAGGCTTGATCTCAAAAGGGTTAGGGTTAGCAGATTATGGTCTGAGCCAGTGGTTTTCAAGCCATTCTTAAAACCTCCCAGACACTATAGATTTTTGTTATCTTCCTTATTTCAAAAAGGTGAATTGAGCTAATTAGTAGAGTACCCTGTGATCTGAGTTTGGTGTGTCCAATAATGGAAATACACAGAATGTGAAGGGTAGGCTCCTGAAGTAGTTTGTGGACCCCAGTATTAAGCCTATGTCTGACGCACAAAGACATCTGAGCAAAAGAGGCCATTCGCAACTCTGGTGGGACTCAAATTACAACCTTGGAATTCCTCCATTCACTTCGTAGAAGTCCAATGTGTTATCCATTGCGCCACTGATCCGTAAAACTGTACACTTCAAGTAGCTATTGCATGTGCAGAACTTCTTAGATTTCCAGTTTTGCACAGATACACAGTGTTCGGCATGCAAAGACATTCACATGTGAAAAGTTTAAACGAGCACTCCATTAAGCTGTGGCATAGGCACTGCTGGGATTTGAACCCAGGATCTCCTGTTTACGAGACAGGCGCTTTGACCAACTAAGCCACAGCGCCAGACACCAGCCCTAGTTCAATACTTTTGTATACAAAGTCTAAAAGAGGTAGCACGTCAGGAAAATAGCTGATTAAGTCATGAATAGGTCCCTTTGAAGTTAGAGGATTATTTCCAAAACCTGAAAGGTGGGCAGACTTCTGTTCAGGGATAAGGGAATGTCTCAAATCATTTCATTTTGGATCGAAACTCTCAATACTCATGTCACCATGCGTGACTCTGGTGGGACCCATAAACCAACAACCTTTTTAAAGCCTTCATTTGCAACCTAGAAGTCCAGATGGTGTGACCTGCAAGGACTTTTATATCTGAAAAGTTTGGAGGACTACTCCTAGAAGCCACACATTAGGCACTGCTGGGATTTGAACCCAGGATCTCCTGTTTACAAGACAGGCGCTTTGACCAACTAAGCCACAGCGCCATGCACTAACATTTGTATACAAAGTCTAAAAGAGGTAGCACGTCAGGAAAATAGCTGATTAAGTCATGAATAGGTCCCTTTGAAGTTAGAGGATTATTTCCAAAACCTGAAAAGTCTGCAGGCTTCTGTTCAGGGATAAGGGAATGTCTCAAATCATTTTATTTTGGATCGAATCTCTCAATACTCGTGTCTCAAATGTTTTGTGAACCGCCAGTTACAATACATGTAAACTCTGTTTCAGCTAGGAGAAATGGAAAGCATTTTTTTGCTAGGTAGGTGGCCATCAATTGACAGTAGCAGAATTTGGACAAAACCAGTGGTTTTCAGACCATTTTTGTTATCTCCCTTATTTAAAACAGGTGACTTGAGCTAATTAGTAGAGTACTCTGCAATCTGAGTTGGTTGTGTACAACAAGGTAAATAAGCAGAACAGGAACTGGAGGCTTCTGAAGTACTTTGTGGACCCCAGGTTTAAGCAAATGCTTGTCCAACACAAAGACATCTGAGCAAATGAGAACATGCACGACTCTAGTGGGACTCGAACCCACAACCTTTGAATACCTCCATTTACAACCTAGAAGTCCAATGCGCTATCCATTGCGCCACAGAGCCACACAAAGTCACACTTCAAGGCACTATTGCTTGTGCAGCACTTCTTAGCTTTCCATTTTTTTTGCTGATACACACTGTTCAGCATGTAAAGACTTTCAAATGTGAAAAGGTTAAATGAGCACTTCCAAATCCTGTGGTATAGGCTCTGCTGGGATTTAAACCCAGGATCTCCTGTTTACAAGACAGGCGCTTTGAACAACTAAGCCAAAGCGCCACTGGCCAAAATGTTTACAATTTGTTGGTATAAAAAGCCTAAAAGTAGCAGCATGTCAGGAAAATAGCTGATTACATCATGAAGGAGGTTAGAGTATTTTTTTCCAAAGACTGAGGGGCATTCAGGCCTCTGTTGGAGGATGAGAGAATATCTGAAACCATTCCATTTTGGATCTAAACTCTCAGTACTCGTGTCTGAAATGTTTTTGGAACCTCCAGTTGCAATCCATCTAAATGCTGTCTAAGCTAGGAGAAATGGAAAGCAGTTTTTGCTATGCTTTCAGCTTATCTGAAAGCCAAAATCCAGAAAGATTTCAATGAATTTTTTTTTCATATTCGTAAAGACTGATTTGTACACGTCCAGAGGCTTGATATCAACAATAGGTAGTAGCAGATTATGGTCTGAGCCAGTGGTTTTCAAGCCAATCTTAAAACCTCCCAGACACTATAGATTTTTGTTATCTTCCTTATTTCAAAAAGGTGAATTGAGCTAATTAGTAGAGTACCCTGTGATCTGAGTTTGGTGTGTCCAATAATGGAAATACGCAGAATGTGAAGGGTAGGCTCCTGAAGTAGTTTGTGGACCCCAGTATTAAGCCTGTGTCTGACGCACAAAGACATCTGAGCAAAAGAGGCCATTCGCAACTCTGGTGGGACTCAAATTACAACCTTGGAATTCCTCCATTCACTTCGTAGAAGTCCAATGTGTTATCCATTGCGCCACTGATCCGTAAAACTGTACACTTCAAGTAGCTATTGCATGTGCAGAACTTCTTAGATTTCCAGTTTTGCACAGATACACAGTGTTCGGCATGCAAAGACTTTCACATGTGAAAAGTTTAAATCAGCACTCCATTATACAGCGTAAATAGGCACCGCTGGGATTTGAACCCAGGATCTCCTGTTTACAAGACAGGCGCTTTGACCAACTAAGCCACAGCGCCAGACACCAGCCCTAGTTCAATACTTTTGTATACAAAGTCTAAAAGAGGTAGCACGTCAGGAAAATAGCTGATTAAGTCATGAATAGGTCCCTTTGAAGTTAGAGGATTATTTCCAAAACCTGAAAAGTGTGCAGGCTTCTGTTCAGGGATAAGGGAATGTCTCAAATCATTTTATTTTGGATCGAATCTCTCAATACTCGTGTCTCAAATGTTTTGTGAACCGCCAGTTACAATACATGTAAACTCTGTTTCAGCTAGGAGAAATGGAAAGCATTTTTTTGCTAGGTAGGTGGCCATCAATTGACAGTAGCAGAAATTGGACAAAACCAGTGGTTTTCAGACCATTTTTGTTATCTCCCTTATTTAAAACAGGTGACTTGAGCTAATTAGTAGAGTACTCTGCAATCTGAGTTGGTTGTGTACAACAAGGTAAATAAGCAGAACAGGAACTGGAGGCTTCTGAAGTACTTTGTGGACCCCAGGTTTAAGCATATGCTTGTCCAACACAAAGACATCTGAGCAAATGAGAACATGCAAGACTCTAGTGGGACTCGAACCCACAACCTTTGAATACCTCCATTTACAACCTAGAAGTCCAATGCGCTATCCATTGCGCCACAGAGCCACACGAAGTCACACTTCACGGCACTATTGCTTGTGCAGCACTTCTTAGCTTTCCATTTTTTTTGCTGATACACGCTGTTCAGCATGTAAAGACTTTCAAATGTGAAAAGGTTAAATGAGCACTTCCAAATCCTGTGGTATAGGCTCTGCTGGGATTTAAACCCAGGATCTCCTGTTTACAAGACAGGCGCTTTGATCAACTAAGCCAAAGCGCCACTGGCCAAAATGTTTACAATTTGTTGGTATAAAAAGCCTAAAAGTAGCAGCATGTCAGGAAAATAGCTGATTACATCATGAAGGAGGTTAGAGTATTTTTTCCAAAGACTGAGGGGCATTCAGGCCTCTGTTGGAGGATGAGAGAATATCTGAAACCATTCCATTTTGGATCTAAACTCTCAGTACTCGTGTCTGAAATGTTTTTGGAACCTCCAGTTGCAATCCATCTAAATGCTGTCTCAGCTAGGAGAAATGGAAAGCAGTTTTTGCTATGCTTTCAGCTTATCTGAAAGCCAAAATCCAGAAAGATTTCAATGAATTTTTTTTCATATTAGTAAAGACTGATTTGTACACGTCCAGAGGCTTGATCTCAAAAGGGTTAGGGTTAGCAGATTATGGTCTGAGCCAGTGGTTTTCAAGCCATTCTTAAAACCTCCCAGACACTATAGATTTTTGTTATCTTCCTTATTTCAAAAAGGTGAATTGAGCTAATTAGTAGAGTACCCTGTGATCTGAGTTTGGTGTGTCCAATAATGGAAATACACAGAATGTGAAGGGTAGGCTCCTGAAGTAGTTTGTGGACCCCAGTATTAAGCCTGTGTCTGACGCACAAAGACATCTGAGCAAAAGAGGCCATTCGCAACTCTGGTGGGACTCAAATTACAACCTTGGAATTCCTCCATTCACTTCGTAGAAGTCCAATGTGTTATCCATTGCGCCACTGATCCGTAAAACTGTACACTTCAAGTAGCTATTGCATGTGCAGAACTTCTTAGATTTCCAGTTTTGCACAGATACACAGTGTTCGGCATGCAAAGACTTTCACATGTGAAAAGTTTAAATGAGCACTCCATTATACAGCGTAAATAGGCACCGCTGGGATTTGAACCCAGGATCTCCTGTTTACAAGACAGGCGCTTTGACCAACTAAGCCACAGCGCCAGACACCAGCCCTAGTTCAATACTTTTGTATACAAAGTCTAAAAGAGGTAGCACGTCAGGAAAATAGCTGATTAAGTCATGAATAGGTCCCTTTGAAGTTAGAGGATTATTTCCAAAACCTGAAAGGTGGGCAGACTTCTGTTCAGGGATAAGGGAATGTCTCAAATCATTTCATTTTGGATCGAAACTCTCAATACTCATGTCACCATGCGTGACTCTGGTGGGACCCATAAACCAACAACCTTTTTAAAGCCTTCATTTGCAACCTAGAAGTCCAGATGGTGTGACCTGCAAGGACTTTTATATCTGAAAAGTTTGGAGGACTACTCCTAGAAGCCACACATTAGGCACTGCTGGGATTTGAACCCAGGATCTCCTGTTTACTAGACAGGCGCTTTGACCAACTAAGCCACAGCGCCATGCACTAACGTTTGTATACAAAGTCTAAAAGAGGTAGCACGTCAGGAAAATAGCTGATTAAGTCATGAATAGGTCCCTTTGAAGTTAGAGGATTATTTCCAAAACCTGAAAAGTCTGCAGGCTTCTGTTCAGGGATAAGGGAATGTCTCAAATCATTTTATTTTGGATCGAATCTCTCAATACTCGTGTCTCAAATGTTTTGTGAACCGCCAGTTACAATACATGTAAACTCTGTTTCAGCTAGGAGAAATGGAAAGCATTTTTTTGCTAGGTAGGTGGCCATCAATTGACAGTAGCAGAATTTGGACAAAACCAGTGGTTTTCAGACCATTTTTGTTATCTCCCTTATTTAAAACAGGTGACTTGAGCTAATTAGTAGAGTACTCTGCAATCTGAGTTGGTTGTGTACAACAAGGTAAATAAGCAGAACAGGAACTGGAGGCTTCTGAAGTACTTTGTGGACCCCAGGTTTAAGCATATGCTTGTCCAACACAAAGACATCTGAGCAAATGAGAACATGCACGACTCTAGTGGGACTCGAACCCACAACCTTTGAATACCTCCATTTACAACCTAGAAGTCCAATGCGCTATCCATTGCGCCACAGAGCCACACAAAGTCACACTTCAAGGCACTATTGCTTGTGCAGCACTTCTTAGCTTTCCATTTTTTTTGCTGATACACACTGTTCAGCATGTAAAGACTTTCAAATGTGAAAAGGTTAAATGAGCACTTCCAAATCCTGTGGTATAGGCTCTGCTGGGATTTAAACCCAGGATCTCCTGTTTACAAGACAGGCGCTTTGAACAACTAAGCCAAAGCGCCACTGGCCAAAATGTTTACAATTTGTTGGTATAAAAAGCCTAAAAGTAGCAGCATGTCAGGAAAATAGCTGATTACATCATGAAGGAGGTTAGAGTATTTTTTTCCAAAGACTGAGGGGCATTCAGGCCTCTGTTGGAGGATGAGAGAATATCTGAAACCATTCCATTTTGGATCTAAACTCTCAGTACTCGTGTCTGAAATGTTTTTGGAACCTCCAGTTGCAATCCATCTAAATGCTGTCTCAGCTAGGAGAAATGGAAAGCAGTTTTTGCTATGCTTTCAGCTTATCTGAAAGCCAAAATCCAGAAAGATTTCAATGAATTTTTTTTTCATATTCGTAAAGACTGATTTGTACACGTCCAGAGGCTTGATATCAACAATAGGTAGTAGCAGATTATGGTCTGAGCCAGTGGTTTTCAAGCCAATCTTAAAACCTCCCAGACACTATAGATTTTTGTTATCTTCCTTATTTCAAAAAGGTGAATTGAGCTAATTAGTAGAGTACCCTGTGATCTGAGTTTGGTGTGTCCAATAATGGAAATACGCAGAATGTGAAGGGTAGGCTCCTGAAGTAGTTTGTGGACCCCAGTATTAAGCCTGTGTCTGACGCACAAAGACATCTGAGCAAAAGAGGCCATTCGCAACTCTGGTGGGACTCAAATTACAACCTTGGAATTCCTCCATTCACTTCGTAGAAGTCCAATGTGTTATCCATTGCGCCACTGATCCGTAAAACTGTACACTTCAAGTAGCTATTGCATGTGCAGAACTTCTTAGATTTCCAGTTTTGCACAGATACACAGTGTTCGGCATGCAAAGACTTTCACATGTGAAAAGTTTAAATCAGCACTCCATTATACAGCGTAAATAGGCACCGCTGGGATTTGAACCCAGGATCTCCTGTTTACAAGACAGGCGCTTTGACCAACTAAGCCACAGCGCCAGACACCAGCCCTAGTTCAATACTTTTGTATACAAAGTCTAAAAGAGGTAGCACGTCAGGAAAATAGCTGATTAAGTCATGAATAGGTCCCTTTGAAGTTAGAGGATTATTTCCAAAACCTGAAAAGTGTGCAGGCTTCTGTTCAGGGATAAGGGAATGTCTCAAATCATTTTATTTTGGATCGAATCTCTCAATACTCGTGTCTCAAATGTTTTGTGAACCGCCAGTTACAATACATGTAAACTCTGTTTCAGCTAGGAGAAATGGAAAGCATTTTTTTGCTAGGTAGGTGGCCATCAATTGACAGTAGCAGAATTTGGACAAAACCAGTGGTTTTCAGACCATTTTTGTTATCTCCCTTATTTAAAACAGGTGACTTGAGCTAATTAGTAGAGTACTCTGCAATCTGAGTTGGTTGTGTACAACAAGGTAAATAAGCAGAACAGGAACTGGAGGCTTCTGAAGTACTTTGTGGACCCCAGGTTTAAGCATATGCTTGTCCAACACAAAGACATCTGAGCAAATGAGAACATGCACGACTCTAGTGGGACTCGAACCCACAACCTTTGAATACCTCCATTTACAACCTAGAAGTCCAATGCGCTATCCATTGCGCCACAGAGCCACACAAAGTCACACTTCAAGGCACTATTGCTTGTGCAGCACTTCTTAGCTTTCCATTTTTTTTGCTGATACACGCTGTTCAGCATGTAAAGACTTTCAAATGTGAAAAGGTTAAATGAGCACTTCCAAATCCTGTGGTATAGGCTCTGCTGGGATTTAAACCCAGGATCTCCTGTTTACAAGACAGGCGCTTTGATCAACTAAGCCAAAGCGCCACTGGCCAAAATGTTTACAATTTGTTGGTATAAAAAGCCTAAAAGTAGCAGCATGTCAGGAAAATAGCTGATTACATCATGAAGGAGGTTAGAGTATTTTTTCCAAAGACTGAGGGGCATTCAGGCCTCTGTTGGAGGATGAGAGAATATCTGAAACCATTCCATTTTGGATCTAAACTCTCAGTACTCGTGTCTGAAATGTTTTTGGAACCTCCAGTTGCAATCCATCTAAATGCTGTCTCAGCTAGGAGAAATGGAAAGCAGTTTTTGCTATGCTTTCAGCTTATCTGAAAGCCAAAATCCAGAAAGATTTCAATGAATTTTTTTTCATATTAGTAAAGACTGATTTGTACACGTCCAGAGGCTTGATCTCAAAAGGGTTAGGGTTAGCAGATTATGGTCTGAGCCAGTGGTTTTCAAGCCATTCTTAAAACCTCCCAGACACTATAGATTTTTGTTATCTTCCTTATTTCAAAAAGGTGAATTGAGCTAATTAGTAGAGTACCCTGTGATCTGAGTTTGGTGTGTCCAATAATGGAAATACACAGAATGTGAAGGGTAGGCTCCTGAAGTAGTTTGTGGACCCCAGTATTAAGCCTGTGTCTGACGCACAAAGACATCTGAGCAAAAGAGGCCATTCGCAACTCTGGTGGGACTCAAATTACAACCTTGGAATTCCTCCATTCACTTCGTAGAAGTCCAATGTGTTATCCATTGCGCCACTGATCCGTAAAACTGTACACTTCAAGTAGCTATTGCATGTGCAGAACTTCTTAGATTTCCAGTTTTGCACAGATACACAGTGTTCGGCATGCAAAGACTTTCACATGTGAAAAGTTTAAATGAGCACTCCATTATACAGCGTAAATAGGCACCGCTGGGATTTGAACCCAGGATCTCCTGTTTACAAGACAGGCGCTTTGACCAACTAAGCCACAGCGCCAGACACCAGCCCTAGTTCAATACTTTTGTATACAAAGTCTAAAAGAGGTAGCACGTCAGGAAAATAGCTGATTAAGTCATGAATAGGTCCCTTTGAAGTTAGAGGATTATTTCCAAAACCTGAAAGGTGGGCAGACTTCTGTTCAGGGATAAGGGAATGTCTCAAATCATTTCATTTTGGATCGAAACTCTCAATACTCATGTCACCATGCGTGACTCTGGTGGGACCCATAAACCAACAACCTTTTTAAAGCCTTCATTTGCAACCTAGAAGTCCAGATGGTGTGACCTGCAAGGACTTTTATATCTGAAAAGTTTGGAGGACTACTCCTAGAAGCCACACATTAGGCACTGCTGGGATTTGAACCCAGGATCTCCTGTTTACTAGACAGGCGCTTTGACCAACTAAGCCACAGCGCCATGCACTAACGTTTGTATACAAAGTCTAAAAGAGGTAGCACGTCAGGAAAATAGCTGATTAAGTCATGAATAGGTCCCTTTGAAGTTAGAGGATTATTTCCAAAACCTGAAAAGTGTGCAGGCTTCTGTTCAGGGATAAGGGAATGTCTCAAATCATTTTATTTTGGATCGAATCTCTCAATACTCGTGTCTCAAATGTTTTGTGAACCGCCAGTTACAATACATGTAAACTCTGTTTCAGCTAGGAGAAATGGAAAGCATTTTTTTGCTAGGTAGGTGGCCATCAATTGACAGTAGCAGAATTTGGACAAAACCAGTGGTTTTCAGACCATTTTTGTTATCTCCCTTATTTAAAACAGGTGACTTGAGCTAATTAGTAGAGTACTCTGCAATCTGAGTTGGTTGTGTACAACAAGGTAAATAAGCAGAACAGGAACTGGAGGCTTCTGAAGTACTTTGTGGACCCCAGGTTTAAGCATATGCTTGTCCAACACAAAGACATCTGAGCAAATGAGAACATGCACGACTCTAGTGGGACTCGAACCCACAACCTTTGAATACCTCCATTTACAACCTAGAAGTCCAATGCGCTATCCATTGCGCCACAGAGCCACACAAAGTCACACTTCAAGGCACTATTGCTTGTGCAGCACTTCTTAGCTTTCCATTTTTTTTGCTGATACACACTGTTCAGCATGTAAAGACTTTCAAATGTGAAAAGGTTAAATGAGCACTTCCAAATCCTGTGGTATAGGCTCTGCTGGGATTTAAACCCAGGATCTCCTGTTTACAAGACAGGCGCTTTGAACAACTAAGCCAAAGCGCCACTGGCCAAAATGTTTACAATTTGTTGGTATAAAAAGCCTAAAAGTAGCAGCATGTCAGGAAAATAGCTGATTACATCATGAAGGAGGTTAGAGTATTTTTTTCCAAAGACTGAGGGGCATTCAGGCCTCTGTTGGAGGATGAGAGAATATCTGAAACCATTCCATTTTGGATCTAAACTCTCAGTACTCGTGTCTGAAATGTTTTTGGAACCTCCAGTTGCAATCCATCTAAATGCTGTCTCAGCTAGGAGAAATGGAAAGCAGTTTTTGCTATGCTTTCAGCTTATCTGAAAGCCAAAATCCAGAAAGATTTCAATGAATTTTTTTTTCATATTCGTAAAGACTGATTTGTACACGTCCAGAGGCTTGATATCAACAATAGGTAGTAGCAGATTATGGTCTGAGCCAGTGGTTTTCAAGCCAATCTTAAAACCTCCCAGACACTATAGATTTTTGTTATCTTCCTTATTTCAAAAAGGTGAATTGAGCTAATTAGTAGAGTACCCTGTGATCTGAGTTTGGTGTGTCCAATAATGGAAATACGCAGAATGTGAAGGGTAGGCTCCTGAAGTAGTTTGTGGACCCCAGTATTAAGCCTGTGTCTGACGCACAAAGACATCTGAGCAAAAGAGGCCATTCGCAACTCTGGTGGGACTCAAATTACAACCTTGGAATTCCTCCATTCACTTCGTAGAAGTCCAATGTGTTATCCATTGCGCCACTGATCCGTAAAACTGTACACTTCAAGTAGCTATTGCATGTGCAGAACTTCTTAGATTTCCAGTTTTGCACAGATACACAGTGTTCGGCATGCAAAGACTTTCACATGTGAAAAGTTTAAATCAGCACTCCATTATACAGCGTAAATAGGCACCGCTGGGATTTGAACCCAGGATCTCCTGTTTACAAGACAGGCGCTTTGACCAACTAAGCCACAGCGCCAGACACCAGCCCTAGTTCAATACTTTTGTATACAAAGTCTAAAAGAGGTAGCACGTCAGGAAAATAGCTGATTAAGTCATGAATAGGTCCCTTTGAAGTTAGAGGATTATTTCCAAAACCTGAAAAGTGTGCAGGCTTCTGTTCAGGGATAAGGGAATGTCTCAAATCATTTTATTTTGGATCGAATCTCTCAATACTCGTGTCTCAAATGTTTTGTGAACCGCCAGTTACAATACATGTAAACTCTGTTTCAGCTAGGAGAAATGGAAAGCATTTTTTTGCTAGGTAGGTGGCCATCAATTGACAGTAGCAGAATTTGGACAAAACCAGTGGTTTTCAGACCATTTTTGTTATCTCCCTTATTTAAAACAGGTGACTTGAGCTAATTAGTAGAGTACTCTGCAATCTGAGTTGGTTGTGTACAACAAGGTAAATAAGCAGAACAGGAACTGGAGGCTTCTGAAGTACTTTGTGGACCCCAGGTTTAAGCATATGCTTGTCCAACACAAAGACATCTGAGCAAATGAGAACATGCACGACTCTAGTGGGACTCGAACCCACAACCTTTGAATACCTCCATTTACAACCTAGAAGTCCAATGCGCTATCCATTGCGCCACAGAGCCACACAAAGTCACACTTCAAGGCACTATTGCTTGTGCAGCACTTCTTAGCTTTCCATTTTTTTTGCTGATACACGCTGTTCAGCATGTAAAGACTTTCAAATGTGAAAAGGTTAAATGAGCACTTCCAAATCCTGTGGTATAGGCTCTGCTGGGATTTAAACCCAGGATCTCCTGTTTACAAGACAGGCGCTTTGATCAACTAAGCCAAAGCGCCACTGGCCAAAATGTTTACAATTTGTTGGTATAAAAAGCCTAAAAGTAGCAGCATGTCAGGAAAATAGCTGATTACATCATGAAGGAGGTTAGAGTATTTTTTCCAAAGACTGAGGGGCATTCAGGCCTCTGTTGGAGGATGAGAGAATATCTGAAACCATTCCATTTTGGATCTAAACTCTCAGTACTCGTGTCTGAAATGTTTTTGGAACCTCCAGTTGCAATCCATCTAAATGCTGTCTCAGCTAGGAGAAATGGAAAGCAGTTTTTGCTATGCTTTCAGCTTATCTGAAAGCCAAAATCCAGAAAGATTTCAATGAATTTTTTTTCATATTAGTAAAGACTGATTTGTACACGTCCAGAGGCTTGATCTCAAAAGGGTTAGGGTTAGCAGATTATGGTCTGAGCCAGTGGTTTTCAAGCCATTCTTAAAACCTCCCAGACACTATAGATTTTTGTTATCTTCCTTATTTCAAAAAGGTGAATTGAGCTAATTAGTAGAGTACCCTGTGATCTGAGTTTGGTGTGTCCAATAATGGAAATACACAGAATGTGAAGGGTAGGCTCCTGAAGTAGTTTGTGGACCCCAGTATTAAGCCTGTGTCTGACGCACAAAGACATCTGAGCAAAAGAGGCCATTCGCAACTCTGGTGGGACTCAAATTACAACCTTGGAATTCCTCCATTCACTTCGTAGAAGTCCAATGTGTTATCCATTGCGCCACTGATCCGTAAAACTGTACACTTCAAGTAGCTATTGCATGTGCAGAACTTCTTAGATTTCCAGTTTTGCACAGATACACAGTGTTCGGCATGCAAAGACTTTCACATGTGAAAAGTTTAAATGAGCACTCCATTATACAGCGTAAATAGGCACCGCTGGGATTTGAACCCAGGATCTCCTGTTTACAAGACAGGCGCTTTGACCAACTAAGCCACAGCGCCAGACCTAGCTCAATACTTTTGTATACAAAGTCTAAAAGAGGTAGCACGTCAGGAAAATAGCTGATTAAGTCATGAATAGGTCCCTTTGAAGTTAGAGGATTATTTCCAAAACCTGAAAGGTGGGCAGACTTCTGTTCAGGGATAAGGGAATGTCTCAAATCATTTCATTTTGGATCGAAACTCTCAACACTCATGTCACCATGCGTGACTCTGGTGGGACCCACAAAACAACAACCTTTTTAAAGCCTTCATTTGCAACCTAGAAGTCCAGATGGTGTGACCTGCAAGGACTTTTATATCTGAAAAGTTTGGAGAACTACTCCTAGAAGCCACACATTAGGCACTGCTAGGATTTGAACCCAGGATCTCCTGTTTACTAGACAGGCGCTTTGACCAACTAAGCCACAGCGCCATGCTCTACCGTTTGTATACAAAGTCTAAAAGAGGTAGCCCGTCAGGAAAATAGCTGATTAAGTCATGAATAGGTCCCTTTGAAGTTAGAGGATTATTTCCAAAACCTGAAAAGTGTGCAGGCTTCTGTTCAGGGATAAGGGAATGTCTCAAATCATTTTATTTTGGATCGAATCTCTCAATACTCGTGTCTCAAATGTTTTGTGAACCGCCAGTTACAATACATGTAAACTCTGTTTCAGCTAGGAGAAATGGAAAGCATTTTTTTGCTAGGTAGGTGGCCATCAATTGACAGTAGCAGAATTTGGACAAAACCAGTGGTTTTCAGACCATTTTTGTTATCTCCCTTATTTAAAACAGGTGACTTGAGCTAATTAGTAGAGTACTCTGCAATCTGAGTTGGTTGTGTACAACAAGGTAAATAAGCAGAACAGGAACTGGAGGCTTCTGAAGTACTTTGTGGACCCCAGGTTTAAGCATATGCTTGTCCAACACAAAGACATCTGAGCAAATGAGAACATGCACGACTCTAGTGGGACTCGAACCCACAACCTTTGAATACCTCCATTTACAACCTAGAAATCCAATGCGCTATCCATTGCGCCACAGAGCCACACAAAAAAACACTTCAAGGCACTATTGCTTGTGCAGCACTTCTTAGCTTTCCATTTTTTTTGCTGATACACACTGTTCAGCATGTAAAGACTTTCAAATGTGAAAAGGTTAAATGAGCACTTCCAAATCCTGTGGTATAGGCTCTGCTGGGATTTAAACCCAGGATCTCCTGTTTACAAGACAGGCGCTTTGAACAACTAAGCCAAAGCGCCACTGGCCAAAATGTTTACAATTTGTTGGTATAAAAAGCCTAAAAGTAGCAGCATGTCAGGAAAATAGCTGATTACATCATGAAGGAGGTTAGAGTATTTTTTTCCAAAGACTGAGGGGCATTCAGGCCTCTGTTGGAGGATGAGAGAATATCTGAAACCATTCCATTTTGGATCTAAACTCTCAGTACTCGTGTCTGAAATGTTTTTGGAACCTCCAGTTGCAATCCATCTAAATGCTGTCTCAGCTAGGAGAAATGGAAAGCAGTTTTTGCTATGCTTTCAGCTTATCTGAAAGCCAAAATCCAGAAAGATTTCAATGAATTTTTTTTTCATATTCGTAAAGACGGATTTGTACACGTCCAGAGGCTTGATATCAACAATAGGTAGTAGCAGATTATGGTCTGAGCCAGTGGTTTTCAAGCCAATCCATTAAGCTGTGGCATAGGCACTGCTGGGATTTGAACCCAGGATCTCCTGTTTACGAGACAGGCGCTTTGACCAACTAAGCCACAGCGCCAGACACCAGCCCTAGTTCAATACTTTTGTATACAAAGTCTAAAAGAGGTAGCACGTCAGGAAAATAGCTGATTAAGTCATGAAAGAGGTCCCTTTGAAGTTAGAGGGTTATTTCCAAAACCTGAAAGGTGGGCAGACTTCTGTTCAGGGATAAGGGAATGTCTCAAATCATTTCATTTTGGATCGAAACTCTCAATACTCATGTCACCATGCGTGACTCTGGTGGGACCCACAAAACAACAACCTTTTTAAAGCCTTCATTTGCAACCTAGAAGTCCAGATGGTGTGACCTGCAAGGACTTTTATATCTGAAAAGTTTGGAGAACTACTCCTAGAAGCCACACATTAGGCACTGCTAGGATTTGAACCCAGGATCTCCTGTTTACTAGACAGGCGCTTTGACCAACTAAGCCACAGCGCTTTGACCAACTAAGCCACAGCGCCATGCTCTACCGTTTGTATACAAAGTCTAAAAGAGGTAGCCCGTCAGGAAAATAGCTGATTAAGTCATGAATAGGTCCCTTTGAAGTTAGAGGATTATTTCCAAAACCTGAAAAGTGTGCAGGCTTCTGTTCAGGGATAAGGGAATGTCTCAAATCATTTTATTTTGGATCGAATCTCTCAATACTCGTGTCTCAAATGTTTTGTGAACCGCCAGTTACAATACATGTAAACTCTGTTTCAGCTAGGAGAAATGGAAAGCATTTTTTTGCTAGGTAGGTGGCCATCAATTGACAGTAGCAGAATTTGGACAAAACCAGTGGTTTTCAGACCATTTTTGTTATCTCCCTTATTTAAAACCGGTGACTTGAGCTAATTAGTAGAGTACTCTGCAATCTGAGTTGGTTGTGTACAACAAGGTAAATAAGCAGAACAGGAACTGGAGGCTTCTGAAGTACTTTGTGGACCCCAGGTTTAAGCATATGCTTGTCTAACACAAAGACATCTGAGCAAATGAGAGCATGCACGACTCTAGTGGGACTCGAACCCACAACCTTTGAATACCTCCATTTACAACCTAGAAGTCCAATGCGCTATCCATTGCGCCACAGAGCCACACAAAGTCACACTTCAAGGCACTATTGCTTGTGCAGCACTTCTTAGCTTTCCATTTTTTTTGCTGATACACGCTGTTCAGCATGTAAAGACTTTCAAATGTGAAAAGGTTAAATGAGCACTTCCAAATCCTGTGGTATAGGCTCTGCTGGGATTTAAACCCAGGATCTCCTGTTTACAAGACAGGCGCTTTGATCAACTAAGCCAAAGCGCCACTGGCCAAAATGTTTACAATTTGTTGGTATAAAAAGCCTAAAAGTAGCAGCATGTCAGGAAAATAGCTGATTACATCATGAAGGAGGTTAGAGTATTTTTTCCAAAGACTGAGGGGCATTCAGGCCTCTGTTGGAGGATGAGAGAATATCTGAAACCATTCCATTTTGGATCTAAACTCTCAGTACTCGTGTCTGAAATGTTTTTGGAACCTCCAGTTGCAATCCATCTAAATGCTGTCTCAGCTAGGAGAAATGGAAAGCAGTTTTTGCTATGCTTTCAGCTTATCTGAAAGCCAAAATCCAGAAAGATTTCAATGAATTTTTTTTCATATTAGTAAAGACTGATTTGTACACGTCCAGAGGCTTGATCTCAACAATAGGTAGTAGCAGATTATGGTCTGAGCCAGTGGTTTTCAAGCCAATCTTAAAACCTCCCAGACACTATAGATTTTTGTTATCTTCCTTATTTCAAAAAGGTGAATTGAGCTAATTAGTAGAGTACCCTGTGATCTGAGTTTGGTGTGTCCAATAATGGAAATACGCAGAATGTGAAGGGTAGGCTCCTGAAGTAGTTTGTGGACCCCAGTATTAAGCCTGTGTCTGACGCACAAAGACATCTGAGCAAAAGAGGCCATTCGCAACTCTGGTGGGACTCAAATTACAACCTTGGAATTCCTCCATTCACTTCGTAGAAGTCCAATGTGTTATCCATTGCGCCACTGATCCGTAAAACTGTACACTTCAAGTAGCTATTGCATGTGCAGAACTTCTTAGATTTCCAGTTTTGCACAGATACACAGTGTTCGGCATGCAAAGACTTTCACATGTGAAAAGTTTAAATGAGCACTCCATTATACAGCGTAAATAGGCACCGCTGGGATTTGAACCCAGGATCTCCTGTTTACAAGACAGGCGCTTTGACCAACTAAGCCACAGCGCCAGACACCAGCCCTAGTTCAATACTTTTGTATACAAAGTCTAAAAGAGGTAGCACGTCAGGAAAATAGCTGAATAAGTCATGAATAGGTCCCTTTGAAGTTAGAGGATTATTTCCAAAACCTGAAAGGTGGGCAGACTTCTGTTCAGGGATAAGGGAATGTCTCAAATCATTTCATTTTGGATCGAAACTCTCAATACTCATGTCACCATGCGTGACTCTGGTGGGACCCATAAACCAACAACCTTTTTAAAGCCTTCATTTGCAACCTAGAAGTCCAGATGGTGTGAATTGCAAGGACTTTTATATCTGAAAAGTTTGGAGGACTACTCCTAGAAGCCACACATTAGGCACTGCTGGGATTTGAACCCAGGATCTCCTGTTTACTAGACAGGCGCTTTGACCAACTAAGCCACAGCGCCATGCACTAACGTTTGTATACAAAGTCTAAAATAGGTAGCACGTCAGGAAAATAGCTGATTAAGTCATGAATAGGTCCCTTTGAAGTTAGAGGATTATTTCCAAAACCTGAAAAGTGTGCAGGCTTCTGTTCAGGGATAAGGGAATGTCTCAAATCATTTTATTTTGGATCGAATCTCTCAATACTCGTGTCTCAAATGTTTTGTGAACCGCCAGTTACAATACATGTAAACTCTGTTTCAGCTAGGAGAAATGGAAAGCATTTTTTTGCTAGGTAGGTGGCCATCAATTGACAGTAGCAGAATTTGGACAAAACCAGTGGTTTTCAGACCATTTTTGTTATCTCCCTTATTTAAAACAGGTGACTTGAGCTAATTAGTAGAGTACTCTGCAATCTGAGTTGGTTGTGTACAACAAGGTAAATAAGCAGAACAGGAACTGGAGGCTTCTGAAGTACTTTGTGGACCCCAGGTTTAAGCATATGCTTGTCCAACACAAAGACATCTGAGCAAATGAGAACATGCACGACTCTAGTGGGACTCGAACCCACAACCTTTGAATACTTCCATTTACAACCTAGAAGTCCAATGCGCTATCCATTGCGCCACAGAGCCACACAAAGTCACACTTCAAGGCACTATTGCTTGTGCAGCACTTCTTAGCTTTCCATTTTTTTTGCTGATACACGCTGTTCAGCATGTAAAGACTTTCAAATGTGAAAAGGTTAAATGAGCACTTCCAAATCCTGTGGTATAGGCTCTGCTGGGATTTAAACCCAGGATCTCCTGTTTACAAGACAGGCGCTTTGATCAACTAAGCCAAAGCGCCACTGGCCAAAATGTTTACAATTTGTTGGTATAAAAAGCCTAAAAGTAGCAGCATGTCAGGAAAATAGCTGATTACATCATGAAGGAGGTTAGAGTATTTTTTCCAAAGACTGAGGGGCATTCAGGCCTCTGTTGGAGGATGAGAGAATATCTGAAACCATTCCATTTTGGATCTAAACTCTCAGTACTCGTGTCTGAAATGTTTTTGGAACCTCCAGTTGCAATCCATCTAAATGCTGTCTCAGCTAGGAGAAATGGAAAGCAGTTTTTGCTATGCTTTCAGCTTATCTGAAAGCCAAAATCCAGAAAGATTTCAATGAATTTTTTTTCATATTAGTAAAGACTGATTTGTACACGTCCAGAGGCTTGATCTCAAAAGGGTTAGGGTTAGCAGATTATGGTCTGAGCCAGTGGTTTTCAAGCCATTCTTAAAACCTCCCAGACACTATAGATTTTTGTTATCTTCCTTATTTCAAAAAGGTGAATTGAGCTAATTAGTAGAGTACCCTGTGATCTGAGTTTGGTGTGTCCAATAATGGAAATACACAGAATGTGAAGGGTAGGCTCCTGAAGTAGTTTGTGGACCCCAGTATTAAGCCTATGTCTGACGCACAAAGACATCTGAGCAAAAGAGGCCATTCGCAACTCTGGTGGGACTCAAATTACAACCTTGGAATTCCTCCATTCACTTCGTAGAAGTCCAATGTGTTATCCATTGCGCCACTGATCCGTAAAACTGTACACTTCAAGTAGCTATTGCATGTGCAGAACTTCTTAGATTTCCAGTTTTGCACAGATACACAGTGTTCGGCATGCAAAGACATTCACATGTGAAAAGTTTAAACGAGCACTCCATTAAGCTGTGGCATAGGCACTGCTGGGATTTGAACCCAGGATCTCCTGTTTACGAGACAGGCGCTTTGACCAACTAAGCCACAGCGCCAGACACCAGCCCTAGTTCAATACTTTTGTATGCAAAGTCTAAAAGCGGTAGCACGTCAGGAAAATAGCTGATTAAGTCATGAAAGAGGTCCCTTTGAAGTTAGAGGGTTATTTCCAAAACCTGAAAGGTGGGCAGACTTCTGTTCAGGGATAAGGGAATGTCTCAAATCATTTCATTTTGGATCGAAACTCTCAATACTCATGTCACCATGCGTGACTCTGGTGGGACCCATAAAACAACAACCTTTTTAAAGCCTTCATTTGCAACCTAGAAGTCCAGATGGTGTGACCTGCAAGGACTTTTATATCTGAAAAGTTTGGAGAACTACTCCTAGAAGCCACACATTAGGCACTGCTAGGATTTGAACCCAGGATCTCCTGTTTACTAGACAGGCGCTTTGACCAACTAAGCCACAGCGCCACGCACTACCGTTTGTATACAAAGTCTAAAAGAGGTAGCACGTCAGGAAAATAGCTGATTAAGTCATGAATAGGTCCCTTTGAAGTTAGAGGATTATTTCCAAAACCTGAAAAGTGTGCAGGCTTCTGTTCAGGGATAAGGGAATGTCTCAAATCATTTTATTTTGGATCGAATCTCTCAATACTCGTGTCTCAAATGTTTTGTGAACCGCCAGTTACAATACATGTAAACTCTGTTTCAGCTAGGAGAAATGGAAAGCATTTTTTTGCTAGGTAGGTGGCCATCAATTGACAGTAGCAGAATTTGGACAAAACCAGTGGTTTTCAGACCATTTTTGTTATCTCCCTTATTTAAAACAGGTGACTTGAGCTAATTAGTAGAGTACTCTGCAATCTGAGTTGGTTGTGTACAACAAGGTAAATAAGCAGAACAGGAACTGGAGGCTTCTGAAGTACTTTGTGGACCCCAGGTTTAAGCATATGCTTGTCCAACACAAAGACATCTGAGCGAATGAGAACATGCACGACTCTAGTGGGACTCGAACCCACAACCTTTGAATACCTCCATTTACAACCTAGAAGTCCAATGCGCTATCCATTGCGCCACAGAGCCACACAAAGTCACACTTCAAGGCACTATTGCTTGTGCAGCACTTCTTAGCTTTCCATTTTTTTTGCTGATACACACTGTTCAGCATGTAAAGACTTTCAAATGTGAAAAGGTTAAATGAGCACTTCCAAATCCTGTGGTATAGGCTCTGCTGGGATTTAAACCCAGGATCTCCTGTTTACAAGACAGGCGCTTTGAACAACTAAGCCAAAGCGCCACTGGCCAAAATGTTTACAATTTGTTGGTATAAAAAGCCTAAAAGTAGCAGCATGTCAGGAAAATAGCTGATTACATCATGAAGGAGGTTAGAGTATTTTTTTCCAAAGACTGAGGGGCATTCAGGCCTCTGTTGGAGGATGAGAGAATATTTGAAACCATTCCATTTTGGATCTAAACTCTCAGTACTCGTTTCTGAAATGTTTTTGGAACCTCCAGTTGCAATCCATCTAAATGCTGTCTCAGCTAGGAGAAATGGAAAGCAGTTTTTGCTATGCTTTCAGCTTATCTGAAAGCCAAAATCCAGAAAGATTTCAATGAATTTTTTTTTCATATTCGTAAAGACGGATTTGTACACGTCCAGAGGCTTGATATCAACAATAGGTAGTAGCAGATTATGGTCTGAGCCAGTGGTTTTCAAGCCAATCTTAAAACCTCCCAGACACTATAGATTTTTGTTATCTTCCTTATTTCAAAAAGGTGAATTGAGCTAATTAGTAGAGTACCCTGTGATCTGAGTTTGGTGTGTCCAATAATGGAAATACGCAGAATGTGAAGGGTAGGCTCCTGAAGTAGTTTGTGGACCCCAGTATTAAGCCTGTGTCTGACGCACAAAGACATCTGAGCAAAAGAGGCCATTCGCAACTCTGGTGGGACTCAAATTACAACCTTGGAATTCCTCCATTCACTTCGTAGAAGTCCAATGTGTTATCCATTGCGCCACTGATCCGTAAAACTGTACACTTCAAGTAGCTATTGCATGTGCAGAACTTCTTAGATTTCCAGTTTTGCACAGATACACAGTGTTCGGCATGCAAAGACTTTCACATGTGAAAAGTTTAAACGAGCACTCCATTAAGCTGTGGCATAGGCACTGCTGGGATTTGAACCCAGGATCTCCTGTTTACGAGACAGGCGCTTTGACCAACTAAGCCACAGCGCCAGACACCAGCCCTAGTTCAATACTTTTGTATGCAAAGTCTAAAAGCGGTAGCACGTCAGGAAAATAGCTGATTAAGTCATGAAAGAGGTCCCTTTGAAGTTAGAGGGTTATTTCCAAAACCTGAAAGGTGGGCAGACTTCTGTTCAGGGATAAGGGAATGTCTCAAATCATTTCATTTTGGATCGAAACTCTCAATACTCATGTCACCATGCGTGACTCTGGTGGGACCCATAAAACAACAACCTTTTTAAAGCCTTCATTTGCAACCTAGAAGTCCAGATGGTGTGACCTGCAAGGACTTTTATATCTGAAAAGTTTGGAGAACTACTCCTAGAAGCCACACATTAGGCACTGCTAGGATTTGAACCCAGGATCTCCTGTTTACTAGACAGGCGCTTTGACCAACTAAGCCACAGCGCCACGCACTACCGTTTGTATACAAAGTCTAAAAGAGGTAGCACGTCAGGAAAATAGCTGATTAAGTCATGAATAGGTCCCTTTGAAGTTAGAGGATTATTTCCAAAACCTGAAAAGTGTGCAGGCTTCTGTTCAGGGATAAGGGAATGTCTCAAATCATTTTATTTTGGATCGAATCTCTCAATACTCGTGTCTCAAATGTTTTGTGAACCGCCAGTTACAATACATGTAAACTCTGTTTCAGCTAGGAGAAATGGAAAGCATTTTTTTGCTAGGTAGGTGGCCATCAATTGACAGTAGCAGAATTTGGACAAAACCAGTGGTTTTCAGACCATTTTTGTTATCTCCCTTATTTAAAACAGGTGACTTGAGCTAATTAGTAGAGTACTCTGCAATCTGAGTTGGTTGTGTACAACAAGGTAAATAAGCAGAACAGGAACTGGAGGCTTCTGAAGTACTTTGTGGACCCCAGGTTTAAGCATATGCTTGTCCAACACAAAGACATCTGAGCGAATGAGAACATGCACGACTCTAGTGGGACTCGAACCCACAACCTTTGAATACCTCCATTTACAACCTAGAAGTCCAATGCGCTATCCATTGCGCCACAGAGCCACACAAAGTCACACTTCAAGGCACTATTGCTTGTGCAGCACTTCTTAGCTTTCCATTTTTTTTGCTGATACACACTGTTCAGCATGTAAAGACTTTCAAATGTGAAAAGGTTAAATGAGCACTTCCAAATCCTGTGGTATAGGCTCTGCTGGGATTTAAACCCAGGATCTCCTGTTTACAAGACAGGCGCTTTGAACAACTAAGCCAAAGCGCCACTGGCCAAAATGTTTACAATTTGTTGGTATAAAAAGCCTAAAAGTAGCAGCATGTCAGGAAAATAGCTGATTACATCATGAAGGAGGTTAGAGTATTTTTTTCCAAAGACTGAGGGGCATTCAGGCCTCTGTTGGAGGATGAGAGAATATTTGAAACCATTCCATTTTGGATCTAAACTCTCAGTACTCGTGTCTGAAATGTTTTTGGAACCTCCAGTTGCAATCCATCTAAATGCTGTCTCAGCTAGGAGAAATGGAAAGCAGTTTTTGCTATGCTTTCAGCTTATCTGAAAGCCAAAATCCAGAAAGATTTCAATGAATTTTTTTTTCATATTCGTAAAGACGGATTTGTACACGTCCAGAGGCTTGATATCAACAATAGGTAGTAGCAGATTATGGTCTGAGCCAGTGGTTTTCAAGCCAATCTTAAAACCTCCCAGACACTATAGATTTTTGTTATCTTCCTTATTTCAAAAAGGTGAATTGAGCTAATTAGTAGAGTACCCTGTGATCTGAGTTTGGTGTGTCCAATAATGGAAATACGCAGAATGTGAAGGGTAGGCTCCTGAAGTAGTTTGTGGACCCCAGTATTAAGCCTGTGTCTGACGCACAAAGACATCTGAGCAAAAGAGGCCATTCGCAACTCTGGTGGGACTCAAATTACAACCTTGGAATTCCTCCATTCACTTCGTAGAAGTCCAATGTGTTATCCATTGCGCCACTGATCCGTAAAACTGTACACTTCAAGTAGCTATTGCATGTGCAGAACTTCTTAGATTTCCAGTTTTGCACAGATACAAAGTGTTCGGCATGCAAAGACTTTCACATGTGAAAAGTTTAAATGAGCACTCCATTATACAGCAGAACAGGCACCGCTGGGATTTGAACCCAGGATCTCCTGTTTACAAGACAGGCGCTTTGACCAACTAAGCCACAGCGCCAGACACCAGCCCTAGTTCAATACTTTTGTATACAAAGTCTAAAAGAGGTAGCACGTCAGGAAAATAGCTGATTAAGTCATGAATAGGTCCCTTTGAAGTTAGAGGATTATTTCCAAAACCTGAAAGGTGTGCAGACTTCTGTTCAGGGATAAGGGAATGTCTCAAATCATTTCATTTTGGATCGAAACTCTCAACACTCATGTCACCATGCGTGACTCTGGTGGGACCCACAAAACAACAACCTTTTTAAAGCCTTCATTTGCAACCTAGAAGTCCAGATGGTGTGACCTGCAAGGACTTTTATATCTGAAAAGTTTGGAGAACTACTCCTAGAAGCCACACATTAGGCACTGCTAGGATTTGAACCCAGGATCTCCTGTTTACTAGACAGGCGCTTTGACCAACTAAGCCACAGCGCCATGCTCTACCGTTTGTATACAAAGTCTAAAAGAGGTAGCCCGTCAGGAAAATAGCTGATTAAGTCATGAATAGGTCCCTTTGAAGTTAGAGGATTATTTCCAAAACCTGAAAAGTGTGCAGGCTTCTGTTCAGGGATAAGGGAATGTCTCAAATCATTTTATTTTGGATCGAATCTCTCAATACTCGTGTCTCAAATGTTTTGTGAACCGCCAGTTACAATACATGTAAACTCTGTTTCAGCTAGGAGAAATGGAAAGCATTTTTTTGCTAGGTAGGTGGCCATCAATTGACAGTAGCAGAATTTGGACAAAACCAGTGGTTTTCAGACCATTTTTGTTATCTCCCTTATTTAAAACAGGTGACTTGAGCTAATTAGTAGAGTACTCTGCAATCTGAGTTGGTTGTGTACAACAAGGTAAATAAGCAGAACAGGAACTGGAGGCTTCTGAAGTACTTTGTGGACCCCAGGTTTAAGCATATGCTTGTCCAACACAAAGACATCTGAGCGAATGAGAACATGCACGACTCTAGTGGGACTCGAACCCACAACCTTTGAATACCTCCATTTACAACCTAGAAGTCCAATGCGCTATCCATTGCGCCACAGAGCCACACAAAGTCACACTTCAAGGCACTATTGCTTGTGCAGCACTTCTTAGCTTTCCATTTTTTTTGCTGATACACACTGTTCAGCATGTAAAGACTTTCAAATGTGAAAAGGTTAAATGAGCACTTCCAAATCCTGTGGTATAGGCTCTGCTGGGATTTAAACCCAGGATCTCCTGTTTACAAGACAGGCGCTTTGATCAACTAAGCCAAAGCGCCACTGGCCAAAATGTTTACAATTTGTTGGTATAAAAAGCCTAAAAGTAGCAGCATGTCAGGAAAATAGCTGATTACATCATGAAGGAGGTTAGAGTATTTTTTCCAAAGACTGAGGGGCATTCAGGCCTCTGTTGGAGGATGAGAGAATATCTGAAACCATTCCATTTTGGATCTAAACTCTCAGTACTCGTGTCTGAAATGTTTTTGGAACCTCCAGTTGCAATCCATCTAAATGCTGTCTCAGCTAGGAGAAATGGAAAGCAGTTTTTGCTATGCTTTCAGCTTATCTGAAAGCCAAAATCCAGAAAGATTTCAATGAATTTTTTTTCATATTAGTAAAGACTGATTTGTACACGTCCAGAGGCTTGATCTCAACAATAGGTAGTAGCAGATTATGGTCTGAGCCAGTGGTTTTCAAGCCAATCTTAAAACCTCCCAGACACTATAGATTTTTGTTATCTTCCTTATTTCAAAAAGGTGAATTGAGCTAATTAGTAGAGTACCCTGTGATCTGAGTTTGGTGTGTCCAATAATGGAAATACGCAGAATGTGAAGGGTAGGCTCCTGAAGTAGTTTGTGGACCCCAGTATTAAGCCTGTGTCTGACGCACAAAGACATCTGAGCAAAAGAGGCCATTCGCAACTCTGGTGGGACTCAAATTACAACCTTGGAATTCCTCCATTCACTTCGTAGAAGTCCAATGTGTTATCCATTGCGCCACTGATCCGTAAAACTGTACACTTCAAGTAGCTATTGCATGTGCAGAACTTCTTAGATTTCCAGTTTTGCACAGATACACAGTGTTCGGCATGCAAAGACTTTCACATGTGAAAAGTTTAAATGAGCACTCCATTATACAGCAGAACAGGCACCGCTGGGATTTGAACCCAGGATCTCCTGTTTACAAGACAGGCGCTTTGACCAACTAAGCCACAGCGCCAGACACCAGCCCTAGTTCAATACTTTTGTATACAAAGTCTAAAAGAGGTAGCGCGTCAGGAAAATAGCTGATTAAGTCATGAATAGGTCCCTTTGAAGTTAGAGGATTATTTCCAAAACCTGAAAGGTGTGCAGACTTCTGTTCAGGGATAAGGGAATGTCTCAAATCATTTCATTTTGGATCGAAACTCTCAACACTCATGTCACCATGCGTGACTCTGGTGGGACCCACAAAACAACAACCTTTTTAAAGCCTTCATTTGCAACCTAGAAGTCCAGATGGTGTGACCTGCAAGGACTTTTATATCTGAAAAGTTTGGAGAACTACTCCTAGAAGCCACACATTAGGCACTGCTAGGATTTGAACCCAGGATCTCCTGTTTACTAGACAGGTGCTTTGACCAACTAAGCCACAGCGCCATGCACTACCGTTAGTATACAAAGTCTAAAAGAGGTAGCCCGTCAGGAAAATAGCTGATTAAGTCATGAATAGGTCCCTTTGAAGTTAGAGGATTATTTCCAAAACCTGAAAAGTGTGCAGGCTTCTGTTCAGGGATAAGGGAATGTCTCAAATCATTTTATTTTGGATCGAATCTCTCAATACTCGTGTCTCAAATGTTTTGTGAACCGCCAGTTACAATACATGTAAACTCTGTTTCAGCTAGGAGAAATGGAAAGCATTTTTTTGCTAGGTAGGTGGCCATCAATTGACAGTAGCAGAATTTGGACAAAACCAGTGGTTTTCAGACCATTTTTGTTATCTCCCTTATTTAAAACAGGTGACTTGAGCTAATTAGTAGAGTACTCTGCAATCTGAGTTGGTTGTGTACAACAAGGTAAATAAGCAGAACAGGAACTGGAGGCTTCTGAAGTACTTTGTGGACCCCAGGTTTAAGCATATGCTTGTCCAACACAAAGACATCTGAGCAAATGAGAGCATGCACGACTCTAGTGGGACTCGAACCCACAACCTTTGAATACCTCCATTTACAACCTAGAAGTCCAATGCGCTATCCATTGCGCCACAGAGCCACACAAAGTCACACTTCAAGGCACTATTGCTTGTGCAGCACTTCTTAGCTTTCCATTTTTTTTGCTGATACACGCTGTTCAGCATGTAAAGACTTTCAAATGTGAAAAGGTTAAATGAGCACTTCCAAATCCTGTGGTATAGGCTCTGCTGGGATTTAAACCCAGGATCTCCTGTTTACAAGACAGGCGCTTTGATCAACTAAGCCAAAGCGCCACTGGCCAAAATGTTTACAATTTGTTGGTATAAAAAGCCTAAAAGTAGCAGCATGTCAGGAAAATAGCTGATTACATCATGAAGGAGGTTAGAGTATTTTTTCCAAAGACTGAGGGGCATTCAGGCCTCTGTTGGAGGATGAGAGAATATCTGAAACCATTCCATTTTGGATCTAAACTCTCAGTACTCGTGTCTGAAATGTTTTTGGAACCTCCAGTTGCAATCCATCTAAATGCTGTCTCAGCTAGGAGAAATGGAAAGCAGTTTTTGCTATGCTTTCAGCTTATCTGAAAGCCAAAATCCAGAAAGATTTCAATGAATTTTTTTTCATATTAGTAAAGACTGATTTGTACACGTCCAGAGGCTTGATCTCAAAAGGGTTAGGGTTAGCAGATTATGGTCTGAGCCAGTGGTTTTCAAGCCATTCTTAAAACCTCCCAGACACTATAGATTTTTGTTATCTTCCTTATTTCAAAAAGGTGAATTGAGCTAATTAGTAGAGTACCCTGTGATCTGAGTTTGGTGTGTCCAATAATGGAAATACACAGAATGTGAAGGGTAGGCTCCTGAAGTAGTTTGTGGACCCCAGTATTAAGCCTATGTCTGACGCACAAAGACATCTGAGCAAAAGAGGCCATTCGCAACTCTGGTGGGACTCAAATTACAACCTTGGAATTCCTCCATTCACTTCGTAGAAGTCCAATGTGTTATCCATTGCGCCACTGATCCGTAAAACTGTACACTTCAAGTAGCTATTGCATGTGCAGAACTTCTTAGATTTCCAGTTTTGCACAGATACACAGTGTTCGGCATGCAAAGACATTCACATGTGAAAAGTTTAAACGAGCACTCCATTAAGCTGTGGCATAGGCACTGCTGGGATTTGAACCCAGGATCTCCTGTGTACGAGACAGGCGCTTTGACCAACTAAGCCACAGCGCCAGACACCAGCCCTAGTTCAATACTTTTGTATGCAAAGTCTAAAAGCGGTAGCACGTCAGGAAAATAGCTGATTAAGTCATGAAAGAGGTCCCTTTGAAGTTAGAGGGTTATTTCCAAAACCTGAAAGGTGGGCAGACTTCTGTTCAGGGATAAGGGAATGTCTCAAATCATTTCATTTTGGATCGAAACTCTCAATACTCATGTCACCATGCGTGACTCTGGTGGGACCCATAAACCAACAACCTTTTTAAAGCCTTCATTTGCAACCTAGAAGTCCAGATGGTGTGACCTGCAAGGACTTTTATATCTGAAAAGTTTGGAGAACTACTCCTAGAAGCCACACATTAGGCACTGCTAGGATTTGAACCCAGGATCTCCTGTTTACTAGACAGGCGCTTTGACCAACTAAGCCACAGCGCCATGCACTAACGTTTGTATACAAAGTCTAAAAGAGGTAGCACGTCAGGAAAATAGCTGATTAAGTCATGAATAGGTCCCTTTGAAGTTAGAGGATTATTTCCAAAACCTGAAAAGTCTGCAGGCTTCTGTTCAGGGATAAGGGAATGTCTCAAATCATTTTATTTTGGATCGAATCTCTCAATACTCGTGTCTCAAATGTTTTGTGAACCGCCAGTTACAATACATGTAAACTCTGTTTCAGCTAGGAGAAATGGAAAGCATTTTTTTGCTAGGTAGGTGGCCATCAATTGACAGTAGCAGAATTTGGACAAAACCAGTGGTTTTCAGACCATTTTTGTTATCTCCCTTACTTAAAACAGGTGACTTGAGCTAATTAGTAGAGTACCCTGCAATCTGAGTTGGTTGTGTACAACAAGGTAAATAAGCAGAACAGGAACTGGAGGCTTCTGAAGTACTTTGTGGACCCCAGGTTTAAGCATATGCTTGTCCAACACAAAGACATCTGAGCAAATGAGAACATGCACGACTCTAGTGGGACTCGAACCCACAACCTTTGAATACCTCCATTTACAACCTAGAAGTCCAATGCGCTATCCATTGCGCCACAGAGCCACACAAAGTCACACTTCAAGATTAAACGAGCACTTCCAAATCCTGTGGTATAGGCTCTGCTGGGATTTAAACCCAGGATCTCCTGTTTACAAGACAGGCGCTTTGAACAACTAAGCCAAAGCGCCACTGGCCAAAATGTTTACAATTTGTTGGTATAAAAAGCCTAAAAGTAGCAGCATGTCAGGAAAATAGCTGATTACATCATGAAGGAGGTTAGAGTATTTTTTTCCAAAGACTGAGGGGCATTCAGGCCTCTGTTGGAGGATGAGAGAATATCTGAAACCATTCCATTTTGGAACTAAACTCTCAGTACTCGTGTCTGAAATGTTTTTGGAACCTCCAGTTGCAATCCATCTAAATGCTGTCTCAGCTAGGAGAAATGGAAAGCAGTTTTTGCTATGCTTTCAGCTTATCTGAAAGCCAAAATCCAGAAAGATTTCAATGAATTTTTTTTCATATTCGTAAAGACTGATTTGTACACGTCCAGAGGCTTGATCTCAAAAGGGTTAGGGTTAGCAGATTATGGTCTGAGCCAGTGGTTTTCAAGCCATTCTTAAAACCTCCCAGACACTATAGATTTTTGTTATCTTCCTTATTTCAAAAACGTGAATTGAGCTAATTAGTAGAGTACCCTGTGATCTGAGTTTGGTGTGTCCAATAATGGAAATACACAGAATGTGAATGGTAGGCTCCTGAAGTAGTTTGTGGACCCCAGTATTAAGCCTATGTCTGACGCACAAAGACATCTGAGCAAAAGAGGCCATTCGCAACTCTGGTGGGACTCAAATTACAACCTTGGAATTCCTCCATTCACTTCGTAGAAGTCCAATGTGTTATCCATTGCGCCACTGATCCGTAAAACTGTACACTTCAAGTAGCTATTGCATGTGCAGAACTTCTTAGATTTCCAGTTTTGCACAGATACACAGTGTTCGGCATGCAAAGACTTTCACATGTGAAAAGTTTAAATGAGCACTCCATTATACAGCGGAAAAGGCACCGCTGGGATTTGAACCCAGGATCTCCTGTTTACAAGACAGGCGCTTTGACCAACTAAGCCACAGCGCCAGACACCAGCCCTAGTTCAATACTTTTGTATACAAAGTCTAAAAGAGGTAGCACGTCAGGAAAATAGCTGATTAAGTCATGAATAGGTCCCTTTGAAGTTAGAGGATTATTTCCAAAACCTGAAAGGTGGGCAGACTTCTGTTCAGGGATAAGGGAATGTCTCAAATCATTTCATTTTGGATCGAAACTCTCAATACTCATGTCACCATGCGTGACTCTGGTGGGACCCATAAACCAACAACCTTTTTAAAGCCTTCATTTGCAACCTAGAAGTCCAGATGGTGTGACCTGCAAGGACTTTTATATCTGAAAAGTTTGGAGGACTACTCCTAGAAGCCACACATTAGGCACTGCTGGGATTTGAACCCAGGATCTCCTGTTTACTAGACAGGCGCTTTGACCAACTAAGCCACAGCGCCATGCACTAACGTTTGTATACAAAGTCTAAAAGAGGTAGCACGTCAGGAAAATAGCTGATTAAGTCATGAATAGGTCCCTTTGAAGTTAGAGGATTATTTCCAAAACCTGAAAAGTGTGCAGGCTTCTGTTCAGGGATAAGGGAATGTCTCAAATCATTTTATTTTGGATCGAATCTCTCAATACTCGTGTCTCAAATGTTTTGTGAACCGCCAGTTACAATACATGTAAACTCTGTTTCAGCTAGGAGAAATGGAAAGCATTTTTTTGCTAGGTAGGTGGCCATCAATTGACAGTAGCAGAATTTGGACAAAACCAGTGGTTTTCAGACCATTTTTGTTATCTCCCTTATTTAAAACAGGTGACTTGAGCTAATTAGTAGAGTACTCTGCAATCTGAGTTGGTTGTGTACAACAAGGTAAATAAGCAGAACAGGAACTGGAGGCTTCTGAAGTACTTTGTGGACCCCAGGTTTAAGCATATGCTTGTCCAAAACAAAGACATCTGAGCAAATGAGAACATGGACGACTCTAGTGGGACTCGAACCCACAACCTTTGAATACCTCCATTTACAATCTAGAAGTCCAATGCGCTATCCATTGCGCCACAGAGCCACACAAAGCCAAACTTCAAGGCACTATTGCTTGTGCAGCACTTCTTAGCTTTCCATTTTTTTTTGCTGATACACACTGTTCAGCATGTAAAGACTTTCAAATGTGAAAAGGTTAAATGAGCACTTCCAAATCCTGTGGTATAGGCTCTGCTGGGATTTAAACCCAGGATCTCCTGTTTACAAGACAGGCGCTTTGATCAACTAAGCCAAAGCGCCACTGGCCGTAACGTTTACAATTCGTTGGTATAAAAAGCCTAAAAGTAGCAGCATGTCAGGAAAATAGCTGATTACATCATGAAGGAGGTTAGAGTATTTTTTCCAAAGACTGAGGGGCATTCAGGCCTCTGTTGGAGGGTGAGGGAATATCTGAAACCATTCCATTTTGGATCTAAACTCTCAGTACTCGTGTCTGAAATGTTTTTGGAACCTCCAGTTGCAATCCATCTAAATGCTATCTCAGCTAGGAGAAATGGAAAGCAGTTTTTGCTATGCTTTCAGCTTATCTGAAAGCCAAAATCCAGAAAGATTTCAATGAATTTTTTTTTCATATTCGTAAAGACTGATTTGTACACGTCCAGAGGCTTGATATCAACAATAGGTAGTAGCGGATTATGGTCTGAGCCAGTGGTTTTCAAGCCATTCTTAAAACCTCCCAGACACTATAGATTTTTGTTATCTTCCTTATTTCAAAAAGGTGAATTGAGCTAATTAGTAGAGTACCCTGTGATCTGAGTTTGGTGTGTCCAATAATGGAAATACGCAGAATGTGAAGGGTAGGCTCCTGAAGTAGTTTGTGGACCCCAGTATTAAGCCTATGTCTGACGCACAAAGACATCTGAGCAAAAGAGGCCATTCGCAACTATGGTGGGACTCAAATTACAACCTTGGAATTCCTCCATTCACTTCGTAGAAGTCCAATGTGTTATCCATTGCGCCACTGATCCGTAAAACTGTACACTTCAAGTAGCTATTGCATGCGCAGAACTTCTTAGATTTCCAGTTTTTCACAGACACACAGTGTTCGGCATGCAAAGACTTTCACATGTGAAAAGTTTAAATGAGCACTCCATTATACTGCGGAATAGGCACCGCTGGGATTTGAACCCAGGATCTCCTGTTTACAAGACAGGAGCTTTGACCAACTAAGCCACAGCGCCAGAGACCAGCCCTAGTTCAATACTTTTGTATACAAAGTCTAAAAGAGGTAGCACGTCAGGAAAATAGCTGATTAAGTCATGAATAGGTCCCTTTGAAGTTAGAGGATTATTTCCAAAACCTGAAAGGTGTGCAGACTTCTGTTCAGGGATAAGGGAATGTCTCAAATCATTTCATTTTGGATCGAAACTCTCAACACTCATGTCACCATGCGTGACTCTGGTGGGACCCACAAAACAACAACCTTTTTAAAGCCTTCATTTGCAACCTAGAAGTCCAGATGGTGTGACCTGCAAGGACTTTTATATCTGAAAAGTTTGGAGAACTACTCCTAGAAGCCACACATTAGGCACTGCTAGGATTTGAACCCAGGATCTCCTGTTTATTAGACAGGCGCTTTGACCAACTAAGCCACAGCGCCATGCTCTACCGTTTGTATACAAAGTCTAAAAGAGGTAGCCCGTCAGGAAAATAGCTGATTAAGTCATGAATAGGTCCCTTTGAAGTTAGAGGATTATTTCCAAAACCTGAAAAGTGTGCAGGCTTCTGTTCAGGGATAAGGGAATGTCTCAAATCATTTTATTTTGGATCGAATCTCTCAATACTCGTGTCTCAAATGTTTTGTGAACCACCAGTTACAATACATGTAAACTCTGTTTCAGCTAGGAGAAATGGAAAGCATTTTTTTGCTAGGTAGGTGGCCATCAATTGACAGTAGCAGAATTTGGACAAAACCAGTGGTTTTCAGACCATTTTTGTTATCTCCCTTATTTAAAACAGGTGACTTGAGCTAATTAGTAGAGTACCCTGCAATCTGAGTTGGTTGTGTACAACAAGGTAAATAAGCAGAACAGGAACTGGAGGCTTCTGAAGTACTTTGTGGACCCCAGGTTTAAGCATATGCTTGTCCAACACAAAGACATCTGAGCAAATGAGAACATGCACGACTCTAGTGGGACTCGAACCCACAACCTTTGAATACCTCCATTTACAACCTAGAAGTCCAATGCGCTATCCATTGCGCCACAGAGCCACACAAAGTCACACTTCAAGGCACTATCGCTTGTGCAGCACTTCTTAGCTTTCCATTTTTTTTGCTGATACACACTGTTCAGCATGTAAAGACTTTCAAATGTGAAAAGGTTAAATGAGCACTTCCAGATCCTGTGGTATAGGCTCTACTGGGACTTAAACCCAGGATCTCCTGTTTACAAGACAGGCGCTTTGAACAACTAAGCCAAAGCGCCACTGGCCAAAATGTTTACAATTTGTTGGTATAAAAAGCCTAAAAGTAGCAGCATGTCAGGAAAATAGCTGATTACATCATGAAGGAGGTTAGAGTATTTTTTTCCAAAGACTGAGGGGCATTCAGGCCTCTGTTGGAGGATGAGAGAATATCTGAAACCATTCCATTTTGGATCTAAACTCTCAGTACTCGTGTCTGAAATGTTTTTGGAACCTCCAGTTGCAATCCATCTAAATGCTGTCTCAGCTAGGAGAAATGGAAAGCAGTTTTTGCTATGCTTTCAGCTTATCTGAAAGCCAAAATCTAGAAAGATTTCAATGAATTTTTTTTCATATTCGTAAAGACTGATTTGTACACGTCCAGAGGCTTGATCTCAAAAGGGTTAGGGTTAGCAGATTATGGTCTGAGCCAGTGGTTTTCAAGCCATTCTTAAAACCTCCCAGACACTATAGATTTTTGTTATCTTCCTTATTTCAAAAAGGTGAATTGAGCTAATTAGTAGAGTACCCTGTGATCTGAGTTTGGTGTGTCCAATAATGGAAATACGCAGAATGTGAAGGGTAGGCTCCTGAAGTAGTTTGTGGACCCCAGTATTAAGCCTATGTCTGACGCACAAAGACATCTGAGCAAAAGAGGCCATTCGCAACTCTGGTGGGACTCAAATTACAACCTTGGAATTCCTCCATTCACTTCGTAGAAGTCCAATGTGTTATCCATTGCGCCACTGATCCGTAAAACTGTACACTTCAAGTAGCTATTGCATGTGCAGAACTTCTTAGATTTCCAGTTTTGCACAGATACACAGTGTTCGGCATGCAAAGACTTTCACATGTGAAAAGTTTAAATGAGCACTCCATTATACAGCGGAATAGGCACCGCTGGGATTTGAACCCAGGATCTCCTGTTTACAAGACAGGAGCTTTGACCAACTAAGCCACAGCGCCAGACACCAGCCCGAGTTCAATACTTTTGTATACAAAGTCTAAAAGAGGTAGCACGTCAGGAAAATAGCTGATTAAGTCATGAATAGGTCCCTTTGAAGTTAGAGGATTATTTCCAAAACCTGAAAGGTGGGCAGACTTCTGTTCAGGGATAAGGGAATGTCTCAAATCATTTCATTTTGGATCGAAACTCTCAATACTCATGTCACCATGCGTGACTCTGGTGGGACCCATAAACCAACAACCTTTTTAAAGCCTTCATTTGCAACCTAGAAGTCCAGATGGTGTGACCTGCAAGGACTTTTATATCTGAAAAGTTTGGAGGACTACTCCTAGAAGCCACACATTAGGCACTGCTGGGATTTGAACCCAGGATCTCCTGTTTACTAGACAGGCGCTTTGACCAACTAAGCCACAGCGCCATGCACTAACGTTTGTATACAAAGTCTAAAAGAGGTAGCACGTCAGGAAAATAGCTGATTAAGTCATGAATAGGTCCCTTTGAAGTTAGAGGATTATTTCCAAAACCTGAAAAGTCTGCAGGCTTCTGTTCAGGGATAAGGGAATGTCTCAAATCATTTTATTTTGGATCGAATCTCTCAATACTCGTGTCTCAAATGTTTTGTGAACCGCCAGTTACAATACATGTAAACTCTGTTTCAGCTAGGAGAAATGGAAAGCATTTTTTTGCTAGGTAGGTGGCCATCAATTGACAGTAGCAGAATTTGGACAAAACCAGTGGTTTTCAGACCATTTTTGTTATCTCCCTTATTTAAAACAGGTGACTTGAGCTAATTAGTAGAGTACTCTGCAATCTGAGTTGGTTGTGTACAACAAGGTAAATAAGCAGAACAGGAACTGGAGGCTTCTGAAGTACTTTGTGGACCCCAGGTTTAAGCATATGCTTGTCCAACACAAAGACATCTGAGCAAATGAGAACATGCACGACTCTAGTGGGACTCGAACCCACAACCTTTGAATACCTCCATTTACAACCTAGAAGTCCAATGTGCTATCCATTGCGCCACAGAGCCACACAAAGTCACACTTCAAGGCACTATTGCTTGTGCAGCACTTCTTAGCTTTCCATTTTTTTTGCTGATACACGCTGTTCAGCATGTAAAGACTTTCAAATGTGAAAAGGTTCAATGAGCACTTCCAAATCCTGTGGTATAGGCTCTGCTGGGATTTAAACCCAGGATCTCCTGTTTACAAGACAGGCGCTTTGATCAACTAAGCCAAAGCGCCACTGGCCAAAATGTTTACAATTTGTTGGTATAAAAAGCCTAAAAGTAGCAGCATGTCAGGAAAATAGCTGATTACATCATGAAGGAGGTTAGAGTATTTTTTTCCAAAGACTGAGGGGCATTCAGGCCTCTGTTGGAGGATGAGAGAATATCTGAAACCATTCCATTTTGGATCTAAACTCTCAGTACTCGTGTCTGAAATGTTTTTGGAACCTCCAGTTGCAATCCATCTAAATGCTGTCTCAGCTAGGAGAAATGGAAAGCAGTTTTTGCTATGCTTTCAGCTTATCTGAAAGCCAAAATCTAGAAAGATTTCAATGAATTTTTTTTCATATTCGTAAAGACTGATTTGTACACGTCCAGAGGCTTGATCTCAAAAGGGTTAGGGTTAGCAGATTATGGTCTGAGCCAGTGGTTTTCAAGCCATTCTTAAAACCTCCCAGACACTATAGATTTTTGTTATCTTCCTTATTTCAAAAAGGTGAATTGAGCTAATTAGTAGAGTACCCTGTGATCTGAGTTTGGTGTGTCCAATAATGGAAATACGCAGAATGTGAAGGGTAGGCTCCTGAAGTAGTTTGTGGACCCCAGTATTAAGCCTATGTCTGACGCACAAAGACATCTGAGCAAAAGAGGCCATTCGCAACTCTGGTGGGACTCAAATTACAACCTTGGAATTCCTCCATTCACTTCGTAGAAGTCCAATGTGTTATCCATTGCGCCACTGATCCGTAAAACTGTACACTTCAAGTAGCTATTGCATGTGCAGAACTTCTTAGATTTCCAGTTTTGCACAGATACACAGTGTTCGGCATGCAAAGACTTTCACATGTGAAAAGTTTAAATGAGCACTCCATTATACAGCGGAATAGGCACCGCTGGGATTTGAACCCAGGATCTCCTGTTTACAAGACAGGAGATTTGACCAACTAAGCCACAGCGCCAGACACCAGCCCTAGTTCAATACTTTTGTATACAAAGTCTAAAAGAGGTAGCACGTCAGGAAAATAGCTGATTAAGTCATGAATAGGTCCCTTTGAAGTTAGAGGATTATTTCCAAAACCTGAAAGGTGGGCAGACTTCTGTTCAGGGATAAGGGAATGTCTCAAATCATTTCATTTTGGATCGAAACTCTCAATACTCATGTCACCATGCGTGACTCTGGTGGGACCCATAAACCAACAACCTTTTTAAAGCCTTCATTTGCAACCTAGAAGTCCAGATGGTGTGACCTGCAAGGACTTTTATATCTGAAAAGTTTGGAGGACTACTCCTAGAAGCCACACATTAGGCACTGCTGGGATTTGAACCCAGGATCTCCTGTTTACTAGACAGGCGCTTTGACCAACTAAGCCACAGCGCCATGCACTAACGTTTGTATACAAAGTCTAAAAGAGGTAGCACGTCAGGAAAATAGCTGATTAAGTCATGAATAGGTCCCTTTGAAGTTAGAGGATTATTTCCAAAACCTGAAAAGTGTGCAGGCTTCTGTTCAGGGATAAGGGAATGTCTCAAATCATTTTATTTTGGATCGAATCTCTCAATACTCGTGTCTCAAATGTTTTGTGAACCGCCAGTTACAATACATGTAAACTCTGTTTCAGCTAGGAGAAATGGAAAGCATTTTTTTGCTAGGTAGGTGGCCATCAATTGACAGTAGCAGAATTTGGACAAAACCAGTGGTTTTCAGACCATTTTTGTTATCTCCCTTATTTAAAACAGGTGACTTGAGCTAATTAGTAGAGTACTCTGCAATCTGAGTTGGTTGTGTACAACAAGGTAAATAAGCAGAACAGGAACTGGAGGCTTCTGAAGTACTTTGTGGACCCCAGGTTTAAGCATATGCTTGTCCAAAACAAAGACATCTGAGCAAATGAGAACATGGACGACTCTAGTGGGACTCGAACCCACAACCTTTGAATACCTCCATTTACAATCTAGAAGTCCAATGCGCTATCCATTGCGCCACAGAGCCACACAAAGCCACACTTCAAGGCACTATTGCTTGTGCAGCACTTCTTAGCTTTCCATTTTTTTTTGCTGATACACACTGTTCAGCATGTAAAGACTTTCAAATGTGAAAAGGTTAAATGAGCACTTCCAAATCCTGTGGTATAGGCTCTGCTGGGATTTAAACCCAGGATCTCCTGTTTACAAGACAGGCGCTTTGACCAACTAAGCCAAAGCGCCACTGGCCGTAACGTTTACAATTCGTTGGTATAAAAAGCCTAAAAGTAGCAGCATGTCAGGAAAATAGCTGATTACATCATGAAGGAGGTTAGAGTATTTTTTCCAAAGACTGAGGGGCATTCAGGCCTCTGTTGGAGGGTGAGGGAATATCTGAAACCATTCCATTTTGGATCTAAACTCTCAGTACTCGTGTCTGAAATGTTTTTGGAACCTCCAGTTGCAATCCATCTAAATGCTATCTCAGCTAGGAGAAATGGAAAGCAGTTTTTGCTATGCTTTCAGCTTATCTGAAAGCCAAAATCCAGAAAGATTTCAATGAATTTTTTTTTCATATTCGTAAAGACTGATTTGTACACGTCCAGAGGCTTGATATCAACAATAGGTAGTAGCGGATTATGGTCTGAGCCAGTGGTTTTCAAGCCATTCTTAAAACCTCCCAGACACTATAGATTTTTGTTATCTTCCTTATTTCAAAAAGGTGAATTGAGCTAATTAGTAGAGTACCCTGTGATCTGAGTTTGGTGTGTCCAATAATGGAAATACGCAGAATGTGAAGGGTAGGCTCCTGAAGTAGTTTGTGGACCCCAGTATTAAGCCTATGTCTGACGCACAAAGACATCTGAGCAAAAGAGGCCATTCGCAACTATGGTGGGACTCAAATTACAACCTTGGAATTCCTCCATTCACTTCGTAGAAGTCCAATGTGTTATCCATTGCGCCACTGATCCGTAAAACTGTACACTTCAAGTAGCTATTGCATGCGCAGAACTTCTTAGATTTCCAGTTTTTCACAGACACACAGTGTTCGGCATGCAAAGACTTTCACATGTGAAAAGTTTAAATGAGCACTCCATTATACTGCGGAATAGGCACCGCTGGGATTTGAACCCAGGATCTCCTGTTTACAAGACAGGCGCTTTGACGAACTAAGCCACAGCGCCAGAGACCAGCCCTAGTTCAATACTTTTGTATACAAAGTCTAAAAGAGGTAGCACGTCAGGAAAATAGCTGATTAAGTCATGAATAGGTCCCTTTGAAGTTAGAGGATTATTTCCAAAACCTGAAAGGTGGGCAGACTTCTGTTCAGGGATAAGGGAATGTCTCAAATCATTTCATTTTGGATCGAAACTCTCAATACTCATGTCACCATGCGTGACTCTGGTGGGACCCATAAACCAACAACCTTTTTAAAGCCTTCATTTGCAATCTAGAAGTCCAGATGGTGTGACCTGCAAGGACTTTTATATCTGAAAAGTTTGGAGGACTACTCCTAGAAGCCACACATTAGGCACTGCTGGGATTTGAACCCAGGATCTCCTGTTTACTAGACAGGCGCTTTGACCAACTAAGCCACAGCGCCATGCACTAACGTTTGTATACAAAGTCTAAAAGAGGTAGCACGTCAGGAAAATAGCTGATTAAGTCATGAATAGGTCCCTTTGAAGTTAGAGGATTATTTCCAAAACCTGAAAAGTGTGCAGGCTTCTGTTCAGGGATAAGGGAATGTCTCAAATCATTTTATTTTGGATCGAATCTCTCAATACTCGTGTCTCAAATGTTTTGTGAACCGCCAGTTACAATACATGTAAACTCTGTTTCAGCTAGGAGAAATGGAAAGCATTTTTTTGCTAGGTAGGTGGCCATCAATTGACAGTAGCAGAATTTGGACAAAACCAGTGGTTTTCAGACCATTTTTGTTATCTCCCTTATTTAAAACAGGTGACTTGAGCTAATTAGTAGAGTACTCTGCAATCTGAGTTGGTTGTGTACAACAAGGTAAATAAGCAGAACAGGAACTGGAGGCTTCTGAAGTACTTTGTGGACCCCAGGTTTAATCATATGCTTGTCCAAAACAAAGACATCTGAGCAAATGAGAACATGGACGACTCTAGTGGGACTCGAACCCACAACCTTTGAATACCTCCATTTACAACCTAGAAGTCCAATGCGCTATCCATTGCATTTTTTTGCTAGGTAGGTGGCCATCAATTGACAGTAGCAGAATTTGGCCAAAACCAGTGGTTTTCTAAGCATTCTTGTTATCTCCCTTATTTAAATGAGCACTTCCAAATCTTGTGGCACAGGCACTCCTGGGATTTGAACCCAGGATCTCCTGTTTACGAGACAGGCTCTTTGACCAACTAAGCCACAGCGCCAAGCGCCAGGCGCCAGACACCAGCCCTAGTTCAAAACTTTTGTATACAAAGTCTAAAAGAGGTAGCACGTCAGGAAAATAACTGATTAAGTCATGAATAGGTCCCTTTGAAGTTAGAGGATTATTTCCAAAACCTGAAAGGTGGGCAGACTTCTGTTCAGGGCTAAGGGAATGTCTCAAATCATTTCATTTTGGATCAAAATTCTCAATACTCGTGTCACCACGCATGACTAGACAAGTTCTTTGACCAACTAAGCCACAGCATCAGGTACTAACATTTGTATACAAAGTCTAAAAGAGGTAGCACGTGTTGTGGCAGTTTTTTGATCAACTCTGAATAAGAGACAAATCTTAGTAAATTTGATAAATGGTTTATTTCCTTTGCAAAGGGAGCCAACAGTCGGCAGCCATCTCAATGTCTGCAGAGTGTTCACTGACACACAAAACAATCCTTTCTATTCTTATACCTCCCCTGACCTCCAAGGTCAGCACTTCTGTAATTTTCCACACACATGGTAAAAGTCGGATCACATACACAAATAACCCCATGTTTTATCCATCTTAACCCCTAGGCCCTCAGATTTAGACAGTGACCCCTAGGGTCATGGACGGGACATTATGCTTCTCTGTATGCATAATATTCTTTCATATATGGAAATATGTGTACAATAAATTCTCATGCATAATGATTAAAATGAATTTTCTTCTATGATTAAATTTTTCCACCACAATTTCCCCCTTTTTATCATTCCTTGATAAACCATAAAATAAAAAATTAAAAATATATAGATAATAGTAGTAAAAGAACAAATTCAAGTTATCACATCTTATGCTCTTCATTTCTGATTTTCGTATAAATTATCACTCTCTTGAATTTGTGAAAGAAGAAAGAAAACGCTTAGGCTGTTTTTGTGGGTAAAGTCCCTTAAACTTAGCAAGCAAAACAGTTTTTCAGTCTCTTGGGACCTTTCTAAAGGCTTCTCATTCCCAAATTTAAAAGTAGGAAAGTCACTTAATACATTTCACTATAACTTCCGCTGGTTGTATCATCATCAAATGCATCTGGAGATTCATCACCATCATTGTAAATAGACATTTTAACCATCTGGTGTGACATACTGAATTTCACCAGTCTCTGTACTGAGCTGGAAATACACTGGAAAATACATTGCAGACACATCAATATCAGTACTACTATTTCAAGGATTGGCAACACAGTAAAACATAACCAATATCCCCGTCCTTTCGGATTTGTTAACCACCCAAACCATTATTCGTCAGCTTTCTCAGGTTCTCTTACGGCCATTCTCATAAAGTTCGTTGTCATCCCGCTGATTGTCACTGTACAGTTCTCTGCGGTTTCATTCTCGTCTTTTCACAGTGACTGCTGCCTGTGATCTCACCACTCTGAAGGGTTGGTGACCTTGTGTGAACTGATAACTGCAGCTGTTGTTTAAACAGGATTTCGGCATACACTGACATCCTTTCCTTTCTGTTCCTCCTCCTCCTCGATCGCTGGTGGGACTCTCCTGCAGTGGCTCGCGTGAACCCACGTCGCCCTCTCAGCTACCTTCATGGCCGTATAAGTCGTCTGCAACAGAAAAAATCCTAGCCACCTTTTTGCCTTCCAGCTCTTCCTTCTGTAGTCCCGTATCACCACGAAATCGCTTGGCTTGATGGCGTATAAAGGAGTCTCAGCTGATTTCCCCTGAGCAGCCTTTACCTGCATACAGACCTTAGATAACAGAGAAGACATTTATTTGCAGTAATTCAACATATCATGTTCGCATATCTCTGTGGACGGAAGCTGTTGGTTACCCCCTTCCATTCCCATGAATGGTGGTCTTCCAAAAAACAATCTCAAACGGGCTCAGATTTGCTCTAGGCCTTTTCTCGTTCTCATGTACATCAATACGCATCAAGATGCGAAAATTTTCAGCGAGTGCTGTAAACCACGAATTTAGCATAATGAGCGAAAAAATTGTCGGGGGAAACAACGCTTGCCATCACCACTTGTCCAGATGCCATTTTGCATAGTGTAGCCACACTGTTCCCATCGCTGCTTTTCTGGCCTTGAGTCGAAAGACTGCATAGTCTGTAAAGAAGACAAAGCTTTCATGTTCATTTCAGATACTAAAAGACATTCTGGTTCTTTTGTCTGCTGCGCTGTCGTGGCCTTCGCAGCAGCATCTGCTCTCACATTTCCTGTTGAAATAAAATCTGTTGTTAGTATGCGCTGCGCATTTACAGATAGCAACCTGGCCAGGCAAGAGAATTGCATCTAGCAGATTAGACACAAGTGAAGCATTTGGAATTGGCCGCCCATCAGATTTTAATAAATTTTCTGTGTTTCCACAGCGCCCCAAAATCATGCGCAACTCCGAACGCATAACACGAATCTGTGTAGATTGTAACACTTTTACCCTCCATCAGCTTGCATGCTTCTGTCAGGGCTACGAGCTCCAGTTCTAACCATATTGAAAATATCCTATAAAATGAAAGACAAATCCATATTTCATATCTGGAAGCCGGGCTAAGTGAGCAAGCACTGTTACTGCACTCCTGTCATATTAGGGATGTGTGATACCGCCAAAATCCAAAACACCCGATAACTTGTCGCTATCAAGTGTTTAGCGACACATCACACATCCCTAGGCCAGACCCTCAGTCACTCCTCAGAGACCAGATACCCACTTTAGAAAACATACATGAAGAAACAGCAAAAATAAGTAAGATAGATACTAATCCATGTAAGCACTTTAACTTTGTACTATAAGGCATCATCAATTTCTTTAAGGCTGTTTTAAAACAATCTGTATTTTGAAAAGCATTCATAAATTCCGTCCGAAAATCTATTTTTCACAACATTAATATTTGGGGCTATTTCTCTCTTGTTTTAACTTACTTGTCACATTATTCCTCTATCAAATAGTTATTCTGCAGATGCACCACATGATCATTATTGTTTTAGTACCATTTATCTCTACTGCTCTCCAGAAACCCAAAATATTATATTACTCATATCTCAATCCCAGTCACACAGAAGGCCTTATAGTCTTGCTTTTTTAACAATAATTGTAGTTCTCTATATAAATCAAATGTCATGACTATTTTAATGGATAAAAATAAAACTTTTCCTTTTGAAAGTTATCCTTTTGGTCGCCCTCCTGCCTTTCATAAATATGAGGGAGTCTCTGGATAGTTTAAATAGTGACTTCAGCCAATTTGTCACTTTGTCTCTGCCGTCAAGTCTATAACATTTACGTTTACCATTTTAAGATAAATACACTAATCCAGAGAGTAATTCAAATCAGCATCATGAATGACAAAAGTAGTCATAATTACCAGTCACAGACAGAGCTGGATACCCAATCCACTTAAAGCTCGTCCCATGTTCTGGATCATCTTTTCATCAGTTTCCTTCAGAAGTATAAGCTTCTTTAAAGTTTGTCATTTCACTTAACCCATCTGTAATGGTACACACTCATTCCAGAGGTTAATGACACCATACACAATAAACACATAAATATGAATTGCTCATTTTCAAATTTTCCTTTTAGTTTAAACTCTATAAATTATTTAAACCTAGCTTTTACATGGTCTCTTAACCAATTTCAAATCTCGTCTGTTCACTATTAATTTGTCTTTACACAAGTCATCTGGTTTGTTTTGGTTCCGATATCATTGCTTTTGTTTTGTTTCAGCTTTATCAGGGCGATAACAGACACAGTACAATCCCTGCTTCCACTCAAGCAGTCTCTCTCTCTTCCTGTAACAGCCTCTTAAGACTTTAACTCAGGCAAACTATAATATTAAATTCATTGACCTTTAATCCTTCACAACGTTTAGAAATTTAAACGTTTAACTTTTCAAATTTGAGCTTTAGTTTAAATACCTTTTGTTATCCAGACCTTCTCTTTAAACTTCAAAAGCTGTCCTCATCTTTAGTCGCCACCATGTCCCATGTCATATCTAATGAACTGCAGGAGTAAAACTCATAATAACATTAGTTCCTGATCACACAGTTTTACTTATACCAATTAATACATTTTGTTCTGGTATCCACAAAAGTTAATGACAATCCCCTTGAAAGCCCTTTCCCACTCTTTTCCTCAGGGTGTTCCCTGACATTCAAAAACAAGCTATTCACTGAATGCGTTTTTTTGGGGTGAGTGGTATGGAGGAACATTTCTTGGGTAGACTGCTGGATATCTCACAGCTCTCCCCTGATGATGCTGCTGGCCTCACAGACATCTGCTTCACACACATACACACCTCACATAAAACACCCCCCTTTAGGAGGTGCCCAGTGGCGGCGGTGACCCCCTGCCTTAGGTTGCCCCCCATCTGGCCAAAAGAGGATCTTACCCGTCTCTGGGAAATCACCTCATGCCCACTGGTAACCACTCTTGCAATTACGAGATCTTTGACCATTTCCTTCAACAGGATCAGATGTTTTCTGGAGCTTTTGGGAAAGTGCGTTCAAGAGTCACCAGAGCCATTTGGTCTGAATCCTATTGGTAAAACATGGAGACAGGTTAACTACAGCACAATTTAATCACTAAAATCCATCATACCTCTTCAGAGCCGCAACATATCAGTGCGTAGATTATACTCAGTGAATTTAGCCATAACAACTGTCCATTCAATTTAATGTTCGACCTCTATAACCAAAGCCATCGTTTCTGTACATGGTGGAGGCTAAGATCAGACAAAGATGTTACTGGTCATGGAATAAATTAGTCAAAAAAATTCAGTTCATTTGAAGTCTATATTTTAAAAACATCACATTTTGTTTTACCTGAAATATTTATCATTGCCCTCTTAACGGCAATCCTTTCTTTTAACAAATCATTGTCTAGTATGTTCAACTGATGCCCTGTGCTTTTACTTCAAATATCTTATCACCTATGACACAGGCTCAGATATCAGCTTTGAGCTGGTTTCAAATGAGAGAGAGACTCTGAGGCATTCCGGACTTGTACACTGCATTTTCATAAACTTTTCACCCCTCACTCTAGCTCAGTGTAAGACTTGGCTAGAAATTAAATTTGTTTTCAAATAAACATCAGACATTATCCTTTTAACTCTATCCTTAACCAGAAATGACATTTTCAAATAACCATAATTTTATATTTGTCTTTTGCCCACACAATGAACTTAGAAACTACAAATTTCCACTCAGATTGAGTCTCTGTTATACCTGCAAGTTAGGCCACAGCACCAGAAATGACATGGTGGGGCCGGATTCAGATAAGCAAATTGTTTTATTGCAGTTCAGCACAAGCTTATCTTTTGAAACCAAAACATCAGCTTCTAGGGTTTTCAACATATTAACACCAATTATCTTACCTATAGTGTTTTTTAACAACCCAACATTCAGTCCAATGAACATTATCAGAATTTTCCAAGAGTTAGAGGAACAGGAACAACTTTCTCATAAATTTGTCATTTAAACCCTCTACGTCACTATTTTTGCAACTCACGTTTTATCGTCATTGTCTTTGATTCAAAAATAATTATTTAAGACTTCAATTTATTGACCTTATTGTTATCTCATTAGTTTCTTAGACAGAGTGTAAGTCTCTTCTTTGTTTCTTGGTTTTTACTTGGTTTCGTCTACAAAATCTAGCTAAGTGGCCCGATCTGACACAATTTCTACACCTTATGGGTGAGCGGACACAGTTACGTGCAAAGTGGCCCTGCTGACCACAATTGAAACACTCTCGGTCATTCTGGCATGTTTCAGTCTGGTTCCCAGTCTGTAAGGCGGTGCCTAAAGCGGCAGACACTTGGACAGTCTGAGAAGAGAGCTCGGGGTCCAATAAAACAGACAATGGCTTGCAATTCATGGCTCTATCTGCTTTTTCAAAAACATCACTTTTAGTTACCCAATTGTATATCTCAGTTACTTCTGGGATTTTTCCGCTGGGGGTTAATGGCACACCACCCATTTTACAAAAAAAATGAATAAACACAAACAGCTAGAAATTTGAATTTCTCTGGTTCTCTCTTTGTTTGTAGCCAGTCAAGTTGCTGATTAACTTTCCAATTAGAATTAAAACCTTTTCTGCCCATTTCCTTAATAAGTCCTGCTTTATCCGGACTGATCAAGTTACTGATCATGTCACTCAAATTGTTAGCCATAATTTAGTCAAAGTTCATACTCACCTGAAATTATACCAGCAGAGATGGAGGCGGTGATCTTTAAACAACACAGCTGTGGCTTCTGCGATGAGAAAACATTTTCCTTTCCCTGTTATCTGCCTCTTCCACCCAACATTTCACTGTTTATTCGCATTTCTCACACATGTTTCCCACAACAGCCCTTCGATTTATCTCCCCTCTTCAACTGACTCTTTCACCACTTTCAGTCTGGTGACACTCACCGTTCCCTCGTTTGGGAAATCACGATATTTAATTAACTTCTCTATACCTTGCATGCATTTTTAGCCATATAATTTTTCTCATTTGACAAAATACCGGTGTATCATATTCAGCTAGCTTGCTCTGAGATTTTCCCATGCTGGCAGTCTGTCTCTGTGGCCGTTCGCGCGCGCGCTAATAATCTGTCGGACGTCTCCCTTCAGATCTGATCCTTCACCCAGGACCAGTAAGTTGGGCACTCGCAATAGCGCCCTATTTCTACTCTTTTTAACCCAAGATAGACGGGCGGACGCTCGCAATAGCGTCCTTTAATTAATACCCCACGTGATTTCAGCCTTTTTTTCTACCTCGTAAAAAGCATCAATTCACGCCGCTTAGCACACATGATTTCAGTCTTTTTTTCTACCTCGTACAAAACCAATCACACTGCTTTCGCCACAGAGTCAGGCTCCACTATGGTTTATCCCCCCAATTTTCAATTCAACCAAATTCTATTTCTCAAAAAATTCTTCCCTGAATTTTTAAGTTTGTCTCTTACCAGAAGCGGCCCGCCACCTCGGGTTCGTTTTCTCTGATTCCAGTGGTTGGACCCTCCGGACCCCCCTGAGCGGTCGGCCCCTCTCCCTCAATCTGTCGGGCTGTGACTCTAACGTCCAGGATGATCAGTCACCGTCCGCTCCCGGGGTCCAGAAAGCACATCCAAGGAATCCCACTCTTCTGACACCAAAATGTTGTGGCAGTTTTTTGATCAACTCTGAATAAGAGACGAATCTTAGTAAATTTAATAAATGGTTTATTTCCTTTGCAAAGGCAGCCAACAGTCGGCAGCCATCTCAATGTCTGCAGAGTGTTCACTGACACACAAAACAATCCTTTCCATTCTTATACCTCCCCTGACCTCCAAGGTCAGCACTAGCTTCTTCTGTAATTTTCCACACACATGGTAAAAGTCGGATCACATACACAAATAACCCCATGTTTTATCCATCTTAACCCCTAGGCCCTCAGATTTAGACAGTGACCCCTAGGGTCATGGACGGGACATTATGCTTCTCTGTATGCATAATATTCTTTCATATATGGAAATATGTGTACAATAAATTCTCATGCATAATGATTAAAATGAATTTCCTTCTATGATTAAATTTTTCCACCACACACGTCAGGAAAAGTCATGAATAGGTCCCTTTGAAGTTAGAGGATTATTTCCAAAACCTGAAAAGTGTGCAGGCTTCTGTTCAGGGATAAGGGAATGTCTCAAATCATTTTATCGTTTTGTGAACCTCCAGTTACAATACATGTAAACTCTGTTTCAGCTAGGAGAAATGGAAAGCATTTTTTTACTAGGTAGGTGGCCATCAATTGACAGTAGCAGATTTTGGACAAAACCAGTGGTTTTCAGACCATTTTTGTTATCTCCCTTATTCATTGACTTGAGCTAACTAGTAGAGTACTCTGCAATCTGAGTTGGGTGTGTACAACAAGGTAAATAAGCAGAACAGGAACTGGAGGCTTCTGAAGAGCTTTGTGGACCCCAGGTTTAAGCATATACTTGTCCAACACAAAGACATCTGAGCAAAAGAAGCTATGCACGACTCTGGTGGGACTCAAACCCACTACCTTTAAACACCTCCATTCACAACCTAGAAGTCCAATGCGCTATCCATTGCGCCAGAGAGCCACAAAAAGCTACACTTCAAGGCACTATTGCTTGTGCAGCACTTCTTAGATTTACATTTTTTTTGGCTAATACACACTGTTCAGCATGTAAAGCCTTTCAAATGTGAAAAGGTTAAATTTGCACTTCCAAATCCTGTGGCATATACACAGCTGAGATTTGAACTCAGGATCTCCTGTTTACAAGACAGGTGCTTTGACCAACAAAGCCACAGCACCACTGGCTGAAATTTTTACAGTTCGTTGGTATAAAAAGTCTAAATGTAGCAGCACGTCAGGAAAATCATGAAGGAGGTTAGAGGTTTTTTTTCAAAGACTGAGGGGCATTCAGGCCTCTGTTGGAGGATGAGGGAATATCTGAAACCATTCCATTTTGGATCTAAACTCTCAGTACTCATGTCTGAAATGTTTTTGGAACCTCCAGTTGCAATCCATCTAAATGCTATCTCAGCTAGGAGAAATGGAAAGCAATTTTTGCTATGCTTTCAGCTTATGTGAAAGCCAAAATCCAGAAAGATTTCCATGAATTTTTTTGTTCATATTCGTAAAGACTGATTTGTACACATGTCCAGAGGCTTGATCTCAACAATAGGTAGTAGCAGATTATGGTCTGAGCCAGTGGTTTTTAAGCCATTCTTAAAACCTCCCAGACACTATAGATTTTTGTTATCTTCCTTATTTCAAAAAGGTGAATTGAGCCAATTAGTAGAGTACCCTGTGATCTGAGTTTGGTGTGTCCAATAATGGAAATACGCAGAATGTGAAGGGTAGGCTCCTGAAGTACTTTGTGGACCCCAGTATTATGTCTATGTCTGACTCACAAAGACATCTGAGCAAAAGAGGCCATTCGCAACTCTGGTGGGACTCAAAAGCACAACCTTGGAACGCCTCCATTCACATCCTAGAAGTCCAATGTGTTATCCATTGCGCCACATATCCATAAAACTGCACACTTCAAGGAACTATTGCTTGTGCAGCACTTCTTAGCTTTCCATTTTTTTTTTGCTGATACACACTGTTCAGCATGTAAAGACTTTCAAATGTGAAAAGGTTAAATGAGCACTTCCAAATCCTGTGGCATAGGCTCTGCTGGGATTTAAACCCAGGATATCCTGTTTACAAGACAGGCACTTTGACCAACTAAGCCACAGCACCATTGGGCAAAATGTTTACAATTCGTTGGTACACAGTAAAATCGACAGTGTAAAAATTGCAGTGTTAAAAGTTATTAATTCCCAAAGAGTTAAATTAACAATCTACAGTGTTAAAGAGTACTCCTCTTCAGTGTAAAGCCACAGCCCACTGGCCAAAATGTTTACAATTCGTTGGTACACAGTAAAATCGACAGTGTAAAAATTGCAGTGTTAATAGGTAAATTAACAATCTACAGTGTTAAAGAGTACTCCTCTTCAGTGTAATTATGGGGTGCTACATAGTGTAATTTCATTTTTACACTGAAAGACTGAAAAAACTGAAAAAAACGCGCCGAATAGTCTTGACTCCACCCTTCGATGGCTGCTGCCTCGCAAGACAATGCATTTTATCTTCATGCGACCGAGACGGTAGGTTGGATTGCTTTTCTCTTTCTAAAATTAAATAGTAAATACATTTGTTAACATTTTTAGACAAATATGGTGGTGAACACATTTAGAAATGATTAACTGCGCGTTTTTGTCAGGATTAAGGAAGCTCGTCAAGTTCATGAGATGCCGAGATGTACAGAAGAATGTTAAAGTTTCTCATGCCGATTTGATTTCCTGGATGAAGGTGATTTTACGTTTAAAATAAATTTGTTGGAATGTGTTTACAATTTGTTATATATACTTTTAGCTTCTTTCAATTTGGTGTAAGAATCGGTTTTACTGCTAAGACAAAAGCTGAAGATCCAACCCCCTGCAATAGAACAATAAAACTCACTAATCTGGAGAGAAGATCTCACAGAAAGAGTGTAGGACATCGGCCTGCCCAAACCTTCTCCCCCTCTCCCTCACCGACTCCCTTCCCTCTGATTCAAGTCACAGAATGCAAATATACCACAGGTGATGTATCTTGTTAATCTATTGTTTTTCCCCTTTCATGTATGGTATCTTTTTTAAGGTCTCAGTGTGATTGGTAAAATGGTCTCAACTTCACTGCTGTCACTGGTAGGATGAGAAAGATTGAAACTTATGAGAATTCTGTTCTCCTTTTGAGTGGTCTCAGAAGATATCTGATCCTCTCCCCTGAAACCAGGTGTTTGTGTTGCAGATATTTACAACCCTTTTGTTCTGGTCTGGGTATTTAAGGAAGGGTGGCAGAGCTGCCATTTGGGAACATTCTGTAGCCAGAGCCCCCATGCAGTGCTGTGTCAGTGTCCGAGAGGCACTCACACACACTGTATGTACAGTGCCAGATATAATGACTCTTTGAAACTATTTTCATATTACTTTGTAATTGTATTTTATATTTTTATGCTGAAAGTTGTGTACCATGGATTCGTGTTTAATTATTTTTATGTAAGTTCTGTCTGGCCAAAATAAATGTTAATCTTGATTTATCTTGTATTATTCTGAAATCATTATTCTAGTATGGATCAATGTGGAGTCCTTTATTTCCACAAATCTTTGGCCAGAATAGATCAAACCGAGGACCCCATGACTGAAGCATCCGATTTCTGACTATTACTGTATTAGCACGTTGCAGCTCTCGTGTCTATTAATCAAATTACACTTTTTGTTGAGTAAGCAGGTGCGACCACTTCAAGGTAAAATATTCACTCTGCAGTCCTCTGACTAATATCAGAACTGGCCAGTTTGTGTTCGTGAACGCGCGAATCGCGACGCGTCTGTTTCTGTGCGATATCGGGTCCCTTGACGAACGAATATTTGAAAATAAGAGATACTAAGAAAAATCAACGATCCAAATTAAATCACAACGAATCATCAGCTGTTAAATTACAAACATAACAAATTGAACGAAGTCACATAAAATTGGAGTCAGATCACTTTATTCATGGAGTCAGATTTAAAATTAGATGTTAATAAATTAAGTGAATTTAACAGAAATGCTGAAAAGGCTTACACGCAGAATCCTTCAACCAAGCCGTTAGATTCCGATTTTGGGCTAACGGATGGACCTTACAAAGTGGTGACCCGGACCTCCGTGATCTCCAGGTTGCAAGTGCCTTTTCAGCGAAATATTGGGATTGCAACAAGCAAGAGGTTTGATTTCCATCTCTTTCTTCAGCTGTTATGGTAAGTCCATTCTTATTTGCCTTTTAGAAATGTTGGGAGTATATACTGAATACCGCGACAGGGCTTGAGAATTAGACAACCACATTGCTTATCAGGGACATGAAAGCAGCAGTGTAGAGTAGAAATAATATCCCTTGCTTTAAATTTCTCCTTGTTTGCCTACGCAGCAAGAGAGGAAACCTAAACTGGAATAACATCATCCAAATTTTATTTTAGTACTCAAAAGAGGCAAATTAAAAAAATTAAAACCTAAAGTCTGAGGAAAAATGTCCAGTTACATTTGTTTATTTGCGTTGCTTTAACAACGTTGCCACACGGAAAAAGAGCAAATGGTCACGCTAACTTGTTAATGAAATCTTGTGATTAGATGAGCTAAAACATATCAATGAAAATATCTCACTGGAATCCTTTGTGTGTAAAATGTGAAGGTGGACAAAATTGGTTCAGGGCTGATGTCACAATTATAAATGTCTTATAAAATATAACGTTTTACCTTGGTCTTATTTCAGACCTTGCAATCGCTACACTTTTGTGTGTTTATTAGTGTCTCAAAAGAGACTGAGACAATTAACAGACCAAAAGTAATCTTTTGGCTCTCCCTCAGACCCGTGTTTGTCAAACCTTTCTTTTCATATGCAAATAGATTCTCTAAAGAATTCAATTGATAATATATCAGCCCAAAACAAGAAAATTGTGCCCAATTCTATATTGTAGTCACGAAAATCTTTAAATTGAGCAATTGATTTGACCTGTGCTCTCAGTGTTTGCAGTTTATTGAATGTCCACAGCAACTAAGTTTATAACTGGTTTCCAGTTTGGTCTTGTTGCTGTGCACACAATGCACATGCCAGCACATCTGTAGCTTCAGGGCCAATCAAAGGTGTGCCTTCTAAAAGATCAGTGAGATGATAACAAGTCATTCTGGACAAATTACTCAGCAGAGACCCTCTTGAGACCAACAAATAAAATGTTTAATTTATACTATATTTATAGTATAGAATATGATTTATCTTATGATCACATTATAATGTAGATTATATCATAATGGCCACAAATGGCTTTTAATCTCATTATGATTAAGCATTATTTAGAAGAGGAAAGAATGTTGAAGTAGAAAAAGGATCAGAAGGTAGAAAGATGGATGTGTGGGATGTGCAGGTAAGGAGAAGACGGCAAGAGCACTACTAGTGTTGAAATGATGGGAAGGAGAATATAGATGGTTAGAGAAAGAACTGTTAAGAAAGAAAACTGAAATGAAAAAACTAAAGAGAAAGAACTTCTTTACCTTCTACTTGTGCAAGAATCTTTAATGAGAAAAATTACAATGCCCAGTTAAAATGATTAACCTGATTGCTGTAACTTGAGTAGGCCGAATTCATTCAAGGCCTAAGAATTTACATTTCAGTGATCTGGAACCCAGTGAGAACGGGGAGGTGCAAGTTTTCCATTGTAATAAAACCACAAACAAAGGAGCGCAAGCGTTAGAAAACTCCTCTCTGGGAGTGTCAGATTACATGGGATCTGATCGGGGAAGTTATTTTACTGGAAATGTAATGAAAGTTGTGTGTTATGTTAACCTCAGGCATTAACTCCACAGGGTTTACAGACCACAGAGATCCAAATGGTCAAGTGTTTGAATGGCGCCGTAAATACCAAATCCTAAACAAACGGCACAGCACCACACCTGGTGATCTGATGCTCTAAACACAGATCTGGCTTGAGTAAACAGCATTATTTAAAGAGATTCCCCCCAGGGGACCTGGGTTTGACAATGCTATCAACAAAGCAGATTGTGTAAACTCAACTGTAACAGCAGCTTAAGGTGCAACATGTTTGACTGTGCTTACACACCAGCAGTCAGATCTGACCATTATAAATCAGTTTCTTTGACCTTTTTCTTTACAGAAACATGATCATGATGATGATCAATGTCTTTGTAAACTAAAACAAATTTTCTCATAATGGCATAAAACCTTAACAGGTTAAAGCCATCTACAACAACTGTCTGGCTAAGACCGTTAAAGAAAAAATCAGATAGCACCATCTATCTTAATGAAAGTTGTGTAAAGGTTCAATATTAGACTGTGTTTCTCTCTCTGTGTTTGTTTTCCTTTCAGGCTGATGGCTGCCACTCTTCAGACCCAGATTCCACAGGGACTGGGCTGGCCTGCATCAGCCAGGACACACACACAACTTAACATGTAGGAGATGGGAGTGAAGAGACTTCAAGAGGCCATTCACACCCTACAGCACACATAGATACATGGCTTCCCAGTTTAAAACTGGAACTAAATTATACAACACAGATTATGGTAGGATAGACACCACCCATCTCCTATACACAACATACACTCACCTAAAGGATTATTAGGAACACCATACTAATACTGTGTTTGACCCCCTTTTGCCTTCAGAACTGCCTTAATTCTACGTGGCATTGATTCAACAAGGTGCTGAAAGCATTCTTTAGAAATGTTGGCCCATATTGATAGGATAGCATCTTGCAGTTGATGGAGATTTGTGGGATGCACATCCAGGGCACGAAGCTCCCGTTCCACCACATCCCAAAGATGCTCTATTGGGTTGAGATCTGGTGACTGTGGGGGCCATTTTAGTACAGTGAACTCATTGTCATGTTCAAGAAACCAATTTGAAATGATTCGAGCTTTGTGACATGGTGCATTATCCTGCTGGAAGTAGCCATCAGAGGATGGGTACATGGTGGTCATAAAGGGATGGACATGGTCAGAAACAATGCTCAGGTAGGCCGTGGCATTTAAACGATGCCCAATTGGCACTAAGGGGCCTAAAGTGTGCCAAGAAAACATCCCCCACACCATTACACCACCACCACCAGCCTGCACAGTGGTAACAAGGCATGATGGATCCATGTTCTCATTCTGTTTACGCCAAATTCTGACTCTACCATCTGAATGTCTCAACAGAAATCGAGACTCATCAGACCAGGCAACATTTTTCCATTCTTCAACTGTCCAATTTTGGTGAGCTTGTGCAAATTGTAGCCTCTTTTTCCTATTTGTAGTGGAGATGAGTGGTACCCGGTGGGGTCTTCTGCTGTTGTAGCCCATCCACCTCAAGGTTGTGCGTGTTGTGGCTTCACAAATGCTTTGCTGCATACCTCGGTTGTAACGAGTGGTTATGTAAGGGTGGGTCGCCTACAGTGGTTCAGGCTGCAGGGTTGCCGAATGACTAAAGAAACGTTATCAGCAAGATGGTAGAACTGTACATTTCTCGTCTTTACCACCCACTGCAACTTATACCAACGACGGAAATAAGCGCAGTTACAATAGCAAAATATGTGGGAGAGCGTTGCTAGAATGTGACTATATTGTATTGCAATAGCACTTCAAAGTCAATACCAAATCAAAACTAGTTAGCACATCATTTGTAATAGAAAGGATTTAATGACAAAATCTGGTTATGGTTACACTTAAAACAGTTTCAAAATAGATGTATGAGATGATAAAAACTTATACCATTTATCGTACCCAGCATGAACAGAATGTTACCTGAGGGATAGAAAGTGAGAGAGAGGGAGAGAGAGAGAGAAAGAGACAAAGAGAAGAAGAGAGCAAAGAAGAGAAGAGCCAAAGAGAAGGCCCCCAATAAGAGAGAGAGCCAGAGAATCAAGAGAGAGAGAGAATAAAAGAGGACCCAGAGCAACAGTTACATCTTATTTTTATCTGTTCCTTGACCATGTGACTGAAACCCTAATATGAGACATTCAAACTGACCAATCAGACCAAACTTCCCACACTGTACTAAAGGTGTGACACATTTTGGCCTACAGGCCTTCAGCATCTCATTGTCTTTAGGAATTCCAAATGGCCTGTAAGAATCGGTTTTACTGCTGAGACAAAAGCTGAAGATCCAACCCCCTGCAATAGAACAATAACAACTCACTAATCTGGAGAGAAGATCTCACAGAAAGAGTGTAGGACATCGGCCTGCCCAAACCTTCTCCCCCTCTCCCTCACCGACTCCCTTCCCTCTGATTCAAGTCACAGAATGTATATATACCACAGATGATGTATCTTGTGAATCGATTGTTTTTCTCTTTTCATGTGTGGTATCTTTTTAAAGGTCTCAGTGTGATTGGTAAAATGGTCTCAACTTCACTGCTGTCACTGGTAGGAAGAGAAAGATTGAAACTTATGAGAATTCTGTTCTCCTTTTGAGTAGTCTCAGAAGATATCTGATCCTCTCCCCCGAAACCAGGTGTTTGTGTTGCAAATATTTACAACCCTTTGTTCTGGTCTGGGTATTTAAGAAAGGGTAGCAGAGCTGCCATTTGGGAACATTCTGTAGCCAGAGCCCCCATGCAGTGCTGTGTCAGTGTCCGAGAGGCACTCACACACACTGTATGTACAGTGCCAGATATAATGACTCTTTGAAACTATTTTCATGTTACTTTGTAATTGTATTTTATATTTTTATGCTGAAAGTTGTGTACCATGGATTCGTGTTTAATTATTTTTATGTAAGTTCTGTCTGGCCAAAATAAATGTTAATCTTGATTTATCTTGTATTATTCTGAAATCATTATTCTAGTATGGATCAATGTGGAGTCCTTTATTTCCGCAAATCTTTGACCAGAATATATCAAACCGAGGACCCCATGACTGAAGCATGGAGCGCAGCATGCGGGATAATCCGATTTCTGACTATTACTGTATTAGCAAGTTGCAGCTCTCGTGTATATTAATCAAATTACACTTTTTGTTGAGTAAGCAGGTGCGACCACATCAAGGTAAAATATTCACTCTGCAATCCGCTGACTAATATTAGAACTGGCCAGTTTGTGTTCGTGAACGCGCGACTCGCGGCGCGTCTGTTTCTGTGCGATATCGGGTCCCTTGATGAACGAATATTTGAAAATAAGAGATACTAAGAAAAATCAACGATCCAAATTAAATCACAACGAATCATCAGCTGTTAAATTACGAACGTAACAAATTGAACGAAGTCACATAAAATTGGAGTCAGATCACTTTATTCATGGAGTCAGATTTAAAATTAGATGTTAATAAATTAAGTGAATTTAACAGAAATGCTGAAAAGGCTTACACGCAGAATCCTTCAACCAAGCCGTTAGATTCCGTTTTTGGGCTAACGGATGGACCTTACAAAGTGGTGACCCCGACGTGATCTCCAGGTTGCGAGTGCCTTTTCAGCTAAATATTGGGATTGCAACAAGCAAGAGGTTTGATTTCCATCTCTTTCTTCAGCTGGTATGGTAAGTCCATTCTTATTTGCCTTTTAGAAATGTTGGGAGTATATACTGAATACCGCGACAGGGCTTGAGAATTAGACAACCACATTGCTTATCAGGGACATGAAAGCAGCGTAGAGTAGAAATAATATCCCTTGCTTTAAATTTCTCCTTGGTTGCCTACGCAGCAAGAGAGGAAACCTAAACTGGAATAACATCATCCAAATTTTATTTTGGTACTCAAAAGAGGCCCGTAATTTAAAACCTAAAGTCTGAGGAAAAATGTCCAGTTACATTTGTTTATTTGCGTTGCTTTAACAACGTTGCCACACGGAAAAAGAGCAAATGGTCACGCAAACTTGTTAATGAAATCTTGTGATTAGATGAGCTAAAACATATCAATGAAAATATCTCACTGGAATCCTTTGTGTGTAAAATGTGAAGGTGGACAAAATCGGTTCAGGGCTGATGTCACAATTATAAATGTCTTATAAAATATAACGTTTTACCTTGGTCTTATTTCAGACTTTGCAATCGCTACACTTTTGTGTGTTTATTAGTGTCTCAAAAGAGACTGAGACAATTAACAGACCAAAAGTAAACTTTTGGCTCTCCCTCAGACCCGTGTTTGTCAAACCTTTCTTTTCATATGCAAATAGATTCTCTAAAGAATGCAACTGATAATATCTCAGCCCAAAACAAGAAAATTGTGCCCAATTCTATATTGTAGTCACAAAAATCTTTAAATTGAGTAATGATTTGACCCGTACGCTCAGTGTTTGCAGTTTATTGAATGTCCACAGCAACTAAGTTTATAACTGGTTTCCAGTTTGATTCTTGTTGCTGTGCACACAATGCAAATGCCAGCACATCTGTAGCTTCAGGGCCAATCAAAGGTGTGCCTTCTAAAAGATCAGTGAGATCTTCATTCTGGACAAATTACTCAGCAGAGACCCTCTTGAGACCAACAAATAAAATGTTTAATTTATACTATATTTATAGTATAGAATATGATTTATGTTATGATCACATTATAATGTAGATTATATCATAATGGCCACAAATGGCTTTTAATCTCATTATTATTAAGCATTATTTAGAAGGGAAAGAATGTTGAAGAAGTAGAAAAGGGATCAGAAGGTAGAAAGATGGATGTGTGGGATGTGCAGGTAGGGAGAAGACGGCAAGAGCACTACTAGTGTTGAAATGAGGGGAAGGAGAATATAGATGGTTAGAGAAAGAACTGTTAAGAAAGAAAACTGAAATGAAAAAACTAAAGAGTAAGAACTTCTTTACCTTCTATTTGTGCAAGAATCTTTAATGAGAAATATTACAATGCCTAGTTAAAATGATGAACCTGATTGCTGTAACTTGAGTAGGCCGAATTCATTCAAGGCCTAGTAATTTACATTTCAGTGATCTGGAACCCAGTGAGAACGGGGAGGTGCAAGTTTTCCATTGTAATAAAACCAAAAACAAAGGAGCGCAAGCGTTAGAAAACTCCTCTCTGGGAGCGGAAGATTACATGGGATCTGATCGGGGAAGTTATTTTACTGGAAATGTAATGAAAGTTGTGTGTTATGTTAACCTCAGGCATTAACTCCACAGGGTTTACAGACCACAGAGATCCAAATGGTCAAGTGTTTGAATGGCGCCGTAAATACCAAATCCTAAACAAACGGCACAGCACCACACCTGGTGATCTGATGCTCTAAACACAGATCTGGCTTGAGTAAACAGCATTATTTAAAGAGATTCCCCCCAGGGGACCTGGGTGTGATAATGCTATTAACAAAGCAGATTGTGTAAACTCAACTGCAACAGCAGCTTAAGGTGCAACATGTTTGACTGGGCTTACACACCAGCAGTCAGATCTGACCATTATAAATCAGTTTATTTGACCTTTTTTCTTTACAGAAACATGATCATGATAATGATCCATGTCTTTGTAAACTAAAACAAATTTTCTCATAATGGCCTAAAACCTTAACAGGTTAAAGCCATCTACAACAACTGTCTGGCTAAGACCGTTAAAGAAAAAATCAGATAGCACCATCTATCTTAATGAAATTTGTGTAAAGGTTCAAGATTAGACTGTGTTTCTCTCTCTGTGTTTGTTTTCCTTTCAGGCTGATGGCTGCCACTCTTCAGACCCAGATTCCACAGGGACTGGGCTGGCCTGCATCAGCCAGGACACACACACAACTTAACATGTAGGAGATGGGAGTGAAGAGAGTTCAAGAGGCCATTCACACCCTACAGCACACATAGATACATGGCTTCCCAGTTTAAAAACTGGAATTAAATTATACAACACAGATTATGGTAGGATAGACACCACCCATCTCTTATACACAACATACACAACACACACCCTTAATTCTACAACCACACAACATCTCTACCTGGCATAGATCATAGGACTATCCAGGCCAAAATCATTCACATAATGCAAATCTATCAAACATTATTTACCTTCATACATATAGGACAAGGGGAATTATTTTCATAATTCTTTTTCAGCTATGTTGAATAATTTTACGGCTTACAGCCATGTCAACTTCCTGTATGTAAACACTGTAAGATGCATAAAACGTGCATGGCTATAGTCACACATCAACTGATTGACAATTAATTGATCAGTGAATTGATGGACAAAATGTTTATTATGTCCAGTCCTTAGCAATGTTTCAAACTGGGAGGGCCCCCTAGTTTCCAACATATGACTAATGACAATAAAAATATATCTAAAGAGTTAGATCTGGAATGCAGGCATTTCTATCAATTAATTAAACAATTTCCAGTAAGACCGGCATTATTGAGTGTGACTTAGCCTGTACATCAAATGCACAGAAGATGAGTGCAAAAGCTAAACTAGAGATTTTAAATCTCTGTTTCTGTAAATCTCATTCTATAAGTGATCTGATTGAAACATTAGCTTTCAGTAATGATTTGCAATTAAAACAACTGATATAGACAATTTTATAATGGCAATTATTAAATTGTGTATTTCCATGTTTTATTATGTGATATATCTTAATTATGCATACTGCTGGTAAAAATACTAGTTATATTGATGTTTTGTTACCCTTCCCTTAATTCATCCAGACCACGTTTAAATTCCACTTCCATGTCACAGTGGTAGTGAAGAATCTGGTGATCAAATGAGACCTACCCACTAGATATAGGACACTGAGAAATGAGACCGTATTTACCACTCACACTTCTGACATGAGATTATCATGTGTTGTAATTTTTATGTTCTTGTGTTTATCCAACAACTCTCTTTTCCCATCTCACAATAACCACAAATTCATCAGTGTTCAATTATTGCATGGTTAATCAGAAGTTTTTCAGGTGTCTCACACACAGTGGAGCATCATCAGTGAAACGATTCCTTCACCCATGGAGATCTGACCTGCCCGGCAAACCAAACCTTCTGCTTGAAGGTGACCGAGGACTTCTCAAAGGGTCAGCTATAGCTAAGCATCCTGGGGAGGACACAGATGTTTCCTCAAAGTGTAAAGACACTTTCCACTGACACTTTCTGCTCATGCTAACTAACACAACAGACTTGGGACAACAAGTCATTCTACAGACTGAGAACCATCACAATCAAGTGCAGGTGGAAGCAAACCTGACCAACAGGATCATGCACCATTGCTACAGCACCCAGTCAGCACAGTACGCCTACACCTAAAGGGACTGTGTCACAGGTGTATTTTGCAGTGTTTTCATCTTCATGTTCAGCCTGTCTTAATGTTGTTATTTCAGGTAACTACTTGATTCCTGCACCCATTGACTCGTGCTGTTAACTCAAGGATCAGCACCACGAACAGTCCGGAAACAACATCCAAAATATGGAAACAGGGAATGTCCAAATATGTCCCCTTGGGAACTAATTTGAATTTGTCCCAAGGGGCCAGGGGCCGTCTGTAAGAATCGGTTTTACTGCTGAGACAAAAGCTGAAGATCCAACCCCCTGCAATAGAACAATAACAACTCACTAATCTGGAGAGAAGATCTCACAGAAAGAGTGTAGGACATCGGCCCTGCCCAAACCTTCTCCCCCTCTCCCTCACCGACTCCCTTCCCTCTGATTCAAGTCACAGAATGTATATATACCACAGATGATGTATCTTGTGAATCGATTGTTTTTCTCTTTTCATGTGTGGTATCTTTTTAAAGGTCTCAGTGTGATTGGTAAAATGGTCTCAACTTCACTGCTGTCACTGGTAGGAAGAGAAAGATTGAAACTTATGAGAATTCTGTTCTCCTTTTGAGTAGTCTCAGAAGATATCTGATCCTCTCCCCCGAAACCAGGTGTTTGTGTTGCAAATATTTACAACCTTTTGTTCTGGTCTGGGTATTTAAGAAAGGGTAGCAGAGCTGCCATTTGGGAACATTCTGTAGCCAGAGACCCCATGCAGTGCTGTGTCAGTGTCCGAGAGGCACTCACACACACTGTGTGTACAGTGCCAGATATAATGACTCTTTGAAACTATTTTCATGTTACTTTGTAATTGTATTTTATATTTTTATGCTGAAAGTTGTGTACCAAGGATTCGTGTTTAATTATTTTTATGTAAGTTCTGTCTGGCCAAAATAAATGTTAATCTTGATTTATCTTGTATTATTCTGAAATCATTATTCTAGTATGGATCAATGTGGAGTCCTTTATTTCCGCAAATCTTTGGCCAGAATAGATCAAACCGAGGACCCCATGACTAAAGCATGGAGCGCAGCATGCGGGATAATCCGATTTCTGACTATTACTGTATTAGCAAGTTGCAGCTCTCGTGTCTATTAATCAAATTACACTTTTTGTTGAGTAAGCAGGTGCGACCACTTAAAGGTAAAATATTCACTCTGCAATCCGCTGACTAATATTAGAACTGGCCAGTTTGTGTTCGTGAACGTGCGACTCGCGACGCGTCTGTTTCTGTGCGATATCGGGTCCCTTGATGAACGAATATTTGAAAATAAGAGATACTAAGAAAAATCAACGATCCAAATTAAATCACAACGAATCATCAGCTGTTAAATTACGAACGTAACAAATTGAATGAAGTCACATAAAATTGGAGTCAGATCACTTTATTCATGGAGTCAGATTTAAAATTAGATGTTAATAAATTAAGTGAATTTAACAGAAATGCTGAAAAGGCTTACAATCCTTCAACCAAGCCGTTAGATTGCGTTTTTGGGCTAACGGATGGACCTTACATTGGTTTGTTGATAGCCTTCATGAAATTATGCATTCCCGCCTCCAGTCACGCAGAGGCCTGGTTTTACGACGAGTCTGGCAGTGAAGTTGATGAGGAGGTCTGAAGCAGCCACGTTTGGGCTTTTTTCTGCGCAGATGAGAGAATTCTTCAAATGGTAATTTTATATTTGTTTTGAAAGCATTAAGTGTGGCATTACGTTGTGTCCTTTAATTGAAAATGGTAAAAGTGGCTGTGTTATACATTAACGGGTTAAGAATTCCGTTTTTGTGACGCATGCGCATTATTAACAGTGTGTTTAAGTGTCTTGTAGCATGCAGTGCAAACAACAAATGCAGTCTTTTTTCAGACTGAGGAGGGGAAGAGTTTAAAATCGTTTTATTCGCCCTATGCTTAAGTGTGAATTACATCTGTACGTTGCTTGTTCTTAGCACCGAATATCATGTCTGTCATGTCATCATATCTGCGTCAAGACACAAACACGCTAACGTTACCAGTTTTTTATGACCGTTCAAACATTGTCAAAGTAAATTAAAGCTAATCTGTAAATCCGTCTGTCTTCCAATTCAGTTACCAAGTATTTGCGTACTCACTGGCAGAGCATACAGGTACTTTAGCTTGAAATCAGTCTTTATCAATTCATACTGCATGTTATTTTGGGATAAATAATGTCCTAAATATTTATCTGTCTGTGTTTTAATAATATGAATCTGTTTTTTCTGTTCCCATTATAAATACCATTAATTAATGGTAAAATAAATTCTAAACATGTCTTAAAGGGCACCTATTATGCCCTTTTTACAAGATGTAATATAAGTCTCAGGTGTCCCCAGAGTGTGTCTGTGAAGTTTCAGATCAAAATTCCTAACAGATCATTTAATATAACATTTTGAAAATGCCAATTTTTGGGTTTGAGAAAAATGAGCCGTTTTGTGTGTGTCTCCTTTAAATGCAAATGAGCTGCTGCTCCCCATCGCAGAGGGCGCAGCCTTCACAGCTCATGAACACCAGTGAACACAAATGAAAACTGAAACATGATACATCTGTTTGGCTTTGATTATTATCTCTATCGCGGACACGCTCATGTGACATTGCAGTTCTTCATCATCATGAAATATTATCATCTGCATGCATTTTAAAGCCTTATCACTCTCAACTTGAGCACACACACCCGACGCGTGCGCACAGAGAGCTGGATGTCGGTGCGTCCATGAGTATTAAACTACTAGACTAGTTCTCTTTCATGTGTTATTGCGATTAAATTGTCAAATGCTCACAAGGTTATGTCAGAAACACACAACGTTCACACGAAAACAGTTGGTCTGTGCACGTATGCATCAAGTACAGAATCCTGTGTGTATATTAGATCTGTGTATTAAAGTGAAAGCAGTGTAATATACAGTACCTATTGCTGTATCTGCTGGTAATATGAATCAAACAACAAAACATAAACAGAAAATCACTCACTGCTCTTGACTGAATGAACTTTAGTAGCTTTATTAAGAACACATTTCTTACTTGAATGCTGCTGTTAAATGCTCTGGTGAGGAGATTAACATGGTGGACTGTGTACCGCTCACTCAGGGCGGGGTCTGTTCTAATACGGCAGTGTCCATCTACACTCGTGGGCGGGGCCTGTGAAATGTGACGTCACATTACCCAGAATCTGCAAAAGGCTTGTTCTGAGACACTGCTTATGTTTTATGGGGATTAAAAAAAAAGGAGTGGGTGGATTTTTACCATTATAGGGGGGTTGTGTATACACACTGCCAACACATATTTATGTTCAAACACCTTATAAAAGTGAATTTTGCATAATAGGTGCCCTTTAAAATCGAATGTAGTACACCAAGTTAATTTTAAGATGCCCTAATACTCACATAATCATTTAAATTATATAAATGTATTTAATAATCCGATTAAATAAATATTTAAACTGTTTCAGGCCTCCATGTGAACATTCCACAAGGTTTTGTGGGTATTAACTTATAGTCATTTAATTGATCCTAAAATGAAGGATTTGAATATACAAACCTGATTCCAAAAAACTTGGGACACTGTACAAATTAGCTATATCTAAACATGATCCAGAAGCGCAGGCGTTTTCTCTGGGCCAAGGCTCATTTAAAATGGACTGTGGTAAAGTGGAAAACTGTTCTGTGGTCAGACAAATCAAAATTTGAAGTTCTTTTTGGAAAACTGGGACGCCATGTCATCTGGACTAAAGAGGACAAGGACAACCCAAGTTGTTATCAGCGCTCAGTTCAGAAGCCTGCATCTCTGATGGTATGGGATTGCATGAGTGCGTGTGGCATGGGCAGCTTACACATCTGGAAAGGCACCATCAATGCTGAAAGGTATATCCAAGTTCTAGAACAACATATGCTCCCATCCAGATGTCGTCTCTTTCAGGGAAGACCTTGCATTTTCCAACATGACAATGCCAGACCACATACTGCATCAATTACAACATCATGGCTGCGTAGAAGGATCCGGGTACTGAAATGGCCAGCCTGCAGTCCAGATCTTTCACCCATAGAAAACATTTGGCGCATCATAAAGAGGAAGATGCGACAAAGAAGACCTAAGACAGTTGAGCAACTAGAAGCCTGTATTAGACAAGAATGGGACAACATTCCTATTCCTAAACTTGAGCAACTTGTCTCCTCAGTCCCCAGACGTTTGCAGACTGTTATAAAAAGAAGAGGGGATGCCACACAGTGGTAAACATGGCCTTGTCCCAACTTTTTTGAGATGTGTTGATGCCATGAAATTTAAAATCAACTTATTTTTCCCTTAAAATGATACATTTTCTCAGTTTAAACATTTGATATGTCATCTATGTTGTATTCTGAATAGAATATTGAAATTTGAAACTTCCACATCATTGCATTCTGTTTTTATTCACAATTTGTACAGTGTCCCAACTTTTTTGGAATCGGGTTTGTAAATAATTTTACAATTTGACACCCATGCTTTATAGACAGCTCTCAGCATAATCAAAATTAAGGGTAATCACAAATATTTTTACTCATTTAAATTTTATTGCATTACTGAATTTTTGAAATATTATTTTTAAATCCTTTTTCAATAGAATTGGCCCAGACCCTGCAGTGTCAAGTGAAGGAAGCTCCTCTCATGAGATTGCAAACTGTGAGTCTGATGACACTGTTCTTCTGAGTGATGGAAGCCCTTCAAGAAAGCAACAGAATGCTGAAGATTAATCCAGAATTGTGAGTGTCATTATATATTATTCTATGTGCAGTACAAATTTTAGAACATGAAAAATTTAAACGTAACTGGGCAACCACGCAATATCTGCCTTTGTTCAGACCTGGAATTTACGTGTCTTGGGTGATTGTGTGTCTTGATTCATGATGACACATCAATCACTATGTCATCGTGTTAATTCAAGATATTAAACTGAAAAAAGTTAAAGGGTTAGTTGACCCAAAAGTGTAAAATTGTTGTTATTTCTCACCCTCATGTCATTCCAAACCCGAAAAGACTTTTTATTCATCTTCGAAACTCAAATGAATATATTTTAAATCTGAGCGATTTCTGCCCCTCCATTGACAGTCCACTCAATTACCACTTTGACGCTTCAAAATGTTCATAAAGAGATCAGAAACTAATCCAAATGAATTGAGTGGTTTAGTCCAAATTTTCTGAAGAGACTCGATCGCTTTGTGATGAATAGATTTAATGTAGACTTTTATTCACATATAAACATTAATCAACGAACATAAACAGAAGAAAAAGAAAATTTGGACTAAACTGCTTGATTCATTTGGATTAGTTTTACGATCTCTTTATGAAGTTTTTGAAGCATCAAAGTGGTAGTTGCGTAGCTGCCAATGGAGGGACAGAAAGCTCTCAGATTTCATCAAAAATATCTTCATTTGTGTTTCAAAGACGAAAAAAAAGTGCGGTTTGGAACGACATGAGGGTGAGTAATTAACAGAATTTTCATTTTTGGGTGAACTAACCCTTTAATAAAAGAATGTGGCCTAGACCTCATCAGAACAATCGAATCTCAATGCGTCTTGGGTGCGTTTACACCTGTACTTCGAGTTGTTCACTTGTGCGTCACCCAAGATGAATGTTAATGCCCTGTGTAAACGACGCTACTCTGACTACGCTGAACAAAATGGTTCCTGAGAGAGATATGGTTGTCATTATGCTATGTAACTGTTTGATGTTTTTGTTTGTTTTGATTTTTGGTGAGAAGAACACACATCCATGCATTTTTTGCTGAAGTTGTCACATTTGTTATTTAGAATGGGGCAATGATCCTGCATCAATTCAAATATTGCCAGTTGGGTTGATTGTATTGTGGAAAACTAATATAAAGACGGCCAATTGGAGAGCTGACTTTCAGTGTTATTTTTGTCTTTGATCTTTAGGCACTAAATAACAAGGACACCTTGACTGAATTGAAGAGACCACACAGCCATACCTGCTCGCTGATGGGACAAAGAGGAACAGCATTCATGGATGCTACACAACTGTCGACAAGTAGATTTCTGCAATATTGTTCAAATCTACCTGTCATATTTGTTCATGTCTAGGCAAATTTGATGATTTTATGCGTTTTATTAAATTTTTTTTATTATTTTTTTTTTTTTATTTCTGTGCAACACCTCATGAATGTGATTGACTAATTGACCTTTACACATCTGGCATATGTTTTAAAGTAGCCGCTTTGCCCAATTTGTTAAATAAACTTTGGATTTATACATCTGTCTGAAGACTCTTTATTTTATGTCTGATCTTGTAAATAGTGTAAAATAGTGTAAATAGTGTAAATTTTCTTTTTTGCACTGAACATAATACTTTATTAACACGTATAGTGTAATCCAATGGAATTAAATCAACACCAGGGGTGTTAAACACCCCATAGTGTAAAACTTAAACAACAATTGTAAGTGTAACACTTTACATTTGCGGTGTAAATTTTCTACACTGTAAGGTGCTATATTAACACTAAATTCAACACTACGAACAGTGTACTTTTTACACTAGATAGATTGGGACCATATATGATCCGAAGTAGTGTTAAAATTAACACTTTAAGTGTTAATTTGACACTGCGTTTTTTTTTTTTTACTGTGTATAAAAAGTCTAAAAGTAGCAGCACATCAGGAAAATAGCTGATTACATCATGAAGGAGGTTAGAGTATTTTTTTTCAAAGACTGAGGGGCATTCAGGCCTCTGTTGGAGGATGAGGGAATATCTGAAACCATTCCATTTTGGATCTAAACTCTCAGTACTCGTGTCTGAAATGTTTTTGGAACCTCCAGTTGCAATCCATCTAAATGCTATCTCAGCTAGGAGAAATGGAAAGCAGTTTTTGCTATGCTTTCAGCTTATCTGAAAGCCAAAATCCAGAAAGATTTCCATGAATTTTTTTCATATTTGTAAATGTAATCTTTGGCTAAAAATATTGAAGAAACCAGACTACGCCACCTAGGTTATTTCTCCCCCTAGGAAAATAAAATAGAAATACCCCAAAGAAAATTAACCCAAAAAGAGTTAGAATAATATGAAGGACCCTGCTGGTTTAGATTGGGTTGAAGACAGAGACGTGACTTTCCAAAATTATACAAATTTATTTCACAAGAATCATCATTAATTTTAAAACAGTCTAAAATGAGTCTCTTGAACAGTTTACCAATTAAATACCCACAGTTAATAAGAGACCATAATAAAGCCAACGTTCAGAGAAGGGACAAACCACACAGCAAATCGGTGAATACATTTTTAAAGCAAGTGACAAACCAATAAAAAAAAATACACTCTCCCCTTCTGTTAAGCTTCAGTATCACAGCTTATCATTCCCATGTAGATATACACTGGAAAAGAGACTTGGCATAAAAAAGGAAACAAAAAAAGAAAATACATAACCAATCAAAACAACAATTTAAATCACAATTAATATTAAAACTAGTTCAAACTGCTTCAGCTGCACCAAGATAGAAGCGTGTTAATTTAATATAATAGAATAAGAGACAAAAACTTCCAATACTTTATTACATATCATACAGACCGATAGGACAGAATAGTCTCATCGCACTCGGTAGATCAGCGGTTCAAACAAGAATGTCCACAGCAGTCTGACACAGTCAGCCCTACGAACAGCAGTACAGAATGGGTATAATGGGTACAGCAGCTAGTGCTCTCAGGCCGCACCTGAAATACAAATATAATAAAAGCACGAATAGTACATCAAGTTCAAATGATTTCCCCCCTTAAAAAAAAGAAAACCAACAATAAAGTTTCTTACCTCCAAGGTGAAATTCTTAGAATACAGTGAGCGTTATGCTATCTGCGATCGCCACTTTGCGCACACACACACACATCCCTAATGACAAACATATATTTAGACCGTGATCTGCGATTATGCGAAAGAGCAATAAATCAGGTGACTCACCAGGGAAAAGCAACAGGGATTATAAGGCGATAGACCTTTACTGCCCACCGAATATGAAGACACAAGGGAGAAGAATGACAACGCCACACTTAGACATGCATTTTATAAAGCAACGCAGCTCCATGATTGAGCCGCACAGGTGTGCTTAATGTCAAAACGCCGCTTAACGCCAGTGGGCGTCACCCCATTTGAGATACACGCAAACATTAAACTAAAAAAAAACTAATTCTAATAAACCAAGAGCCAAAACAAATAGAGACACTCCACCGGTCATTCTACCCCCTAGTTTTAAATTTGTCGACCCGACGATATTAACTCCAAGGCCTAAAGAGAGTGGAAACACTGTTAGTTACAGTTACTTGAGAATTAACAATACCCCCTCTACCCCCCACTGTCTCTGGCAAGTGATGGACATTGGAATGGTAGCCTGCAGTTGTTCGAGTGGTCTGACGTAGCGGCACTCTTACAGTAGAGGCGGTGCCCTCTAATGTCGCTGAGGGATCACTAGGCAAAGAATCATGAAACGGAGGAGGCTCAGGAACTCTATTACATGACCTGGAGGCACCCTCAGGGCTTTGGAGCAGGAGTGGAGCACCACTTGGAGGTGAATGAACAGCAATTGGTACTATCACCGGAGGAGGAACTTCTTTCTCCGACGGCACCACTAGCCACATATCATCTGGTAGATCGTCCTCTCCAGGATTCACAGATGCTTAATCCGACTCTGAAAGGAGAGAGTTAGAAGATTCTGCTAGACTCTGGCCAGCCGGTTGAGCGCTTAACAGAGTACGATGTATATGTCTAACTTTCTCCAAATCTTCAACAGGAGCAATGGTGTACACTGACCCACCAGGTGTTGGGGCTCGCAGCACTTTATAAGAAACAGAACTCCAGCAATCTTGGATCTTTGCCCGGCCTCTCACACAAAGGGCCCGCAAATACACCAGCTGACCTTGGCTCAAAGGATCATCCTGTACTCTCTGATCATGTCACTCTTTTCTATGGTCCGCTGCCGCCTTTATGCGGCTTCTGGCTCCATCAAAGGCCACTTGAAGTCTAACTTGATGGTCATAAACCCAGTCATGAACACTGCCCTGAGTAGGAGTCTCAATTCTACCCAAGAGAAAGTCAACAGGCAGTTGTGGATCTTGCCCAAGCATTAAAAAATATGGAGATTCACCTGTAGACTGGTGTGGAGTGGTGTTATAGGAGAAAACCACTTGAGGGAGATATTCAGCCCAATTTCTCTTCTTATAAGAAGGCAGAGTGCACAGCATTGCATTGACCATTTCCAGTAGGATGGGCTGGGGTGGTCCGACTCCGTTCAATGCCATACAACGCACACAACTGTTAAATAAGGGTGCTTTCAAAGTTCCTCCCCTGGTCCGAGTGGATACGACTGGGAATGCCAAACTTGTAGAACCACTCATTAACCAACACCTTTGCCACCGTAGATGCTCTCTGGTCACGAATAGGCACTGCCCGGGTGTATTTGGAAAACACATCAGTCAGGACAAGAACATTCTCCATTCCATTCTGTGATGGCTCAATCAAGGTGAAGTCGATGGCCAGAATTTGATTAGGCCTTGAAGCCAGCAAATGACCCATATGTCTGCACTCGAGGGAAGACATCCTTAGCCACAGTACAGCGTTCACATTGTTGGCACCAACGCTTCACATCCTCAGACATACCTGACCAAAAACATCTTTGTCTCACTAACTCTGTTGTACGTTCCACTCCCTGATGACCATGCTCGTCATGAAGCTGCTGCATCACCATAGTCTTTAAAGACATCGGGAGCACAAGGTGAAGAAAGGCCTCACCACCCTGGGAATGGTAGCACTGACGGTACAATACACCATTCTTTACCTGCAATCGTTTCCACTATTTCAGGAGTTTGGCTACATCTGCACCCAACCCCTGCCGCTCTTCACTCGAGGGGTATTTTCCTCTTCTCCACAGCTGCAGGAATGCTACCAACATCACATCGGCTTCCTGTAACCCATGCAAATCTGCAGAAGTATAGCCAGGGAAAGCAGTAATAGAAGCTTGTACACATGCACTCTGAGGTCTGGGAGCGACTTGCTGAAGAGGCTCTGGCATGGAACTTCCTGGTATCATACCTTCCAGCACAGGTCCAGCTGGGTGCTGTTGCGAGAGCGAATCGGCATTCTGATTTCTCTGTCCAAAACGGTACTTGATGCTGAAGTCAAAATCAGCAAGTTGAGTGGCCCACCTCTGTTCCAAAGCACCAAATTTAGCAGTATTGAGGTAACTCAGAGGGTTATTATCAGTGTATACCACACACTTGTGTCCAAGTAAATACTCATGAAATTTTTCAGCCATTGCTCATTTTAGGGCCAGGAATTCCAGTTTCATGGAACTGTAATTGGACATATTCCTCTCTGAAGGTCTTAAACCACGACTAGCATAAGCTACTGGATGAACTCTGCCCTCCTGTTCCTGCGACAGGACCGCTCCCAAACCGCTATAACATGCATCCACTTCTAGGATGAATTGCAGTGAGAAATCAGAATAAGCCAACAGAGGAGCACTCACCAACCGCTGCTTTAGAGCATCAAAACTCTGCTGACACTCCTCTGTCCACGCTTCCTTGCAGGACCGGGCTATACTCTTCCTCTTGGTCCCAGTCAGGTCAGCCACCAGGCGATGAACGGGGGCAGCCAATTTGGCAAAACCCTCCACGAACTGCCTATAATAACTTGCAAAGAACAAAAATGACCGAAGTTCTGAAACGAGCTGTGGAGGCTGCCAATTAGCAACTGCCTCAATTTTCTTAGGGTCAGTAGCCACCCCCTGGTCAGAAATCAAATGTCCCAAGTAGCTCACCTCAGGCCGGAAGAACGAACACTTTTCCAGTTTGGCCTTTAAGCCTTGTAGCTGTAGATGTTTCAGGACCACCTCCAGTCATTGCAAGTGCTCTGACACTGTGGAAGAGAACACTATAGCATCATCCAGATAAAGCAACAACGATTGAAAATGTTGTGAGCCAAACATGAATGTGGAATGTGCATCAATCTCTGGAATGTGCTAGGTGCATCCTGTTTCACTCATATAACATAAAGGGTGTGCAAAAGGCAGTCTTCATCCAGTCCTTCTCAGCCACTGGGACCTGATTATAGCCACTAGCGAGGTCCATTGTAGTGAACCACCTAGCACCTGAAAGAGCATCCAAGGATTCCTCCATTCTTGGTAATGGGAACAAATCTTTTCTTGTCTCACTATTAAGTTGGCAATAGTCAACACACATTCGCAGGCTATCATCCTTTTTCTTCACCAGGGCAATGGGAGAAGCATAGGGGCTACTACTTTCTCTTATAATCTGAGTGTCCAGCAACTGATTAATATGAGCCTTAACGACCTCATATTCTGAGGGAGAAATGCGTCTATAACGCTGTCTAACTGGAACCTCTTCAATCAAGGGAATGTCATGTGTGATCAAAGTAGAACAGCCCAAATCTCCATCATGTGCAGAAAACACAGAAGAGTACTTGGATAGCAAAGCCCTGACTTGACACTGTTCTTCCGGGGTCAGCGGAGACAGATCAACAGAATCTATTTTGTCCTGTATGGGACCTACAGTCATCTGGGAAGAAACTGTGGCCTGTACACTCAATGAGACATCCTCTACACCTCGGGGTAAACTCACCACGGTTACTGGACTAATGGTACCAAGAATGGTTTGTGCATAGAGGTTAACCTCAACTAATCCTGCATTAATGACTGGAACATAAACCTGTCCACAAACTACCTTAACAATGGCAGGAGAAGCCAGAAGACCAGCTGCCAACCTACCACTAGAAGGCTCAAACACAACAGTTGATCCAGTATGTTGCTGAGAACAAGTAGCAGGAATAAACTTCATGGTGGCGCCTGGTACACGAATACACCTACCTCCTTCCTTGCTTTCATTTAGAAGTACCAAGAGAAGGAAAAAAGCAAGTGATTAAAGATTCTCTGTTTGACCAGCTTGTGCGCAATGGTATTTTACCAGACGTTGAAGGTGAAGAACAAACTGCAGTTCCTGGTAGAGAGGTTATTGAGAGTGCCAATTTTGATCCTGTGCTGGCCATTTGTTTAAAAGAGATAGACCTCAAAGTTAAACAACAGGAGAATGAGAATTTGCGCTTGAAACTCAAAGTTGTGGAGGTAGAAGCAGACCGTGATGTTGAATTGCGCCGTCTAGATTTGCATGCTGCGGAGATGAAACCTATTCCTGTTCCGCGCTCTAGATCTTCATCTGTTTCTTCCGCATCCACTCCTGCTATACCTGTTACCTCGAATGTAGAGCAAAACATTCGGGAATTTGATGTCTGTAAATACATCAAGCTTGTGCCTCCCTTTCGTGAGTCTGAGGTTGACGCGTACTTTGTTGCTTTCGAGCGTATCGCAGGTAAGCTTAGGTGGCTGAGCGATATGTGGGCCTTGCTCCTACAGTGTAGTTTGACGGATAAAGCTCAAGAGATTTGTGCGTACATCAAGCTTGTGCCTCCCTTTCGTGAGTCTGAGGTTGACGCGTACTTTGTTGCTTTCGAGCGTATCGCAGGTAAGCTTAGGTGGCTGAGCGATATGTGGGCCTTGCTCCTACAGTGTAGTTTGACGGATAAAGCTCAAGAGATTTGTGCGTTGTTACCGATTGAACAATCTCTCGATTATGAAGTCGTTAAAACGCTGTTCTCAGAGCATATGAATTGGTCCCCGAGGCATATCGGCAAAAGTTCCGTGCACATGCGAAAACATCAAGAAAGACGCATGTAGAGTTTGCAAGAGAGAAAAGAGTGTTGTTTGAAAAATGGTGTCTCTCCAGTAAGATCCAGTAAGACCTTTTGAGCAGTTGCAGGAGTTGCTCTTGCTGGAGGATTTTAAAACCTGTCTTCCCGAGGGTGTTGTTGTTCATTTAAATGAACAAAAGGTAACTTTGTTATCAGATGTTGCTGTGTTGGCAGATGAGTTTGTCTTGACACACCAAAATGTGTTTCCGTCTGTCCGACTGTCAAACATTTTGCTTGCCAATAAAAGTGCTGAGATGCGAGATTTCTCACGTGAACCCCCACGTATGTCCAAAGGTAATGGAAATGGAGAAGGCAAGTCTACCTCTTCAGGTGGAAGAGACAGGCATGCCTGTTTTTACTGCCTTGGTCCAGATCACCTGATTGCAGAGTGCCAGCCTTGGGAAAAGAAAAATGTTGATGGTAACTCCAAGAATGTTGCTCTTGTACAAACAATGTATTTTATTAAGACTAAGTCCATGCAACCTTTCATCCGTGCTGGTACTGTTTCCTTGTCTGACACTGAGCATCAACCGGTTGTGATCTTGTGAGATACTGGTTCAGAACAGTCCTTAATCCTGAAAGAGTTACTTCCCTTCTTGCAGAATTTCTATACCGGTGTGACGGGCTAATACGTGGTATCGTGGTACTTCTTTACTTGTAAGATTGATAATATTAGGAAAAAAATTATAACCATGCAGCCGTCTACTACAGTATCACATCAGACAGTGCATTGTAGTGTCACTGAGGAAAAATTACATTCATTCACTGCTATAGGAGAAGAAGAATTGGCTAAACTCGTTAAATCATCAAAATCAACAACATGTATGCTCGACCCCATACCGACTAAACTACTAAAAGAGATGCTTCCAGAGGTCATAGATCCTCTTCTTAATATCATTAATTCATCCTTGACATTAGGATATGTACCGAAAACTTTTAAGTTGGCTATTATTAAACCACTTATTAAAAAACCGCAACTTGATCCTACAAAATTAGTCAATTACAGACCAATCTCAAATCTACCCTTTCTGTCAAAAATACTAGAAAAGGCAGTGTCCTCACAATTATGCTTCTTTTTATGGTATCTGTGAGGATTTCCAGTCAGGATTTAGACCGTATCATAGTACTGAGACTGCTCTCATTAGAGTTACAAATGATTTACTCTTATCATCCGATTGTGGTTGTATCTCTCTGTTAGTGTTACTCGATCTTAGCGCTGCATTCGATACTATCGACCACAACATTCTTTTGAATAGACTCGAAAACTATGTTGGCATTAGTGGAATTGCATTGGCATGGTTTAAATCATACTTATCTGACCGTTATCAGTTTGTAGCAGTAAATGATGAGATGTCACACCGAACACAAGTTCAGTATGGAGTACCGCAGGGCTCAGTGCTAGGACCGTTGCTTTTCACCCTGTACATGCTACCACTGGGAGATATTATTAGGAAGCATGGCGTTAATTTTCATTGTTATGCTGACGATACTCAGCTCTATATTTCTTCACGCCCTGACGAAACTTACCAATTCACAAGATTAACAGAATGCATAGCTAATATAAAAAATTGGATGACTAGTAATTTCCTGCAATTCAGAAAAAAACAGAATTTTTAATCATTGGACAAAAAAACTCCACAAGTAGTAACCTAGAATACTGTCTAACACTCGATGGCTGCTCTGTCAAGTCCTCGTCGTCAGTTAGGAACCTGGGTGTGCTCTTTGATACCAATCTCTCATTTGAAAGCCACGTTTCTAGCATCTGTAAAACTGCATTCTACCATCTTAAAAATATATCTAAATTACGGCACATGCTTTCAATGCAAAATGCTGAACAGTTAGTTCATGCGTTCATGACCTCAAGGCTAGATTATTGTAATGCTCTACTGGGTGGTTGCCCTGCTCGCTTAATAAATAAACTGCAGCTTGTCCAAAACACAGCAGCTAGTTCTTACTAGAACCAGGAAGTATGACCATATTAGCCCGGTTCTGTCAACACTGCACTGGCTCCCTATTAAACATTGTATACATTTTAAAATCTTGCTGATTACTTACAAAGCACTAAATGGTTTAGCTCCCCAGTACTTCAGCGAGCTCTTAACGCATTATACTCCATCACGTCTATTGCGGTCTCAAAATTCTGGACAGTTGATAATACCAAGAATATCAAAATCAACTGCAGGCGGTCGATCCTTTTCCTATTTAGCACCTAAACTCTGGAACACTCTTCCTAGTATTGTTCGGGAAGCAGACACACTCTGTCAGTTTAAATCTAGACTAAAAACACATCTCTTTACTATGGCATACACATAAAACATTTTTAATTTATATTATTCAAATCAGTTAAATGATTATTTTAGGCTGCATTAACTAGGTCAGCCGGAACCGGGAACACTTCCAATAACACCTGATGTACTCGTTACATCATAAGAAGAACGGCATCTACGCTAATGTTAGTCTCTCTGTTTATCCCGAGGTTTACTGCAGTCGGCCGGATCCGGGCCGTATCCAGACCAGATGGTGGCCCTTAGCCTGGACATGACGACCATATCCCTGAAGTGTCTGTAGAGACCATGTCAATTAAACTCCCCCCTGTAAATGCCGCATCGACATGACATCCTCATTAAACCCGTCCCCGGCGTGACGACTCCAATCTTTCGAATAATCCTACGAATATCTATTGATCTAATATGACTTCTGACCTGTAATGTTGCCAGAATCATAATCATACACTATTTGTTCGTTGGCCAGAGAAGAACTGGCACCCCGACTGAGCCTGGTTTCTCCCAAGGTTTTTTTCTCCATTCTGGCCCTGAAGGAGTTTTGGTTCCTTGCCACCATCGCCTTTGGCTTTTGGCTTGCTCAGTTGGGGACACTTAAATTTCAACTATATTACTGATCTGCCCGCATTGACACTATATGATAATTGAAATGAGCTGGATGACATCACCGTTTTCACCAGAGCCGAATCAAATCCGTTGCATTATTTTCCTGTTACCACCGTGAAGCTGCTTTGAAACAACTGCCATTGTAAAAAGCGCTATATAAATAAAGGTGATTTGATTTGATTTGATATCGAGATGGGGTGTGCTCATGTTCCTCTTCATCAGGTACACTTAAAGTCAGACCTTGTGACCGGGATAGTTAACCTTGCGGTGTGTTCCCAGTTACCGTTTGAAGGAGTAGGTCTTGTACTGGGGAATGATCTTGCAGGTGACCAGGTTTTTCCCCGACCTACTGTGGTGAACGACGGTCCTGTTGGTGATGCTTCATCTGCAACGCCTGAGCATGCTGTGGTGAAACTGAAAGTAAACGAGTTCAGAAACGTTGTTGACCTTGCTGATTCACTGTGGCAAGCCCCTTCTGAACCTCCAAGATGTGAGCAGACGATTAAGCCTGGAATTAGTGAAGGAACCAATGTGAGTAAAAACCCACTCAAACCTTACATTTGTAAAGCTCCTTTAAGTGGAGTGCAAGGAACAGACCTTTTCCATCCGCCATGTTCTGATGCGGTGGTATGCTGTGAACAAGTGCCTTATGGAGGAAATGCTTGCTTCAATAAAGGTGTGACAACACCGAAATGGAAGCCCATTTGTGATTTCTCTAATTGTTGTGACATGGTCTTACCTGTTGTGCACCATTCTCATGTCCAGAAACTTGTACTATTGGTCACTTACAATTCAAGACATTTCAGCGTGTAATGAAGTGCTGCTTTTGGCCAATCTGCAAATTCTTCTTGGCAGGATTTGAGAGATGTTCTTGTTCCTGTAGACCTGTTGTGATTCTTTGTTTGAATTATGGAGGTAGTGTGGTCCTACCTACGTTCACAAAGCCCCCTTAATTTCACTTGCCTCGCAATCTGTTGCTCATGCACTAAGGAAAAACGTGGTATGATGTGTTATACCTGTGGGCTAACTTGTTTTTCTCTGCATTTTGTGAAATGCCAAGGAAAAAAAAACTTAATGGTGGGGGTGTTACGTCCACAGGGACGTAGGAATTTATTTTATTTATTTTTGAATGATTTGTGTGGATCCTGTTTTTCTGTGTGTGCTTTTGTGTTCTATGTTGCTCTTGCTCCTCCTACTGTCTGCTTGACAGGCTCATGGGTGCCACCTGAATCCTGTTCCAGCTCATTAAGTGGAGTACAAAGGAACCCAGAGAATTCCAGTCTAGGGAGAGAGACTGAGGCTTTCCTCTTTGAGAGAGACTACCATCTTCTGGTCCCAGCGCTGTTGTTTTCCTTATGTTGTGTATATTGTTTTTCCTGTAGTGTTCAGGTAAAGAGCTGTGAAGTGTCTCAGCTAACTTGTGTATATCCAGTACTTTAGAGCAATCTGAGCTGTTAAGTGTTTCAGCTAATGTTTGCATTCCTGAAAATTTAGCTTAGTCTGAGCAGTGCAGAGTTTTTTATTCAATTTAAGTTCTATTTGTGAACATCGGACATTCTATTTTTTTGCCTTAATTTTCTCACTGTAGGGAGGTGGATGCCTTTTGCTTTTTAAGAACCACATTTTCTCCTGTGTTTAAGTAGTAAGGGAGTTAGGTAATTATGACCCGAGCACCGATGGTGTGAGGACCCTATTGGAATTGCTCTGTTTATTATTATTAGGGCCCAAGCCCAAAAGGCGAAGGCCCTATTGTTCCCCTAAGGATTATTAGGGCCCAAGCCCAAAGGGCGAAGGCCCTATTGTTCCCCTAAGGATTATTATTATTATTATTGTTAGGGCCCAAGCCCTAAAAGGGCGAAGGCCCTATTGTTCTTCTAAGGATTATTATTAGGGCCCAAGCCCTGAAAGGGCGAAGGCCCTATTGTTCCCCTAAGGATTATTATTATTATTATTAGGGCCCAAGCCCAAAGGGCGAAGGCCCTATTGTTCCCCTAAGGATTATTATTAGGGCCCAAGCCCTGTAAGGGCGAAGGCCCTATTGTTCCCCTAAGGATTATTATTATTAGGGCCCAAGCCCTGAAAGGAGCTAAACACGCTCGAAAACTCACGAAACTTTGCACACGCATCAGAAGTGGCGAAAATTTACGTCTGTTATGGGTTTCAGAATTAGGCGTGGCAAAATGACTCGATAGCGCCACCTACAAAATTTCAATGAAGTGCCCCTCCCGCTACGTTTCACGTACAGGTATGAAATTCGGTAGACACATGTAACAGCCCAATACCTACAAAAAAGTCTCCTGGTACGAAATCTGAAAACCAACAGGAAGTGAGATATTTTTAATATTCATTGCAAAATTGTTGCAAATTTTGCCATTTCCAGATGTACTTTAACAAACTCCTCCTAGAGATTTAATCAGATCATCATCATATTTGCACAGTCTAATCTAAAGGCCTTTGCAACGTTAAATTGCGAAGATCTTGAGTTTTCCCTGGAGGGTGTGTCCGTGGCGGCCTGACAAAGTTCGATGTTTCACCATGAAACAGGAAGTTGTTGTAACTCGGGCATACAATGTCCGATCTGCCCCAAACTTCAAATGTTTGATAAGAGTCCAGACCTGAACACATCTACATGCCAATATTCAGTGACAGTCATAGCGCCACCTGCAGGCAACAGGAAAGATCTTAAGTTGTTTCCTTATTATTATTATTATTATTATTATTAGGGCCCGAGCACCGATGGTGTGAGGACCCTATTGGAATTGCTCTGTTTATTATTATTATTATTATTATTATTAGGGCCCGAGCACCGATGGTGTGAGGACCCTACAATGTCCGATCTAACTGTCTACGATCTAACGATCTAACGGTCTACGATCTAACTTCACATATTTTATTAGAGTCCTGACCTGAAGACATCTCAAATCAAAATCAAATCACCTTTATTTATATGGCGCTTTTTACAATGGCAATTGTTTCAAAGCAGCTTTACAGTGGTAACAGGAAAATAATGCAACGGAATTTGATTCAGCTGTACAGCCGCTCTGGTGAAAACGGTGATGTCATCCAGCTCATTTCAATTATCATATAGTGTCAATGCGGGCAGATCAGTAATATAGTAGAAATTTAAGTGTCCCCAACTGAGCAAGCCAAAAGCCAAAGGCGACGGTGGCAAGGAACCAAAACTCCTTCAGGGCCAGAATGGAGAAAAAAACCTTGGGAGAAACCAGGCTCAGTCGGGGAGCCAGTTCTCCTCTGGCCGACGAACAAATAGTGTATGATTATGATTCTGGCAACATTACAGGTCAGAAGTCATATTAGATCAATAGATATTCGTAGGATTATTCGAAAGATTGGAGTCGTCACGCCGGGGACGGGTTTAATGAGGATGTCATGTCGGCATTTACAGGGGGGAGTTTAATTGACACGGTCTCTACAGACACTTCAAGGATATGGTCATCATGTCCAGGCTAAGGTCCACCATCTGGTCCGGATACGGCCGACTGCAGTAAACCTCGGGATAAACAGAGAGACTAACATTAGCGTAGATGCCATTCTTCTTATGATGTAACGAGTACATCAGGTGTTATGGGAAGTGTTCCCGGTTCCGGCTGACCTAGTTAATGCAGCCTAAAACAATCATTTAACTGATTTGAATAATAGAAATTAAAAATGTTTTATGTGTATGCCATAGTAAAGACATGTGTTTTTAGTCTAGATTTAAACTGACAGAGTGTGTCTGCTTCCCGAACAATGCTAGGAAGACTGTTCCAGAGTTTAGGTGCTAAATAGGAAAAGGATCGACCGCCTGCAGTTGATTTTGATATTCTAGGTATTATCAACTGTCCAGAATTTTGAGACATGCTGACGTATCGTCAGCATAACAATGAAAATTAACGCCATGCTTCCTAATAATATCTCCTAGTGGTAGCATGTACAGGGTGAAAAGCAACGGTTCTAGCACTGAGCCCTGCGGTACTCCATACTGAAATTGTGTTCGGTGTGACATCTCTTCATTTACTGCTACAAACTGATAACGGTCAGATAAGTATGATTTAAACCATGCTAATGAAATTCCACTAATGCCAACATAATTTTCGAGTCTATTCAAAAGAATGTTGTGGTCGATAGTATCGAATGCAGTGCTAAGATCGAGTAACACTAACAGAGAGATACAACCACGATCGGATGATAAGAGTAAATCATTTGTGACTCTAATGAGAGCAATCTCAGTACTATGATACGGTCTAAATCCTGACTGGAAATCCTCACAGATACCATTTCTTTCTAAAAAGGAGCATAATTGTGAGGACACTGCCTTTTCTAGTATTTTTGACAGAAAGGGTAGATTTGAGATTGGCCTGTAATTGACTAATTTTGTAGGATCAAGTTGCGTTTTTTTAGTAAGTGGTTTAATAATAGCCAACTTAAAAGTTTTCGGTACATATCCTAATGTCAAGGATGAATTAATGATATTAAGAAGAGGATCTATGACCTCTGGAAGCATCTCTTTTAGTAGTTTAGTTGGTATGGGGTCGAGCATACATGTTGTTGATTTTGATGATTTAACGACCAATTCTTCTTCTCCTATAGCAGTGAATGAATGTAATTTTTCCTCAGTGACACTACAATGCACTGTCTGATGTGATACTGTAGTAGACGGCTGTACAGTTATAATTTTTTTCCTAATATTATCAATCTTACAGGTAAAGAAGTTCATAAAGTCATTACTGCTGTGCTGTTTACAAACATCAGAAGGTGAAGCTTTATCTTTGGTTAATTTAGCCACTGTATCGAATAAATACCTAGGGTTGTGTTTGTTTTCTTCTAAGAGAGTCGAGAAATAAGCAGATCTAGCAGTTTTTAGGGCCTTTCTGTATGCAATCATGCTCTCTTTCCACGAAATGCGAAAAACTAGTTATGTTTTCTTCCAGCTGCGCTCCATTTTTCTGGCTGCTGTTTTAAGGGCCCGGGTGTGCTCGTTGTACCACGGCGTTGGACTATTTTCTTTAATCTTCTTTAAGCGCCGGGGAGCAACTGTGTCTAAAGTGCTGGAAAAGAGAGAGTCAATAGTTTCTGTTGCAACATCGAGTTCCTCTAGGCTATCTGGGATGCTGAGGAGATGAAACTGATGAGGAAGATTATTTACAAAGAAATCTTTAGTTGCAGCAGTGATAGTCCTGCCATATTTGAAGCGAGGGGACGGCTTTGCAGCCTTTGCTAAATTAAGTGTACATGATACTAGGTAATGATCTGAGATGTCATCGCTCTGCTGCAGAATTTCAATAGTATCAACATTTATTCCATGTGACAGTATTAGGTCTAACGTATGATTACGGCGATGAGTGGGTCCTGACACATGTTGCCTTACTCCAATAGAGTTTAGAATGTCTCTAAATGCCAATCCCAGTGCGTCTTTTTCATTGTCTACATGGATATTAAAATCACCAACAATTAGGACTTTATCTGCAGCCAGTACTAACTCTGATAGAAAATCAGCAAATTCTCTGGTAAAGTCTGTATGGTGCCCTGGTGGCCTGTATACAGTAGCCAGCACAAATGTCAAACGGGACTTATCAATTTCACTACATAACGTTACATAAAGCACCAAAACTTCAAAGGAATTATATTTGAAACTTAGACTTCTGAGTAATACCAAAGATATTATTATAAATTACAGCAACACCTCCCCCTTTACCTTTCAGACGTGGCTCGTGTTTATAACAATAATCTTGGGGGGTGGACACAGTCTCTATGTGATAATATCTAGGTGAAAGAGTCTCTATGTGCTGGGATTTATCTGACTTCTGTGACATGAGACAGCTAGCAGGCGGTCGGGTAAGCCAGTCCGTCTGCTTCCTGACCTGGGCCCCAGTTAGTCAAGGTTTAGCTCTAAGACTATGTGCCAAATTACTAGAGAGAAGAGTGGCACCATCCCAGGAAGGATGAATACCATCTTTTTTCAACAGGTCAGGTCTGCCCCAAAAGCTTTTCCAATTGTCTATGAACCCTATGTTATTTTGCGGACACCACTTAGACAACCAGCCATTGAGTGATGATAGTCTGCTAAGTACCTCATCACTCCTTTTAACGGGGAGGGGACCAGAGCAAAAAACGTCATCTGCCATCGTACTTGCGAGTTTACACACCTCTTTAATGTTAATTTTGGTGATCTCCGACTGGCGAAGTCGAACATCATTTGTGCCGCCGTGAATAATAATCTTAGAGAATTTACGATTAGCATTAGCCAGCACTTTTAAATTTGCTTTGATGTCAGGCGCTCTGGCTCCCGGTAAACATGTGACTATGGTGGCTGGTGTCTCTATTTTCACGTTCCGTGTAATAGAATTGCCAATAACTAGGGCACTTTCAACAGGATTCTCAGAGGGTGCATCACTGAGTGGGGAGAACCTGTTTGATGTTCTAATCGGAACGGAAGAGTAGTTTTTTGATCCGCGACTATGCCATCTCACCGTCACCCAGTTGCCCTGCTGCACGGGCTCTACAGCTGGAACCGAACAATGTACAGAGTTCACTAAGCTATTCGCATCCAAAGCAGTGTCTAAAGCTGTTACATTCTCACTACTCTCAAATAAAGTCTGGATGTGTGTCTCTAATTCTGAAATCTTTTCCGTCAGCCTGACTATCTCCTTACATTTATCACATGTGAAGCCCTGTTCGCCAACGGAGAAAGATATACTAAACATGAAACATGCAGTGCAAGTGACAATGACAGGAGAAGACATGGCTTACCATATTTGTTGATTAATCCAATTTACCACAGTTGTTTGATGGAGTCTATTTACTAATCCAACTCACCTCAGTTGTTTAATGAACTCAGAAAACAAGAGACCTGAGTGCAGAGATGGCAAGCTAACAGGCTAGCAAAATGCTAACGCGTGATAGTGATTTAGATTAAAATCTAGCGGTGTCAGATTTAATGTGGTAGGCATTATTAGACAATATATGGTGATGGCTAAATTATATTTAGCAGTTTAAACAACAGGGAATGATATCAAATAAAGATTCAAAAGCAAGCAAAGCACACGCGAGCACAGCAGTCAGCAGGACAAACAGGAGCAATCGATCAGGCAACACACGCTTTAAAACTTTCCACACATGCCAGAATGACGGAACTACATCTACACGCCAATATTCAGTTACAGTCATAGCGCCACCTGCAGGCAACAGGAAATGACATGCTTTACATTGTGATTAACTCCTCATTGAGATTCAACCAGAACAACATCATATTTGGTCAGTCTAATCTTAAGGTCTTGGTGATGTTAAATTGTGAAGATCTTCAGTTTTCGCTGAAGGGCGTGTCTGTCGTGACCTGACAAAATCTGATGTTTCGCCATGAAAGAGGAAGCTGTTGTAAGTCAATATTCAGTTATACTCAAAGCGCCACCTGCTGGCAACAGGAAATGGCATGCTTTACACTATAATTAATTCCCAGAACATCTTTTAAATATGCCATGAAGTACCAAACATGCTAGAAACACATTAAATCATACAACACGTGGCTAAGTGCTAATGTATGCGATTTAAGCCACGAAACAGGAAGTTGTTGTAACTCAGGCATACAATGTCCGATCTGCCCCAAACTTCATATGTTTGATAATAGTCCTGGCCTGAAGACATCTACAAGGCAATATTCAGTTATAGTCAAAGCGCCACCTGCTGGAAACAGAAAATGTCATGCTTTACACTGTAATTCACTCCCAGAAACTCATTTAAATATGCCATGATTTACCAAACATGCTAGAAACACATTTAATCATACAACTCATGGCTAAGTGCTAACGTATGCGATTAATGCCACGAAACAGGAAGTTGTTGTAACTCAGGCATACGATGTCCGATCTGCCCCAAACTTCACTTGTTTAAGAATAGTCCTGACCTGAAGACAACTACATGCCAATATTCAATTATAATCAAAGCGCCACCTGCTGGCCGCAGGAAGTGTGGCACATTTAAGTGACTTTGCAATATTTCTACTATATTTACCGGCTTAAATGCATGTCGCCCACTATTCGCTGTTTTCCTGAGGCCACCGGGTGGCGGTGTTCCCGTGTGCGAGGGCCCTTTCATCGCTGCTTGCAGCTTTAATTATTATTATTATTATTATTCTCCCAAATGAATCGCTTTTTTGGTGGCCTAAACTGGCTCGAAAACTCACGAAACTTTGCACACGCGTCAGAAGTGGCGAAAATTTACCTCTGTTATGGGTTTCAGAATTAGGAGTGGCAAAATGACTCGATAGCGCCACCTACAAAATTTCAACGAAGTGCCCCTCCCGCTACGTTTCATGTACAGGTATGAAATTCGGTAGACACATGTAACAGCCCAATACCTAACTTCACTTGTTTAATAGCCAATGACTGGTTCTCTGCTGCCACGTGCTGGTTAAAATAGTCATTTTGTCATACTACATACTTATACTGTTCTATAATTGATATTTAGACATTATAAAATCACTATTATAACATTTACAATCACATTTTGTCAAATTTGATCAATTAATTTCTATTTAAGTATTGGTATTGACAATTCTGCCAAAAAATGATGGTGTGATTAATGTGTGAAAATGACCACCAGACTAGGAGTAAGCATTTTGTTACTAATAATGTATTTAAAATATCTATATGTAAAACAGAAGTGTGTGTGTGTGTGTGTGTGTGTGTGTGTGTGTGTGGCCAATATCTACTCAAGAAATGCTCAGACGTTATTCAAATAAGCACATGTGACATATAACATGGCATTTGGCAATAGTTTTTGCTTTTAAATTCATATTTAGGCATCGTAAAATCATTATAATAACATTGAATATCAAAATTTGGTCAATGTTTATCAATGCCACTTGTGTTGGCTGTAATACTAATTTTGTTCTATAGAGGGGGCTGCAGGATAAGAAATGTACTTGCTTGTGTTTCCAGCTGTTAAAATTAAATGTGTATATACAAGTTAGGATTGTTTATATCATCTAAATACCTAATATTTTTCGGGGGAATGCACATTAAACAGTTCATCATACAGGTAAGTTCAACTCTGTTGTCAGAAAGTCTGTCATAGGAACCAAAGTTGTTTTCCATATACGTTGTTGCACACAGGAAGACAGGATGGCAAATGTTCTTCTGTGCATCTTCAAGAATGCTCTGTGTACTCCGTTTATGCATTGATGTAAGTCCACATGTGACTATATTCATCTGGTATATTTTGTTGATGCTTATTGTTTACATTGGAAAGTTCTGAAGGTTTAATCACGGCTGTAATTTGCCATTAGAAATGTGCTAATTAGCATTAGCCACGGGAGTATTATCATACTGGGCCACGTGAGTTTATTTTACGTTCATTTCATTGTATTACTGTATTATTGCAGTTTGCATTGAGTATAATGATATTTATGTTAAGATACAGACATGCTTGTCTAATCTGTGTGTATGTTATTGATATTATAATTACTACAAGTCATGTTATTGCAACTCATATCTTAATAGAATATTGTTTAATTTTTTTCTTTATTACTTCTTTTAGATGATTGTTACAGATGTTATCACCACAGATAACTAGGGTGCAAATGAAAACAGAGGGTATATTACATTATATATTATATGAAATTATACCACAATATAAGTACAGTGAGACATAAATGTATTATATTTTGGTTTTGTTAGCAATTGGTAAATCATACTAGAAACGTAAATCATAGTAAATCATATTAGAATGTGGTAACTCGTGGTAAATCGTGGTAAACTATGGTAAATCATGGTAAACTATGGTACATCATGCTAGAATCATGGTAAATCATACTAGAACGTGGTAAATCGTGGTAAACTATGGTAAATCATGGTAAACTATGGTAAATCCTGGCAAGCTATGGTAAATCATGTTAGAATCATGGTAAATCATACTAGAATGTGGTAAATCATCGTAAACCTTGCTAGAACATGGTAAATCATGGTAAACTATGGTAAATCATGTTAGAACGTGGTAAACTATGGTAAATCATACTAGAACATGGTAAAACATGGTAAACCATGCTAGCAACGTGGTAATTGTGTTAGCATCATGCTAGCAACGTGCTAAGTATGTTAGCATCATGCTAGCAAAATGCTAGTTGTGTGAGCATGATGATAACAACATGCTAATTGTGTTAGCATCATGCTAGCAACATGGTAATTGTCTTTGACAAAATTCAAATGTTGACAGTTGGAGAGGCTCTTTGGACTCCATTAGCTGCCATTCCATGTACTATTTCTAATCCACTGAGACTCACTTACCTTCAATTCGATCTAATATTTCTATCCATCCATCCATCCATCTATCTTCTGATAGACTGTATTGACTTCAAAGCCGTCAAACTTCAAAATACTTCAAACTGAAAATCTTCAAACTTTAAGCTTTTCAAACTTTTTCAAACTTTCTGGTCCGGCTTTCTCAAGCCAACTTAAAGTTTGTCTCAACAAAGTTTTTTATCTAGTCTATCATATAACTGCACACAAAAGCCTATAGCAGTCTTTATAATGGTAGAGTCCTTCTACGACTTAATTTTTTTACATGCTTGCTAAATAAACCTTAATATCTTTTATGCATGTGTGCCTTAAAGGCCTTAAATGCTTGAAACCCGATAAATGCTGCTTGCAGCTTTAATTATTATTATTTTACTTTCAAGGTTTTTGGCACTTTTGGGGGCCTTAACGTGCTCAAAAACTCTTGAAACTTTGCACACATGTCAGAATGCGCGGCCATTAGGGCCGGGATGAAGATGGTACCTGGGCGTGGCAGTGGGGCTCGACAGCGCCCCCTTGAATGCGATCTGAAACTTGGTCCATATATCATATATCCATTCTTATAGTATGATGACCTCTTATATGTCAAAAGCTCAAGGAAAATTAGATTTCTCAGTTCACAGTTTTTTTCAGTCGCTAACAAGCGTTTGTCCAACCAGTTGTCACATTTTCAAAACTCTAAACACAGTTAGCACAGCATTGGTCTTTTGTGGCCATACCATTCACACATTTCATGTCGTTTTCACACAATATGCAGTCAGTGAACACATTTCCACAATGCTTACATTTTCTTAACAGACAAGCTATACCTCCCAGCAAAATTATGGATTTTTTTTTGTAGTATTTATGAATGTTAACACACAACATCCCACAATAGCAAAAACAATATTCCAAACCTTAGATACAGTATAAAAACCCCTGCTTCTGCAATGATATCAGTTCAAAAACAATATATCTCAGCTGATAATAAACAAACAATTGAATAATTGACACACAGCTGATTTATGTTGGGTAAATTGGGCCAACCACGGCTGATTCCAGTCTGGCTTAGACTCAGTGGCAAGGGTTATTTTTTTCTATTACATTGACACTTATACAGTAAAAGGAGGACTTTGAGGAGTGATGTTTTTGGAAACAGAAACAGAAAAAGACAAACACTGTAATGTCTGGACGAGGAAGAGCAAGGGGCCCCGGGAGAAGAGCAGGCCCAATGAGAGATGCAGTGAGAGGTGCAGTGAGAGATGCAGTGAGAGGTGCAGGAGCAGTGAGAGATGCAGTGAGAGGTGCAGGAGCAGTGAGAGGTGCAGTAAGAGGTGCAGGAGCAGTGAGAGATGCAGTGAGAGGAGCAGGCCCAAGGAGAGGGCAAGGTAGAGGTGTAAGAATGCGTGGTGGTGGCATTCCAAGGGCTGCAAGAACAGTAGTCAGTGATGAAATTCGTGCCACTATCATTGACCATGTAATCAACCCTGGTCTTTCACTAAGAGAGGCTGGTGAAAGAGTGCAGCCCAATTTGAGGCGGTCAACGGTTGCCTCCATTATATGCATCTTTCAACAAACCAACAGGTAAGTATTGCATTTTACATGGATTGTTTCTATTCTCACTTGACATGTCAATAAGGTCATACAGTAATGCATATGTAGAATTTTTTGTCCCTCTAAAGAATGCAACATCTTCCACCCTCTGGGGGAAGAGGAAATCTCCTCAATAATGTTCAAGAGCTTGCCATTGTAGAAATGGTTGTTGCAAATAATGCAATAAAACTGCATGAAATTCAAACTAGAATTGTGGAGGACCATGAGATATTTGACAATATCGATAGCATCAGCCTCACAACCATTACACGGACATTGTCCAAACACATCGCTTTGAGAGGAACAGTGAGAGAGTCAATGAGCTACGACGACAATATGTCCAGGTATAGTGTATATTCAATTCAATGTCCAGTTCTATAAGCTTTGCACTTTGCAAGTAGGCAACCTACACAGTAATAGGTTACAGTACAGTATGGTATACAGTATTGACATGATTTACATAAACTTTGTTTCAGAGAGTTATGGAATTGGAGGCCAACCAGGCCCCTCATGAATTCATATACATAGATGAGGCAGGATTCAATCTGGCCAAAAGGCTTTGGCGTGGACTAAATGTAATTGGAAAAAGGGCCACAGGACAGAGAGGGGCAAACATTACCATGTGTGCAGCAATTGCAAATGCAGGATTACTCCTTCACAGATGTCAGGTTGGACCCTATAATACCGAGCGCCTCCTTGCCTTTCTTAATGATCTCCACCAGCGCCTGGTTCCAGAGCAGGATCAGGAGGGTGAAAACATGAGGACCTTTGTAATTACCTGGGACAATGTGGCTTTCCATCATTCGCAAGCAATAACAACATGGTTTGAAGTCCAGCCAAGACTGGTAAGTCTCTTCCTTCCACCCTATTCACCTTTCCTCAACCCCATAGAGGAGTTCTTTTCTGCATGGAGGTGGAAGGTTTATGACCATCAGCCACATGACCAGATGTCCCTCCTTGAAGCCATGGATGCTGGCTGCAGGGACATCACAGTTCATGATTGCCAAGGGTGGATCCGACATACCAAGTGGTTTTATCCCAGGTGCATCGCCTTGGATAATATCAGATGTGATGTTGATGAAAACATGTGGCCTAACCCTGAAGATCGCCGAGATTAGATACAGTAATTTTGTGCTTTTTTTTAGTCCCCCCCCCCCCCTTTTTATCTGGGCTTTTTGCTGTTGTTTTTTTGTTCAGAATGCTCTTGTGTGTTTCATGGATATTTTGTTCACTGTAAGCAATACTGTAAAACTTTTTCTGTTCTATCATACCGTGTTTCTACTGTACCTCCTGTAGTAAAAAAAAACTTATTTGCTTTTTACTGGAATGCTTTTGAATGTGAACATTACTGTACATGTGGACATACAGTTCTCAACCAAGAAATTTAGTGTAAAAATGGTGGATTGCATGTTTTGCATGCAAATACCTGTAAAACTGAAACATAAAAGTCTATGCAGTTTTTGTACTGTCAACAATAGCCAGTATTTTGAAACCTGGTGTACTTTGATTGACTGCATGTACCTTGTGAAGTGAAAACAAGTGTTATTCTTTGACAGAATAATTTCATTTTGAGTCAGATTTCCAGTGTTTTGGTAAAGTTAGTGTGTGCAGAGAAAGATGCGTTCTATTTTGAAATGAAGAGTTAGTATATATTTAACAAAATGTGTTTTTGAGAAGAAAATTATCCATTTGGCCAATTGTGTTTTGTAGGTGTGAGTCTGTGTTAAGAGTTTAGAAAAAGTATCTGAAGTATGGGTAAGCGCTTGTTAGCGATTGAAAAAAACTGTAATATGAGAGTATCTTTAATTATGAGACGATTGGATAGCAAACTTAACAGTACAGATAGGCTAACGTTAGCGTAACTTACATTTCGTGAAACAAGAAAGGCTAGCTCAACTAAGAAACAATGATTACCAACTTAGTCGACCAGCGCACATATTAAAACTATTTAAACAAATGTATAACGGTGAGTGATTGCGGGGGGGAAAGAGGAAAAAACATACCTTTATTGGTACTTGACATTGCCTGCTCGGGAGATGGTTACTCATTCTCGGTCGCTCGCCACCGGCTTAAAACGAGCTCTTCTGATTGGCCGAAATTCTCTGCTCTCTGAACAGGGCCTGCCGCTGCCTCACAGATGCACAAATCACTTTTGCTCCACATTTCACGTAGTATATGGTGCAAAAGTGAGAGTGTGCGGAACTTGTCATTTGAAGGCGAACAAACTGCGTTTGAGACTCGTAGCAGCAGATTCAAGCAGTTGTAGTGATTGGACTTGTGATTGTGTTAGAAAAATATCCTATTTGTGACCAAATATTCTACAAGTGTGCAACTCTCATTACATGGATTCACATGGAATCAACTTCCTCCTGCCGCAGCCTGCTGTACGTTCTGCATGTCTTGATTGACAGATGTCTCGTCCAATCAGCGGTCAGTATTCCATTCGCCACATATACCTACCTTTTCCTTTTTGTCCGACTTGTCGTTGTGTTTTCTGATTTGTTATTTTGTTTTTAGATTTGTCATTGTGTTTTCTGATTTGTTATTTTGTTTTCGGAATTGTGATTTGTTTTGCACATCTCGGCCACTGTAGTTTATGGAGGACTCTTACTGCTCTAAGACTCTAAAATATCAGTCATTGGTATCTACCATTGAGAACCTTGGGTACAAATGCCAGCTGATTGTGCTAGTGTTTGGAAGTCTAGGTCATGTGCACAGGCTGGCCATCCGTGGACTTTGCATTGGGGGGATTTCTAAAACAGGCCAAACAGTTGGCCAAGTACTGCTCAATCTCAGCAAATATTGGAAGCATGTTTATTTGGAAAAGGCCATGTTTTCTGTACTCTTAGAACTGTATAATCCATAAATGTGCTGATTTGTTTTAATCTGTTGGATCATTCAAAAAAATTTGATTCCTAATGAAATTTGACTTGTAATGTGTGTGTGTCTGTCTCTCTGTGTGTGTGTCTGTGTGTGTGTGTTTGTGTGTTTTGAATCTTGTGTAACGTGTGTCTGTGTGTGTGTGTTTTGAATCTTGTGTTCTGTCTGTGTGTGTGTGTGTGTGTGTGTGTGTGTGTGTGTGTAGTTTATGTTTCACAAGAAGAGATAAAGCAGAGGCGCTGCTCATTTCCACACAGACTCTGGTTGCTGAAGAAGGCATTTGTTGCGGAGACGTGTTTTTGAAGCCCGTTGTGTGTTTTTAAGCGTTGTGTGTTTTTAGAGTGCTGAATGAAGGATTGTTTAAGTCTGTTGAGATGGCTCTTCTGAACCTCATGAGGGGAATCGCTGCTTTTATCGCATTAATCCACTGGACTGCTTCTGACAGCAGCTCTCACAGGACAGTAAGTGACAATCTCAGAACAGAAATCATTAAAAAATCTCTTGATCAGTAATTTATTAAATCATTGATTTCAGGTTGCCACATGTCATCAACAAGGTGAGTGAAAAAGAACAAACTTTCTTTCTTTCTTTCTTTCTTTGTTTCTTCAAAATGTGCAAAAATACAAATAATTGTATCATTTTTTTTAGAGAAGGCTATGCCTCCAGAATTGTTTGTATATCATGCATCGAACCCTTCGCCCGTACACAATCTGTCTGCAGATCTGAGTGAATCTCAATCCTCTCTCACTATAAAATAGGCCATTAAAGTCGACGGTAAGGGACATCACTTCTTACATTTATTACTGTTGTTTTAAATCAGTTATTTTCAATTTAGTTCTGTCTGGTTGTGATAATCAGCCGTACATCTGTACATCCCTTTTCTTGTTGGTGGAAATGTGTGTTATCTGGAACTCACCTATAAGAGATGAAGTCCACTTTAATACATTCAACAAATCCTGGAAATTAAGATTAATTTGATGTAGATTAATAATATCACTTAACATTTAAAACTAGAAGAGATTGTTATCAACTGTATTTTGTGTGATTAAACATTTTGTATTATATACACTTATTTAGATTGTTAGTGAAAAGAAACTGAAGCTTGATTGTTACAGCGCTGATAACAGTCGAATGTGTGTTAGAACTTGAGTTTCCACCTGAGAGTCAGTGAGGAGGAAGTGCAGCTTCTCGAGATAACACTTGACTTCCGTTTGAAAGGTCAGGTGTGTGTGTGTGTGTGTGTGTGTGTGTGTGTGTGCACACACACATACATACAAACACATGTTGCAACTACATTATGAGGACATTCCATAGACGTAATGGTTTTTATACTGTACAAACTGTACATTATATCCCCCTACACTACCCCTACCCCTAAACCTGCCCATCACACACACACACACACACACACACACACACACACACACACACACACTACCCCTACCCCTAAACCTACCCATCACACACACACACTACCCCTACCCCTAAACCTACCCATCACACACACACACACACACACACACACACACACACACACACACTGCCCCTACCCCTAAACCTACCCATCACACACACACACTACCCCTACCCCTAAACCTACCCATCACACACACACACACACACTACCCCTACCCCTAAACCTACCCATCACACACACACACACTACCCTAAACCTACCCATCACACACACACACACACACACACACACACACACACACACTACCCCTACCCCTAAACCTACCCATCACACACACACACTACCCCTACCCCTAAACCTACCCATCACACACACACACACACTACCCCTAAACCTACCCATCACACACACACACACACACTACCCCTAAACCTACCCATCACACACACACACACACTACCCCTAAACCTACCCATCACACACACACACACACACACTACCCCTACCCCTACCCCTAAACCTACCCATCACACACACACACACACACTACCCCTACCCCTAAACCTACCCATCACACACACACACACACTACCCCTACCCCTAAACCTACCCATCACACACACACACACACACACACACACACTACCCCTACCCCTAAACCTACCCATCACACACACACTACCCCTACCCCTAAATCTACCCATCACACACACACACACACACACACACACTACCCCTACCCCTAAACCTACCCATCACACACTCACTCACACACACACACACACACACACACACACACACACACACACTACCCCTACCCCTAAATCTACCCATCACACACACACACACACTACCCCTACCCCTAAACCTACCCATCACACACACACACACACACACACACACACACACACACACACACACACACACACTACCCCTACCCCTAAACCTACCCATCACACACACACACACACACTACCCCTACCCCTAAACCTACCCATCACACACACACATACACACACACACTACCCCTACCCCTAAACCTACCCATCACACACACACACTACCCCTACCCCTAAACCTACCCATCACACACACACACACACACACTACCCCTAAACCTACCCATCACACACACACACACACACACACACACACTACCCCTAAACCTACCCATCACACACACACACTACCCCTACCCCTAAACCTACCCATCACACACACACACACTACCCCTAAACCTACCCATCACACACACACACACTACCCCTACCCCTAAACCTACCCATCACACACACACACACACACTACCCCTACCCCTAAACCTACCCATCACATACACACACACACACTACCCCTACCCCTAAATCTACCCATCACACACACACACACACACACACACACACACTACCCCTACCCCTACCCCTAAACCTACCCATCACACACTCACTCACACACACACACATACACACACACACACACACACACACACTACCCCTAAACCTACCCATCACACACACACACACACTACCCCTACCCCTAAACCTACCCATCACACACACACACACACACACACACACACACACACACACAGTACCCCTACCCCTAAACCTACCCATCACACACACACACACACACACACACTACCCCTACCCCTAAACCTACCCATCACACACACACACACACACTACCCCTACAGAATCTCGTTTTTTTAACGAGACGGCATGCGGTTAAAATTGATTCTGTTTTTGGTGTTGAAGAATGTAGTTTAGCTATAGGTACGTTAATTGGTTGTGAGAATATCTTGTCAGCATCGCGGATGAATGGTGCTGTTGTTGTTTTCGTTAAGACAACTGAATTGGCGAATCAGCTGGTGGAGACTGGTGTTGAAATTCGTGGCATTGCTTCCTCTCTCTACACCTTCGAAAAGGGTAACGTTATCTAACGTGCCACCCTTTATTAAGAATGAGGTTTTAGTGGAGATGCTTTCCAGATATGGTAAATTGGTGTCAACAATAAAGATGATCCCAACTGGGGGAAAGTCTTCTCTACTAAAACATGTGGTGTCGTTTAGACGGTATGTCTATATGATTCTAAAAGATAATGTTGAAGAATTGGACAACTCTAAATTTCATCACAAAGATTTCAATCATGTGATTTTTCGCCACAACGAACACAATGAAATGTTTTGGTTGTGGAGAAAACGGACATCTTGTACGTGATTGCCCTAGGAAAGTGGATAAAACAAATGAGACAATTGCTAGAGAACTGCAGAACGCAACTCTCGCTGTAGATGCGGAAAGGCCGGGAACAAGTGTAGCTTGTGCACCCGCTGCTTTAATAGATGCGGGAAAAAATACAAATGAGATGACAACAGTCAAACCAGTTGAAAGTGCAAAATTAGCGGTCTTTGAAGACAAAGAGAATGAAAGTCTCGTAGAGAGTGGTCAGACAACAACAGCTCGAACGATTGAGCCGGAAGATGACAACAGTGTGTTTGAATCTGGCGAACAGAACGCGATGAATGTGGATAATATTGAGGGCTCTGTGTTTGAATTGGAGGATTATTCATTTAAAGCACCTCAAAAAATAAAAATAAAAGAACGCCATAGTAGTCAACCAATCAAAAGGCTTGATGTTCGGGAGGTGAGCCATACAGATACAGAAAGTGACAGTGAAATCTCTCAATGTGGCATTACAGGTAGCATTACAGGTAGCATTACAGGTAGCTTACCTCAGAGTGGATTTTCTAGTCGAGTATGTAGTGTAGATGACATCAAACATCAAACAAAAAATTGCAAGGAGATATTCCGACATATTGCAATTTATTGAGAACAGTGAGAACTGTTTCACCGACCAAGAAGGTTATCGGTTAAGATTAAAAGATACTTACCAAACTAAATGTTCAATCAGAATTCAGTGAAAATAGTCAAAATGGTTAAGGGTTGTTGTTCTTCGTGTTTTTTTTCTTTGTTAAGGTGGGAAGTGCTTCTTTTCCTATTTATGGGAGTAGTCAATTTTGCAAGAGAAAGTAGGAAAAGAGCACAGTTGTTTGAGCTAATGACACAGAAGAAGACTGATGTTTTATTCACGCAAGAAACCCATAGTGATTTATCAAACGCTTCAGATTGGGCGATGGAGTTTGATGGGTTATCAGTTTTAAGTCATTCTACCTCGGTGAGCGGTGGGGTTGCTATTTTGTTTTCGAAAAGTTTTATACCTGCATCTTATAAAGTTGATGAAATAATTAAGGGTAGACTTTTAAAAGTCAAAGCTTCTTATGAAAACAATTTTTCTTTTGTATTAATTTGTGTTTATGTTCCAAACGCGGCAATTGAAAGAATGCTTTTTTTAAACACTGTACGCAAAGTTTTAAGTGATTGTGATCGAAAAAGTTTTTTATTATTGGGGGGAGATTTTAATTGTACTGAAAAGGTTTTAGATAGAAATCATGTTGAGCCACATATGAGATTAGTAAGAGATTAGTTCAGTTAATGAAATCCCATGATATTATTGATATATGGAGACATTTTCATTATACACAAAGACAATATACCTGGGTTCATGCATATGAAAATAATTTATCATTGGCAAGATTAGACCGATTTTATGGGTTCAAGCATCAGTTGAATTTTTTTAAAGATTGTTCAATATGTCCAGTTGGATTTTCTGATCACAACTTGGTAAAATGTGAGATGTTTGTTGATTGTGTAAAACCGAAAAGCGCCTATTGGCATTTTAATAATACATTGTTATGTGATAAACATTTTAATGACGTTTTTAAGTTTTTTTGGGCCAATGCACGATCCATGAAGTCTTCTTTCCAAACCTTACAGCAGTGGTGGGAGTTTGTAAAAGCCCAAATTAAACAACTCTGTCAACAATATACTCTCAATGTCACACGAGATAAAATTGGGTCCATTAGAAAGCTAGAAGAAGATTTAGTTAAACTTCAAGAACTCTTTGAGTTGACAAAAAATGGAACTCATTTAGAGTCTTTTAAAAAAAAGAAAGCTTCTTTGACTGGATTGTTAGATTTAACTACACAGGGTGCTATAATTAGATCACGTTTTCAGAGTATTGAATCTATGGATGCGCCTTCAAAATTCTTTTTTAACATGGAGAGGAAAAATGGGCAAAATAGATTTATTCATGCTCTGCGCTCAGAAACGGGAGTCCTTTTGCTCAACCCTTTAGAGATTCGGAAGAGAGCGGTAAAGTTTTATGAGGATTTATATAAGAGTGAATTGATGGGTACACAAGGCCTGAACAATGTTTTTATTGAAAATATGCCGCAGGTATCTGGAATTAACAAAGCACTGTCGATGGAGGAACTGGAGAGAGCTCTTAAAAGTATGGAAAACGGAAAAATGCCCGGGATTGATGGTATTTCAATAGATTTTTATAAAGTCTTTTGGGTAGAGGTAGGTTCAGACCTACTAGAAGTTCTTAATCAGAGTTTAATTGATGGACAGTTGCCAAAAAGCTGAAAAAGGGAGATTTAAGTGAGATTATGAATTGGAGGCCTGTGAGTTTCTTATGCAACGACGTACTTTTTAAAAAAGCCTTGGCGAATAGATTAGGAGAAGTTTTAGATCAAATTATTCATTCAGATCAGACATATTGTGTGCCTGGCAGGAAAATCTTTGATAATATTTCTTTTATAAGAGATATTTTGGAAAATGGCAAGACTTTTTCAGATTTTGGTTTAATTTCAGTCAATCAAGAAAAAGCTTTCGATAGAGTCGAGCACAGTTACTTGTGGAATATTTTTGAAGCTTTCGGTTTTAGTTCTAATTTTATATTAATGATTAAAGCTTTGTATTGTGACGTTGAGAGTATGTTGAAAATAAATGGTGACTTATGCTCTCCTTTTAAGGTTTTTAGAGGGGTTAGACAAGGCTGTGCACTATCTGGCATGCTTTATACGTTAGCCTTTAAACCTCTTTTGAATAAGTTAAGAACAGAGATGTCAGGTGTGGATATGCCAAATTCCACCTATACTGTTAAATTATCAGCTTACGCTGATGATGTGGTGGTACTAATTAAAGATCAAAATGATGTGAACATGATGTTGCGATTATTGGAAGAGTTTAAAAGTGTTTCTTCTGCAAAGGTGAATTGGCAAAAAAGTGAAGCCATAAGTGTTGGGAGTTGGTTATGTGGGGAGCCCATTCTTCCAGCTGGTCTGAATTGGACCAGGGATGGTTTTAAATACTTGTGAGTTTTTTTGGGAAATGAGAATGTTGTTAAGAAAAATTTCGTGTTAGATGTTATTGAAAAGGTAAAATGGCGCTTAAATAAGTGGAAGTTTTTACTTCCGAAAATGTCTTACAAGGGGCGAATATTGATTATTAACAATTTGATTGCCTCCGCTCTCTGGCATCGTTTGACTTGTGTAGATCCCCCAGCAGACTTTTTAAGAAAGATCCAGTCAATCTTAATAGACTTCTTCTGGGATAAGCTGCATTGGGTGCCAAAACATGTACTTGTACCTTTCTAAGGATGAAGGAGGTCATGGACTAGTACATTTGCAGAGTCGAATAGCAGCTTTCCGAATTTAATTCATACAAAGACTTTTAAAAGACTCAGAGAATGCAAACTGGAGGATCATAGCGTTCTCTTTATTGAGAGAGTTTGAAGGACTGGGGCTGGATAAAGCCTTATTTTGGATGGATCCTCAAAAGTTAAAACTCTCTAAGTTTCCTGTTTTTTATCGGAATCTTTTTAAAGTCTGGGCTTTGTTTGAAGTACCAAAGAGAAGGACTGTAAATTCTTTGTATTGGTTGCTGCAAGAGCCATTAATTTTTGGCTCACGCTTGGACTTGTCCAATGAACTGGGTTACTCTGTGATAGATGAGAATTTTATCAACTCTGGAATTTCAACTATTGGACATGTACAACGGATAGCAGGAGAGGATTTTAAAGATGTGAATTCAATGACTGGACAGCTGGGGGTGAGATCTACCCGTTTGGTTGCCAGAGTACTTGACAAATGGAGGTCAGCCCTTTCTGAAAATGAGTTGAAATTGTTAACAGATTATTCTGCGGGGTCTATTTACCCGGATTGTAGTGATCCATTTCCCAATTTGAATCTAACTCCCTTGATGGGCGATTGTGAGGGTACCTTTTTAAAAGTCAAAGATTTGATTGTAATAGGCATAGCTTGTGCATCTGGAAAGGAGTGTTATAAAATTTGTGTTTAATAAGAAGGCTTTGCATAAAAGAATTGACACACCATGGCGTAAGGTACTTAAATTAGAAGAAGAGGAAAACCCTGAGTGGAGAGTGTTGTATAAGTCACCATTGTCCAAGAGAATTGGGGACTTGCAATGGAGATTGTTATATGGGGCTATTGCTGTGAACGCATTTGTTTCGGTAATTAATCCTGACATTGATCAGAATTGTCCTTTTTGTTTACAAAGGGAAACTGTCTTTCATGCATTCATGCAGTGTTCAAGGTTGAAACCTTTATTTATTGTTTTAAACAACATTTTTAAATGTTTTAATGAGTGTTTTTCAATGAAGACGTTCATTTGTGGTTTCAAATATTCCCAGAGCCGCAAGTATCAATGTCAGGTGTTTAATTTTATATTACGTCAGGCAAAAATGGCGATTTACATTACAAGAAAGGAGAAAGTTGATCAAGGTGTATGTAATAGTTTAGAAGCTGTGTTTGGTAATTAGGTAAAATCTAGAATCCTAATAGATTTTAATTATTATAAAACAATGGATGACCTTATAAAGTTTGAATTCATTTGGTGTTGTAAAGGGATATTGTGTGAAATTGTTAATGATGAATTATTTTTTCTTATTTAAAAAAAAGTTTGGGGGTCTTTTAGTGACTGATGCTTGATTCAAATGTTGATTGAATGGTTTGTTTATTGTAATAAAGGTGTTTAAAAATCAAAAAAAAAAAAATCTCTCTCACACATACACACACACTCTCACTCTCTCTCTCTCTCTCTCTCTCTCACACACACACACACTCTCTCTCTCACACACACACACACTCTCTCTCTCACACTCAGACAGACACACACACACACACACACTCTCTCTGTCTCTCTCTCTCTCTCTCACACACTCAGACTCAAACACACACACACACACACACACACTTACTCTCTCTCTCTCTCACACTCAGACACACACACACGCTCATCTGGCATGAACACTTTTAATGATCATGTATTTGTTGTTTGTGCAGGAAACCCCAGTATGGATCTGTGTTTTTAATAAGAGTATTACAGTAATTACATGATGTTAAGAGTGAAGAATTGTTTACTCAATCTCTTAGGCTGAGTTGTACAGTGTCCGTGTGTAAATCCTGTTTGAACACTGTCTTCTTAGCCTCCATTCATGTGGCATCCCCTCTTCTTTTTATAACAGTCTGCAAACGTCTGGGGACTGAGGAGACAAGTTGCTCAAGTTTAGGAATAGGAATGTTGTCCCATTCTTGTCTAATACAGGCTTCTAGTTGCTCAACTGTCTTAGGTCTTCTTTGTCGCATCTTCCTCTTTATGATGCCCCAAATGTTTTCTATGGGTGAAAGATCTGGACTGCAGGCTGGCCATTTCAGTACCCGGATCCTTCTACGCAGCCATGATGTTGTAATTGATGCAGTATGTGGTCTGGCATTGTCATGTTGGAAAATGCAAGGTCTTCCCTGAAAGAGACGACGTCTGGATGGGAGCATATGTTGTTCTAGAACTTGGATATACCTTTCAGCATTGATGGTGCCTTTCCAGATGTGTAAGCTGCCCATGCCACACGCACTCATGCAACCCCATACCATCAGAGATGCAGGCTTCTGAACTGAGCGCTGATGACAACTTGGGTTGTCCTTGTCCTCTTTAGTCCGGATGACATGGCGTCCCAGTTTTCCAAAAAGAACTTCAAATTTTGATTTGTCTGACCACAGAACAGTTTTCCACTTTGCCACAGTCCATTTTAAATGAGTCTTGGCCCAGAGAAAACGCCTGCGCTTCTGGATCATGTTTAGATATGGCTTCTTTTTTGACCTATAGAGTTTTAGCCGGCAACGGCGAATGGCACGGTGGATTGTGTTCACCGACAATGTTTTCTGGAAGTACTCCTGAGCCCATGTTGTGATTTCCATTACAGTAGCATTCCTGTATGTGATGCAGTGCCGTCTAAGGGCCCGAAGATCACGGGCATCCAGTATGGTTTTCCGGCCTTGACCCTTACGCACAGAGATTGTTCCAGATTCTCTGAATCTTTGGATGACATTATGCACTGTAGATGATGATAACTTCAAACTCTTTGCAATTTTTCTCTGAGAAACTCCTTTCTGATATTGCTCCACTATTTTTCGCCGTAGCATTGGGGGAATTGGTGATCCTCTGCCCATCTTGACTTCTGAGAGACACTGCCACTCTGAGAGGCTCTTTTTATACCCAATCATGTTGCCAATTGACCTAATAAGTTGCAAATTGGTCCTCCAGCTGTTCCTTATATGTACATTTAACTTTTCCGGCCTCTTATTGCTACCTGTCCCAACTTTTTTGGAATGTGTAGCTCTCATGAAATCCAAAATGAGCCAATATTTGGCATGACATTTCAAAATGTCTCACTTTCAACATTTGATATGTTATCTATATTCTATTGTGAATGAAATATAAGTTTATGAGATTTGTAAATTATTGCATTCCTTTTTTATTCACAATTTGTACAGTGTCCCAACTTTTTTGGAATCGGGTTTGTAAAACAAGAACAAATATCTGCCAGTGGACAGGCTTCTGAAGATGAGAGCATCGTTTGGATGTGATAGACAGTCATCAGTCATCACTACAACATCACACTCTGTGTCCTGATCACACTCTTCTCTTGATTGACAGCTGTGGTTCAGTTTCACGGTGTCAAATGTAGCCATTTGTCTTTCAACCCAACACGACATCTCGGGCTATAACCTTCCCCTACCACCACCTGGTACAGGCGGCACATATGTGAAGGATGTCACAGTAGGTGAGTTTTATTTGCTCTTAGACTCTCCCTTCATCTGCTCTGTTCTATGTGCTGTGATGTTTATTGCTGTGATCTTTTTCTATTTGGTTAACTGCATTTTTAGTTTGATGATGAATAGGCTGTGAAGTTTGGATTCATCCCTTAGGCCTATAGCGGTAACTACTTAACATACTCTGTCATTTATGGTATTGTAGCCGTTTGTCTATATAGGCTACACGTTTTAGCGTATTTGAATTTATTTATTATAAGTTGTGTATTTGTTTATTATTATTATTATTACTAGGCTATGTGCATATTTATTTAGAACATTTAGTTAATTACTGTTCCCTGTCCGGTTTTAGTCACTGAAATTTTTAAATTTGCATAGTGGTAACTCACAGTTCCCTTTCAGTTGGTCACGTCTGACGTACGTTGGATGTCACCGACGAATTGGGATCACTTCTGGGAACGAGCCAATGCACATTGGCATGCGAGATTTGTGCCCCAACCCGCGGGTATAAATAAGGAAGCGGATGCAGCACACTTTGTTCTTCACTTCGGAGCCGAGCAGACCTGTTCCTGTCTCTGAAGAGTGTGTGTGTACAGAGAGAAAAGAGCTTCTTGGACTTTTTTCACGAGTGTTGGCGAGACAGCACGTGCAGTGGTGGTCGCAGGCTTTTCAGCTCAAAAACTGCAGTTTTCCCAGCACTGCTGAGAAGGGAGCGTCTTCAAAGAGTTTGCTGTTTTACAGCTGTTGGTGAGGGCGCTTCCTTGAGTGTGCCAGCAGGCTTGCACATGTCCTGCTGTGCACCGTGGCCATTCCTGGGTGCTTCAGCGCTAGAAAGAAGGTTTTAAAAGAGCATATTTCCCTAAAAGAGTACACGGGTGTGACACTGCGTCTTTTTCAAGATGTCATTCCACCCGTGCGTTTCTGGATGCGGTCGTTCCTTGTCACCAGATGACGGTCACGATCATCTCACGTGTTTGGGGCAGCTTTTGTGGATAGTTCATGTTCCCACTGCGGGAACATGACTATCTTGGCGTTATGGTCGAGACTCCCATACCTTCACGAAGGTGGAGTACCCTTACCTATACCCCGATCTAGTCCCTTTTTGGCACCGTCAAAAAGGGCTACTTTGGCGAATAGCCAGGGTGACCTGAGGGTTATGGTCAGGGCTTCCCCGCCGAGTGCAACTCTGTGGGCCCCTCCCACCTCTACAATGCCGCAACCGGTGGAGCTGCCGAAAGAGCGCTCTGGGCATTCTCAAACGGGACATCCAACCGTTTCTTTCGGTGCTCCGGCTGATGACCAGATGTCGATTGCTGCATCGGAGGGGGAGATTCAGACATCTGGGGATGAAGGCTGGGCTGCGTTGCCGCCTTCTGGGCAAGTAACGTTGCCCGAGCCCGACCCAGAGTTGACAGCTATGCTTGCCCGGGCCACCGAAAAGCTAGGGCTCGTGTGGAACCCTCCACTGTGTCCCGAACCTTCTAGGCTGGATGATTGGTTTCTCGGGGCAGCTCGCGCTGGTTCTCAGCATCCCACCCCAGTCCCATTCTTCCCGGAGGTGCATGAAGAGATTACTAGAACGTGGACGGCACCTTTTTCTGCCAGGAACCGATCTGGTACCTCCTCACCCCTCACTACCCTCAATGGCGGAGTAGTCAAGGGGTACGTGGAGATCCCCCCGGTGGAGCGGGCTGTCGCGATGCAACTGTGTCCGGCGTCCACTTCCTCCTGGTGGGGTAATCCACATCTCCCATTCAAAGCCAGTAAATTCTCGTCCACTCTAACGGGCAAGGATTACAGAGCCTGTGGACAGGCTGCTTTGGCTTTGCATGTTTTACAAGTGCATCAAGCGCAAGCGCTCATGGACATGCACAAGGGTAGATTCAGATTCAGATTCAACTTTATTGTCATTGAGCACAAGAGTACAAGTACAGAGCCAATGAAATACAGTTAGCATCCAACCAGAAGTGCAAATACAGTTTATATAAAAATAAATATAAATATATATGTAATATGTATGTATATATACATTATTATACATAGTGCAAGTTGTGAGATATAAAGCAGAGACCAGCTCAATGCAAATAACTGCAAGTATACATAAGGTGCAAATGAACAAGTACAATATAATACAGAAGGTGCATTAATCAATGAGGTATATATAAATATATATATATATATATATATATATATATATATATATATATATATATATATGTATGATGTATAAGGCTTGAGGCCATAAATGCCGTGCAAATGGCATTAGAGGTAGAAATGTGCAAAAAAAAAAAAAAAAAAATCCATCTAGGATGTATTGTTCAGCGTCTGAGATTAGAATTCAGTAGACTGGTAGCTGAGGGAAAGAAACTGTTCCTGAGTCTGCTGGTGCGACAGCGAAGACTCCTATAACGTCTCCCAGATGGGAGGGAAGTAAACAGTCCATGGTTTGGGTGAGAGGAGACTTTGAGAATACTTCTTACTCTCCTTAGGCAGCGTTTGTGGTAAATGTCTTTGACAGAGGGTAGTCCAACACCAGTGATATATTGGGCAGTTTTCACCACCCGCTGGAGGTCCTTCTGGTCTGAGACAGTGCAGTTGCCATACCACACTGTGATGCAGTTTGTGAGAATGCTTTCAATAGTGCAGCGGTAGAAGTTCAGCAGGATGTGAGGAGACAGGTGAGCTTCCCTTAGTTTCCTAAGGAAGTAAAGGCACTGTCGCGCCTTCTTGACCAGTACGGATGTGTTGAGGGTCCAGGAAAGATCCTCAGAGAGATGGACACTGAGGAACTTGAAACTAGTCAAGTTCCACTTCAGCTCCATCAATGTAGATGGGGGTGTGCGCATGGTCCTTCCTGGTTTGCCGGTAGTCCACAATCAGCTCTTTGGTCTTCTGGGTGTTGAGTGTGAGGTTATTATTGGCACACCACTCTGCTAGATGTTCAACCTCGTCCCATAGGCCGTCTCATCGTCACCGTCGATCAGGCCAACCACATGTGTGCAGTCGTGGGTAAAAAGGGAGTAGAGGATTGGGCTCAGCACACAACCCTGTGGCACACCAGTGTTTAGGGTGAGAATGGAGGAGGTGTGATCACTGATCCTAACAGACTGTGGTCTGTTGGTAAGAAAGTCCAGGGTCCAGTTGCAGAGGGAGGGGCTGATGCTAAGATCACTGAGCTTGGAGATCAGTTTGGATGGCATCACAGTATTGAAGGGAGAACTGAAATCAATAAATAGCATCCTGACATACGCGTTATAACTATCCAAGTGAGTCAGGGCAAAGTGGAGAGCTGAGGCGATGGCAGTTGACCTATTGGGTTTGTAGGCAAACTGATATGGGTCCAGTGTTGGAGGCAAACATGTTTTCAGGTGGGAGAGGACCAGCCTCTCAAAACACTTTGCGATTATGGGAGTAAGAGCGACAGGGCGGAAGTCATTGAGGGCCACTGCAGCAGCATGTTTTGGTACTGGTACAATGGTGGCTGTTTTGAAGCAGGTGGGGACAATGGCCTGGGCCAAGGAGAGATTAAAGATGTTTGTGAAGACCTCAGCCAGCTGATCTGCACAGGCCCTAAGCACCCAGCCAGGGATGCCGTCAGGCCCGGCAGCTTTATGCGCGTTTACCTTACTCAGGGTGGAACACACATCACTGATGGAAAAAGTGAGCGGTAGGTCTTCAGATGTGAGCACAGCTTTAACAGGTGGTACTGTGTTTCCATGATCAAAGCGAGCATAAAAATTGTTCAGTACATCTGGGAGTGTGGCGTTACTGGTTGAGGGGGTGATGTTTGCTGGTTTATAATCTGTGAGGGCATGGATGCCTGTCCACATGTGTCGAGGGTCGTTGTTTTTAAACCTGTCCTCGATACTCAGTTTGTAGTTGTATTTGGCTGCTTGAATGCCCCTCTTCAGATTGGCCCTGGATAGACTGTGTGCTTCACGGTCGGCAGATCTGAAAGCAGTGTCGTGAGCCTTCAGCAGGAGTCTGACTTCCTTGTTCATCCAGGGTTTCTGATTTGGGTATATTTTAATTCGTTTGTGGGTTGTTACCCTGTCAACACATCTATTGATATGTTGCAGAACCGAACTGGTGTATGTATTAATGTCCGTGTGGGAGTCTAGTGTGGCCTGAGAAGCAAATGCATTCCAGTCTGTGTTCTGGAACTCATGCTGTAATGAAAAATCTGCTCCTTCCAGCCAAATAACAGACTTCATTGTAGGTTTCACACATTTGATGATGGGGGTATATTTAGGTAGCAGAAACAGGGAAATGTGATCAGATTGTCCAACATGGGGAAGAGGAATTGCTTTATAAGCATCAGAAATGTTTGTGTAAGCCGGATCAAGAGTGCTGTCTCCTCTTGTAGGGCAAAAAAACGTTTTGATAAAAGTTGGGGAGAGCTGTTCTCAAATCGGCATGATTAAAATCACCAGCAATGATAAAAGCTCCGTCTGGATGTGTTGTTTGACACAGCAGAAGAGAGTTCTTTCATAGCTAGTTTAGCATTAGCATCCGGGGGTACATACACTGCAGCGATTATGGCAGATGAAAATTCACGGGGCAGGTAAAAGGGTCTACATTTAATAAAGATGTATTCAATGTCAGCAGAACAGTGGGATCTAGTAATAACAGCATCGATGCACCAAGATCTGTTTACATAGATGCAAACACCCCCACCTTTGCTTTTACCGGAGTCCAACTCTGTAAACAGTGCGCCCTTCTAGCTCAATCGCATTAGTTGTAATGGTGCTGTTGAGCCAAGTTTCCGTGAAAACCATAATGCTGCAGTCCATGAACATTCGTTGAGTGATCTGGAGTCGTAGTTCATCGATCTTGTTTGCCAGAGATCGTAGATTAGCAAGGAAGATGCTTGGTAGCGCTGGACGATGCGGGTTGAGCTTTAGCTTAGCTTGCAGGCCGCTCCGCTTACCCCGTCTTTGTTTACGCTCGCAGCGCCGTCGACGGGCACTTCCTGTCGGACTGGCTGACTCACTCGAGCCCGGGGACCGGAGTAACTCGGGAGGTAGTAAATGGAAGTCTATTGTTGTATCCGCTGTAGTGTTTGTGCAGCGAAGTTGAATATCCAGTAGTGTGTGACAACTGTATGAAGTTAAAGCAGAGTTGCAACGAACAACTGAGCTTAAAAAGACTAGTAGAATAGTAAACAGTTTGCAAACTCTGGAAAGACGCTGAGCCTTGCGATGTGAACGCGCCGCCATCTTTTCCTCGGCCTGACCCAGAGCTCTTGCGTGAGCTCCGTGCAGCGACGGACCTGGGGGGCCGTGTACAGCGGGCATGCAGTCTCAGGTCTGTGCACGGGGCCTCAACTGCAGTGGCACATCAGTAGTTAGCAGTACATCCTGCACTGGGCAGCTTCAAAACGCCGCTACGAGGCAAGCACGTAGTGGTCCGTACAGACAGCACTGCGGCCGCTGCATACATCAACCATCAGGGTGGTCTACGCTCCCGTCGCATGTCTCAACTCACCCGCCATCTCCTCCTTTGGAGTCAGAAGCATCGGAGGTCGCTTAGCACCACTCACATTCCGGGCTTGCTCAGTCATGCAGCCGAAGAGCTTCCGGGAGAGTGGAGACTCCATCCCCAGGCGGTCCAGCTGATTTGGAGGCGCTTCCGAACCGCACAGGTAGACATGTGTGCCGCCCCAGACACGTCGCTTTGCCAGCTGTTTTATTCCCTGACTGAGGGGACCCTCGGCACGGATGCACTGGCACACATTTGGCCCCGGGGGCCTTTGCAAATATGCATTTCACCCAGTGAGCCTTCTTGTACAGAAACTGTGCAAAGTCAGGGAGGACAAGGAGCAGGTCTCAATTCGTCGGTGACGTCCGACTTACGCCTCCGTTCCCTCCTTAAGGGAACGAGGGTTACATACATAACCAAGACGTTTTTTGACCACTTGGCTATTTTGCCTTGGATTTTCGTTTGTTGTAAATATGAACTAAATTTAGAAATGCTTTTGAAATGAAAAACTTTACGTTTAATAAACAAAATACATTTTTGAAATGAAGACGGCGTTTGGAGTGGAGTGCATGCAAAATAATCACTGTTCCCTGAATCCATGGCCTAATACGAAAGGTCTACACATATGGTCATACATATATCATATATTTTTCTTTCTTCTTTTGCATTGAATACTGTGAAATTTAAAGGATTTGTTGTGGAAATAGCCTAAAATACATATTGATAATGTTTGTAAACATTTAGTTTTTCCGGTATTTTACATTAGGCCTATTTTTGAATGTAATAATAAAATGCGACTGACACACCAGTTCGATTTTTCTGGGTTTTTTATTTCTCTCAACAGCTCAAGTCTTACCCACAGCATACTCTGCGACTTATTTTCCAGAAAATAAGATAAATTGAGCTTTATTAAAAAGGGCATATATACAAATGGGGACATGCAAAAAACAATTATAATGTGTTCATTACTCCCACCCACACACTAACTTTAATGCTGTTATAGGCTAATCATGAGCGGCCCATGCCCAGAAGTTTTGGTTTAGAAGAAGGCTATCTGTGATGAACTGTACATCAATAAATCACTACAGTCTCGTGTTATGGGCACTGCCATTGATACAGGCAACGGAAGATATTTTACACTGAGGTTGCTTCTGCTTTTCAAACATGGAAGTGTGACAAAGGCACATAGGCTATATAAATTCTCTAATGTGGATAAAGGCATATTTTGTACACATCACTGTACAACATATGTCCTTATTAGGAGAAAATATCTCGTTATTACAACATAATTAAGTGAAAAAAAATAATATGTATGTGGCAGCAATGCGTCACCTTACTTTAGATTAGGTGACGGAAAATGGTATCAATTAAGTGCTCTAAACCAACCTTTATTAGACATTAATTGCATTCATATTCAGTGTTCCATAAAATATTTACACATTAAGCACACACACACACACTCACTCACACACGTTTTATAAGGACTTTCCATAGAAATAATGAGTTTTATACTGTACAAACTGTATATTCTTTCCCCTAATCCTTATTTTAACAATGTGGTCTTATTAGTGTTTGTATGTAATTCATATTGACATCATTTATTTATTTACTTTAATGTAATTTTCCCATTTTCCTTGACCTAATCTAAAGTGAGAACTATTTACAGTGAATACGTTGTTAACATGCATTATGGAATTGAATGAGTGCTCTAGATGTGGTTTCAGACATCAGTACAAAATGCAGCTGAAAATTGTGGTTGTGATCAGTTAGTAAAACAACAGCAGATCTCTCCTCAGCAAGACGCTTGATCTGAGGAATCATTCGTGTCTGGAGCACAAGCACTGCAGGCTGACACACACATTATGTGTTTCGGGGACTGACTGTTCTTCCTGATTGATTGACTTCCCAGATGAAATCAGCTGGAGCGCTCGCATTCATTCAGTCCTTCATGATGATAAAATAGTGGTGACCTTCAATGCGAGCTCTGCGGCGGACACACACACCATCGAGCTGAGAGACCAAACATGTCTACTAAACACTGTTGACAAAAAAGGGGTACGTTTCTCTTCAACATTAAAGGACAAACAACACTGCAACCTAAAAATAATCTAAAAATCTTTTAAATAAATGAATTTGCAAAGCCATACAGCATAATATATTAAGACTTGTTTTTAGAGAATATATCTTAGATTCTAAATAAGTATAAACAAATAAAAAAAATGAAAAAAAATCTGCTGGTGTAGTAAAACATTTTTTCTGCCTGTTCTGTCATTTTTTCATATTTGTTTGTTGGCCCAACAGGGATGCAACGTAGGAGAATGTCGAGCGGAACTGGCATACACGGGTCCCTGTGAAGACCTTACAATAGAGGTGACTATAGCATCAGATATGATATACAGAAATTGCACAAAACATGCATGACTAAAATAATGCAATAAACATTCATTTAACAACATAAGATGTAACATAATAGCCTACACTCTAAAAAATGCTGGGTTGTTTCAACCCATGTTTGGGTCAGTTGTCTGTCCATATTTGACCCAAACATGGGTTAAAACAACCCAGCATTTTTAGAGTCTAATATACATAACTGATAAATCAAACCTAAGAGCAAACATAATTATTAAAATGAAAAACGTATCGTTAATCAGTTAACAGGTTTTTTACTGTAGCATTTTTACAGTTAAAATTCCAAATATTTTTTACATCATATAACCTAAAATAATATATGATTTATTAGAATGCATGCAAAGTTCTCTCAGTCAAGGAAAATCTGGTCAGCTCTAAGACACTTAAATGGCTTGAAACTGATAGATGTTTAAATCCGTCTTTCCAGATAAGGCACCTTACATAGAAATTGACTGCCTCAGAGATCGCTATAAAATGATTATTTGAAATTATTGAGTAATTATTACAAATGACTGGAAAGTCATGGAAAAATTATAGACAAAATATGCAATAAGTCTGTGCATGCTAACACATGGTCATTATTGGGGTTATACAAAGTCAGTAAGTATTTTTGTTCTGTTTTCCAGTACAAATAGCTAGACCTCCTTGAAGTAAGCAAAATACACTATATTGCCAAAAGTTTTGGGACGCCTGCCTTTACATGCACATGAACTTGAATGACATCCCATTCTTAATCCGTAGGGTTTAATATGGAGTTGGCCCACCCTTTGCAGCTATAACAGCTTCAACTCTTCTGGGAAGGCTTTCCACAAGGTTTAGGAGTGTGTTTATGGGAATTTTTGACCATTCTTCTAGAAGCGCATTTGTGAGGTCAGACACTGATGTTGGACGAGAAGGCCTGGCTCGCAGTCTCCGCTCTAATTCATCCCATTGGCCATGGAAACCCATTCCATTAAGCTCTCTACGCACTGTTCTTGAGCTCATCTGAAGGCCGCACGAAGTTTGGAGGTCTGTAGCTATTGACTCTGCAGAAAGTTGGCGACTTCTGCGCACTGCGACCCATTCTTTCACGAATGTTTATAGAAGCGTCTGCATGCCTAGTGCTTGATTTATACACCTGTGGCCATGGAAGTGATTGAACACCTTAATTCAATTATTTGGAGGGGCGTCCCAATACTTTTGGCAATATATTGTATATATATTAAGACATTTCAGAGAAGTCGTCGTCTAGGTTATGTATCTAACCTGGTTCCCTGAGAAGGGAAACAAGATGCTGCGTCCTCAGACACTATGGGAATGTTTTTCGTGAGCCAGCGTCTGAAGCATGTATGTTACACAGCAATTTTGATTGGCTACCGCAGTCAGGTGACATCACAGGTTATATAAGGGCATCTAGAGAGAACTCCATCAGCTTCAGATTGTCTGAAGGAAGATGTTGCCATGTCATGCCAGTTCTCAGGGAACTGGGTTACATACAGTGGGGAGAACAAGTATTTGATACACTGCCGATTTTGCAGGTTTGCCCACTTACAAAGCATGTAGAAGTCTGTAATTTTTATCATAGGTACTCTTCAACTGTGAGTGACAGAATCTAAAACAAAAATCCAGAAAATCACATTGTATGATTTTTAAGTAATTAATTTGCATTTTATTGCATGACATAAGTATTTGATACGTCAGAAAAGCAAAACTTAATATTTGGCAAAGAAACCTTTGTTTGCAATTACAGAGATCATACGTTTCCTGTAGTTCTTGACCAGATTTGAACACACTGCAGCAGGGATTTTGGCCCACTCCTCCAGACCTTCTCCAGATCCTTCACGTTTCGGGGTTGTCGCTGGGCAATACGGACTTTCAGCTCCCTCCAAAGATTTTCTATTGAGTTCAGGTCTGGAGACTGGCTAGGCCACTCCAGGACCTTGAGATGCTTCTTATGGAGCCACTCCTTAGTTGCCCTGGCTGTGTGTTTCGGGTCGTTGTCATGCTGGAAGACCCAACCACGAGCCGTCTTCAATGCTCTTACTGAGGGAAGGAGGTTGTTGGCCAAGATCTCGCTATACATGGCCCCAAGATCTCGCGATACATGGCCCCATCCATCCTCCCCTCAATACGGTGCAGTCGTCCTGTCCCCTTTGCAGAAAAGCATCCCCAAAGAATGATGTTTCCACCTCCATGCTTCACGGTTGGGATGGTGTTCTTGGGGTTGTACTCATCCTCCTTCTTCCTCCAAACACGGCGAGTGGAGTTTAGACCAAAAAGCTCTATTTTTGTCTCATCAGACCACATGACCTTCTCCCATTCCTCGTCCGGATCATCCAGATGGTCATTGGCAAACTTCAGATGGGCCTGGACATGCGCTGGCTTGAGCAGGGGGACCTTGCGTGCGCTGTAGGATTTTAATCCATGATGGCGTAGTGTGTTACTAATGGTTTTCTTTGAGACTGTGGTCCCAGCTCTCTTCAGGTCATTGACCAGGTCCTGCCGTGTAGTTCTGGGCTGATCCCTCACCTTCATCATGATCATTGATGCCCCACGAGGTGAGATCTTGCATGGTGCCCCAGACCAAGGGAGAATGACCGTCATCTTGAACTTCTTCCATTTTCTAATAATTGCGCCAACAGTTGTTGCCTTCTCACCAAGCTGCTTGCCTATTGTCCTGTAGCCAATCCCAGCCTTGTGCAGGTCTACAATTTTATCCCTGATGTCCTTATACAGCTCTCTGGTCTTGGCCATTGTGGAGAGGTTGGAGTCTGTTTGATTGAGTGTGTGGACAGGTGTCTTTTATACAGGTAACAAGTTCAAACAGGTGCAGTTAATACAGGTAATGAGTGGAGAACAGAAGGGCTTCTTAAAGAAAAACTAACAGGTCTGTGAGAGCCGGAATTCTTACTGGCTGGTAGGTGATCAAGTACTTCATGTCATGCAATAAAATGCAAATTAATTATTTAAAAATCATACAATGTGATTTTATGGATTTTAGATTCCGTCTCTCACAGTTGAAGTGTACCTATGATAAAAATTACAGACCTCTACATGCTTTGTAAGTGGGCAAACCTGCAAAATCGGCAGTGTATCAAATACTTGTTCTCCCCACTGTACATAACCTAGACATTCCCTTTCAAAGTGGAACTCAATAATGCATCCTCAGATGACACTATGGGAACGATAATATCCACTGCACCATACTGAACAAATGCCTGCCCACTGTGCTGTGAAATTCCCAGCAAGCTAAGCTTTAACCTAAAATTGCCATACAGCACACCTAGTGACCAAGGGCTAAATAGTCAAGTCATCTTCATTTATATAGCACTTTTTACAATATAGATTGTTTCAAAGCAGCTTTACAGTGACAATAGGAAATCAATGGAAGAGAGATTCATTTTCATTGTAAATAATCATTAGTTATTTACTTTTGGTCACTTACACGACACCATTTTCAACCAAAACAGAAAACTCTCAATGCGTTCCGCTCATCCGCACGGCAACAACGCAGGCGCTAGAGAACACAAACCCCGAAACAGGTTTTGAAATTGTTTTGAAACGATACCATTATCATCTTCGTGTAAACTTCAAATAAACGTGAATCTGTGAGAACAACGAGTGACGGTTGGATAGTGACAGCATGCACGTAAGCATTACATGTTTAGTCTATAGGCAGGAGCGTTTGAGTACGTATGTGCGCAGGCACGTAGTTTTTCTACGTAGACTGCCAAATTACTATTGTCTGCACTCCATAATACAGCGTTTTTAGTCGTTTCTGATAATTTCGATAACGTTTTCATCTCTACAGAGGGAAAGTGAAGTGAAGGAGGGGAGAGTCTAGTTGACACGGTCTCGGCAGACACTTTAGGGATGCGTTGGTCGTGTCTAGGCGCAGGTCCACCATCTGATCTGGATCCGGCTGACTACAGTAAACCTCGGGATAAACAGAGAGACTAACATTAGCGTAGATGCCATTCTTCTTATGATGTAACGAGTACATCAGGTGTTATGGGAAGTGTTCCCGGTTCCGGCAAACCTAGTTAATGCAGCCTAACAATCGTTTAACTGATTTGAATAATAGAAATTGATAATGTTCTATGTGTATTCCATAGTAAAGAGATGTGTTTTAGTCTAGATTTAAACTGACAGAGTGTGTCTGCTTCCCGAACAATGCTAGGAAGACTGTTCCAGAGTTTAGGTGCTAAATAGGAAAAGGATCGACCGCCTGCAGTTGATTTTGATATTCTAGGTATTATCAACTGGCCAGAGTTTTGAGACTGCAATAGATGTAAAGGACTATAATGCGTTAAGAACTCGCTCAAGTACTGGGGAGCTAAACCATTTAGTGCTTTGTAAGTAATCAGCAAGATTTTAAAATGTATACGTTGTTTAATAGGGAGCCAGTGCAGTGTTGACAGAACCGGGCTAATATGGTCATACTTCCTGGTTCTAGTAAGAACTCAAGCTGCTGCATTTTGGACCAGCTGGAGTTTGTTTATTAAGCATGCAGGGCAACCACCCAGTAGAGCATTACAATAATCTAGCCTTGAGGTCATGAACGCATGAACTAACTGTTCAGCATTTGGCATTGAGAGCATTTGTCGTAATTTAGATATATTTTTAAGATGGAAGAATGCGGTTTTACAGATGCTAGAAACGTGGCTTTCAAATGAAAGATTAGGTATCAAAGAGCACACCCAGGTTCCTAACTGACGACGAGGACTTGACAGAGCAGCCATCAAGTGTTAGACAGTATTCTAGGTTACTACGTGCAGAGGTTTTTGGTCCAATAATTAGAATCTCTGTTTTTTCAGAATTAAATAGTATAAAATTACTAGTCATCAATTTTTTATATCAGCTATGCATTCCGTTAATTTTGTGAATTGGTAAGTTTCTTCAGGGCGCGAAGAAATACAGAGCTGAGTATCATCAGCATAACAGTGAAAACTAATGCCATGCTTCCTAATGATATCTCCCAGTGGTAGCATGTACAGGGTGAAAAGCAATGGTCCTAGCACTGAGCCCTGTGGTACTCCATACTGAACTTGTGATCGATAAGACACCTCTTCATTTACTGCTACTAACTGAGGTACGATGTCCGCAGCTCAATACCTGGCCAGCCCCACTCTGAGGACTGAAACACTTCACTGCCGAGCCTCTAGGGAAGCACTCTACATGATAGACAGGACTCCTAGGGAACTAGCCAACTTACATCCGTCCGACTACTACCTCCAGTATAGTCTCAGCCTCAGACGTCACACTATTCTGGAAACACTTCAGGAGTTTCGAAGTCATCATCTGATTGGTTGAATTCTACAGGATGTTCACGAGACGTGTGTGTTGTGTTCTTTAATGGTCCGCCTAGAAACAAATGCAGTGATGCCAAACCCCCTTGTGGAAGAAGAATGCTGTCGTGTTTACAACTGTGACAATGAGCGCTTACCAGGATCAACTAAATGCTGAATAAGTCCTGGAAAAGTATGTGAAGTTTGCAGCTCTGTTGTTGCAGTAAACTTGCACAATTAATTGTTTTTGAATGAATAATTTATAGATGCACGCCAGTCTGTTATTGCAGGGACATTGACTTTACATTTTCACACCCCTAAACATGACGCAGAACAAAACAAACTGTGATTGGTTGTGTTACATGTCAGTCAAACGTCCTCTTGGGCGGTCCTTGACCAATGACCTAGAGTCCAGACCTTCTCCCGTCAGTCTGAAGGTCTGGTTACGCGAGACTACCTCCAGTATGAACCGGAGGGGCTGCTGAGAGAGCGGAGCGCCGTAGTGCTCTCCATACTTCTGCCTGCCAAGAGGCCCTTATCGGCTGATGGTTGCCCATTCCTACAGTTCTAATGAAACAGTTTACAGTTCTTGGCTGTTTCTATCCCAGTCAAGGAGGGGGAGTACTCTGGGTTCAGCACGCCAAATACACATGAATTACTACATTTGATTCCATGTATGTGTAAACTTGTGAAACAAATAGTAGAAAGGAGGACAGAGAGTAGGTCACTAGCTGCAACTAAGTCCACTTATCTCGATACTCCTTCCAAAATGTGTTAACAGATATGTTCACACTATATGGTGTTTCATTAACAAAGTTCAGGAGGAACATGTTCAAATAATCGATCCAATCAGCACGTCATCATCAATCAACACATCTGTCCTATCAGCATGAGAGAAAGCCTATGTATACACACAGTTGACCCACCGACATTCCTCGAGAGTTTTCAGCATCCCTCCACCACCCCGACTCTTCACTCTTACCATTTATTCCATTTATTCTATCTGACTTATTTGTAAGTGTGAACTCGTGAACACCTCCAGGTATAGAGTGGAGGGCCGACAAATGAAGGCGTGAGATGCGAAAGCGGAATGCCCATTCTCCTTGCTGGACTGCCCATCCATATGAGGAAACATACTGATGCAACCTCCATAACTAGGGGCGTCAAGTAGAAAACCTATAACAGCCCCATCCCTACCAATGGAAGTGCAAAAAATGCCATTTGCAGTATGAATTTGATTCAAAGGGAAGCATATTGATACTTCCACCAACTCCAGGCCAGAGAAGGTGACAGAAGAGGAAGTGGGAAGCAAATGCAGTATTGTCCACTCTCCCTGTCGCGTAACTAGCCTATTTGACATGTGATCACAGAGGGAGCACACACCTCTGCACTCCTGGTACCCGAGGGGAGAAGGGTGACCAAAGAGGATGTGGGATGTGAGTAGTGGTATTGCCCATCATCTACATCCATCACAGCCAAGTGTTATAGAAGGAGCATATACTACTGCTTCTATACTTCTGGTACCGCGAATAAATGACGATAAAGGCGTGGGAAGCGAGCAGCGGGATTGGCCATCTTCCTTTTTCTGCCCAAATAAACTATGAAGGATAGTGAAACTGCTTCTATTCCTAGTGTACTAGAAAGGCGTCAGATGACAGAGTGGAACGAGAATAGCGTGAAGAATAGCGTCTTCATCTATGGGAGGCGCATCAATATCAACTCCATACTCCTAGTAGTGGGACAGGCGCTAGAAAAAGTGATATGCAATCTGTCATATTCACTTTACCTTCATACCACCCATCCTGCACTAGGAAGGTAGAAGAGTGGGATATGAGAGTGATGAAGCCCAACTCTACACCTGCAACACCCAACGCATATCCATATTACCTCCATAGTGCAAGCTTCTGGAGAGACAAATAAAAGTTCTCTACAACAGTCTAGCTTTACTGCTAAGCAAACATACAGACACAGCCAGTAGCCATTGTGTACAAGGGCCTGACAGATCATTGCCCCAAAGTGTAGTCTATTCGCTATCCACGAAAATCCTTCTTCTTAGTAACAGAGGGAACACACTTGGCAGATAGAAATGTGGGTCATGGATGTGAATGCGCCTGCTTTCCATCATTGCTTAAAGGGGTCATATGATGCGATTTCTTGTTTTCCTTTCTCTTTAGTGTGTTATGTAGCTGTTTGTGCATGTATAAGATCTGCAGAGTTACAAAGCTCAAAGTCTCAAACCCAAAGAGATATTCTTTGTAAAAGTTAAAGGCTCAGCCACACCTTCCTAAACGCTTTGTCAAACACGCCCCCCAAAAATCTACGTCAGTCTGTGGGGGCAGCTTCATAACACCGCCCAAATGTATACGCAAAGAAAGAAGGGGTAACTTTTATTCTCGCTGTAGTATTGTTGCCACCGGCACCGCCATGTCGTGGAGACGCTGTGTTTTTCGTTGCGAAAGCCAAAGTACTTTCTTTGGCCTTCCAAAAGAGGGGACAATTAGAAAACAGTGGCTAAGCTTTATTTACAACACTGTTCCAGAACAGTACAACCCAAATATTCGGGGTAATTCTGCCTTTGCAAGTCCAGTCTGGCGCTTCTGCCTCACAGACACAGCCTGTAAGTATGTTTTCATTTTTTAAGAATTTGCTACTGGTTCAAACATAAGTTTTGAGCCGTATAGAGTAGCGCTTGTTTGTCGTTTCTACGATAACAAATGCAAACTTACCAATCTGATACTTACGTTGATCGATCAGCTTGGTCATCTGCATTTTCCGGATCAGATTCGGGCTCGAATTGATAAGGTAGGGCCAACATTATCACCTGTCAATATTGCTTTGCTTCGGGAGCTGATGTTCCAAATATGGTAAGGAGCGTGACATTTCCGTCACGCGCCTAAGGTATTCGGGCCAATCACAATGCACTGGATCGCTGGCCAATCAGAGCACACCGCGCTTTTCAGAACGTTGAGCTTTGTAAAAATTGACACATTTCAGAAAGGAGGGGCATAGAGGAGCAACAATAATGCACAGTATGTGTAAAATAATTTCTTTTTTTTACCTAAAACTGCGTAAACACATTGCATTAAAACAAATACACAAAATAATGTTCTTTTTAGAACCGTCATATAACCCCTTTAAAGTGTGCGATTACAAGGGAAGCACAATATTTTTAATCAAAATTGCCATGTAACACGCGTGCTTCAGACACCGGCTCACGTAAAGCCCTTTTCTAACTGAGGGACAGCAGCGAACTGCAAAAGGGAACCTGAATTAACTCTTCTTTTTTTTTTTTCTTTTTTTTTTTTAAGATAACACCTCACTTTAAACACTGTTTGGATGGATTGGATGAAAGTTATCCAGTTCAACATAAAGTGAAATGTATGAGTGAGTATTCTATAATTCATCTTCTTATTTTACTCGTTGCATTGCCTGTTAATTTTAGGATTTTCTGTTCCAGACAGGTCTGGATTGGTCATTGGTGTTGTGTGCGTGCTGGCGCTTCTTTTCGTGCTTCTCTGCTGCTGCATCATCTGTAAGTGAACAATAAAATGACTTAAAACCTAATGACTTTTACACCTTTATACACAGGTTTGGGGAGAACCGGGACTTTCCCCAGAGCCAGTCGCCTGCAAAACTGACAGCAAAGCGGACCAGATGGTGGACCTGCTCCCAGAATGACCAACGCATCCCTGAAATGTCTGCAGAGACCGTGTCAATTAAACTCCCCCCTGTAAATGCCGCATCGACACGACATCCTCATTAAACCTGTCCCCGGCGTGAAGACTCCAATCTTTCGAATAATCTTTCGAATAATCATAATCATACACTATTTGTTCGTCGGCCAGAGGAGAACTGGCACCCTGACTGAGCCTGGTTTCTCCCAAGGTTTTTTTCTCCATTCTGGCCCTGAAGGAGTTTTGGTTCCTTGCCACCGTCGCCTTTGGCTTTTGGCTTGCTCAGTTGGGGACACTTAAATTTCTACTATATTTCTGATCTGCCCGCATTGACACTGTATGATAATTGAAATGAGCTGGATGATATCACCGTTTTCTCCAGAGCGGCTGTACAGCCGAATTAAATTCTGTTGCATTATTTTCCTGTTAACACTGTGAAGCTGCTTTGAAACAACTGGCATTGTAAAAAGCGCTATATAAATAAAGGTGATTTGATTTGATGAAGCCCCTCCTTCTGAAAAGCACACTGTGCTCTGATTGGTCGGCTGGAGCAGTGTGTTGTGATTGGTGTTTGAGAAATGTCCCGCCCCTTACCATAACCGCCAGTTTCAACACATGACTAACTCAACCAGGCCCCGCCCCTTTATTCTGCATATGAATTATTATAATGAGGAATATTGTGACGTGTTGGTTCCCAGAGGAAAACTCAAGATGAGGCGTTTCAGGAGTTCAGAAACACTGACACTGATATAGAGAAGAACTCCCGCTGGAGGGACTTTTGGAAGCTTTATTTTTAAGAGTGCATGTCAAACACATCAGACCAGGCGGTGCGGTGGGGGTTAAAGGTCACGGCTGCTGACCTGAACAAACATTGACACAGCTGAACTCCATCTGCTCCCTTTGGGTTCTGGATTGCTGTAGATTTCGACACACTTTGATCTGAAGTGATTTACTCAGGGTTTCATCAGTGTGTGTATGAAATTCGGTAGACAAATGTAACAGCCCAATACCTTCAAAAAAGTCCCTGGGAGGAAATCTGAAAACCAACAGGAAGTGAGATATTTTGAATTTTCTTTGCAAAATTGTTGCAAATTTTGCCATTTCCAGATGCTGTACTTTAACAAACTCCTCCTAGAGATTTAATCAGATCAACATCATATTTGCACAGTCTAATCTAAAGGCCTTTGTGACGGTAAATTGTGAAGATCTTGAGTTTTCCCTGAAGGGCGTGTCCGTGGCGGCCTGACAAATTTCGATGTTTCGCCATGAAACAGGAAGTTGTTGTAACTCGGACATACAATTTCCAATCTGCCCCAAAGTTCACATGTATTATTAGAGTCCTGGACCGAAGACATCTACATGCCAATATTCAGTTACAGGCATAGCGCCAACTGTGGAAAGACCATGGAAAAACAGGAAAGACCATGTTTTACACTGTGATGAGTATCCTCATTGAGATTTAACCAGAACAACAACATATTTGGTCAGTCTAATCTTAAGGTCTTGGTGATGTTGAATTGTGAAGATCTTGAGTTTTCGCTGAAGGGCGGGTCCGTGGCGGCCTGTCAAAGTCTGATGTTTCGCCATGACACAGGAAGCTGTTGTAAGTCAGGCATACAATGTCCGATACGCCCCAAACTTCACATGTTTGATAAGAGTCCTGTCCTGAAGACATCTACATGCCAATATTAGTTAGTCATAGCGCCACCTGCTGGCAACAGGAAATGGCATACTTTACACTATAATTCACTCCCAGAAACACATTTAAATATACCATCAAGTCCTAAACATGCTAGAAACACATTAAATCAAGCAAAACTTGGCTAAGTGCTAATGTATGCGATTTACGCCACAAAACAGGAAGTTGTTGTAACTCGGGCATACAATGTCCGCTCTGCCCCAAACTTCACATGTTTGATAATAGTCCTGGCCTGAAGACATCTACATGCCAATATTTGGCTACAGTCAAAGTGCCACCTGCTGGCAGCAGGAAGTGTGGCACATTTAAGTGACTTTGAAATATTTCTCCTCTAAATTCCACACACTTAAATGCATGTCGCCCACTATTCGCTGTTTTCCTGAGGCCACCGGGTGGCGGTGCTCCCGTGTGCAGGGGCCCTTTCATCGCTGCTTGCAGCTTTAATTAGGGCCCGAGCACTGATGGTGTGAGGACCCTATTGGAATTGCTCAGCCTATTATTATTCTTCTCCCAAATGAATTGCATTTTTGATGGTCTAAACATGCTCGAAAACTCATGAAACTTTGCACACGCGTCAAAAGTGGTGAAAATTTACGTCTGATATGGGTTTCAGAATTAGGAGTGGCAAAATGGCTCGATAGCGCCACCTACAACATTTCAACTAAGTGCCCCTCCCTCACGTACAGGTATGAAATTCGGGAGACACATGTAACACCCCAATACCTACAAAAAAGTTTCCTAGTACGAAATCTGAAAACCAACAGGAAGTGAGATATTTTTAATATTCTTTGTAAAATTGTTGCAAATTTTGCCATTTACAGACGTTGTACTTTAACGAACTCCTCCAAGAGATTTAATCAGATCAACATCATATTTGCACAGTCTAATCTAAAGACCTTTGTGACTGTAAATTGTGAAGATCTTGAGTTTTCCCTGAAGGGCGTGTCCGTGGCGGCCTCACAAAATTTGATGTTTCGCCATGAAACAGGAAGTCGTTGTAACTCGGACATACAATGTCCGATCTGCCCAAAACTTTACATGTTTTATTAGAGTCCTGGCCTGAAGACATCTACACGCCAATATTCAGTTACAGTCATAGCGCCACCTACTGGCAACAGGAAATGGCATGTTTTACACTGTGATTAACTCCTCATGGTGATTTAACCAGATCAACATCATATTTGGTCAGTCTAATCTAAAGGCCTTTGCGACGTTAAATTGTGAAGATCTTGAGTTTTCGCTGAAGGGTTTGTCCGTGGCGCCCTGACAAAATCTGATGTTTCGCCATGACACAGGAAGCTGTTGTAAGTCAGGCATACAATGTCCGATCTGCCCCAAACTTCATATGTTTGATAAGAGTCCTGGCCTGAAGACATCTACATATGAGTTTCAGAATTAGGCATGGCAAAATTGCTCGATAGCGCCACCTACAACATTTCAACGAAGTGCCCCTCCCGCTACGTTTCACGTACAGGTATGAAATTCGGTACACACATGTAACAGCCCAATACCTACAAAAAAGTCTCCTAGTATGAAATCTGAAAACCAACAGGAAGTGAGGTATTTTGAATTTTCTTTGAAAAATTGTTGCAAATTTTGCTATTTCCAGACGCTGTACTTTAACGAACTCCTCCTAGAGATTTAATCAGATCATCATCATATTTGCACAGTCTAATCTAAAGGCCTTTGTGATGTTAAATTGTGAAGATCTTGAGTTTTCCCTGAAGGGTGTGTCCGTGGTAGCCTGACAAATTTCAGTGTTTCGCCATAGCACCACCTGTGGGCAACAGGAAAGACCATGTTTTACACTGTGATGAGTATCCTCATTGAGATTTAACCAGAACATCATGTTTGGTCAGTCTAATCTTAAGGCCTTGGTGATGTTAAATTGTGAAGATCTTGAGTTTTCGCTGAAGGGCGTGTCCGTGGCAGCCTGTCAAAGTCTGATGTTTCGCCATGACACAGGAAGTTGTTGTAACTCAGGCATACAATGTCCAATCTGCCCCAAACTTCACATGTTTTATCAGAGTCCTGGCCTGAAGACATCTATATGCCAATATTAGTTAGTCATAGCGCCACCTGCTGGCAACAGGAAATGGCATGCTTTACACTGTAATTCACTCCCAGAACTCCCATTTAAATATGCCATCAAGTCCCAAACATGCTAGAAACACATTAAATCATACAACACTTGGCTAAGTGTTAACGTATGCGATTTAAGCCACGAAACAGGAAGTTGTTGTAACTCAGGCATACAATGTCCGATCTGCCCCAAACTTCACATTTGATAATAGTCCTGGCCTGAAGACATCTACATGCCAATATTCAGTTATAGTCAAAGCGCCACCTGCTGGCAGCAGGAAGTGTGGCACATATAAGTGACTTTGCCATATTTCTCCTTTATTTACCCACTTAAATGCTTGTCACCCACTATTCGCTGTTTTCCTGAGGCCACTGGGTGGCGGTGCTCCCGTGTGCGAGGGCCCTTTCATCGCTGCTTGCAGCTTTAATTGTTTCTGTATTTTTAGGGCCCAAGCCCTAAAAGGGCAAAGGCCCTATTGTTCTTCTAAGGATACATTTTTTTGGGGGGCCCTTACCATGCTCGAAAACTCTTGAAACTTTGCACACACGTCGGAATCTGCGGCCGTCAGGGCCGGGCCAAAGCTGGTACCCGGGCGTGGCAGGGGGGCTCGACAGCGCCCTCTTAAGCTGGGTCTGAAAACTTGGTCCATATATCAAACACACTTGCATGTAGATGTATGAAACTTGGTACACATATAGAGCTCATCGGGCCGAACAACTTTCGTGCTCTAAGTTATATGTCAGCCCAACAGGAAGTCGGCTATTATGGGTTGGTCGGAAAACGCATGCTCTGGAATTTGATATACTCCTCCTAGGTGATTCACCCGATCCGTGCCAATCTCGGTCAGCATGAAGTCAAGACATTGAGGATGCTAAATTGCGAGCGGATTTTTGATATCTCGAACGGTTTGGCCGTGGCGAGGAGATGAATTTACGGCGAGAAAAGGGAAACAGGAAGTTTGTTATAACTTCTGCATACATTGATTCATTTTGATGAAACTTGAGCTGTGTGTTCGTTGTAAGAGGCCTTGTGACTATTGTGAGTCAAACTTATAGCGCCACCAACTGGCAGCAGGAAGTGTGTCATTTTCAAAATGCTTTGAAATCACAATCGTATTTTTACCCTATTTGCTTCAAACTTCATCAGTATCATGTCAAAACATAGCAGATGTAAACCTGGAAAGCACTTCTTGATATTATAAATGTTGTTGCCATGGCAACACATCAAACTATAATATTCTTTTTCGATGCTTTTGAGAATCTTAGCATGCTTGAAATTGCTTGAATTACTCGACACACACATCAGAGATGTTATCCAGTAAATAAGGGCAAAGACTTAGAAACGGGCGTGGTGGAGAGGCTCAGTAGCGCCATCTTTTGACAAAAGTGGGGGGTTAGTTTTAACCATAGATTTAACCAGAAAAACATCATATTTGCACAGTCTAATCTAAAGGCCTTGATGTTAAATTGTGAAGATCTTGAGTTTTCCATGAAGGGTGTGTCAGTGACAGCCTGACAAAGTCTGATGTTTCATCATGAAAGAGGAAGTTGTTGTAACTGCTCCAAACCTCACATGTTTGATAAGAGTCCTGGCCTGAAGACATCTACATGCCAATATCCAGTTAGTCATAGCGTCAGTTAGTCATATTTTGAATGATCAGGCTCTGAGTTTTTATAAACTCCTCATAGGAGATGCATGGAATCGACACTAAACTCAATCAACATGAAACAAAGACACTGAAGATGCTATATTGAGAATGATTATAGGATATCTCACATGGTGCTGCTATGGTGAGGGATTAAATAAGGAGAAATTGTCTCATATATTGTAAAATCATTTTTATTTTAATTACATTAAGATTGTACGCGCTGTAATTTAACCTGGATGAATTTAAAATAAATGTACTATTTTTCAGAGATATACGTTTATTTATTTATTTATTTTTTTAACATATTTCTTCTGACTCTCTCTCTCTCTGTCTGTCCTCCCTTCAATGACCAAAAGATGGCAGTATTGTGTTAGTTTTGAAACAAAAAACCCTCCCTCTCTCTTTCTATCTGCTTCTCTCTGGCTTTGTGTGTGTGTGTGTGTGTGTGTGTAGGGGGGATGGGTGCAGCTGCTGTATTCTGAATGTCATTCTGAACTCATTCATTTGTAGAGCACTACAATATAGTTTTATATAATTAGTTTAATAATTATGTTAATAAAAATATAAAAAGACCTTTAGATAAATACTGGACTTGAGGACTTAAAAAAATTGAAGCTGCAAAAGATAACTTTGCACTCATTTCAAAGTGACCTATGACATCCTATGACATGAAATTCATCTAAATTTAAATGATCTAATGGATGAGGCTGTTGTGGTTAACGATTATATTTGCTGCAGTAGATGTGGCATATTCAGATTACTTTGATATAGTTCTTTTACATTTAACGGATTTAAAATCATATTACAGCTAATGATAACTTCACATTTGAAATTAAACTATGACACTATATCACTATTCAGACAGGACTAATTTTCTAAATGACATTTGAGTTACAATTCTTATCACCTGACATCTGTGATTTCATGTGCTCATTCAGACAGTACTTTTTTTTTTTTTTTTAACAGAGGAGTGTGTGTGTTTTCTATACATGGGCTTTACAGAAGGTCATGTGCTGTGTGTTTGCAAAGATCACATATGACACATATGTCTTTAAATTAATTATTTACTGATATAATTCAAATTTATTACAAAAGTAAATTTCACATGATTTTATAAAAGTGTCTGTTTATAATAAACTTCCATAAAATTTAGACACGCATCTTACTCTTACCTGACACTGATATTAAAATCATCGTTGCGGTTTCTGTGATTTGGCTCCATTTATTAATTTTGTAATTAACATTTTTTTATTGGATGCCACACATACTGAAATGAAAGCACGCTTTTTGGTGAACAAACAGTAGCTAAGGTAGGTCAAAAACACATGAAGAGAAATGTTAGGATAATACAACATCAGCATTCGGACGGTATTCTGCACTCATTTGAAATTGACATCATCTGACATGAAATTAATTAATAACATTTAATTGATCTCATAGATGTGCCTGTTGTGGTTTGTGGTCATAGCAGCACCAACTGCTGCAGTTAATGTGTTAAATTCAAATGACTTTGACATAGTCCTTTTATGTTTTCCCATTTTTAATGCCTATTGCCTGCCGTGCACAGTTAAGCTGATGCCACCGGGGTGGCGGTGCCACCGGCTTGGGCCCGTCATTGCTGCTTGCAGCTTTAATTTCTTTTATTTTCTTTTGGTAGGTAAGTTATCCTTAACCTTAGTAAGAAGGTTTTGTTTGTTGTTTTGGCCTCTCCCCCTCGAAGCCCTTTTTGTTAATTCCCACCGTTTATTTAATAAATCTTGTTACTTTGAAACTGGTGTTATCGAGAATTTTGTATCTGCCCTGGGACCTGGAGAGTTCTCTCATTCTCTCCCCGCAACTTTTTTGTTAGCCTCCTTTCCTGCCCCTAGACTAGAAAGTAGGATCGTAACAGGCTTGTTGCCAAGAATTAGGGGCATGCTGCACTAAAGTTACTTCAAAAAGAGCTGGCCCATATTGTCCAAACAATTTATGGTAACATTCTCGTATAACATTCATGCCCAGAACACCAGAGACCTGGGTAGTAATACTTGGGGGATCTTTAACTGTGAGCACACCACGTTTAGGAATCACTTTACCAAAGACTTCCACATCGAGCTCTAAATAGCCTATATATGGAATATCTAAGCCATTGGCAGCCTTAAGCTGCAACCAATGATGGCTCAAAGTTCTGCAAGTGACTGACACTTTCAGTCACCGCTGACACCATTGAGACAGTGTCTAACAAACAGGGGACTAACACTCCACCAACACTAACAGTCACATGGGGGCATGGTGATAATAAGGGGGCCATGTTATCTACGTCAGGAAAAACAGCATCTGAGCCAAACACATATCCTTCTGAATGGTGGCTCGGGAGCACAGAAGGTTCTAGTTTTCCAGAGGGCTGGAACCTTGGCACTGCTGGCTGAGGGGGGCATGAGGGAGATGAATTAACCCTTGATGACAAACTTTGAAAACTACATTCACGGGCAAAATGGCCAGGCCGTTGGCACTTCCTACAAATAACTGAACTCCTATTAAAGGAACCTGTAGAATGGAAACTTCTTGGGGCATTTTGAAGCGAACTCACATTACGGGTTAACTGATCAAGCTGTTCTTGCTGCTTTTTGAGCATCTCTTTTAGCTCAGATAATTCAGAGCCTGTAGAAGTTGGCACATACCCATAAACCCCATACTGCAGCCCATAAGTAGAAGGGGTTGAAAAACTACGGTCCCTAGTACCACTCAACATGCCCTCCCGTTCCCATCTAATAGCTTCCCCTCTAACATCAATTAAGGTAGCCCTGGGGTTTTGGCGTACAAACTGTTTTAATTCCCGTGGAAGGGCAGAATCCAGCACATACTCAACAAATTGGTCACGCAAAAGAACATCAGAACTGGGCATTCCATTTGGAGCGTTTTTAATTACTTTTGACATTAAGCCAAGGAGGGCATGTGAAAATTCCTGAAGCGTCTCCCCCTCTAACTGTCGTCGAGAGAAGAAATTCTCCTGCAAAACAATATATGAATCGGGGCAGCCATACAGCTCAGTAAGTATTTGGATAACTTTATCTGGATCTTCCCGGTCTTCAGTGGGCCTACATTTTATTTCCTCCCTAGCTTCCCCCTCTAAATGGTCATACAGGAAGTGTGCTTTGTCAACAATGGATAAATGGCGAACACGCATACTGGCCTTCACGTCCTCTATCCAATCAGCCAAAGAAATTCCGGTGCAGCCTCTAAAAACAGGACATTTCCTCTCCCTAGGGACATAAATCAACCTTTCCGTCACTACTGAATTACCATTGGAGGAAGACCTTAGGCCCATATCCACTCCCGCCCCCCATGGTTAAACTCAGGGGGCACAACACTAGAACTTGCCTGAACCTCAGAACATTCTTGATGCAGACGTTCATTATCAGCCTTAAGTTGGGCCATCAAGTCTCGCAATTGCTGCATCTCATCCTTCATAGTGACAGTCTAAATGAAACAGACAAAACACAAGGGAGAAGAAAGTACAAAACTATATCATAACGTGCTAGCTGCTGTTTAAAAAAAAAAAAAAAAAAAAAAAAAAAAAAAGACAAATTGAGTCATGTCTCTGCTTTATACACCTGCGCCAAAATTGTAACCTTTGGCTAAAAATATTGACGAAACCCCGACTACGCCACCTAGGTTATTTCTCCCCCTAGGAAAATAAAATAGAAATACCCCAAAGAAAAATGAACCCAAAAAGATTTACAATAATATGAAGGACCCTGCCGGTTCGGATTGGGTTGAAGACAGAGATGTGACTTTCCAAAATTATACAAATTTATTTCACAAGAATCATCATTAATTTTAAAACAGTCTAAAATGAGTCTCTTGAACAGTTTACCAATTAAATACCCACAGTTAATAAGAGACCATAATAAAGCCAACGTTCAGAGAAGGGAAAAACCACACAGCAAATCAGTGAATAAATTCTTAAAGCAAGTGACAAACCAATAAAAAAAAGAAACAATACCAAAAAAAGAAATACACTCTCCCCTTCTGTTAAGCTTCAGTATCACAGCTTATCATTCCCATGTAGATATACACTGGAAAAGAGACTTTTGTTGAAACTAGTTCAAACTGCTTCAGCTGCACCAAGATAGAAGCGTGTTAATCTAATATAATAGAATAAGAGACAAAAACTTCCAATACTTTATTACATATCATACAGACCGATAGGACAGAATAGTCTCATCGCACTCGGTAGATCAGCGGTTCAAACAAAAACGTCCACAGCAGTCTGACACAGTCAGCCCTACGAACAGCAGTACAGAATGGGTATAATGGGTACAGCAGCTAGTGCTCTCAGGCCGCACCTGAAATACAAATATAATAAAAGCACGAATAGTACATCAAGTTCAAATGATTTCCCCCCTTAAAAAAAAAGAAAACCAACAATAAAGTTTCTTACCTCCAAGGTGAAATTCTTAGAATACAGTGAGCTTTATGCTATCTGCGCTCGCCACTTTGCGCACACACACACACATCCCTAATGACAAACATATATTTAGACCGTGATCTGCGATTATGCAAAAGTGCAATAAATCAGGTGACTCACCAGGGAAAAGCAACAGGGATTATAAGGCGATAGACCTTTACTGCCCACCGAATATGAAGACACAAGGGAGAAGAATGACAACGCCACACTTAGACATGCATTTTATAAAGCGACGCACCTCCATGATTGAGCCGCACAGGTGTGCTTAATGTCAAAACGCCACTTAACGCCAGTGGGCGTGTCACCCCATTTGAGATACACGCAAACATTAAACTAAAAAGAAAAAAACTAATTCTAATAAACCAAGAGCCAAAACAAAGAGACACTCCTATTATGGTCTGAGCCAGTGGTTTTCAAGCCATTCTTAAAACCTCCCAGACACTATAGATTTTTGTTATCTTCCTTATTTCAAAAAGGTGAATTGAGCTAATTAGTAGAGTACCCTGTGATCTGAGTTTGGTGTGTCCAATAATGGAAATATGCAGAATGTGAAGGGTAGGCTCCTGAAGTAGTTTGTGGACCCCAGTATTAAGCCTATGTCTGACGCACAAAGACATCTGAGCAAAAGAGGCCATTCACAACTCTGGTGGGACTCAAAAGCTCAACCTTGGAATTCCTCCATTCACATCCTAGAAGTCCAATGTGTTATCCATTGCGCCACAGATCAATAAAACGGCACACTTCAAGGAACTATTGCATAGGTAGGTGGCCATCAATTGACAGTAGCAGATTTTGGACAAAACCAGTGGTTTTCAGACCATTTTTGTTATCTCCCTTATTTAAAACAGGTAACTTGAGCTAATTAGTAGAGTACTCTGTAATCTGAGTTGGGTGTGTACAATATGGGAAATAAGCAGAACGGGAACTGGAGGCTTCTGAAGTACTTTGTGGACCCCAGGTTTAAGCATATGCTTGTCCAACACAAAGACATCTGAGCAAAAGAGGCTATGCACGACTCTGGTGGGATTCGAACCCACAACCTTTAAATACCATCATTCACAACCTAGAAGTCCATTTTTTTTTTATTAAGAAATTTCAATCAGTAAAATACAATACAATAAAAAAATACAATAAAAATTACAGTTTTTCTTATACAAAATCACCTTCACCTCAATATCACCTTTACACCACATTTCACATATACACATACATCATATATCATACATTTACAAACATTAGTTCAGAAATCCCCTTCACTCCCCGGCAGCTTCCACATTAAATCTTTTAAAACACAACAAACGTGTGGCGTGAAAACGTGATAAAAAACATCCAACATATTTTCACATTTAAAATACACATATAGTCTCTCCATGTACACTTCTGTTTTGCTTTTAAACACAGTCCAAACATCCAACATATTTTTTCCTTCTTGGCCACAATTCTTCTCTCCTATATTGCACTTTTCATTAACATTACCCACAGATTTATAAACTTTTTGTTTTGACACTTCTTTTCCCAACCAAACATAACCACTCTGTTCCATTCCATTCCATTTTCATCCCACTCCACAGTCAAATCTTTAAATCACACTATCCATTGCACCACAGAGCCACAAAAAGCCACACTTCAAGGCACTATTGCTTATGCAGCACTTCTTAGCTTTCCATTTTTTTTGCTGATACACACTGTTCAGCATGTAAAGACTTTCAAATGTGAAAAGGTTAAATGAGCATTTCCAAATCCTGTGGCATAGGCACTGCTGGGATTTAAACCCAGGATCTCCTGTTTACAAGACAGGCGCTTTGCCCAACTAAGCCAAAGCACCACTGGCCGAAATGTTTACAATTCGTTGGTATAAAAAGTCTAAAAGTAGCAGCACATCAGGAAAATAGCTGATTACATCATGAAGGAAGTTAGAGGATTATATCCAAAGACTGAGGGGCATTCAGGCCTCTGCTGGAGGATTAGGGAACATCTGAAACCATTCCATTTTGGATCTAAACTCTCAGTACTCGTGTCTGAAATGTTTTTGGAACCTCCAGTTACAATCCATCTAAATGGATGGAGAGCTAGGAGAAATGGAGAGCAGTTTTTGCTATGCTTTCAGCTTATCTGAAAGCCAAAATCGAGAAAGATATGAAAAAAAATTCATGGAAATTTGTAAAGACTTTTGTAGGCATGTCCAGAGGCTTGATCTCAACAATAGGTAGTAGCAGATTTATCCTCCCATGGAAGCCTCTACATTGACTACCTACCCAAATCCGTCTGCAATGTCAGGTTTTATAGAGATGGCTATCAATGCTTCTTATGGCATACCGAAACCTAAGCTGTTACCTTTCTCTTTAGGAAAGGAAAGCGACTTCCTCCCACTCAAGAAGGGCCTAGACAGCATACTTGGACCTCATCCACATTTAACTGAGGACTATAAGTACCAAGTTCTCTCAGATCATTTGAAATTGCCCACTGCCTACCAGGTAGCAAAGCGGCTTGTTAACAGCCCAACACCATACACCCATTCAATGCAGGCTTTACAACAATGGTATGGACAACCCAGGTAGCTGGTCCAACGTGAACTAAAGGAAATCCTTAATGCTTCCACAGTGAAACCAGGCAACGCCCAAGCCTTTGAAGACTTCGCCGCTGCCGTTAACACTTTAGTGGGTATGCTGAGCACACTGGATGGTCCTACTAGTGCTGAACTTCAATGCGGTTCTCATGTAGACACATAACTTACTAAGTTACGGTCACAAGCCCGACAAGTGTACACTAAAGAAACCCTGCTCCAGTTGTGGAGGACAACATCTAGATGTTCTACATGAAATTGCAACTAAAAACACTCCCAGTGTTCTCGCCCTCAGCACGTCCCCTCATAATGTCTACCTGGATAAGAGTAGGCATTCAGGGAGAGTCATGTTAAGTCATCCCTATTCAGCTTCGCAATGGAAAGATAACCCTTAATTCCTTTGCAGTATTAGACAATGGCTCGGAGCGGACAGTCATATTGGACGCTGCCGTGAAACATCTCGGACTGAAAGGTACTGATGAAACTTTAGCACTGAGAACAATCAGACAGGATATTATTCAGCTCCAGGGGATCGCTGTATCTCTGGAAATGTCTGCCATCACTAACCCATGAGTTAAGTTCCAGATCCTACACACCTTCTCAGCTAGTGAATTGAACCTGGCTCGACAGTTATGCCCTGCAGACGTCCTGCAGAAGAAGTACCAGCATTTGAAGGGAATTCTATTAAAGACATTCAGCAACGTTCAGCCTATGGTGCTCATCGGATCTGATCATCCACATTTGATAACTCTAATCAGTCCTGTTCACCTAGGTCCTCCAGGAACTCCTGTAGCTACTCAAACTTTGCTGGAATGGACAATTCAAGGGCTACAACCTTTCTAAATCACCCGGTAGTTGAAAGCTCTTGTCTGCATACAGCGTTTCTTTCCCCTACTAATGCCTTACATCAGCACATCGAAAAGCTTTGGCAGCTTGACACATTGCCATTCCAGAACATCAAAGACATGACTCGTTCCAAGCAAAATCAAGCTGCAATGGAAATGCTTGAAGAGAAAACAGCACGTCCTAGTGGACGGAGTGAGCCGTTATGCTACACCTCTTATCCGTCAAAAGAATGCTGTACACCTCGAAGCTTCCCCCACTGCTGTAATGGCTCTTCTCAGATCTACAGAATCCAAATTGAGCTGTAATCCTGAACAAGTTTCTGTGTATAACGCTGAGATAGACAAGCTGGAGAAAGCTGGTTATGCAACAAAGATCACATTAGACGAAGCTAACAAATCCAAGTCCTGGTATATACCCCATCACATAGTATACCACAACAGCAAGGCCAGGGTGGTCTTTAACTACCAGCAAGCCTGTCTGAATGACAATCTGCTACCTGGACCTGCTACTAGGTCCATACCTGCTTGGTCTACTCTTACGGTTTAGAGAGCATGCCGTAGCAATCAGTGGGGACATTAAAGCCATGTTCCATCAGGTGAGGCTTCTCCCTGAGGATAGACCACTACTTTGTTTCATTTGGAGGAACATGTATTGCCATTTGGAACAGTTTATGCCCTCCAACGGTATGTCAGAGACCATGTAGCAGGGCACGAGGATATTATGGAATCTGTTCTGCATGCTTTCTATGTAGATAACTGACTCCAGTCCTTCCAGAACCTGACACAGGCCTTTCTTGCTGCAGAAGGTTTTGAAATATGACAGTGGGCAAGCAATGTCACAGATGTTATAACTTACCTTCAAACTGAGGCAAGATCACAAAACTGTGAACTCTGGCTTATGGAAGACAAAGTAGACCCTCAGGAATCTACTTTTGGACTAAAGTGCCACTGCGTCTCCGACACTATCGCTTACAAGCAACAAACTATATCAGATGCAATCCCCACCATGAGAAATGTGTACCGAACGCTCGCCAGCCAATACGATCCTCTTGGATTTATTATTCCATACACCACACGAGCCAAAGTCCTCATTCAGGCTCTCTGGAAGAGAGATAGAGGATAGGATAATCCTATTGATGATGAGCTCCTCTCTGTATGGCAAACATGGGAAAAGGAACTGCCCAACCTTCAGAACATATCCCTGCCGAGATGCTACTTCCCATTATGTGCCGACTCTCACTCTGCTGTAATCGATCTTCACGTCTTCTGTGACGCTTCAGAGAAGGCCTATGGGTCAGTTGCCTATCTTAGGGCAGAGGATAAGCAGGGTGACGTCCACATATCCTTTGTTATGGCCAGGTCCCGGGTTGCACCGAAGAAGCAGCTTTCGATTCCCCGCCTAGAACTCTGTGCTGCACTAACTGGAGCCTGAGTGTTAGCTTGAGGACTAAACATTGAACTCAGCCTCACTCTCAGACAAACGACAATGTGGTCTGACTCTACAATAGTACTGAGCTGTATAAAATCAGAGTCTTGCCAGTATAAAGTGTTTGTGGAAACCAGAATCTCAGAGATTCAAGATCTAGTAGGAAAAGAGAACTGGAGGTATGTTGATTCCAAAAGCAATCCTGCAGACAATATAACAAGAGGAAGAACATTGTTGGAATTGTCTTCTCCCTGCCACTGGAGGGATGGCCTGTGTGCCCCCCACTACACTGTGAAGAAAGAGAAGAGTTGAGAACCACCTTCTCAGTCACTTGTAAACCAGTCCTTGATCTAACAAAATATGAGTCTTGGAATAAGCTTGTGGATGCTGCATACCAGCACATGACCAATCCCTTGGTGTGATTCATGTTGGAGGCCGACTTCGTAAAGCAGAAATACTACAGGAGGATAAAATCCACCCAATAGTGCTTGAACCCAATCACCCAGTGACAAAGTAACTAATCAAAGACTTTGACCATCGGCTTCTCCATGCTGGCCCAGATAGAGTTTTCTCTGAACTGAGGAGGATTTACTGGATCCTAAAGGGTAGACAAGCTGTCAAAAAACATCAAAGGAAGTGTACAGAGTGTATAAAGTGGCGTCAGAAACCAACTGTGCCTAAAATGGCTGATCTGCCCTCAGCACAGTTGTGTATCTTTAAACCCCCTTTTTGGTCCACTGGAGTTGACCGCTTCGGTCCCTACCAAACAAAAATGGGGAGACGACATGAGAAACGTTAGGGTATTATATTTAAATGCCTAATAACAAGGTGCGTACACTTCTCTGTAGTATGGAAACAGATTCCTTTTTACTGGCACATACTGGCAGAAGATTTGTAGCAAGACAAGGCAAGCCTTATAAACTCCTCTGTGATCAAGGCACAAACTTTCGTGGAGAGAGGGAACTACAGGAGGCCTTTGCTTCTCTGGAACCTAAGCTACAAGAACAGCTAGCTAAGCAGAATATTGATTTCAAATTTAACCCACCGCATGCGCCTCACTTCGGAGGAGCATGGGAGAGAGAAATCAAATCCATCAAGGCCTCACTACAGGTAGTCTTAATAGACCTGATACTTTCAGAAGAGGCACTGAGGACTGTATTGATTGAATTTGAGGGCATTATGAACTCAAAACCTTTGGGATGTGTGTCATCAGACATTTCTGATCCTGATCCAATCACACCACACCCAACTTGCTGCTAATGGGGTGGCGGGGATGCCTGCCTTCCAAAAGCTGTGTATGGACCAAGTGATCTATTGGGACAAAAGCGCTACCGACACAGCCAGGTAATAGCTGATCACTTCTGGAGCCAGTTCATCCGGAAGTACTTGCCCAGTTTGCAACTTCGTCGTAAATGGCAGAATTCTTCTCCTAATCTCACAACGGTGTAAGATGTGTATAAGGGAAACAGGTCTATTTAGCCCAAAGGAAATTATTAATTAATTCATAGGGAATTTTGAAAGAGTCACTTATTTTATGGCCGAGCAAATGACTCGTCCAGCGTTCATTTGAACGGGCCGTAACTATCAACTCTGCAGCGGATATAAATATCCAAACAATAGCGAAAACACTATTTAATAGCAAGGTAACATAGATCAGCAAAGACATTAAATTTGTAAGCACACAACACAAGAACACTTATCTTTAAATACAAACGTGACTATTGATTATTCTAACACATAAAACTAATATCTAACACAAACACATGGACACACACATTCACACGAGTTGCAGAAAGAAAGAAAGTTAGGGAAGGATGAGTTAAGAGAGTGAAATGATGAAATCCCAAGTTTCTAGCAATATATGCACTTATAAGACATGACCTGAACGAACCATCAATCATTAATTTAACCCTCCTATCGTTTCTTAGGCGGTGTTATTAAATTTGACATCAATGCACCAGTTCGGTTAGAGTCTGGAAGTATTACTTGCGTTTCTGTGTCTTCTTTGAATGGTCTTGTTGTGTTTTCGTTTGACGTCTTGGGAGGCCAATCACGTGGCGTGTTGCCGGATGGATGGAAATCTCGTGGATGAAGTTTGAAGTCTTGAGGCGGTTGAAGGCTATAGAATCGTTGACGAAACTTTGCAGCAAAACTTAACTTAGAACACAAGACTCAAAGGAAAGAAAATAACTTAGACAAGAGTATAAATGGCTTGAATGAACTGTTAACCCATTTTCTCTGATCTTTGTCTGCCTCGATCGTCTTCGTCCATCTCGTCATATCGTCATCTTATGTTATTCATCGTCTTCATCTGTCTGGGCTACTCGTCTTCTAATTCTTTGTTTGTGTTCTGAGATTTTAAACTCAAATATCTGCCCATCCTCCTGGATGAGTTCTGACCAGTTAGTTATCATCTTTGATTCAGGTGACTGTTTCTCCACCTCCCATAAATTACACGTTATCTGTGGTCTCTTAACTTCCCGCTCTAAACAGAGAGTACAGTTTAGACATGATTTCTATTATAAGAATATGATGCATTCTATACAGATTTCAATCAAGCCATCTTCTGAATTGTGAACAGAGATTTACACTCATACCAGACAAGGTATACTTTCAACCATTCAATAGTTATAACAATTACATGAATTGTGAGTGATCTAAGCATAATGGTTACATATATTGGCATGATATAGAATTATGCATTTGAAGGGTGTTTGATTATAAGTCTGGCTATCATCCCTTTTGAATGATTTGATGCAGTTTATATGTAAAAACAATCTCTGTGGGTTTTCTTGTGGGTTTTAACTCTGTGTCACTCAGAGTTCATTCAAAGGTCGTTGAGAAAAAGATGATCTGTTTTGGATCTTTTGTCTTAGGGCTAGGTAGCCTCTGCCTCTGTCCTACAACGGGACAAGTGGTTATGGTTGTTGACCCTCAACTACCCAGAGCCTTGTGGCCGGTGGGCCGTGTTACAAGAATCATTGCAGGTGATGATGGTAATGTACGCACCCCAGAGGTAAACATCAAAGACCGTACGTATACTCGCCCAGTAGCTAAGCTGGTTGTGCTACCTGAATTGACTGATAATGATGACAATTCTTAGAGACAAATTAGAGCATTTGCTTAATTACAAATGTGTCAAGTATATTTGTGGGGCGGCTGTACAAAGTTCTCTAAGTTACACAACTGAGCCAGCAGGTGGCAGTAACGAACTGCATATATCTGAAGCTGTGTATTCTATCTGTTTTCGTGTTATACTGAACCAGAATGTACGCAGTTGGGATGGAGTGAAGACTGTTCTTTGTTATCGTTATATTTTGGGCAGTATTGTGTGCATTATTGACAAGTAAGTAATTTCTAAATGCTCGAATCATTATGATTATTTAGCTTAGAAGTGTGTTGTTGTTGTTATCGTTGCATTCATACTACTAGCTAGTTTCACTATCGCAGCCGCATTTGGTGTGATACCATGTAAACTTAGTGAAATTAAATGTTGATGTCACATTTAGAATGCCATTTGTACCTATCATTTATTTGTTTTTTTAAAATACCTGATTGTTAGTCAGTAAATAGCCCTTACGAAAAAGAAGTATACTTCAAGTTCATTTTATGAAGTATACTTAAGTAATGTTCAAGTATATTTTTAAGTATACTTTATGTAGTAAGTATACTAATATCAATGTACTAGTAGTAAACTTGTAAGTGTACTATTTTAGTACTGCTTGGGACTAAATTGGCCCAAAATTAGTATATAAAAAGTATACGTTTAAGTGTACTGTAAGTGCAACAATAGTAAACTTTAAGTCCACAACTAGTTCACAACCATGTTTTATATTTGTACTGCATCTGTACTACAAGTGAACTTATAATTATACTAATAGTTTACGGTTTTAATTCTAGTAGTATTTTTTTTAGTTTATGAAAGTACACTTTGAAGTATATTCTCAGTAAACTACTAGTTTAGTAGTTTTATACTGCAAGTATACTTGTAAGTTTTTACAAATTTTTGCACTTTAAGTATACTACCATGTTCCTTGTAGCGTTCTCGTGCAGTGTGTCAAAACTCTGACTAAACATCAAGTTAAACCATCGCCAATGAAGACAGAGTCGTAGTCAGGTTGATAATTTACTGTCACACTTCTTCATGTAGCGGTGAAAACTGTAATAAAACAATACAACAATATTCAGTGTCCATTTCTTGACTAACATTACATTGTGAATGACTGTAACATGTATACACTGCTGTTTCCACTATACTTTTTTAACAAAATAATTTCTGATATACAATCTTGTACGTCCCCTACCGTATAACAGTGAAAACATGGATAGCTGGAAAATTCAGTCAATGGTGGGGAAAGAGTAAAGTATTTGAAGTAAATTCCTATCTATGTACACTACAAGTGGACTAGCCTACACAAAAATTCAGATACGCAGAATTAGGAACACATCTGTTTTCTTTAAAAATTAATATTTTCAAACAATGTAAGTTTATAAGACTGTATGGAAAACTATGTGAAAAAAAGTATATTTAATGGCAGGCTACTCAATCTCAAAAGATTAAACACAACTACAAGCCAAGTATACTTTGAATACTTAATTATACTTTTAAGTAAATCTCGATCAAAAGATTGAGTACAAGTATAGGCCAAATATACTTAAGACTTTTCTGTCAGTACAAGTCAAGTATACTTAAGTGCAATTTTAAGTATATTTCTGAGAAGTATATAAAAAGCAGACTGAAAGTATACTTTCTTATTTTTAGTTTAAAAGAAGTATACTAATAGAACACTTGAATAAACTTATTTTTTGTAAGGGAGAGATTATGGTGTTTATCTAATACGTGCTTTAGCGACGCCATTTTGACCAGCGCAATATTATTGTTACTGCGTCATTAGTTTAACAGTTTAACAAAATGTATATTCATACGAAATGTGACTTATATATGCAAAGATGTATATCTTAATTCAGCAATGTTGTATAATGTTGTAATGTTCTATAATATTATATTTCTACATTTCTATATTTGTAGGAAACGTCTCGGTTACGTATGTAACCCTCGTTCCCTGAAGGAGGGAACGGAGACGTACGTCGGACGTCACCGACGAATTGGGATCACTTCTGGGAGCCCCTATCAGCTTCGAGTGTATAGAGAACGGGCCAATGGCCATTGGCGTGCGAGATTTGCATCTCGCGCTCCGCCCCGCATCGCGGGTATAAAGAGGAAGCGGATGCAGCGCACATTTGTTTTTCACTGAGGAGCCGAACTAGTGACTCGGCCGCTGCAGTGATGGTACAGCAACTGTGGCGACGGGACGTACGTCTCCGTTCCCTCCTTCAGGGAACGAGGGTTACATACGTAACCGAGACGTTCCCTTTCAGTCGGTCACGTTCGACGTACGTCGGACGTCACCGACGAATTGGGATCCCTATGGAAAACGCCACAGTTACTACCACTTCCAGCGCCCAGCGAAAGCCCCTCAGACCCCCGTCTGTTCGGGGCGGGGAACTTACGCAGGGAGAGTCACTGCTGCTGTTCCCCAAGACCCACTCAGCAGAGTATTGGATAACGCTGGGAAAGCGTGCCCCGGGGGGCCGCTGCGGAAGCCACATCCTACCCGTAGGGAGGTATCATGTGGAATATACATGTATGGACTGGCCGTGGGCAGTACAACATACGGAAGTCCCAGGGGTGGCCCTGGCCAATGCAGGCGGGAGACTACACCGCACAGAGACGGCAGAGCGAGCTCTGCCAAGGGAAAGACACGGGCTCGCCGTAGGGAGCCGTACCGTGGAAGAATACACATATGGGACCGCCGTAGGGGTCACAACATATGGATACCCAGCCTAACACAAGTTCCACCAATGCATACGAGTGTTAGACCTGGCGTCGGACGCTCCGCCACGTCTGACTGCCACGGGTTGCGGAGGACTCAACAGGGTTCGCCGTGCTGGGGAACTCGACTGGAGCATATCAGCGCACGTATCCGGTCCATGAGGAGGGGAATGGCGCAGCAAGCCGACACTAGAACGGGCCCTTCGGTGTTACTGGCTATTTGAAGCGAGCACACGGGAAGAAACCGGCTCTACACGGAGGCTATAGAATCTAGCGAACGTGTTAGGTGTCGCCCAGCCCGCAGCTCTACATATATCTGTGAGCGAGGCGCCGTGCGCCAGCGCCCAGGAAGAGGCCACACTCCTAGTGGAGTGGGCCCTCAACCCAAGCGGGCAGGGCACGCCTTGGGTTTCATACGCCAAGGCGATGGCATCCACTATCCAGTGAGCCATCCTCTGCTTGGAGACAGCCTTTCCCTTCTGCTGGCCTCCGTAACAGATGAAGAGCTGTTCTGAGGTCCTGAAGCTTTGCGTTCTGTCCACGTAAGTCCGCAGAGCGCGAACGGGACAGAGAAAAGCCAGGGCTGGGTCTGCCTCCTCCGAAGGCAGCGCTTGCAGGTTCACCACCTGGTCCCGAAAGGGAGTGGTGGGAACCTTGGGCACATATCCGGGCCGGGGTCTCAGGATTACATGAGAGTTACCCGCCCCGAATTCCAGGCACGATTCGTCGACCGAAAATGCCTGCAGGTCCCCTACCCTCTTGATGGAAGCCAATGCAGTCAGGACTACTGTCTTCCAAGACAGGATTTTTAACTCTGCTGACTGCAAAGGCTCAAAGGGAGCCCTCTGTAATGCGGTTAGCACCAGGGGCAAATCCCAAGAGGGTATAGAGTGAGGGCGAGGCGGATTTAATCTCCTCGCCCCCCTCAGGAACCTGACGACCAGATCGTGCTTTCCTAGGGACTTACCTTCGACCATGCTGTGATTTGCGGCGATAGCGGCAACATACACTTTGAGGGTGGAGGGAGACAGCCTTCGCTCCAACTCTTCTTGCAGGAAGGAAAGCACCGAGCCGATCGAACATCTTCGGGGGTCTTCTCGTCGAGAAGAACACCACTCGACGAACAGGTTCCACTTCAATGCGTAGAGGCGCCTCGTAGAGGGGGCTCTGGCGGAAGTGATGGTGTCTACCACAGTCTGTGGTAGGCCACCTAGAACCTCCGCGTCCCGTCCAGGGACCAGACATGGAGTTTCCAGAGGTCCGGACGCGGGTGCCACAGGGTGCCCCGTCTCTGAGTCAGGAGGTCCTTCCTCAGAGGAATGGGCCAAGGAGGTGCTGTCGCGAGGAGCACTAGTTCCGGGAACCAGGTCCGATTGGGCCAGTATGGTGCAACTAGCAAGACCTGCTCCTCGTCCTCCCTGACCTTGCACAGTGTCTGCGCAAGAAGGCTCACTGGGGGAAACGCATATTTGCGTAGGCCCCGGGGCCAGCTGTGTGCCAGCGCATCCGAGCCGAGGGTCCCCCCGGTCAGGGAATAGAACAACTGGCAGTGAGACGTGTCCGAGGAGGCAAACAGGTCTACCTGTGCGGTCCCGAAGCGACTCCAGATCAGCTGGACCACCTGGGGATAAGGTCTCCACTCTCCTGGGAGCACTTGCTGTCGTGAGAGCTCGTCGGCTGCACGATTGAGCAGGCCCGGGATATGAATGGCACGAAGCGACCTCAGATGCTTCTGACTCCAGAGGAGGAGATGGCGGGCGAGTTGTGACATGCGGCGGGAGCGTAGACCACCCTGTTTGTTGATGTACACAACGGCCGCAGTGTTGTCCGTACGGACCAGAACGTGCTTGCCTCGTAGCGGCCCTTTGAGGCGGCCCAGCGCAAGACGAACTGCTAACAACTCGAGGCAATTGATATGCCATTGCAGTTGAGGCCCCGTCCACAGACCCGAAACTGCAAGCCCGTTGTACGTGGCCCCCCAGCCGGTGGATGAGGCATCCGTGGAGACCACAGCATGCCTGGACACTTGTTCTAGGGGAACTGCTGCCCGTAGGAACGAAGGGTCCAACCACGGACTGAAGGTTTGGCGACATTTCGGTGTTACTGAGACACGGAATGAGCCGCTCTGCCACGCCCATCTCGGGACTCGGTCGTGTAGCCAGTGTTGAAGCGGCCTCATATGAAGCAATCCGAGCGGCGTCACTGCGGCTGCGGATGCCATATGCCCCAGGAGCCTCTGAAAATGTTTCAGTGGTACCGCTGTCCTGCATTTGAACGAATTCAAGCAGTTCAACACCGACTGGACGCGCTGCTCTGTGAGTCGCGCTGTCAGATTGACCGAGTCCAACTCCATACCGAGAAAAGAGATCCTCTGCACGGGGCAGAGTTTGCTCTTTTCCCAGTTGACCTGAAGTCCCAACAGGCTGAGGTGACTGAGCACCATGTCCCTGTGTTCGCACAGCTGCGCCTTCGACTGAGCCAGAATCAGCCAGTCGTCGAGGTAGTTGAGAATGCGAACACCACGCTCTCTCATGGGAGCAATGGCCGCCTCCGCGACCTTCGTGAAGACGCGGGGCGACAGGGACAGCCCGAAGGGTAGGACTCTGTACTGATATGCCCGTCCCTCGAACGCAAAGCGTAGGAACGGTCTGTGTCGAGGGAGAATCGAGACATGAAAGTACGCGTCCTTCAGGTCGATCGCTGCAAACCAATCTTGGGGACGGATGCACCTGAAGATGCGTTTCTGCGTTAGCATTCTGAACGGCAGCCTGTGAAGGGACCAATTCAAGAACCGCAGGTCCAAGATTGGCCGTAACCCGCCGCCTTTCTTGGGTACAATGAAGTACGGGCTGTAGAAGCCTGTCTTCATATCGGCTGGAGGGACCGGCTCTATCGCGTCCTTCGCCAGTAGGACTGCGATCTCCGCCCGTAGCACGGGGGCGTCCTCCTTCGACACGGAGGTGAAGTGAACGCCCCTGAACTTGGGGGGCCGCCGAGCGAACTGAATCGCATAGCCGAGTCTGATAGTACGGATGAGCCAGCGGGACGGGCTGGGGAGCGCTAGCCAGGCTCCCAGCGACCGAACCAGCGGGACCAACGGCACCACAGACGTACCCGCAGCGGGGCAGCGCAGCGGAGTGCAGGGACCCGACTCGGACGGCATCGCGGCCCGAAGTGTGCGCAATGCAACACTTACCTGCTTCCGCTGAGGGGGTGCACGGGTGTGCGGAGGCCTCTTGTGTGCGTCCTGGACACAGCCAGTACCCCCTGCTGGCGATAAGAGAGGCACCGGAGGGTGACAAGGCATGGGAGCGTCGTACACCGCCAAGCGCGCTCTCTTGGCACCCAGAGATTTTAGAAACAGCTCTTTTTTTTTTGAAGTTTTGGGTACCACTGGCGCGAAGGCCAGTGGCGGAACAGAAACCAAACAAGAACATAGAATTCTCTCCCGGCCCTCCAGCGGGAGAAGGAGCGGTGCTGTCACCACCTCCTGAAGAGCTGTCTCCTCCATCTCTGGGCAGCAGCTGACCGCCGGGGCAGGATGTGTTTGATGGCCTCCGTCTGCTTCTGGACAGTCGAGAACTGCTGGGCAAAGCTCTCGACCGCGTTGCCGAACAGCCCAACCTGGGAAATGGGGGAGTCCAGGAACCGATACTTATCAGTCTCCCTCATGTCGGCCAGGTTGAGCCAGAGATGTCGCTCCTGGACCACAAGAGTGGACATCGCCTGACCAATGGAACGGGCGGTGACTTTCGTCGCCCGGAGGGCGAGGTCCGTCGCCGTCCGGAGCTCCCGGAGGAGCTCTGGGTCAGGTCTACCCTCGTGCATGTCCATGAGTGCCTGGGCCTGGTGCACCTGGAGCAACGCCATGGCATGCAAGGCGGACGCAGCCTGTCCACAAGCCTTGTAAGCCTTCCCAGTTAGACTGGAGGAGAACTTACAGGCCTTGGATGGGTGGCGTGGGTCTCCGCTCCAGGTGGAAGCGGACGCCGGACACAGTTGCATCGCAACCGCCCGTTCCACCGGCGGGATCCCCACGTACCCCTTGGCTGGCCCGCCGTCGAGAGTAGTGAGGAGGGAGGAGCCACTCGGCCGGTTTCTGGCAGAAAAAGGTGCCGTCCACGACCTCGTGAGCTCCTCATGCACTTCCGGGAAGAAGGGCACCGGGGCGGGACGCTGAGAACCAGCGCGAGCCGCCCCGAGAAACCAATCATCCAGCCTAGAAGGCTCGGGACACGGTGGAGGGTTCCACACGAGCCCGACCTTTTCGGCGGCCCGGGAAAGCATAGCCGTCAGCTCAGGGTCCGTCTCGGACAACGCCACTCTCCCAGAGGGAGGCAACGCACCCCGAGGACTGAAACTCCCCCTCCGATGCAGCGATCGACATCCTATCCTCTGCTGGAGCTCCAAAGGTCACCGTTGGACCACCTCGAGAGGGGCCAGCGACTTCCTCCGGAAGCTCAGCCGGCTGCGGCACTACAGAGGGTTTAGGGGCCCACGGAGGCTGGCTCGGCGGGTGTGCCCTAAACGTGATCCTCAGGTCACCCTGGCTATTCGCCGAAGTAGGTCTATCCTGCTGGGCAGGGATAGCACTAGATCGGGGCATAGGTAAGGGGACTCCACCCCCCCGAAGGTAGGCGAGTCTCGACCTTAGCGCCGAGATAGTCATGTTCCCGCAATGGGAACACGAGCTATCCACAAACGCTGCCTCGGCATGTTGAATACCCAGACATGTCAGGCAGCGATTGTGACCGTCAGCTGGTGACAGGGAACGACCGCATCCAGAAACGCACGGGTGGAATGACATCTTGAAAAAGACGCAATTTCACACCCGTGTTGCTCTTTTAGAAGAAGCTCTTTAACGTGCTGAAGCACCCAGGAACAACCGCGGCAAACACAGGGGATAGTGCAGCCTGTGTTTGCACTCACCGTGGAACGCCCCCACCGAACCAACCGGGATGCTGTAAAAACAGCAGTTTGTTTCACCGATTTCGGTGAGCTCGCGGTTGTCACACCACGTGCCTTCTCCCCAGCACAAAAGCCTCTTCTCTCGCTCTCTCTCTTTCTCTCTGCTGAGCAGGAACAGTCTTTCATGAGCTTGTTTGGCTCCGAAGTGAATGACAAATGTGCGCTGCATCCGCTTCCGCTTTATACCCGCGATGCGGGGCGGAGCGCGAGATGCAAATCTCGCACGCCAATGGCCATTGGCCCGTTCTCTATACACTCGAAGCTGATAGGGGCTCCCAGAAGTGATCCCAATTCGTCGGTGACGTCCGACGTACGTCGAACGTGACCGACTGAAAGGGAACCACAGACAACCATACATTTGTAAGGCCCGCCCAATCGTCCTAATGAAGGCTTACGATTGGTGGGTGAAGGTTTCTTGCGCGCTCGGTCTTTTCAGCAGGGCAAAGTAATTTAATTCCAATTTACCTTTATCTGACTCCATTTTATCATGACCTCGAATTTAGGTTAGAATGTCGATTGCTTATTAGGTCATTTGTATAATAATTTAACTACACATTTGATTAATCTGTTTAACTCCTTACTCTTATTGAAATCATTCATTCGGTTCTCAGAGTCGCACAGGGTCCTCGCACCGGCCGTTATGTGGGCCCATGATCACAAACTCGCCAGTCCGATCATTAACCAGAGGTTATGGCTAAAGCAATTTAACAATGCCGCCCATGCTTGCTATTGTTAAAAAGTACCCATGTAGCCCCCTACAGTCGCCTATATAACAACTTAGTTAAAGTTAAAACAGTAACCAGAGGTTATGGCCAGTACCATAAAATAATGCCGTATTATCTCAATAGTATTTTATCTGGCCCCTATAATGCGACTGCATAACAACTTAGTTAAAGTCGAGCAGTTAGTCAGAAATCTAGAATCTCACCAGATGTGCCCCATGCTCCATACAATCCGAGATCTAGTATGTACTTAACCCTGGTCGCAGATTTGCGGTAATAAAGGATACATCATAATGCACTAAAATCAATAATTTCAGAGTAAGTCAGAATAAATCAAATATAACCATTTATTATTAGTCAGGTAAATGTATCATGCCAATTACATAATCAATTAAAAGATAATCCATATATAACATCAAATGCTCTGAAGTAAAGAGTAAAAGATGGATACCTGACATCTGAAAATTACATAACACTGAGTGTCTAGAAGACCGGTGTAAAGGTTCGCGCCCTGACCCCCATGCAACATCTCCTTAAATACCAGACCAAGACAGAAAACTCTTTCAAATGTAAACATGAGTTCACAATGGGAATTAGCATTAATCAAGTCCTATAGACCTGTATTGACGACAGGAGGTAAAGACCAATTGGCCGAAGACACACCCATCACAATAAGCAAAATATCTCTCAACTTTTGCTTTACTTCTGTGAGAATGAGACCTCTGTACCAGTCGCACTGAGACATGTTCAAATGATATCAGACATGTATGATACTGTATAGTACTTGTTCACATTAACCCATGTAGATTTTGGGTGAATTGTATTGGAGAGATAGGGGAAGAGGCAGTGAAGGAAAGACATGTAAATTAAGGCAATTCTTGGATGATTAACTCAGTGTGATGTCGTCTCGGATGGGGACGCTAAATGCACAAGAGTGAGTTCAGATGTTAATTTCCTTTGTTTTCTAAGAGAGTCGCCATCTCCTACAGTTCTTACAGTTTCTCCAGTCTTACACATTTGTATATTTCTGTCAACCGGATTAAAGTTTGTTAATTGGATCTCTGGACTATTGTACCTCTTTTTAATGGAAGAGTATGGCTGGAAGGCGGAAGCCAGTTTAACGTACATAATATCAGTCACACACTTCAGTCAAAACTATATTAACTCTAGCTGAACAATGACACTATTGGCTTGTTACAGCAGAATATGAATTTGTTACTATTGTGAGGCTGATGTGAAACAATCGATATTGTATAAAGCGCTTTAGAAATAAAGATGACTTTCTGACTTGGCTTGTATGCATATTCAGTGTATGTATATATATATGTGTGTGTGTGTGTGTGTGTGTGTGTGTGTGTGTGTGTTAGCAAAAAAGTGTAAAATGTCTTATTCCATGTCTTGCTCAACAGTGCCCCCGATTAATTGCAAGAGGAAGTGTCAAACTTACATTTTCTTTCAACTTGCCTGTTACATCTGTTATTTAGGTGCCTTGATAAAATATAATTTGTCATTTACCTTAGATGAGAAGTCAAATCCTTTATTTTACACTGCAAGTGTTCATTTAGGCATGCTGTTGTTGTAGTTACAATTCAACATACAATATGCTGTTTGGCATATTCAGCTCCAAGATGAATAATGATAAACTTGTATAAGTGGTATCCTAGAGAAAACAGTCATGGGAATAACATAATATGCTTTAGCTGAAAAACAATACTTGTCCCATATTCAGCACTGTATTGCATGGAAAACACACACACACAAAAGACCCTGCCCATTGCTATTGAAAGACAGGAGGTGTAGCCTTTATAACCAGGACTACTCAAGTTGACGTTAACACATCTTCCTGTAGGACTACAGTCAAGAGACATCAGCAGAAATGAAGGGTGAGACTGGCTCTAAATTAAAATCCTTCACCTGTATATACAATGGCATATAATAATGTATATATATATATATAACTTTCTTTTATATGTTTTAGCCCTTGTAATATTAAGCCTCTTGGGATGTGCACTTGCAGTTGCACAAGACAGAATTTTTTCATGGAATGGTGTGGGAGAACCCAGTGACGCTGACCCCAATGAGAATGGTGACTTTAAAAAAAACATACAAATAAAAAGGTCTTATAAAAAACCTTAAACAACAATTCAGGCATTAGAGTAGTGAGCTATGATGATGCTTGTCTCTTTGCCTCTGAAGTGTGTCCTACTGATGTGGTGTCCTGTGGATGCTGCCTGATGCAGAATCAGATGTGGAAGATGGAGATGTTCTTCAACATGAGCTTAAATGAGCTACAAAGAGGACTGGAGAGAGCTCATGCAGTGTTAAACAATATTCGTGGTGAGCCATTTGTAGTAATCTTGTTTGCCTATACTTAGTATTTAAACTTTGTTGCTTGCACTTCATTCAAAGTCCTTATGTCTTTTAACATAATTTAAGTTTGAAAATCACCTGCAAACATTTATTATTAGACGGTTCACAATTCTTAATGTAGCTGACAGCGATGGATTCATAATTTTACATGCTGAATTGCAATTATTCTTATTTCTTCCATTTATATGCATATTGAATTGTGATTGATATTTTATTTGTTATATCTATTCAATCTGACAATCTATAACTGCTTTTATGGAGCCAAGCTGATGTGTTCATTCTCTTACACAGCCAACAGAAAACAGATTGTAGATTTAATTACCTCAAAACCAAAGCCTAAAATGACAATAAACTTTAACACTGTTCTACTCTCTTCTTAGCACTGCTATATCCTTCAGAAAGTGCCGTAGTGACCATTTTTACTTTCCCTTTTCTTATGTTTGCACAGCCAGTCGGAGTGCCTTCTCTGTGGCTCTTACTGACACACGCCTGTGTGTCGGCCCAAATCGCGAAGACTCTGTGGTGAAGTATGGCAGTGTATTTATTAACTTGGGAGATGGCTTCAGCACCAACACTGGTGTCTTTGTAGCACCACGTTCTGGTGTCTACAGCCTGGCACTGACTGTTTATAGTGACGCTGGTGCTGCTGGAGCCACATTAGCGGCTTGTGCTCGACTCCGGCTGAATGGGCGCACACTTGCATCACTGAGTGAGAAGAACAATCAAGACCAGGAGGACAGTGTTAGCGCTGTGCTAGCAGTGCAGTTGAATGCAGGGGACAGGGTGGATGTTGCCCTTCCAGCCGGTTGCATTCTGTGCGACGATAACAACCACTACAACACTTTCACCGGGTTCCTGCTCTATGCAACTGATTAATACAGAGATATATAAAATACAGTACTAAGTGTGCAACAATTTACTTGTTCTATGCTACTTTGTGATTTCAATAGTGCAAGAATGGTAGCCTATATTGCGATTTCAAACACATTTCCTTTTGCCCTCTTAACAAATATTATGTTTCTCTCTCTGTAACACCCTGTATGTTTACATATACAAAAACAAGACTTTCAAGCTACATTAAGAGTTGAAAAACAAAATATGAAGTCGGAGTAACAGAATAAAATTATTTTAATGCAAAGAACATATTCAAAAGTACTACTTTTGTGTTGAAATAAACATTGTGTTTTGCTCTGACACATTCACTTGACCTTCCTATCTACATCATACTCTCTTCCCCCACAAGCAACACTCATTGATTCAGCTCACATTGAAACATAGTTGAATCTGTTTTAGTTCTAAAAGTAAACCATAACATTATATAATAATATATATAAAGTGTATGTATATATGCAGCATTGGTATATTTATTTTGAGTTGATTAATTATGATGGCTATATTATTATTACATACTATTATTAAATGGAAGTATGCTTTTTTAATCCCAATGGAAGGGAATATATAGCAATGCTTACCTCACTGCTGTGAAAATTCTTCTAGCATCTTCATACATATATTTTAGGGTAGTTCAGTGTAGTATGTTCTGTTCTATACAGTGCCTTGAGAAAGTATTCGTACCACTTAATTTATTTTTCACATTTTGTTATATTGCTTATGTTAAAGGTGCCATAGAATGCATTGATACAATATTTTAAATTGTTCTCTGATATCTACATAGAAGGTATTTGGCTTAGGTAAGGGCAAAAATTCTCCAGATACGGTTTTACATGTCCATTTGCAACCCTAAGATTCCAAATAAGGCTGTTATTACCTTATTTGGAAGGGTCATGAATAATAATGTTGAGCTCTGCTCCGATTGGCTGTTTCTTCTCTGTACATCAGTGCAGACGGATCCTGACTCACCGCGCTAAACAAGCTTACAATTCATACTAGTACACAATTAATCTGTCCTTATAACTAGGGCTGTGCTGGTAAACTTGACAACCGCACCACCGCAGTGGCTGAGTAGCACCGGCGGTGGTTCACCAAAACACTTTTTTTTTTTGTATGTGAATACTGTTTTGCATGAATATTACCACAGGAGTGAAGCACAAAGCTTTGTTTACAAAAGAAACAATAGGTTAGCAATTAAATGTTACATCGCAGCCATGGAAACATATGGATTCATGCCGAATGAGAGAGTTTTGCGATCTGCGACCCATTCAGTCACGCAGAATGGGGTCCTCCACCGGCATGCCAAGGTCCTTACAACACGGCCCACATGCTCACATTTTTAGACCGACTACACAACATTACATATTTCCACCGATCTGCTCTGGTCCAAACCTGGTTTCATGAGCATCCACAATTTTCACTCCAATACCTCCCACCAAACTCTCCCTTCCTTAACCCCATTGAGGAGAGCATTTTTGGCATGGCATTGTAAGGTTTATGAGCTCCAGCCCTATGTCAGTATACACCTCATTCAAGCCCTTGAGGAGGACTGTGAATCCAACTGATGCATGGTCTGTGCAAGGATGGATTCGCCATTCAGGAAGATTCTTCTCTCGCTGTCTTGCAAGAGAGGACATCGCAGCTAGGCGAAGAGATGATGCATAGGTTTTTGTTTATTATTATTATTATTACAAACCCGATTCCAAAAAAGTTGGGACACTGTACAAATTGTGAATAAAAAAGGAATGCAATAATTTACAAATCTCATAAATTTATATTTTATTCACAATAGAATATAGATAACATATCAAATGTTGAAAGTGAGACATTTTAAAATGTCATGCCAAATATTGGCTCATTTTGGATTTCATGAGAGCTACACATTCCAAAAAAGTTGGGACAGGTAGCAATAAGAGGCCGGAAAAGTTAAATGTACATAAAAGGAACAGCTGGAGGACCAATTTGCAACTTATTAGGTCAATTGGCAACATGATTGGGTATAAAAAGAGCCTCTCAGAGTGGCAGTGTCTCTCAGAAGTCAAGATGGGCAGAGGATCACCAGTTCCCCCAATGCTGCGGCGAAAAATAGTGGAGCAATATCAGAAAGGAGTTTCTCAGAGAAAAATTGCAAAGAGTTTGAAGTTATCATCATCTACAGTGCATAATATCATCCAAAGATTCAGAGAATCTGGAACAATCTCTGTGCGTAAGGGTCAAGGCCGGAAAACCATACTGGATGCCCGTGATCTTCGGGCCCTTAGACGGCACTGCATCACATACAGGAATGCTACTGTAATGGAAATCACAACATGGGATCAGGAATACTTCCAGAAAACATTGTTGGTGAACACAATCCACCGTGCCATTCGCCGTTGCCGGCTAAAACTCTATAGGTCAAAAAAGAAGCCATATCTAAACATGATCCAGAAGCGCAGGCGTTTTCTCTGGGCCAAGGCTCATTTAAAATGGACTGTGGCAAAGTGGAAAACTGTTCTGTGGTCAGACGAATCAAAATTTGAAGTTCTTTTTGGAAAACTGGGACGCCATGTCATCCGGACTAAAGAGAACAAGGACAACCCAAGTTGTTATCAGCGCTCAGTTCAGAAGCCTGCATCTCTGATGGTATGGGGTTGCATGAGTGTGTGTGGCATGGGCAGCTTACACATCTGGAAAGGCACCATCAATGCTGAAAGGTATATCCAAGTTCTAGAACAACATATGCTCCCATCCAGACGTCGTCTCTTTCAGGGAAGACCTTGCATTTTCCAACATGACAATGCCAGACCACATACTGCATCAATTACAACATCATGGCTGCGTAGAAGAAGGATCCGGGTACTGAAATGGCCAGCCTGCAGTCCAGATCTTTCACCCATAGAAAACATTTGGCACATCATAAAGAGGAAGATGCAACAAAGAAGACCTTAGACAGTTGAGCAACTAGAAGCCTGTATTAGACAAGAATGGGACAACATTCCTATTCCTAAACTTGAGCAACTTGTCTCCTCAGTCCCCAGACGTTTGCAGACTGTTATAAAAAGAAGAGGGGATGCCACACAGTGGTAAACATGGCCTTGTCCCAACTTTTTTGAGATGTGTTGATGCCATGAAATTTAAAATCAACTTATTTTTCCCTTAAAATGATACATTTTCTCAGTTTAAACATTTGATATGTCATCTATGTTGTATTCTGAATAAAATATTGAAATTTGAAACTTCCACATCATTGCATTCAGTTTTTATTCACAATTTGTACAGTGTCCCAACTTTTTTGGAATCGGGTTTGTATTATTATTATTATTAATAATGCTTTCTTTTTGTGAAATGTAATGATTCAAATGTTTTTGTTCTTATACTAGATTGTATTTAGAATATGTTCTGATTTTCAGTGCAAAATGTAACCTTTGGAAATAAATGGATGTATTGAATGGTTTTACAATGTACAACAGGGCTCAGGTGCAGGACAAAGGAGACAACTGAAGCAAAAAAACAAATGTGATGTCCGCACACTGATATAACTGCTCCAATTTATTGCAAAGTTTCCACCGACAGGTCTTCGTTAGGCACAAACTTGGTGAACTAAGGTACAACTCTTTATAGACAACAGCTGATCGCCTTAATTAAGTGCAGCCCAATCACAAGTATCCCACAAGAGAAAAAAAACAAGAAGAAAAAAAATAATATAGATATAATAATAATAATAATAAAACACGAAGAAAATAAAAAAGTAATAATATATACAAAATAATAATAATAATAATAAAACACGAAGAAAATAAAAAGTAATAATATATACAAAATAATCATAATAAAACACGAAGAAAATAAAAAAGTAATAATATATACAAAATATATAATAATAATAATAATAATAATAATTTTAAAAAAAGAGAGAGAGAAAAAAAAAGAAAAAAGGTAATACTCAAGTGAAAGTTAAATACAGAAGTCTTAAATTAAATACAAATAAATTAAAAAATAATTACACAAAAAGATACTGAAAACAGATGAAGAAATATACTCAATCCTATAAAAAAGGTTTAATATTGAATTCCTCATTCAACCCAAAAGGCGATAAAGTATTTAAAGTATATATCCAAAAACACTCCTGTTGCAACAGTTTTAACTCAAAATCTCCTCCTCTTGTCGGTTTTTGTACCCTCTCTATGCCGATATATTGTAAGGCACTAATATTATGGCCTGCTTATCTAAAGTGTAACACTATAGGGCTGCGCACATCTCCCGTCCTAATGTTGCTTCGGTGTTCACTAATGCATAAGTGAGACCACACGGACAACGTATAAGATAAATTACGTGTAAATGAGCAAGTAATTGTCCTACTTATCAGAATGTTCCGACCAGTGTGTGGATGACTAAAAGATTTACATTTATGTGTAAAAGTACACTGGGCACAGTTACCACACCTATAATTACCAGAAGGAAGAGTCGGGATACCAGATTTCACCACACTGGACGTCTGAGAGCTTGCTTCTAGGGCAGATTTTCGAAGGGCCGTTCTTCGGGGTGTCTGACGTTCACCAAGGGCCGGTGGCAAAACAGGACGCTGAAAGTCTGACAGCTCTTATCCGCCAAAGCAATTGCGCAGAGTGAGTTCTGATGCCAGCTGACGCCGGACAATTGGCATGGGGTGGATAGTTGGTCTAGTGGTATGATTCTCGCTTAGGGTGAGAGCGAGTCCATGTTCAAATCCCGGACAAGCACTGCCTTCAAGCGCTGGTTTTTGAAGGGCCATTCTTTGGGGTGACCGGCGTCCACCAAGTTTAGAGGGCGCTTGTCAGTCTCCAACAGTGTTGCTTTGCTTCATGTTTTCATTATTCGTTTCACAGGATTTTCTGCCAGGTCGGCGGTCAGGTCGCTAGGTCGGTTAGCTCAGTTGGTTAGAGCGTGGTGCTAATAACAATTCAGAAAAACTCAGAACCTAGTCATTCCCATTCAGTCATGGGGTCCCTATGGAAAGTGCCATAACCACTGAACTGTGTTACAAGCATTGGAGATGCAGATGCTGGCAAGCTACGGTGTGCCCTTTTGGCAACTGCTCTCACAATGTCGTAACCTACCCAGAGCCCCAAGTAAGCCTAAGGGGTAGTCCTCCATACCAAACGGGATGAAAGGGACAGGACTTACTCTGGGGCGGTTGTAGCTGCTGTTTCTTTAACGTGACATTTCACAGGGAAGAGTGCTTCGGATCTCAATTCCCATTGTTTTCAGCCATAACCAGTGTTGTGCCTAGTCCAATGGAGAGGGAAGCTACAGAGACCACACCCTGCCAAAGGAGGTAACGTGTGGTGGCTACACATATGGACTGACCCGTGGGGCAGTGCTACATATGGAAGATCTCTGCAGTAGGTCCTACCTAACCAGAGAGGAACTACGACCGGTGCAGAGACGGAGCAGAGAAGAAAACCTGTGTCTTTCCCTGCCCAGGGAAAGACACAGGTTTACCAACAGGGAAACTGTATCGTGGACAATACACATATGGGATCACTGAGGGGGAATCACATCATATGGGCATCTCGTCCAGCACAAGGGCTGGCCGGCCAGGCATGCACATGAGTACTGGGCATGGCATCAGACTGACTGCCGAAGGATGCTGGAGAAACTCGATTCAGGGTTTGCCTAGTGGGGAACTCACCTGAAGAGCAAGTAGGAGCTTGTATCCCCATGTTAGAGGGGAATGGCGCTGCAAGCGAGACATCGAGCCAGCCTTCCTGTGCATTACCTGTTTGTACCCAACACACGGGAAGAAACCGGCTCCATTCGGAGACTGAAGACTGTAGACCTTAAAGAACCTTAGTGAGGTCCCTGGAGGAGATGAGGCGCGGTCTGGGAGGATTTAACCTCCTGGTGCCTCTCAGGAACATGATGATCAGATCGTGCTTTCCCAGTGACCTGCCATCAACAGCATCGTGATGTCCTGCGACAGCCTCCGCTCCAAGCCCTCTGGAAGGAAGGAAAGCACAGAGCTGATCTGGTATTTCTGGAGGTCTTCCCGTCGGGAAAATACCACTCAGTGAACAGATTCCACTTCAAAGCATAAGTGCGCCTCGTAGAGGGGGCTCTAGCTGAAGTGTCAACTACCACTGGCGGTAGGTCACTTAAGTCCTCCGCGTCCTGTCCAGAGACCCCATGTGGAGGTTCCAGAGGTCTGGATGTGGGTGCCATATGGTGCCCCGTCCCTGAGAAAGCAGGTCCTTCCTCAGGGGAATCCGCCAGGGAGGGCTGTCGTTAGGAGAATCAGTTCTGAGAACCAGGTCCGGGTGGGCCAGAAAGGCACAACCATCAAGACCTGCTCCTTGTCCACCCTGACCTTGCACAGTGTCTGTGCGAGCAGGCTCACTCGCGTAGGCCCCGGAGCCAGCTGTGTGCAAGTGCATCCGTGCCGAGGGTCCCCTCAATTGCTGCCTTCCGCCTGAACGTATTCAGGCAGTTCAGCACTGACCGTGCGCGCTCATTGGTGAGACGCGTTGTGCTCTTTGACGCTTGCTCTTTTAGGAAATCTGCTCTTACATGCCGAAGCGCCGACTTCTCCGTGCACAGCCCTTTCAGGATGCAAATCACCGCTGTATGCGCCCTCACACCGGCAGGAGAGCTCTCCTCAGTAATAAGCTCTTTTTAGCAATTAAAATTGCTGTTTCTCTGCACAGGAATCCACTTCAGTTGAAGGATGACTGGAATGAGCAATTGCTATTCACAACCGCTCGGCTCTGAAGCAAAATATGAATGAAGTGAGTAATGCCGGTCATATTTATACCCATATGTACGGGTGGGTGTGGCAAATCTCATTGGCCAATGTTCATTGGCTCGTTTAGTTACCACTTGGAGGTGATTGGGATCCCAGGCGAGACCCCATGACGTCAGTCCGATGTAACGTTGAACGTGACTGACTGAATGGGAACATCATACTTATAGTTTACTTTTTATATATTATTTTTACACTTTGCGTATACTACTATGTTCCTATTTGGGTATTAATTTTTTATACTTGAAATATACCTTTAACTGTACTTTAACTCTTTCTATTTAAAAAAAAAAAAAAAAAAACATTTTGCTTTAGCTTCATGCATCCTTTTTTATCAACACTTGAATGTGGGTACCTTTCATTAAAAAAAGGAACATTTTAAACAAAAAGCTGAGTAAATCACATTTTTGTCAAAGACTTTGTCCGGATCAGATTCAGAGCGATGATCAAAACAGAGATGGAGTAGATCGAGTCCATCATAACCCCCAAAGCTTCACAGTCGTTTCCTCTTCATCTGTTCGACATTTCATTCGGTAACGTTAGGCAGTTTTTATATGCTGTTTGATGATCGTGTTATTTTACATTTGCGTAAGCAATCTTTTTACTTTTTCTTTTTTTTTCAATGTTCTATCACTTGTTCCAGCTTCTTTTTCACTTGTGTCTTGTGTTTTGATCTGGAGATTCTGTACTATTTCAGAAGATGCGTAATAGTGCCCCCTACCGTATAACAGTGAAAATATGGATAGCCAGAAAATTTAGTCAATGGCGGGGAAAAAGTTAATTCCTATGTACACTACCAGTAGACTAGACTACACTTCAGATACTAAGAATTATGAACATATGTGTTTTCTTTATAAATCAATATTTTCAAACAGTATGTAAAACTATATGGGAAAAAAGTATTTAATAGGCTACTCAATCAAAAGATTAAACACAACTACAAGCCAAGTATACTTTGAATAATTAATTGTACCCTCAATTGTAATTGTACCTTATTTATATAATAAAGTATATCTGGATCAAAAGCTTGAGTATATGTATAGTCCAAATATACTTAGACCTTTCTGTCAGTATAAGTCAAGTATAATTAAGTGCAATTCTAAGCATATTTCTGAGAAGTACATAAAAAGTAGACTGAAAGTATACTTTCTTATTTTTAGTATAAAAGAAGTATACTAATAGCACAATTGAATAAACTTATTTTTCGTAAGGGTCACTACCTTGGCCCTGCAAGTGATTAAGACTGATACCATTTGTTTTTGGGTTGTTTTTGTTGTTGTTGTTGTTGTTGTTGTTGTTGTTGTTGTTGTTGTTGTTTTCCCCCAAGCAAAACTGATCAGACAAAACTTGGACACTTCACCTTTACTGTATATGCTTTAGACATGTAAAACATCAGCATTTGCACATCATTGCCTGTATTGATTGCATTAGTTTTGCATTAGTTCCCGTGCATGGGAACAGAGCAAGGCCAGACACTGATGTGTGACCTCTGTCTCACAGAGGATCAAGTCCCATGGAGGATCTCCGGAAGAATAAAAGGAAGAGTGACGACAGTGGAAGGTGAGAGAGGACCAGGCCTGGGACATTTTGTGTTTGTGTGCGCGGCAGTTTGCCAGAGAGGTGGCTGCAGAATTGCTTTTAGCCTTTTATCTCTTCAGAGTATTTTTTTTTCTTTGTGGCAGACACGCAAACATGAGTTTCATTTTACAAAACTTCAATGGCTCTCCCACAGTTTAAAAGAAGTGATTATTTGCAAATATATCACTTTAATCTTACATAACAATCACAATAAATTTGTGCTCAAGCTTTGGGACAACATTAAAATACAGGCACATATGAGACAACACTGTAAACGATCTTAGATTCACATCTTTCTCTAGTCTACACCCTTTTCTGAGAATCAGGGAACCAAATCCTACACCCGCCTCTAGATTGGGACTTCAGATTTTGCCACATTCTTTATTTGTCGCAATAATAGACAAATGACTAGTGAACAATCACACCGCAGCTGGAATGATATCATTATCTGTAGTCCATGAGGAGTTGAAAGAGACAACAAGTATCCTGGTAAGAAATATTATTGTGTGTATCAGTAACAAAATATCCTTTTCATGTATTCATACAAGCGGAACAAATGAAAAGCATCGTGGTGTCCCACATTCTTTCTTTACTTTTTGGTCTTATCAGATGCTTCAGAGGCTGGGCAACTCTGTGACCAACTCCACCCACTGCATAAAGCTGCAAAGAAAGGTCCACTTACAACTCAATTTTCCTCTTTTAAACTGGTCTGTAACTGACTTGATTCTTCTGCACCTGATCTGTTGTCTTCATCACAGTGAGTATTAAAATAAATTATATTTCAAAAAGATGTTCAAAGTAGGCAGAATACTCATTTGTATGTACATTTCTTTTGAAGTATAGTACATAAATTGATCTGAATACATGTCAAACCAACAGAATATACATCAATTACATACTGTAAAAAGCTAACAAGAACATAGTATTGAGGCAGTTACAGGCTCACTTGTTTCTAGTCAGACACATTAGGGTAACACTTTAGTTTAGGGTCCAATTCTCACTATTAACTAGTTGCTTATTATCATGCATATTACTATGAGATTGTCTGTTTATTAGTAATTATAAAGCATATATTAATGCCTTATTCTGCATGACCATATTCTACATCCCTTAATCCTACCCAATACCTAAATGTAACAACTACCTTACTAACTATTAATAAGCAGTCATTAGGGGTTTACTGAGGCAAAAGTCGCAGTTAATAGTTAGTTATTAGTGAGAATTGGACCCTAATTTAAAGTCTGACCCATTAGTAATAGTTTTATATTAATAATTCACAAATGTCTGGTTTATGTTTGGGTGTATTTAGCCTGCTTTTGGTTGTCATGGTTATCCTTAGATGGCACTGTAGTTTTTCGATTACGTATTTTAGCTTCTTTGAATTTCTGTTTTTGTTACTCTGTGAAATTAAACAGAGAGTCCATTGGTTCCTCAAGGCAAACAGACATCTCCCTGTTTCTTCAATATTCTCCTACACTGGCCTATATGTGTATACTGTATATTAGGGCTCACATGTTTATTAAATAATCAATTAAATCTATAAAACTGAAAAAAATATAAGAGTGACTTTGGTCAAAATACATGCATTTTTAATTTAATACAAATTATGATGTCAGTATAAGAATTTATGAAAAATTTAAATGAAAAATTCTCCATTTCCTTTTGCTAAAACGGCAGCAGCACCTGTGTAAGGCTCCAGCGTGTAATGACTCTCCCAGCCACTAGCTGGCATTGACACTTCTGCCTTGTAATGTCTCTCCCGGCCACTAGGTGGCCCCAGCTGCTGTAGAATTCATTGTGTTGCTGCTCATTAGTTTATTACCTCTACCTGTGTTTTGGCCTATTTAAGCACGCCTCTTTCATTCAGTTGTGCCTACTATGCATGCATTATCCTCACCAAGAAAGCTAAAGCTTTTTCTTGTACTTTTGAACTTGGGATTTCCAGTAAAGCACTTAAGATATCTAATTCAGATATCTAAGCCTGCATGTTATTCTTCTGCCCTTGCGTTCATCTGCTGTCTGCCATCCACAATAGCTCAGTGGTAAAGGAGCAGTTCAGTTGACTAGAACAGAGGTTTTCAAACTTTATGATGCCAAAGAACCCCAAATATGACAAACCTTTTATGAGGGACCCCCTTCCTAAAATCCATCTATATATTTTTATGTATGAAAAAACATTTAAACTGTTAGATAAATAGTAAGTGTGACATTATCAATACAACATATTGTTTCCAAACTGAAATTGGCTATACTTAATGTTGGCTGTATAAACCTGAACCATTTTCAATTAAAAATGATTTGTATAAGCAACTTTCACAATAAATGTATGTAAGCAGTTTACGTACTGCGTTAAGAATACTGCCTTACAACCCCAGTGAGCAAGATACAGGGGACTATAGTGAGGAAAACTCACTAGAAAGATACAAAGCAAACATATACAATTCTGGAAAGTATGTATACGGGAAGAAAGGAGAGAAACATTTAGAAATGAAACAGTTAGAATGTTAGGTAGACTTTATACATTTTTGCTTTGTCTTTTTATTCTCTGAAATTTTCTGGGGACCTTAGAACCTTCTGGAGGACCCCTAGGGGTCCCCGGAAAACCCCTGGACTAGAAGATCAGAGTCTGATCCCAGCCCTAGACAACCATCACAACTTGAGTTGATAACCTGGGCCCAGTTGTCCAAAAGTACTCTGACTGGATCAAATCTTGAAAATTGGTTGTTCAAAAGAAAAAAAAGGATTTTAAAATTGGATTAGATAACAAAATCCAATCTTGGTTTTGATATGGATAAAATCGTCAGTTTGTGTTGTTCAAAATAACTTTTTAGTAAGATAGGGATAAATTTGATCCAAAAAAAAAAAAAAAGGATTATCCTGATCCCAGTAGAAGGGTGGATTTCAGAAACAAACATGCATTAAAACTTTTAAACTTGTCAAAAATCACAACATGTATCATGCAATATATACACTTAAATATAAAGTTTTTGCTCTTGATTAGTTTAACTAATAAAGTAATAAATTAGAAGTAGACATTAGGCAACATATTAAGCCTTTAAGTACAGTGAAGTACAAAAAGAGTTTTTGGTGTTTATTTTAAGTGTTTTTTTTTATCATTGTATATAAACTACAGTGGCACAATCAACAGAGATGAACCAGTCGAATGAGTTTCTAACAACTGCATCCCTTGTTAAATTTGTTTGTTTTTGTTGTGGTTCACATGAGGGGCTACGGAAACCCAAAGGGACATGGTGATGGGAGGACAAATAAATTGTAATGCTTTGCATTCTCTTGCAAATGTTTTAAGATCAGTGCAAGTTGCTTCAGTTAAAACAACTCAAACATGCATTTGAGTCTGGCACCATAGGCTTAAGACTTGTCTGTGAAACCAAGGATCAGTGTCACTAATTTACTACATTTTAATTAAAGCAGAGTTTCCCAACCCTGTTTCTGCATGGTAGCACACCAAACAGTGCATATTTTTGAGCTCTAACTGATAAAACACACCTGCTTCAACTCATCAGTTCATTAGTAGAGACTGTGTCCCAAATCACATACTATCCGTCCTAAATAGTATTTGAAATTAGAATGTGTGTCCCAAAATGCAGTATGTTGAAATGAGTATTCTAAAGATACCCGGATGGTCTACTATTTCCGGTTTCCGAAGTGCAGATCCGTGCACACTCTAACGGCTAATATTGCCCACAACCCATTGGTTGTTGGACGAGGATGCGATTAGAACTACAAACACAAATACAAAGTGGTAAAAAAAATACAAACATGGTGGATGTGCAAGACCAATCGTTAAGTAAAGAGGTTTAGATTAAGGGAGTTGAGTGATCAATAATCAGTATCTAACTTGATGAAAATATATTTATTCAATGTTATCCACATTATATTTCATCTGCAACAGCATTGTGAACTTTTATAAAGATGCGTTTGGTCATTAACTTTTAAGTGCATCATTATGCAAACACATGAGGAGAGTCTCCGCATGAAAGACCCACGACTGGCAGATCAACGTGCTACTGCATTTCTCTCCGATACGGTAGGATTTAAAAAAAAATGGATGTCAATGTAGGAGTAGTCTCAGCCTCACACGTCACACTCACAGACACAGATGAGTGCTTCAGAGGAACAACTAAAAGCTGGATCTTAAAAAAAAGTTTGTGAAGTTCACAACTTAAAAATTTTAAAAGACGTTCAAGCATTTTCTTTAAGGCAGATGTGTTCATGTTTACGTATATACAGGTAAACGTTGTTTACATCCCTAAATGTTGAATGAAATAAAACTGTGATTGGTTGTTTTACATGTCAGTCAGACACCGTCTTTCTGACTAAATGGGTGGTCCCTATAGCCAATCGCAAGACTAATGGAGGAGAGGAAGTATGCTGAATAACCTTCTTTTGTGAGGGAACAGCTTAAAGACTCTCAGACTATCAGCTAATCTTCAGCATATTTGCCATTTAAAATTGGAGTCACAGGCAATTTTGAGACAAGTAGGATTCAGTTAATTATTTCTCATTAATTTCTATGTTATACACAAGTAGTGACTGACTTTTGTCAAAGACTTTAGATATACAAAGACGGTGTACTCATATTACTATGAATGGGAGAAAGTGCAACGCTCATTATGGTGGAATAAGTCCCGCCTTCTAAATAAAAGAGTCAATCACCAGTTGGAAAAGCTGAAGTGTTCTGAGACATGTGCTTATGACTGCACATGCGCATTGCCTGCTCCAGCCAGTTTAGCCAAAATTTTGTTTTTTAGTCATGATTTGAACATTTAGAAACCAAATTTATTAGGCAGTTGTCAGATTGGTCCGTGTATCATCTGATCATTTCATTTCCTATTTGGAATGGAATAATGAGAAAAGATAAGATGGCTTGTTTATTAGTTTTTTTGTTTAGATTAATAGACGGAAAATTAGATTTCGGCTAGATTTCTAATTTTTCGTTTGTGGTTTACAAATCGGTTTATGGCTTCGATATTTCATCAAATCAAATCAAATCACCTTTATTTATATAGTGCTTTTTACAATGGCAATTGTTTCAAAGTGCTTCACAGTGGTAACAGGAAAATAATGCAACGGAATTTGATTCGGCTGTACAGCCGCTCTGGTGAAAACGGTGATGTCATCAGCTCATTTCAATTATCATATAGTGTCAATGCGGGCAGATCAGTAATATAGTTGAAATTTAAGTGTCCCCAACTGAGCAAGCCAAAAGACAAAGGCGACGGTGGCAAGGAACCAAAACTCAGGGCCAGAATGGAGAAAAAAACCTTGGGAGAAACCAGGCTCAGTCGGGGTGCCAGTTCTCCTCTGGCCGACGAACAAATAGTGTATGATTATGATTCTGGCAACATTACAGGTCAGAAGTCATATTAGATCAATAGATATTCGTAGGATTATTCGAAAGATTGGAGTCGTCACGCCGGGGACGGGTTTAATGAGGATGTCGTGTCGCGGCATTTACAGGGGGGAGTTTAATTGACACGGTCTCTACAGACACTTCAGGGATATGGTCGTCATGTCCAGGCTAAGGTCCACCATCTGGTCTGGATACGGCCCGGATCCGGCCGACTGCAGTAAACCTCGGGATAAACAGAGAGACTAACATTAGCGTAGATGCCATTCTTCTTATGATGTAACGAGTACATCAGGTGTTATGGGAAGTGTTCCCGGTTCCGGCTGACCTAGTTAATGCAGCCTAAAACAATCATTTAACTGATTTGAATAATAGAAATAAAAAAATGTTTTATGTGTATGCCATAGTAAAAATTTAATTTGCACATGTGGACGCACATTTTGATAATTTGTTTTCCAATTTTAAATTAAATAAGCAGAAACGAAAAAAACGGCGCCTTTATTATTTTTTTCGTTTTTTCAAAAAAACGAAAAAAACGAGATTTCGGCTTGATTTTTCGTTTTTTGGTTCACGGGTAAAAAAACGGATAAATGACTTCAAAATTCGTTTTCCACATGGGGGCGGTCATGAGGCGCCCCTTTCCGCCGATTGGTCAAGCAAATCTGAGCATCTGACGTCATCTGTCGTTCCCCAGGTCTGTTCAACAAAATAATAGTCCTCTAGCAGTGGCTAACTTAACGCGTTTCACAGAAAAAATATATCAGAAATATGAAATATTAACCAGAACCCAGCCTGTTTTATTTAGCTGTGCGGAGTTAAATCTGTGTGGTGAAGCTGCGCTAGACAGCGGATAGCGGGTGTGAAGCACAGACCGATGTTCAGTCAAGTGTAAATATGCAGCAGTCATAACTTTTCTTTACAATACGCTCAGTTTTGGACAAAGGAAGGTCATTGCAAATACTGTCATGCAAATCGGCTGAGGGGTACCAATGATGGTGAATTAAAATTTTACTGTAACTGTAATCATAGCCGCGAGCGAGAGTGAGGCAGCTAGCGAGATGATTGACAGGACCATAGCGGAGACAAAGGCACAAGATAATATAAGATTTGTTTAATATAAGAGTTTGTCTTTGTTTTATTGTGGTTGTTTTCAATCAAATAATAGTGAACCACAAACTGAGCATTCGTTTTAAAGGGGAATTTCCAAATATCTTTTATTTATTTGTTATAATGCGGGTAGGCTATTTTATGTCATCCGTCTTAGCCTATTCGTCTTTTTAATAGCTAAAAGTTTAATATACGCGAGTTTTTTTTATTGTACTATTTTATTGTTGTTGTATATACATTAAAAAATAGGCTAATAACGAACAAAAAAAAAAACATTCGTTTGAAAAGTAATTAAAGAGGAAATTCATGGTCTTTCATTTATTTGTGTTAACAACGCGGGTATATGTCATCCGTCTTATTCGTTTTGTTAATAACGAATAATGTTAATAATAACTGTTGTTCAAAGAGTGGAGGAAGAAGTAATGTTGCCAAACATTAACGACCAAAATAAGCGGATACAGATACTGAACGTCATTGACAAATATCTTTTCTTGATAAATGTACAGGATTAATGAATAACACTGGTGCTGTCACAAGTTAATTAATCAGTGGGAAAATTTCCTCATCAGCACATCCCTATTCTTAATGTTGGCTACATGTTACTGAGGTTTTTGTAAGAAAAATGTTGTGAGCAAATGTCAAACTATACAATGTAGGCTATAATAATGCAATGGGGGAATATATGTGGGTCCTGATAACACAAAAATATCTTATGTTACTAGTAAAAAGTGACCTATAGCTATCTAGTCAGTGACAGAGTGTAAGCATATTATTCTAAAATAATTCTGTATTTTCAGCTTCAGAATCATGAATATTTTTATTCTGGTGTCATCATTGTCCTGTGCATTGTGTTACCAGCACCAAGTACAGGCCTATTCATTTCGACCCCCAATGTAATACCAACTTTAGCATTTTAATCAACAGTACGGTTTTTTGTTAACCTTTTACCATGTCTTAGACTATCGCAATAATATCGTATTGTGAGTTCAGTATCGTGATATGTATCGAATCGTGACACCCCTATAGTAACAGTCATGTTTGACGTCATTATCTGTAAGGGACACTGGCTGCATCCGAAATCGTTAAAACAGTAGGCCTACTATTTTTAATGAAAATACAACAACAATAATATAATAGTACAATAAATAAAAAACTCGCGTATATTAAACTTTTAGCTATTAAAAAGACGAATAGGCTAAGACGGATGACTTAAAATAGCCTACCCGCATTATAACAAATAAATAAAAGATATTTGGAAATTCCCCTTTAAAACGAATGCTCAGTTTGAGGTTCACTATTATTTGATTGAAAACAACCACAATAAAACAAAGACAAACTCTTATATTAAACAAATCTTATATTATCTTGCGCCTTTGTCTCCGCTATGGTAATGTCAATCATCTCGCTAGCTGCCTCACTCTAGCTCGCGGCTATGATTACAGTTACAGTAAAATTTTAATTCACCATCATTGGTACCCCTCAGCCGATTTGCATGACAGTATTTGCAATGACCATCCCTTGTCCAAAACTGAGCGTATTGTAAAGAAAAGTTATGACTGCTGCATATTTACACTTGACTGAACATCGGTCTGTGCTTCACACCCGCTATCCGCTGTCTAGCGCAGCTTCACCACACTGATTTATTTTGAAATAACGAAAAAACTAATAAAGGCGCCGTTTTTTTCGTTTCTGCTTATTTCATTTCAAATTGGAAAACAAACTATCCAAATGTGCGTCCACGTGTGCAAATGTAATATCGAAGCCACAAACGAAAAATTAGAAATCTAGCCGAAATCTCATTTTCCGTCTATTAATCTAATAGAGGGGGGGGGGGGGGGGGTTATATATATTTTTATAATCACATTATGAAATAACACCTGACACAGAAATCTCTCCAGATCCTTCAGATTCAAAGCACCATGTTGGTGCTATAGGGTTCAGGTCCATGTTGGTGCTATAGGGTTTTCTATAGTGTTCAGGTTAGGGAACTGGGACGGCCATGGCAGAAGCTTCATTTTGTGATCAGTGACACATTTTTGTGTTGATTTTGATGTTTGTTGTGGATCATTGTCCTGATGGAAGATCCAACCGCGGCCCATTATAAATTTTTCTAGCAGAGGCCGTCAGGTTTTGATTTTTATCTGTTGGTATTTGCTATAATTCATGATACCACGTATCTGAACAAGATGTCCAGGACCTCCAGCAAAAAAATAGGCCCACAACATTAAAGATCCAGCGGTGTATTTAACTGTGGGCATGGGATACTTTTTATCCCTGTTTGCACCATCTGGTGGGTTTGCTGCCAAAAAGCTCTTTTTATAGTTTCATCTGAACACAGAACCAGGTCCCGTCTGAAGTTCCAGTCGTGTCTGACATCCGAATATGCTGGAGTTTGTTTTTGAATAAGCGAGGAGGATTTACAGCATCCCAACCAACATGTAATGATGTAGGGATTGTTTGATTTAAAAAAAAAAAAAAATTATTTTAGGCTTTCTGACCCAAGACTCAACAAATCTCAGCAATTCTCCATCTGTGATCCTTGGAGAGTCTTTGTCCACTCAAACTCTCCTCCTCACCGTGCATTAGGACGATATAGACACACGTGCTCTTCCAGGCAGATTCGTAACATCTTTAGTTGATGGGAACTTCTTAATTATTGCCCTGATGTTGGAAATGGGATTTTTAAAACCACACACCAAATATTTTAGCTGTTTTCTTACAGCCACTTTCTATTTTGTGAAGCTCAACAATCTTTTGCTGCACATCAGAACTATATTCTGTGGTTTTACTCATTGTGAATGATTAAGGGAATTGGGCCTTTGTGTTTCCTCATATTTATACTCCTGTGGAACAAGACATCATAGCTGGACAATTTCATGCTCCTAGTCACCCTGGTGTGCTAAAAAATGTAAATATTAATGGGAATATACTTCAGAGATATTTTACTCAAAAAAAATTCTAGGGGTGCCAATAATTGTGGCCAACGTGTTTTGGAGAAAAACATTTATTTCATAATGTGATCCCCCCCACACACACACACTTTCAATTATTTTACTTCAATGAAAGTTTTTGCGAATTTGAATGAAAGATCAAAAGGATAAACAATGCAGATTTATTTTTACAGCCATCTTTGATCATATTTACCAGGGGTGCCAATAATTCTTACCACAACTGTATATCGTTTGCTGTAGTCTGTCAATAGAAAATATCACTTTACATTTCCAAACATTCCTTTTGCCATTAATTGTAATAATCCAGTGAAATTTTTGTGTCAACAGCCGGTATGCTCTATATGGAGATCTGATCTCACCATCATTGAGCCTGTCTGTGATTAGATTAAGAAACAGAAAAAACTGAGACAGACTATATCCAGAAGAACTGCGGCAACGTCTCCAAGACGCCTGAAGAAACCTACCTGCAAAGCTACAGTACTGTGAGTTTTAGGCACTTGTCATAAAAATGTCATAAATAGATTTTATTTATCAATTACCTTCAATTAACTAAATCAAATCAATATTTGGTGTCGTACTTGAGCTGGCTTTAATTCTTTATTGTTCTTGCCAACTCGTCTCACATCCTGGAACAGTGTGAAAAACATTCAAACGTTCACGTCACTTCCCGTTCCCCAACCCTTAAAGTAACCGGCATTCATTCTACCTTATTAATGTAACAAACACATTACTTTAACTAAACATCAGGTTATTATACTAATTAAGCATGCAACAACCACCCTTTGTGTTTAAAACAGCTTTTGTCCAAGTACACTTGCACATAGATTTTTAGGTAGCTTTGCAGGCAGGTTTCTTCAAGAGTCTTGGAGACGTTGCCGCAGTTCGTCTGGATTTAGTCAGTCTCAGTCGTTTTTTTCTATTTCTTCATGTAATCACAGACAGACTCGATGATGGTGAGATCCGATCATACAAATAAAAGGATTCCTCTCTGGAGAAGTGTTAAGTCTTTCCGCTTGCAAATTCCTCCATGTAAATAGTGAATCCGTCATGGTGCGAGCACAACTGGCTTTTAAAGGGAATGGGAGATGAGACTCTGATTGGTTTATTGCACATTATGCCCAAAACACACCCATGACTCATTAAGAGACTAGGGACAACCCTTTTAGACCATGCGTCGGGTGCGGCGACCGTTTTTTCGATCGTTAAACTAGCAAAAATGGATTCGGACACACCCTAAGTGCACCTGCACCATGCGCTTTAGACCATGCGCTCAGATTGTGTCCATTGTTGGTGCTCGTATGGACGATGTTGATGCTCTCAACATGTGAGAAGAATTATGAGCACCTCCTGAGCACAGAGAGTTGGCTTGAATTTGACCAATTTATAGACTCTGCCTTGTTCCCAAACCATGCGTAACTACATCACATCGTGTACATCACACAGGCACTGGCGGCCCTAACCGCCTGTTAAGTCAATTATGTATCGAATGCTGATTCTGAGTCCTTTCAAGTGAGAATACTATCTCAACAGCCGTTTATGAGCAATGTTTATTTATAGCATGCATCTACGCTAAGCTTTCATAAACTCACACTGTACACTACAGTCTCTGGGCTCACGGCGTCCCGGACACCAGTATTTTAACGATTTGTAAAAGATGAATCACTGTCTGACCAACACATCTCGGTATGGAGATAAAGATTAGGATCATGATTTTTCAGTAGTATTACATCACATCGTGAGTGTATATTAACATCCAAAGCTAGTGCACTGACACACTACAGCAAAATATATAAATAACTGGCTTAAACCCATTTTTAGAGGGTGAAAATATTAACCTGCCTAAGACTTTTGCACAGTTCTGTATATATATAGTTTTAAAAAAAATATGTGAAATAGTTGTATTTTAAAGGACAGTTGGATTCTGTGGATTCTGAGGATGAAGATACTAGCTGGTCCATGTATTTTGATGATTCTCGGTCTCTGCTCAAGTGCAGAGGCTGCCACTGCCTTTGACCTCCTGCGTGAAACTGCTGGTGAGTAATTTGATCATGATTTTTTCAGGTTCATATAAATACAGGTTTTGCAGGTCTTTTTTACCTGTTACATTTTTTTCTTAAATTCAGTGAGTTGGACAGGGGCCCTGCCCTGTGGTGGATGGAACTGTGAATGTGCATTCGGGAGACAGCAGGGTTGTTGTTGTGTTGCGAAGCCTCTGTTTGAGCTGGAGGAGGTCACCTTCACACGTTTGGTTGGCTTATGGGAGGGATTGACTCGCCTGAACAGCCAAATAGAGGAAGTCACAGGTAGTCATCACAATTGTCACCTCACATTTACTTATCTAAGATAAAACATTATGCAATTTTTTTTCCTTTCTGTCATTTCCTCAAGCTGGACGCAAGATAGCATTCACTGCTGCAATGCTACCAATGAGTGGATGTCTTGGGCCTTTCACCAGCAACATGTCTATCTCTTACCAGTCTGTCTCACTCAATCAAGGAAATGGGTACAATGCTGCATTGGGTAAGCAGGCCAAAATACAATCAAGTTAAGTCAGATTGTTTCAAAGCAGCTTTACAGTGATAACAGGAAAATAATGCAACTAAGTTTGTTTTGGCTGTACGGCAGCTCTAGAAGAAAATACGTGTCATTGTCCAGCTTAAGTAATTTTATTGTTGACTCATTTCCGTAAGAATGTAAAAATGTGATGTCATTATCCATCTCCAGTTCAGTTCTCCTACAATGGTGGCAATGCAGGCAGATCGGTATTGTTGACTGTTAAGCAACAAAACAACTTAACATTTTTGGGCTGTGTCAAAAACCTAACGTCAAAAAATGATTGGAGTCAAAGGCAGTTCTGAATGTTTATATACAGTGGGGAGAACAAGTATTTGATACACTGCCGATTTTGCAGGTTTGCCCACTTACAAAGCATGTAGAAGTCTGTAATTTTTTATCATAGGTACACTTCAACTGTGAGAGACGGAATCTAAAACAAAAATCCAGAAAATCACATTGTATGATTTTTAAGTAATTAATTTGCATTTTATTGCATGATATAAGTATTTGATACATCAGAAAAGCAGAACTTAATATTTGGTACAGAAACCTTTGTTTACAATTACAGAGATCATACGTTTCCTGTAGTTCTTGACCAGGTTTGCACACACTGCAGCAGGGATTTTGGCCCACTCCTCCATACAGACCTTCTCCAGATCCTTCAGGCTTCGGGGCTGTCGCTGAGCAATACGGACTTTCAGCTCCCTCCAAAGATTTTCTATTGGGTTCAGGTCTGGAGACTGGCTAGGCCAGTCCAGGACCTTGAGATGCTTCTTACGGAGCCACTCCTTAGTTGCCCTGGCTGTGTGTTTCGGGTCGTTGTCATGCTGGAAGACCCAGCCACGACCCATCTTCAATGCTCTTACTGAGGGAAGGAGGTTGTTGGCCAAGATCTCGCGATACATGGCCCCATCCATCCTCCCCTCAATACGGTGTAGTCGTCCTGTCCCCTTTGCAGAAAAGCATCCCCAAAGAATGATGTTTCCACCTCCATGCTTCACGGTTGGGATGGTGTTCTTGGGGTTGTACTCATCCTTCTTCTTCCTCCAAACACGGCGAGTGGAGTTTAGACCAAAAAGCTCTATTTTTGTTTCATCAGACCACTTTCTTCTACCATTCCTCCTCTGGATCATCCAGATGGTCATTGGCAAACTTCAGACGGGCCTGGACATGCGCTGGCTTGAGCAGGGGGACCTTGCGTGCGCTGCAGGATTTTAATCCATGATGGCGTAGTGTGTTACTAATGGTTTTCTTTGAGACTGTGGTCCCAGCTCTCTTCAGGTCATTGACCAGGTCCTGCCGTGTAGTTCCGGGCTGATCCCTCACCTTCCTCATGATCATTGGTGCCCCACGAGGTGAGATCTTGCATGGTGCCCCAGACCGAGGGAGATTGACCGTCATCTTGAACTTCTTCCATTTTCTAATAATTGCGCCAACAGTTGTTGCCTTCTCACCAAGCTGCTTGCCTATTGTCCTGTAGCCCATCCTAGCCTTGTGCAGGTCTACAATTTTATCCCTGATGTCCTTACACAGCTCTCTGGTCTTGGCCATTGTGGAGAGATTGGAGTCTGTTTGATTGAGTGTGTGGACAGGTGTCTTTTATACAGGTAACGAGTTCAAACAGGTGCAGTTAATACAGGTAATGAGTGGAGAACAGGAGGGCTTCTTAAAGAAAAACTAACAGGTCTGTGAGAGCCGGAATTCTTACTGGTTGGTAGGTGATCAAATACTTATGTCATGCAATAAAATGCAAATTAATTATTTAAAAATCATACAATGTGATTTTCTGGATTTTTGTTTTAGATTCCATCTCTCACAGTTGAAGTGTACCTATGATAAAAAATTACAGACCTCTACATGCTTTGTAAGTGGGCAAGTGTAGTCAAATACTTGTTCTCCCCACTGTATATGATTGAATAAAATCTAAATTAAACAAGGCAGTCCAACAGGTCAAAAGCAGATGAGTCTGTCTCTGAACTGGAAAAGGGGGTGACAGAAGGGGTGAGATTGAGGACCAGGGGGTGAGGTCAAAATCAGTAGTCAGTCCATGGGAAGAGGCAGCCAATGCAAGAGGGAAAAGCAAGTGCAAGCAGGCAGGCATATGTCCGTAACCAGGCAAGTAGTGTGAATCCAGAGAAGAATGAAATGCTACAGGTACAGGATAACTGGGCAGAGAGCCAAGACACGACACAATACCACTTGACTCGACTAGAGAGAGGAAAACAGGAGAAAGTAATGCCACGGTTACACTAGACTTTAAGCACAAAAAATATTCTACAGACGCTATACTGCAACTTCTTTTTTAAATAATTCAACATATAATACATCTAAAATGGTGAAATATTCAATCCATTTTTTTTTTATTGCTAAGGCCAAAGAAAACAGCCCCTTCAGTACCACCCGTATCCATCACTGATTTAATCTTTTCCAGAAAAAAAAATCATCATGTAGTAGTGTCTGTGGAGTGGTGAGGTCTAGATCTTCTATTGGTCACAAGTTTTCATGTGATACAAATTCGCAGGTCAGAGTTCACCAAAATTGAACTTCGGAATTTTGAACTTGTGCATTCGCGTGTATGAATGTGACTGCCCTATCAAACACAATGTGATGCCAGGCACGACGCAAGTGTTTTTTGCTAGTTTCAGCCCGACGCAGTTATGATGTTCGCATCCTGCGCCACATTGTTTAAATAGCAAATGCACTCGCGCCCATCTGTTCGCCCATGGGTGTGCTGGTCTGAAAACCAGGTGTGTTCAGGAGCATTGTTGGAGCGTTGCTATTTTGAGGAACTGAAAACGACTGCGCCATTGACCGACACAAACCTGCTCTAAAGTCAATAGCGCAGTATTTTTTGTGTTATTTAAAGGGTGTGTTAGTAATATGAGCCTATAGGTGGTGCACAACGTGCGTACACTCTGATTATTACACACACAGGGCAACAGCACACACACGCCAAATATTAAAAATAAAAGGATTATTGTACATAAATATAAAAATGCCTACATGTCATAATGGATAGTCATTGCATGTATCAGAATGACCTATCTGCAGTAATGATGAGCAAGCAGGCGTCACTGGACGAGCAGATCCGTTTCCTCGCTAGAGAAGCGTTCAGTTTTTCCGCTCGCAAATTCCTCCATGTAAATAGCGAATCCTTCATGGTGCGAGCACAACTGGCTTTTAAAGGGAATGGGAGATGAGACTCTGATTGGTTTATTGGACGTTACGCCCAAAACACACCCATTGACCATTTTGGACCATGTGCCGACCATTTTTCCATCGTTAAACTAGCAAAAGTAGATTCAGACACGCCCTAAGTGCACCTTTGCCGTGCGCTTTAGACCATGCGCTCAGATCGTTAAAATAGGGCCCTAAATAACAGAGCAAATCATCTAAAAGGAGAAACATGTGAGTAACAAATGAATGACTTTGCTGATTGCAGAGTGCAGGTGTACATGCAGAGAGAAACAACAAAAACCAAAGAGAACAGAGAGACAGATCAAACCTGGGTTCTGATTTAAAAAAGGCTGCCTTTGCATGCAGTATACCAGGGGTGTCAAACCCAGCTCCTGGAGGGCCACAGTTCTGCAGAGTTTAGCTTTAACTCTAATTAAACACATCTGATCCAGCTAATCAAGTCCTTCAGGATTACTTAAAAACTACATGTAGGTGTAATGGAGCAGGGTTAGGGTTCAAGTTATGAGTCAAATGTAACAAAGGCCACTAGGCAAAAAAAATAAATAAAAAAATACTAGTATTCAAATTAGTAGATTTCAATGAGCTGCGGCATTAAGTGTTCTCAGTATAATTACATGTGCAAATGATTAACACTACACCTCATTTCAATTATGCTTAGTATAGGTCAAACTAAACTCCTGTTTAGATTCATGTGATGATCATATGCATCTTGTTCAATTCATCCTTGTAGAAACAGATTCTCACAATAAGTCTGAGTAAGCCAACCATACAAAGACATCAATCTCAACCTGATTCTTCACAGGTACATTTACGGCCCCCCATGCTGGTCTCTACTTCTTCTCCTTCTCGGCTTATTCCAAAGTTGGCGATGTAGAGCGTCTCTACCAAAAGGTGCAGTTGATGAAGAATGGTCAGCTGGTTGCCTCATCCTGGGAAGATAACCGCGAGGATTCAGAGGATAGTAGTACTCAGACTGTTCTTCTCCAGCTTAGACGTGGCTGTCAAGTCTATGTTGAGTTGCTCTCAGGCAGACAGCTTTGTGGAGACACCCAGGGCTCTAACACTTTCAGTGGATACCTGATCTATCCATTCTCTGAGTAATGAGAAAAAACCTGTAAACAAATACATGCACAGCGATCTTCATTGTAATGCTTTCCATCAGAGATTAATACAATTTTAAAAAGATGTTATTCTGGTGAATCTGGATTTGAATCTGGAATTCTTTACGTAAAATTGTCATATTACAAAATCAACATTTTAACATTTTTCAAGGGAGTACATGGCTTAATGAATAAAGGTTACTTTAATAGTTTTCTGTGGCACTCATAACTTACAGTTTGTCAACATGTTTTTTATATACATTCTATCTTTTTATATTGATTTGCCTGAATCATCAGGTGTGAATAATTTTAACTAAATAAGAGAGATCATACTAAATGCATGTTATTTTTTATTTAGTACTGTCCTGAATAATATATTTTACATAAAAAAGATGTTTACATACAGTCCACAAGACAAAAAAATAGCTGAATTTATTAAAATGACCCGTTCAAAAGTTTATGAACCCTTGATTCTTAATCCTGTGTGTCGTTCCCTGATGATCCATGGCTGTGTGTGTGTGTGTGTGTGTCATTCCCTGATGATCCACGGCTGTGTGTGTGTGTATGTGTGTCGCTCCCTGATGATCCACAGCTGTGTGTGTGTCTGTCACTGCTGGAGAGGGTTCAGATATACAAAAGATGCTGGAAAACTGAAGAATGTGCAGGAGCTGGAGGATTTTTCTGAAGAGCATTGGTCAGTTTAACTGATCAGGACAAACTCAAGAGCAACCATCACAAAACAAAACAAAATGCTGTGGATCATCAGGGAACGACACACAGTATTGAGAATCAATGGTTCATAAACTTTTGAACGGGTCATTTTTAATAAATTCAGCTATTTTTTTGTCTTGTGGACTATATGTAAACCTTTTTTTATGTAAAATATATTATTCATAAAAAATAACGCATTTTGAATGATCGCTTTCATTTTGTTAAAATGATTCACATTTTCACAGATTCTGCAAGCGGTTCACAGCGGTTTTTCTTGCAACATCATATGTATAAAATGGTAAAAAATAAACATGTGAGAGCATGTTTTAACGTGTCCTGGTAGCCAGATATGACAGCTCTACTGCAACACGCATCGCCGCAGAGGAATAGCCAACGTGCACACTGCCGCAAATGAAACTGAAAGTTCAGCGTCACATCCTGAAGCTCAACACACAGCTGTCTTCATTAAAAGTAGTGACACTAACCGGTGCTGATGCTGCTCTCTCTCCAATTACGGTCTTTGATCTTGAAATTGGCTGATGATAAATAAAATGAAGCTCATATCTTGCTTTCAGTGACGTGAACAGGAATTGAAGATTAGATGTATATTTGTTTTGCAGAGACACAGTTATGTTGCCAAGAGTAATGGGAACAGTTTTAACAAAACGGATAGCTATCCGATCAGTAAAAACGCATGGATGACCAGTTGGAAATCTGTTCTTCAAGGTCTAATTTAAACCTGAAATCAAACAAACAGTGCCGGTCCTAGATTTCTGGGGACCCTAAGCAAAACTTTGTAAGGGGGCCTCTGTCACTGCGTTAATAGAAAAACCCCAAAATGACCCCCAACCCCTTAATTGGTTCTTTCAGAGCAGTTTCACTGTCAACATGTCCAGTGAATGATTTTCTTAGTTTTCTTTTGTAGTTTGATTAACATTAAATGACACAGACCGCAGCAGGTTTTTTAGGTGGCTGTCACTTTAAAACCGAATGCACAGATGTAATATACTGACAAGCATTCTATTACTTTTCCAACTGTTTATGTTCACTTAAGAAATAACTTAAGAAATAACTTAAGTGAAAACTTGCCAAGATGGACATTTTGTCATATTTTTGTGTGTATTTGTTCAGCACTCGCCCAAAGCCCTAAGTAGACTATACTTGTCCGTGTTTCTCAGACGGCGCGCACATAAAACTGCGTCTCTTTCGCAGTTCAGTACATTTTTAACTCTTTTAACTCAACTGTACATTAAAGGATTTTGTGACGTTTTATGAAAAATTGCTTCAGAAATATTTAAGGTTCTGCACTATTTCTATGTTAACTTAGCCATTATGAATATTTAAAATATGTTTATGTGTATTTAAACATATGGGGTTGTGGCACAGTGATTAACTCTGAAACTTAAAAATGGCATTCATGACTAAAAGGTTGCCGACCCCTGCACTACACTCTGTGGCACAGCTCTGACAATAATGATTTTAAAATTTAAAGGGGATGTCTAATGCTATTTCCTGCATTCTGACTTATTTACACTGTTAAAGAGTTGATTCTCATGCTAAACTTGGCCTAAGTTGAAAAAAAACGAGTTGCCAAATACACTCCTTCAGGATCTGTATATGTTTCGGAAAGTTTTTTTTCGAGTATGGCCCTGTATGACATCATAAAGGGCGGAATTCCTTGTATGGACACTTCTCCCGGATGAGCGCACACACACACACACACATCAACCAGAGCGAGAGCAAGAGCGCGCTACGGAATGTTTTATAAACAAGGCCCAGGTCGATGCTGGATTTGCAGATCGTTTGAAACTGAAAGCTGGAGCGGTCCCAGCGATAAAAGATCACGGTCATGAGTGGAAACCGCAGGCGGTGAGTGAAACTGCATCAAATGTCTGTGTTTTGTTGGCAATCGGCATGTAAGTGCATATACTGTCAACAACACGAACGTATAGTGAATCGAAAGTTATCCAGGGATAATGCGATATGTGTGTGTGTGTGCTCATGACTCTTTAGCTCCGCCCACGGCACGCCTCCAGGAGCTTGACTGTTTTCGGAAAGAATCGGTACAGCGTATCTGTCTTTTATAGATCTAATAAAAATTAAAGCTGCAAGCAGCGATGAAAGGGCCCTCGCACCCGGGAGCACCGCCACCCAGTGGCCTCAGGAAAACAGTGAATAGTGGGCGGCATGCATTTAAGTCGGTAAATATAGAAGAAAAATGGCAAAGTCAGTTCAATGTGCCACACTTCCTGCTGCCAGCAGGTGGTGCTTTGACTATATCCGGAATATTGGCATGTAGATGTCTTCAGGCCAGGACTCTTATCAAACATGTGAAGTTTGGGGCAGATCGGACATTGTATGCCTGAGTTACAACAGCTTCCTGTGTCATGGCCAAACATCAGATTTTGTCAGGCCGCCACAGACACGCCCTTCAGCGAAAACTCAAGATCTTCACAATTTAACATCACCAAGGCCTTTAGATTAGACTGACCAAATATGATGTTGTTCTGGTTAAATCTCATTGAGGATACTCAGCACAGTGTAAAACATGGTCTTTCCTGTTGCCAGTAGGTGGCGCTATGACTGTAACTGAATATTGGCGTGTAGATGTCTTCAGGCCAGGACTCTAATAATACATGTGAAGTTTGGGGCAGGTCGGACATTGTATGCCCGAGTTACAACAACTTCCTGTTTTATGGCGAAACATCGAACTTTGTGAGGTCGCCACGGACACACCCTTCAGGGAAAACTCGAGATCTTCGCAATTTAACGTCGCAAAGGCCTTTAGATTAGACTGACCAAATATGATGTTGATGTGATTAAATCTCTAGGAGGAGTTCGTTAAAGTACAACATCTGGAAATGGCAAAATTTGCAACAATTTTGAAAAGAAAATTCTAAATATCTCACTTCCTGTTGGTTTTCAGATTTCGTACCAGGAGACTTTTTTGTAGGTATTGGGCTGTTACATGTGTCTACCGAATTTCATACCTGTACGTGAAACGTAGCGGGAGGGGCACTTCGTTGAATTGTTGTAGGTGGCGCTATCGAGCCATTTTGCCACTCCTAATTCTGAAACCCATATCAGACGTAAATTTTCACCACTTTGCACGCGTGTGCAAAGTTTCAGGAGTTTTCGAGCATGTTTAGGCCATCAAAAATGCGATTCATTTGGGAGAAGAATAATAATAGGCTGAGCAATTCCAATAGGGTCCTCACACCATCGGTGCTCAGGCCCTAATAAAGACTCTTATGAAGATATGAAGGATCAATACTACTCTATAGATACTCAAGATTAACATGAGATTGGCAGAAACTGTGTGTGTTATGTCCCTTTTAAATAATAATGACATGATTTCACTTTGAAATGGTAAAGAAGAACTGGCTCCCCCGGTGTAGCCTGGATTCTCCCATGTCTTTATTATTTTTTTCTACTGCCAAAAAAGACTTTTTTGTTCATTGCCACTGTCACCTCTGGCTTGCTCACTGGTGGATTAAAGCATTATGTGTTGACTTTTTAGCAGCTCCCTGTTTAAACTACTTAGGTGGACGATATGACCAAAATATTTATCACAATATAAGTAATTTTCAACCACAGAAGGGAATGACACCAAATGATAGGTTCGGGAGGAGCCTAATCATTCAGTCCTGTCAGTCATCATTACGAGCATTTATAAGTAGCAGTCATTGCACCATCCCAGCGACAGTTCTTCCCGCAACAGCCCCGCCCCAACCTGACGAACTTTAGCTGTGTACCTCTGACAAAGTATTTTCCCGCTCTGCAGAATCCTCTAATGTCGTTAAGCCAACCCCAAGACCCACCAACTCCGGTTCTCCTTCCGGTCAGTTCAGTGGGGTTTGAGGTCGTCGTCTTCTTCTCTCAAAGTCAGTGAGGTGGTGCCATGGAGTTAGCTCCTCCCCACCTCCTGTTAGGCATCTGAGCACGCCATCCGCCTCGACTTCCCCTCGGACTCCAGCTCATCTGCTTCCACCCGGAAAGTCTCCAATTCCTGAACTGTAAAAATGGACTGTTAATGGACGGCGGCATGCATTGGCTGCCACAAATATACATTCTTCCTGAAGATGGATCAAAGCCCAACCGTATGCTCTTTACTTCAGTTCAGAATCTGGTCAAATTCACTGTGTAAAGTTTAGCAGCATCTAGTGGTGAGTTTGTGAATTGCACCCGCCCACCCCTCACCCCTCAACTCTCACCTCTCACCCCTCCCTTTCGAAGCACATAGAGAAGCTATGGTGGCCGACACAGGACAAAGATGTGGTCGTCTGAGACAGCAGAGAGTAGCTAGCGCTCTGTAGAGAAATTTGTCCCTTTAGGGCTACTGTAGAAACATGGCGGCACAAAATGGCGACTTCACTGTAATGGGACCCGCGGTGTGTGTAGATAGAAATGGCTCATTCTAAGGTAATAAAAGCATAACGGTACATTATGCAAGGTCTTTATACACCACTGAAAACATAGTTATGTATATTATATTGCATTTCTGTCAATAGAGCCTTATAAATACTACACACTGCACCTTTAAAATATAGTCTACTGTCTTTGGAGTTTAAATGTGAAATTATTACAATATAAAAATATATTGAAAACTTTAATGTTAGGTGTGATTAATCGTGATTAATTACAGACAAATGTGTGATTAATTAGTTGTTGTTTTTTTAATCGATTGACAGCACTACCCTCCTCATTTCCTCTCCTATTTAATCTCCCTGTGTTCTCTGTCCTGTGCCAATTCGTGGATGTTTTCTCTGTTAGGTGTTGCCATGCCTTGGGTAACTTAACAACTATTAAATGAACAACATGAATGGATAAAATGCACAAGACTGATGAATGCAATTGATTAAGATGGATTTTTACTATAATGGAGTTATGTTATTTTTATGAAAGATAAACTGTTGTTTATCTGAGACTAATAAGGTAAACCTTATTCTGAATTCAACAAATAAACTGAATGATTATTTGTTATTGACTGACATGAGTTACACAAAATCGTATGCAAATTAGAAAGTCATACACTGACAATTGTAGCAAATTAACCCAAAAAGGAAATATGTATAATTAATGTTTATGTATAATTACTTAGTAAAAGTATTTGAATCATGGCATCAGTCTAAGACATCCCGCCAATACTCAACCAGCAAATCTTAGTGAGGACATCTGTAGTCTATAGTAGGATAATACTTGGCAATAGACAATAATATCCTAATACTTATCCAACACTTTCTAAGAGCATGTAGCTGTGATTAGGGACTTCAGTTATGAGCAAAACAACAAGCAACCTCAAGTGTGATACAAATTCAATTCACATTTATTTGTATAGCGCTTTTTACAATACATATCGTTTCAAAGCAGATTTACAGAAAATGCATGTGTCTACATTACAATTTAGAGTGATGTGTTATCAGAGAGGTGACTGTGTCCAAGTAATGTCCATATGTCAGAAATGTACAGTTCTAAGATAATACAAATCATGCAACATTACATATTCATTTAGGCAGAACTAATGATCTCATTAAAGCAGTTATTACAAGTTGTGATCATAATGATTACAGTATTTAGAAAATTTAGCAGTGGTGCATGTTGATTCAGAGTTTGTGTCATCTGAAGTCCTGGCAGGGGTTGGCGTCATCTCTTCACAGGTGTGTTGGGTCATCTGAAATCTGAAAGAGGATGGATCCAAACTGGAGCTGGAGTAATCTCTATGGGCATCCCGAGGCAGAAAACAAAATGTACAGACATTCAGCTGTTTACAATTAACAAATCAAACAAAAGTAATTGAAATAGCTCAACACAAAAAATGTTTCAAGTGGTTTCCCCAAATTCAAATAAAAATGCAACTTTTAATGGTTTCTGCAGTCTCAAAATTATTCAACCCCCTGAACAGAATCCCTCACAACAGCACAAATCTGCAAAACAGGTGTTATCAAGGTTGTTATCAACAACTATTCAAGGGCTTCATTAGTTACACCAGGTGTGCTTGAGCTAGAACACATGAAATATCTGAACTGGCTGGGTTTGTTGAGTGTCACGTTTGACTGCATGTTCGAAATATTGCTAAGTCAAAAGAATGGTCCAAAAAGGTAAGAGAAGATATCGTCTCCCTTCACAAACAAGGAACAGATAGCAAAGGCACTAAATGCTCCTAGAGACACCGACACTCGAGTTTGCGAGTTCAAAGTTAAAGGATTAGTTCACTTCATTCGTTCACAAAATTATCCCATGATTTAGGGTGTACTCACACTAGGCAATCTGAACTGTGCCCGGGCCCGTTTGACCCCCAAAGTCTGGTTCGGTTGACTAGTGTGAGTGCTCCGTGCCGTGCCCGGGCGCGGATCGTTTAGCCGGCCCTGGCCTGCTTGGAAGAGGTGGGCCAGAGCGCGGTTCGGTTGGGCTCAGGCACGGTACAAGGCAACCGTGCCTAGTGTGAGTACACCCTTACTCACCCTCAAGCCATCCTCGGTGACTATATGACTTTCTTCTTTAAGACGAATACAGTGTTATATTATATTATATTACGAGTTATATTAATAAATATCCTGATGTTTCCAAGCTTTATAATGGCAGTGACGGGGGCCAATGAGTTTGAAGCTTAAAAAAAGCACATCCATCCATCATAAACGTACTCCACACAGCTCCAGGGGTTAATAAAGGCCTTCTGAAGCGAAGCCATGCGTTTGTGTGAGAAAAATATCCATATTTAACACGTTATAAAGTAAAATAATCTAACTTCAACAGCGGCACTTGCTAAAACTTTTACAACTCGTTGGTATAAAAAGGGAAATATTCTTCGTTAAATTAGTAAACGTTTTTTTTTTTTACATAAATGTGCATATATTGACTAGTTTGACTTTTCACAAACTATATTGCTATATTTAGAGATAAGTGAAATCGACTGAAATGTGTTGAAATATAAAATGTCTTTGTTATAAGCAAAATACTAAACTATAGGATGAACATTTCTATGCTCTATAATATAACATAAATATGAAATAAAATGTTATAAAAGTAATATGAATGTTAAGACAAGATTTCATTGGCCTGTTTTGGATAGTTTATGAAAGTGCTTACTGTAAAATACTGCCTCATCAATTAAGCTTTTGTTCATAGGTTTTGAATGTGCTAAATATATAATATAAAATAGAATATACACATTTGCTTCTTGTGAATCAGCTACGTATATGTATAGGCCTCCTCTCGTGCTGATTGGATAGATCATTTGAATGTGTTCCTCCCGAACTTTGGTAGTAAAACCATTTACTGAATCAATACTGAACTGAATAATGTCGGTTTACTATTGTGTTTTTAGAGCTACTTTACATCAGAATTGAACTCTATTTGCATCATTAAATCATTACTTTCCTGTTTATCCCTGTAAAGCTGATTTTGAAACAATCTGTCTTGTATAAAGTGCTATATAAATAAAGGTGTCTTGACTATTGTTACATCCACCAGCTGGAGTGCTCATGATCTCCACCAGAGGGCACTCCTCCCGACTCCCTTGATTTCCTATCATGAACTTCAATTCCCATAACCCATTGCCATAACCCAAGCCATCACTTCCACCTGTGTATCATTATCTGGTTAAACTCTGCCTATATAAGCCCTGTATTTTCACCCACTCTTTGCGAAGTCTTGTATGTTCAATGTTATACTGCAATTCTGAGCCCTTGTGCCCTGGTTTTCTGTGTCAGTTTTGATCTTTTGTCTTGGATTTCCATGTTTGCCTGTGTTTTCTGCCCTGGTGTTTGTCTGGTTTATCTGTACGGTGTTTTGACCAATTGCCTGTTACATGGTGTGGCAAGCAGGGCGAGGCCGAGAACTGTGAGAACGGGGCGAGGTGGCCTTGTATCTCTCATACAAGGAGCTCCGGAGGCATACAAGGAGGAGCGACGACAGTGAAGGACGAGAGAGGACCAGGCCTGGGACATTTACGTTATGTTTTGTTTATCTGTGTGCGGCAGTCATCCGTGAGGGGCTGCCGCTTTCCCATGTGAAAAATACGTACTATTAAATGCATTAAAAATGTACTTGAGTATGTTTTTAGTACAATACAAATATACTATAATGCATTTTTCACCTGGGTTACTTTTGTTTTGTGTTTTTTTATTTTTATTTATCTTTAATTGTTTAATTAAAGTTGTTGACCGGTTCCCACCTCCTTCTTCCCTGAACAACTAACATCGCTATACATGGATTATAATTCTGGATTACTCAGTAAAGCTGCATTTGGATCTTCACCCAAATCTCGGAGCTGTCCGTAACAACTATATTGGGAGCATAAATATTAACTAACATTATTGGTGCGTTATAGAGTTTTCCTGCCACTATAATTTAAGAGCCATTGCAATCAGTCAAAATTGGCTTTTCTTAACAACCTCAAACAACTTGAACAATAGCTCCATCTACCATTCTCTGATTGAATAACACTAAATAACAAAGCAGGTGCAGAAAACCCTTTTCGCCCATCATATTAACAAAAAGGTGAATAAACCACCTGACTTACCACTTTGCTCATTTCTAAAAACAGAAAAATTTACTCTGTAGGCCTATTAACAATCTTGTATTTCTTTTGTTTAACTTAGTGCTTGAGTAACAGTTCTGTTCACGATTAATTAACTAATATATACTTCATTAATAAATAATAAGAGTCCAGAAATCTGTACGTTTAAGTTATGAGTCTGTGCATAAGTGCTGTAAAAGAAAACAGACATTGCATCTCAGCTTATCAGGTAGTCTAGGCTTAAACTATATAGTTCCCCTTATGCAAAAAAAATATATATTTCCCTATGTATAAATGATCAATATATTAAATGATTTGACGGTATATTTGAAAATATACAGAATAATATATTGTGTTAATATATTACAATATATTGAATAATACATAAGGAATTGATGCTTTTCATATATTGAAAAATATGTGACTATATATTTACTAATATATCATAATATATGTAATTTTATATTCAGTAATACACTTCCTAATATATAGATATGTACATGTGATAAGATATGGTAATGCAGGTTTATAATACATTGCAGATATACTTACTCATGCAGTATAAACACATGAATAAATATATAATGCAATATATTTCTTATATTTAATAATTATTTACATAATTTGTTTAATGTTTTAATATATAGCTAGTTAACGAGACTATCACTGTGCTGAAGAGACGCAGACGTTATTTTTTAAATAAAGTAAAATATATTCTTAATGACATTCGGCCAATTGTCAGCCTAACCACAGGCTTTACTCTTCAGCACAACGGTAAAAAAACCCAGACATACCAGAAAACCTTTCACATTACAAAATAATAGAACATTAAACACTAACAGATCTCCCCCTATATTAATATTGAGCAAAACACATGACACTTAATTTTAACATTTACTCTCCTTTAACAGTCAGAAGCAAAGCATGCTGGGAACTAGAAATCTGCTGAAACTCATTCTGTGAATGTGTGTATATATGTGTACAATACATTCACATTTATATGGGAACATGTATGTGCAATATACAATATGTACAGAATAAAGGAGAAAACTTTATGAATATTACATGTAATGCTATTTTTGTCTTCATTTCTAAATATTTTATATGTATCAATAGCCATACATGGTCAATGCATATATTGCAGTATATTGAAAAAATATAAGCACTAGTTTCCCATATATGGAAATGTGTTATGTAATATATTGCATTATATTTTGCAGTATATTTCCATATATTTTTGTTCTGTAAGGGTCGGGCATCTGGGTTTGAGTTTTCTTTGAGTTGACAAAGCTTGAGTTAACAAACTATGGTTTATCCTGGCAGCTCGTAGCGTGGCCTTTACTGGGGTGAATGCCACGCGAAGTTTGGTAAACTCTGGACTGTGGACTCACATCGGGGGAGATGTGCACAGGGGATCCTTTGGAGTAGAGACAGCCTTTATTTCTGGATAGCTTCAGGATTTTTTATTTGTCCGAATAGTAATGAAAAAAATGAGCAACTATTGCATGGTCTCAGCATTTTCCCCATCTCTGTGCACTCACTCATCGACTCAACTTGCACTTTGTGTAAGGTGATCAGTTAACGTTTTAAAAGGCTTAGGGCCCTATTTTACCGATCTGAGCACATGGTCTGAAGCGCAGGTGCACTTAGGGTGTGTCCGAATCCACTTTTGCTAGTTTAACGAGGGAAAAAAACGGTTGGCGTACCAGGCACATGATCTTAAAGGGTTGTACCTCGTCTCTTAATGAGTCATGGGTGTGTTTTGGGCGTAACGTGCAATAAACCAATCAGAGTCTCATCTCCCTTTCCCTTTAAAAGCCAGTTGTGCTCGCACCATGGCGGATTCACTCTTTACATGCGAGCGGAAAGATTGAACGCTTCTCTAGCAAGGAAACGGATCTGCTCGAGTGACGCCTGCTTGCTCATCATTACTGCAGATAGGTCATTCTGATACATGCAATGACTATCCATTATGACATGTAGGCATTTGTATATTTATGTACACAATAATAATCCTTTAATTTTCAATATTTAAAAATGTGTGTGTGCTGCTGCGCGTCCCTGTGTGTAATAAGCAGAGTGTTGTGCACCACCTATAGGCTCATATTACTAACGCGCCCTTTAAATAACACTAAAAATACTGCACTATTGACTTTAGAGCAGGTTTGTGTTGGTCAATGACGCAGTTGTTTTCAGATGCAGCGTGCCCATCTGTTCGGTCATGAGCGTGCTGGTCTGAAAACAAGGTGTGTTTATTCACATTGTTGGTGCATTTGCTATTTAAACAACGTGGCGCTGGACGTGAAAATGAGAACTGCATCGGGCTGAAACTAGCAAAACACACTTGCGTCGCGCCTGGCGCCGCATTGCGCCAAGTGTATGATAGGGCTCTTAGTCTATAGAGAAATAATCACTTACTTATTCGAGGAGCTCACTTCTCTGCTACTCACTCCATGCGGACGGAAGCGGAGTCACTTTTTGTCTTATCAATTTTGGAGGGACGCACTGTCAGTGTTCTACCATATTTTGGTATGTCTAATGCCTTGGAAATGTTTTTGTAACCCTCGCCTAAGCGACACCTTTTAATATGAGATTCAATTGATGCTTCATAAGGTCTTTGTGGCCCATGGCTCTTGTAGTAGCATGCAACCAAGAAGATGTCAGAAATCTTACAACAACTGAGATTTATATGGAGTTAACCAGAAACACATCAGGTGAAGACAGCTGTGTACTATTACACATGAGCTGGATGAAGAGTTCATTCCGAACACAGCCACATATCCAATTATAGAGTTATTTTAATGTTTTTTTTTTTTTTTAATGTTTTTTGTTCTCTCTGAAATGTCTGACTTTGGTTTTCAGTGGCATTGCATAGTTTGTAATTTTTACATTAAAGGTGCAAAAGTTCTGATATGACTAATCTTTGTTTCATTTTTTACATCACGTGACCAAATTGTGGTGACCAAATATCCCCACAAGGATAGTAATACCAGAAATGTTCAATCCTGTTGAGACATTTTTTTTTTTTGGTCCCCCTTGAGGAAAACAGCTTATAAATCACATAAATGCAGAACGTTTTCTGTGATGGGTAGGTTTAGTTTAGGGTAATATACAGTTTGTACAGTATAAAAATCATTATGTCTATGGAAAGTCCCCATAAAACATGTAAACACAACATTTCATAGTCATGTAAAATATCAGCTAATACACTGTCCCGTTTAATGCAGTGTTTGTGGGTTCAGAAGTAAATGGGGATAAACACAGTCTGCTTATTCAGATGATACCAGTTTCGTCATTCTGTCATTACAAAAAAAAGCCATTCTGACATTGAAAAAAACAAACATTTGTGGTAAATTTGAGATGACAAGACATAGTTGACATTAAAAAAATAAAGGTAGATGAAATGAATCCCTTGAAGGGTCAGTAAAAAATCTCAGGTTAGCATTGCATCAACATTAGCTATAGCATACTCATTAGATAACGTAATATTGAATGCACACTAGGGAGTGTTTTGCACATAGAAGGCCTTGTTGATGGTTGCTTCCGAAGTGTCAGTAAATCATTTTGCTTAATCTCAGTTTAAGCACTCCTTACTGCTCTTATGTCCTCTACATCTACATCCCAGGACAAACTGCTGACAGAGTTCTCTGATGCATGAAACTATACAGTACATCTGTCAAACTATTCCATTTATGTCCCTGTCTAAACCTGAAGCCCTCTGCGTATTTCCCTAGCTCCACCATACCTTCCAGTAGGCATTAGTACAGCCTTTCTTTTTCTCTCTGCTGATGCAGTGATGTGGTATTTGGAGAATTCTGGTCTCTGACCAAACTTAAGACTCTTGGCTTGGATCCTGTCCTCATCCAGGCCTCTTCCCAAATAAGGCTTTGCTTCAACAAAGGGCCGAACTATAAACCTTAAGTGCAGAGGAGGGTGTGCTAGAGAAAAAGACCATGTCCTTTTAAGGTGTCAATTTCCTTTTCTCTGCCCTCCTCACTGAATGCCTTGTTTTTTTATTTCTCTAATGGTAAAGGCATCTACTCTTGAAACAGCAACAGGGACGACTCTGCTGAACTCTAGACACACTCACACAAAAACCATTGCTCCAGGGTGACGCTTGACTGCACGAAGGACAAAGTCATCTTCATTTTTACTACAGTAAGTATGTTTTTCATTTGCTATCAATTCCAAAAGACCTTTCAGTCAGTTATTTAGCTGATTATTGTGCCTTATGAACGACTTGAAGTAAACCAACACATCTCATGCACAATCTACGTACTACAGTTAAAAAAGACAAAGAAAATCAGACCTGATAAAATAGCTTATTTCGTAGTTCATTTCAGTATTATTTGAACTTTTCATTTGTTGCATGAGCTTCCTTATTGTGACCGAGTTTTGTAACAATAATCAACCACATATCTTTCTTCACGAACAGCTAATGCAGACCCGGTCTATTTAACATATATGATAACATTATCTTTTATCCAGACCAATACTAGGCCACTCAGACTGGAGTGAGAAAAGAAGTATAAAATTAAGCTTACCTAAATATAATCATTATAATTACAAAAACAACAACAACAACAAAAAAATAATAATGCTGGGTGTACAGTTTAGAAATACCAAATGCAATGGACACTTACAAATGTGTGAATGTCATTGCATTAGAAAATATTGTTGCTAGAGATTTTCTCTGAACCAACTTCACTTTTCTGACTCATTTTTTTTTAATTAAATGTTGTCTAGAAAGTGGTTACACTTTATTTCAATGTTCAACTTTAGACATTCTACTAACTATATTAACTTTGCAACTGTCAACGAACTATCATTAGAGTATCAGTAGGCTGTAGTAGACAGTTAATAGGCTGTTAGGTTAGGGTTTGGTTTAGTAGAATAAGTTGTAATTGCAAAGTTACTTACAGTCAGCAGAATGTCTGTTGGGGAGCATCAAAATAAAGTGTTAGCAGATATTAAGCAGACAGTCTACAGATACTCTAAAGTTAGTTGTGAAGTAGTTGCAGTTACCTAAACACTCTAAAAAATGCTGGGTTCAATTTTTAAATTACATTTTTAACCCAATGGTTGGGTTTGTCAATATTTGACCCAAAATTGGGTTAAAACAACCCAGCATTTTTTAGATTGTAGTGAGTCACATTTCATTAAATACGATTTTTTTCCCCTTTTAATTAAAATTTGTATTTATTTATTTTATTTTTTTTTTTATAAATATACCCCTTCTGGTTTGGTATTTTGTACTATAATGTATAGCAAATATTAGGGGTGAGCGGGGCACAGCCTAACGCGGGGTTAGTTGTAACACACACGGTTTAAAACTTTCCACACATGCCAGCATGACCAAACTTACTAGTTGCCATTGCAATAACATTATTTAGAGAAAAAATTGCGCCAAAATTAAAAAATCATTGGAAGATATCACTGAACATTTATTTAACCATAGCAAGAGTAAATTTCTTACTTAAGTTTATTTTTCATCTCTGTTTTTTGTGTTTATTTAAAATGAGACATATCTGATATTATTTTAATCTTATATCTGTTATTTAAGATAGTTAACTTTAATTCTGATCTAACCAGCAGAAGACACGAGCCGGGTTTAAATCCCAGTTGGGCAGGTGGGGCATGTTGTCACACTGCGTTACAATGAGCCCCTATTACAGTTATGCTATTCTATTCTATACTTTTATGAATTCTATTGAGAAACCATGAGATAAAGGTGAATAAAGACTGAGAGTCAATGCTCAGAAATTATTAATTATTATTATATTTTGAACTATGCTGTATAGCTGTGTTTTGAGGTGTGTTTGTTGTCAAACTCAAAAATCTGTTTATTTTTAATTATTAAAAAATGCCCTTATTTTATATGAAAAAGTTTATATTTTAGTTTGTCTTGTATATTTTTTTGATCGTATCAGATAACATTTTAAGCTGTCATATGGTCATGTTACAATGTACCCCACCTATGGGGCATGTTGTCACATTTCACTTCCATTCTTTCGGGGGAAATCAAGAAAAAAGTATACACTGTATTAATGAAACAAAACCACATAATTGCACTAGACAAGTGTGAAATTAATGTGGGAAAAAATAAATACTCTGAACCACAAGTGGATTTACACAAACTGAGGAAATCAAAAAGTGTTAGGTTGTGCCCCGCTCTCTCCTACATCTTTAAATTTTTATTAATGGCCCCAAAAAACAAAGACATTTTTTTTGCTGTAATGCTCATAGGGTGAATGACTTGAAACTCATTATTTAAGGTTGGAACTTCAGAGGTGGTGTCCTAAACCGCAGAATGGCAGCACAGGTGACTGCTGCTCTGTGTGTGTGTGTGTGTGTGTGTGTGTGTGTGTGTGCTTTGCTGAGACAATCTGCTGAAATGTCGGAATGTAATTAATGGTGTTTCTACACAAACGCTCTGGAGGAACATGTTCATCTAATCCTGTCAACAGTATGGCTGCCTCTCTGACTCCAGTGACAATTCTTTCCATCCACTCCAGGACTACATGAACATGTGAATCTGTGAACCTGTGCCTTTATGGTTGCTTTTTGTATAACAGTTTAGCTCAAGAAATCCAGTTGACACAACATAATAATTGAGCTGAACTGTTTGCCGTTGGAAACATGTTGGACTGTTTACACTGCACAACATCTATAGGCTACGCATGATGTGTAAGTTCATTTTATGGCTTTGTGGCTGCTTCAACTGCATCATTGCAGTTGCACCTTTTTCCACTTTATTCTGATAATGTTTTAGCTGATTATTTTTTTTTATGAAATGTAATAAAATTTTTAGGAGAAGAGGATTTTCTGGAAAGGTAAATGGCACACATTTTACAAACGTGTTCCTGTTTTATATTTTATCCATAAAAACTAACAAGCTTTATGTGGAAAATGTCTAATAACATTTAACAAAGGAACATTTCAGACAAACTACAACACTACACTGGAGCAAAAAGCAATACAAAATGATAATATAATATAATATAGTAAAAGCGACATGGAATAGCATATTAAGAAACATTAAATGTTGCTTAATTTGATAGTTACTCCAAAGATTAGTACACACTGAACAATGATACGTCAGGTCCTACACTATCGACAGTCTGCTCTCTTCTCATCTAAGCAGGGTGTGGCAACTATGGCAAACAAGGGTCCATCTTATGGGATGAGCCGCCAAGTGCAGGATAAGATTGAGCAGAAGTATGACACTGAACTAGAGGCGCGTTTGGTGGAGTGGATTGTGGCCCAGTGTGGCCCTGCGGTGGGAAAGCCAGAGGCAGGAAAACTGGGCTTCCAGACCTGGCTCAAAGATGGATGTGTAAGTAATGCATGTCTGTTATTCTCAGATCAATTTTGCACACATTTTTCATAGAAGTAATAACTCATTATGACAGGAAACCCCTTATATGGACAAAGGCATCCAGCTGTAGCTGAATAAACAGGAGAAAACGGTTTAACCAATAAAACATGAAGACAATAAACACACGAATGTGACAATATAAGGGTTATGTGTTTTTCAAGCCATCTCTGGGTTTTTTATAACAATAAAGTATATGAATAATGCAGTGATTTTTTTTTTTTTTACATAAATCCATATATATATATATATATATATATATATATGATGACTTACTGCACAAGTGTTTGTAGTACATAAAACAATCCTAAAATTGTCATTAGGAAAATATGGGAAAAATATTAGAGAATACAAATTATTGGTTATTGTTCAGCAGTCTATTTCATTTCTTAGCCAATTAAAAGCAAGAGATGTGGAAAAAAAGGTCTAAAAACTGTTATTACATGTTTCTGTCCCCGTCACTTCTGAAACGATAGCTACGCCCCTGCTGCCAAGAATCAGACTTTGGCAGCACATTTGTTAACGTTTTTCATGTGAATGGTGTCAAACACCAAAAATCCAGTTGGTGACTTTTATAAGAACTAGACTGAAGATAAAGCCAGTTTTGTTAATAATAGAGAGAACTTTTTTGTTGTTGTTTTTCCTAATTGAAGCAATTCAAAATGGTGAATAGGCAGATAATAATCAGAATTCTAGGGCCGGAGGAGGGTTTTAAAATCACAGAGGTCCCAAATTAGAGGGAGCTAGGGTGGTTTATTTCTCTGATCCACATAAGTGCATTTTAAGACATTTGAAGATCAAAAAATGAATAATAAATAGCTTTCAAAACCATGTCAGTGGGCAGTAGATTATTTGTCAATACCCTCCTAAAGCTGAGCTTTGATAGTCTTGTAATTTTCGTCTGTTTCAGAGAAGAAAGTAAACATAGGATCAACTGATATTTAGTCTATATGTTTTATTAATCATTTTCTTAGACAAGTTAATTTACTGAAGGCTACAAACGCTAGGTAAATAAGTGTATTAAATACATTCACAATATGTAAACATTCATTATCTTATGCCTAATCTGATGAAATCAGGTTCGTTAATGTTTCTTTTCTCCTCACATTGACAGTTACTAATTATTACATTACATGAATCACGTGAATTATACGCCACATTTTAATTCAAAATGGTGAAATTAGAAATATGAGATGTTTAGTTTAGCTACTTACATCTTATCTCGCACTTTATGTTCATTTACTGAAGCTCCGGGCAACTCACGCTGGAATTCGTGCTCAGCGGCTTCTGTGAACATAAAGCCCGCCTACTTTGATTCGATTGATCATCTCAAATATTTTGACATTGACGAGCAATGACAGACTGCAGCGGGAGCGCTACTAAATTCACAAGTTCACACTTACATATAATTAGAGGGAGTAAAGCTTTATGCGTATTTGGCGTGCTGTCCGGGGGGAGGGCTCCGAGCTCGGAATTTGGCCCGAACCCAGAGTACTCCCCCCGTGTATAGAAGTGGTTAGAACTAGAAGTGTGGAGAAGGGGTGGTGGAGGGATGCTGATAAACTGTCAACGAATGGGAGGTAATACTGCTGTATACACCTCTTATTGTTGACTGGCTAAATGCTCTCCACTCGTGTTAATTATTTGAATGTGCTCCTCCCGAACATTGTTAAAAAAAACATCATGTAGTGTTAATACTATATTAGGTAAATATTTCACAACATTTACACCTTGGAAAAATACAGAGGTCCGGACCTTGGTGACCTCATAGCTGGCTATGGCCATGTACATGTCCTAACAAAACTTATAAAACGAATATGACTTTAGACAAGTATGACTTCATAATAGCAAAATTTGGTCAAAAGTGTTGTAAAGATGTTACCCCACATTTTATTTAGGCCTAAATTCATCCTTATGCATTATAAAGTATATGCCCAGTTTAAAATATATATAAAAAAAGTTTAATATGTTTTGACCACCACTGATCTGGATCCTCTAAACCACATTTCATGAAGAGCCAATGAAAGTTGTAGGATGAGTCCAAAAAATGTTTCAACAAAATTATAAATTATGGAAAAGCTAGTTGCATGGAAATTGGGCGCATTGAACTCGGCATGACCCAAAGAATTAAAGAAAAACATCTCAGGTTACAGCTGTAACCATGGTTCCCTGAGAAGGGGAATGAAACACTATAGGGAACACCATCAGCGTGACCAGTATCTGAAGCATATGTATACACACAACAATTTCATTGGCAGGTGACAGCCTGTGACGTCATAAGCAGAGCACCTGGAAGTACAAGAGTGCACCTGTTGCACATGTCAGCAACTTCTTTGTCTAAAGGAGATGTGCTGGCAGACCCAATGACATGGGTTCCCCAATGTCTCGTTCCCCTTCTCAGGGAACCATGGTTACAGTCGTAACCTGAGACGTTCCATTTTGAAGTGGAACTCAACACTGGCTCTTGGCTCAACGCTATGGGGAACAAATACCCACTCCGACCATGCAATGGGGATGCCTGCCTCACTAGGTGAGAGTATGCGCAAACATAGCGAGCATAGCAAACCTTGAGCCCTATTTTACTGATATGAGTGTATGGTCTGAAGCTCATGGCGCAGTTGCACTTAGGGCGTGTCCGAATCCACTTTTGCTAGTTTAACGACGGGAAAAATGTCTTAAAGGGTTGTAGCTAGTCTCTTAATGAGTCATGGGTGTGTTTTGGGCATAACGTGCAATAAACCAATCGGAGTCTCATCTCCCTTTCCCTTTAAAAGCCAGTTGTGCTCACACCATGGCGGATTCGCTATTTACATGGAGGAATATAGACACCCTCAACCTGTGTTGTTCACTATGTGTGTACTGCCACGATTGGTTAAATAATTAGCCAATTTCATTCGTCATTACTGCAGATAGGTCATTCTGACACATGCAATAACTATCCATTATGACATGTAGGCATTTGTATCTTTATGTACACAATAATAATCCTTTACATTGTAATCCTTTTATTTTTTAATATTTAGCATGTTTGTGTGCTGTGTGTGTAATAAGCTGAGTTTACATGTGTTGTGCTCCCGCCTATAGATGCATATTACTAACACACCCTTTAAATAACACAAAAAATACTGCACTATTGACTTTAGAGCAGGTTTTTGTTGGTCAATGGCGCAGTCGTTTTCAGTTCCTCAAAATAGCAACGCGCCAACAATGCGCCTGAACATACCTGGTTTTCAGACCAACGCGCCCATGTGTTGTGCTGGGTGTATGATAGGGTCCCTTGACTCAACGGATTTCTTAGCCAGAGGCCGAGCATCAAACCCAGGCCACGTATAAGACGTACACAAGAGACCCTGGCGTTCCACTACTCTGGGGAAATGCAGCCTCAATTCGTTCCAGAAAAGGCTGTAATACAACAATGGCAAACACTTAATTGCACAGATTCTTGTAATGAACTCATCCACAGGCAGCCGCAGGGGAGCTGCAGTTCTGTTCAATTTACCCTAAGCAAATAAGGGGAGCGCTCACACCCCTCCTGTCATTCCTTTTAAAGGGAGTAGGAATGCTGCGATAGTCGGTTTTACCGGTGTTACACAGTGCTCAGCCACACACAGATTACATCACATGCCCACCGCGGCACCGGCCCACATCGTCATTTAGATTTTTTTATAGTAATAAAAAATAATTTAGTTCAGTTAGAGAACAGACACTTCAATTAAAAACTGAACGTGTCTGCTCAATTCAGCATGAGCCGAACGAGAGTCGCAGCACAGACCAGCAGCAGGAGACACATTTCATTTATCAGCATGGTGTATGCCGTGCTTATTCGCTTTGTTAATAAAAGTTGTATGTTTAATATAAGAGAGTTTGTCATTGTACTGTTTTGTGAACCCACCATTTCGCACAGGCATTCATAAGCGATTTAAAAGCGAGGTGGAAAAGAGGGAAAAACTCCAACGTCAGCAGTTTCTCAAATGCATCATAATGAGCACATCCATCTTCCTCAAGGATTCGGGCGCGCTCCACCAGTAGCGTTCTCATACACACGCACACAAACAAACATCTCCTGAAGACAAAAAGCTTGATGACGTGTACTACGGGCGCTAGGGGTGGGCGATATAGCCTCAAAATTATATCACGAGGGGCTGCTCGCGTTACTTTCAATTTGTTTATTTTGGATTAAAGTCTTTTAAACGTTCGCCGGTTCCTGCCTCCTTCTTCCCTGAACTAAGAACGTTGTTACACTGGTGCCGAAACCCGGGAGGAAGGAGGGACATGCTGTCGGAGAGCCCTCGCTGCTGAGGAGGATCGCGGTGCTGAGGAGGTCGGGGCAGCACGGAAGAGAGAAGACCGCGAGTGGCTGCCCGAGGCGGTGGTGCTGGAGCGAAGGAAGATCCGGTGGGATGGAGAGCTCGCTGCCGTGCCCCTGGATCGAGGTGGGGTGGCTACCGTCCTAGAGGGAGCGGAGGAGTCGCAGGCGTTCGCTGTGGGTAGCCTGCTACCATCCGACATGACGGGGAGGAGCAGGGAGCGCGGGACTCGTGGCCAGCTGCCCTCAACCGGAGGAGCCACCGCCGGCCGCCAGGGGGCGGAGGAGGACCGGGCCGTCCACCGAGCGTCCAGTACCATCGCATGGCCTCTCGGCTGGCTGAGGACCGAGCGGCAGTGTGTCCGGGAACCGGACCAGAAATTTTTTTTATTTTGTTTCCTCTCTCCACTCTCTCGTCCTGTCGCTCTCTGTGTCTCCGGAGATTGGGCCCCCCGGGGGGGGGGGGGGAGTAGGCGCCGCCTCGGGTGTACCCCCCGGCCTGCGAGGGGCGATATGGGTATGTGGCGAGGTGGACGTGCAAGAGACGTGGGAGGCGCGAGCGAGACCGGTGCGTGATTAAGAATGAGCGTCACCTGCGTCTCGAGGTCTCGAGTCCTCTCATGAGGGAGCTCGGAGGCATATAAGGATGAGCGACACCAGTGAAGGACGAGAGAGGACCAGGCCTGGAATTTACGTTGTGTTTTGTTTTATGTTTTATTATGTGTGTGCGTGGCAGCTGTTCGTGAGGGGCTGCCCGCGTTACTTTCAGTTTGTTTATTTTGGATTAAAGTCTTTTAAACGTTCGCCGGTTCCCGCCTCCTTCTTCCCTGAACTAAGAACGTTGTTACAATGATATTTATGACGATATAGAAAAAAATATATTGAACAAAGTTTTATTGGTGATTACAGCTGGTAGGCAGCAGCATTTATTAGTACAAACAAAATGAAGGGCATTTTCCATCCTTTTCCGGTGAGCTCCTGTCATTGATGACAGAACACCTAATTCAAAGTGTAAATGTACTGTCATAAGCTGGCAGCAGCAGCATCAGTCACACAGCACGAGTCAAATGGTAGCAAAGTAAAAAAGTAGCCTTGGTAAAAGTTGGGAGTGTTTTCACTGGAAATCTTAAGAAAAAGTATAACATAACTCCTTAACATTTTAGTTTAACAATAACTAAAGTAATTTATGCCATGGACTGTCTGAATATTCGATTCCGATTGGCTGGAAGGTGTGCAATAAAATCGTTTAATGCACAGGTAGTTCCAAGTCAGTTTAATCACCGTTCTATATCAATGCGCTGTTTTCATTGAAGCGCGCGCACACACACACACACACGCGTGTCACTCGCATACAGAGAGCGGAGATCGCGCTGCACATTCAGGAGCACAGAAACTTGTTATCAACGCCGCCCCGCGACTTTTAGCAATAAAATAGCTAAGCTACTGGATCACTACATTATATTTCTCAGCAACGATGGGGTTACATCGCTATTTTTAAATAATAAACATACATCTTCATTGTTAAGAGAGACGCTGAACAGACGCAGTCACGCAGGCATGAATCTCTCTCTCTCTCGATAATTAATTCAAATAAATGCTATGATTCATTCATTCAAATAAATGTAATCTTACGCACTACCTTATCTCTGTGTCTGATTCAGAGCGGGCAGAATGCTGGATCTAACGGGCCGTAACTGACGAAAATAACCGTCAATTTTACCCTTCCGGTCAAATATTGGGCTGCAAACATCAATAACAGCTTATCAATGTTTTGTCAGTTGTCAAGAGGTCTGACTGCTCACTTTTTAGATACTAAATCGTCATCGGAGGCTGACATGCTGCTCTTACTTACAGGCGTTGTTGTACGCGATACGTCATCGCGACGCTATATCATTGATTTGACACCACTTTTTTATCATGTAAAAATTTATACCGGTGTTATCGTGGACGGTATGATATGGCGCACCCCTAACTCTTATACTTTCAGGTGCTCCACTTATGGCATCAGACAATGAAACTGGAGTGTGTTTACACATGATAGCGTCCATTCAAGACGCAGTGTTGAGTTCTCTTCAAAAGGGAACAATCTCGGTTATTCAGAAGGTAAAATGAATAGGGATTGAAACAGAGACTCCAAAGTTGGCACAAGGAATGCTGTGACCAACCAAAATCAAATTTCATAACATTCATGTTGAGTGATCAAACCACACTAGTTATCTGGATGAGTAACCTGGTCAGTGTTATAATGTCATTCGTAATTACCCGTTCTCAGGTTTTGTGTGAGCTCATCAATGGTCTGTGTCAGGACAAGCCCATAAAGAAGATCCAGAGCTCCAGTATGGCGTTCAAACAGATGGAGCAGGTGTCACAGTTCCTTAATGCTGCGGAGCGATATGGCGTCGTCAAAACCGACATGTTTCAGACGGTAGATCTGTGGGAGGGTGAGTGTGCCAACATATCACCTTTCTCAAACAAACATATATTCTCCATAGACATTCAGATCCCATATCACAATTCAGTGTATCTGTTTTAAAAAAATATTGTTTACAGGTTGTTAAATAAATATGGTTGAATAAATATTAATGTATCACATGAGACAAAGAGCTGATTCATTAACAGGATATTGAATGCAGTCATATTATTTGACTTGACTGATTAAAGTGCGGTATAATACGAAATCAATTTAAAAATAAAATATTAAATTTAAAGTAAAAAGCATTAATTGGAAATTTACATGCCCCCATTCATCTATGGAAGCTTATGGGTAGCAATATTCAATTTGAAATGTAATATGCAAAATGACAATGTATTTCTGTATTTAAATGTACATTTTCTCCATACATATGTGCAACGTTTGGTGCAAAATTAAAATTAAAATTGCCATTTCCTACACTAGTTTTAACATTTAAATGATCATTTGTCATGTTAAACAAATCGAATTAATTTGGGTAATACATTTTAATTTTACAACTTATAAAGCGTTAAAATATGTATTTAATTTAAATATTAAAACTAGTGTAGGAAATGGCAAATGTAAATTATACAACTGAATTTTAATTTTGCACCAAACTTTGCACATATGTATCGGAAAATGTAAATTTAAATACAGAAGTACATTGTCATTTTGCATATTACATTTCAAATTGAATATTGCTACCCATAAGCTTCCACATCGTCACCATGGTTTGTATAGAATTAAAAAAAAAAAAAATCAAATTTAGCTTTTATTGAAAGTATTATAATTTAATTTAAGAAATACATAAATCATTTTAGATTTGATAGTTAATTATCTTTGACCCATCTTCCGTTCATTTTGTTATGCTGTGTCATCATTACCCATTTAAAAATGGATTGATATTTCCCACATATTTAAGAGTCATAAGTCTTTTTGATCGATCAGAAGTTTGTCATATGTTTATGATCTTGTAAAGATCAATATTTCAACTCTGCTATGCATGGAGGGGAAAAATCAGTGATCATTTTTGTTGCACCATATTTCTTAGTACAACACTACTGACTAAATTATGTGGTGAGAATATATTTTATATTTATTAAACTATTTACCAAGTAATATTCATCCATCCATTGATCACCATTGTCCATGTATTAAGTGTAGTGAAAGTGTCGCTTGAGTTTAAGGAATGAAACAAGTGTACTGATTCTCTCCTGATATACAATACAGAAGAATGTACAATGATCTCTCATGCTACAGTAACAATTGCTTTTAAAGGGCGTTTTTAACTATTCAGGGTGTAATGTTACATTCAATCCTTGACCCATACCCATAATTCCAAGTACCAAACAACAGGTATCTCTGGAATATTTACCACTGGTATCTACTGCATTAGACAATGGTTACTGTTGAAAACTAACAAAAGCATTCAACATGTAATCAATTCAATTAGAACAAACAGTATTAATGCAGGAATCACTGTGGATTTCTCCCTGCTAAACCTCAAAACAGTTAAGGTATATTTGCATGCATAAATCAATAACTGCTGCTATGATGGCAGGAAAGGACTTGGCCGCAGTGCAGAGGACACTCATGGCTCTGGGCAGCCTCGCGGTGACAAAAGATGATGGTGCCTTCCGTGGAGATCCCAACTGGTTCTTCAAGTGAGTTACTGCTGGGTACATTTTGTCTGGGGTTATGAATCAAATAGTATGGTTTTGTTTAATTTATCGATGTTGATTGATTAAATATCGACCTATTTGCAGGAAAGCTCAGGAGAACCGGAGAGATTTCTCTGACAACCAGATGAAAGAGGGGAAAAATGTCATCGGTCTGCAGATGGGATCCAATAGAGGGGCGTCCCAGGCTGGAATGACTGGCTATGGTCGACCTCGACAGATCATGAACCCATGAACCAAACGTTTTCCCCTCGGTTCCCTTACCATCATCACATCCTAATCGTTTGACTCCAAATGTGCCTTTCAGAATACGACCAGAATGACAGTGTAATAAATATAAATAAAAAATAACACTAGTTGGTACTAAAATAAGGTTCCTTGTCTATAGTCAATCCCTATTTTTGGGTAACATATTTGGTCAAATTGCAAAGTTCTTTGTAGAATCTGTATTGATTCTATATAAAATGCAGATACAATGTAAAGTATTTGCTCTGGCTCTTGTTTTAAATTATTTTGTTCTGTTATTATGCTTGTTTTCATCTGTTGACGTTGTACAAGCAGAATGTGGCGGTTGGTCGGTGTTGTATTTGTCCCGCCCCTCCTCCACTGTGATTGGACGGCTGGGTGAAAACTGACAGTGATGAGCGCTGCGTTTTACTCAGAGTTGAACATTCTTCAACTCTCGACGACCGGTAAAAAACAGCGAGCGCTCAGCGCTTGAGCGTGAAATACTCGCTCAGCACCTCGTTACGCTCATGCCGTTCTAAAAACGCGGCGCTCCCATTGAAAACAAGTGGATACGCCAGCCAGCCGCGTGAAAAAACGCTTTGGTGGACACACGGCCTTAGGGCGTGTCCGAATCCGCTTTTGCTAGTTTAACGACGGGAAAAATGGTCGGCACGCCATGGTCCAAAAGGGTTGTCCCTATTCTCTTAATGGGTCATGGGTGTGTTTTGGGCGTAACGTGCAATAAACCAATCAGAGTCTCATCTCCCTTTCCCTTTAAAAGCCAGTTGTGCTCGCACCATGACGGATTCACTATTACATGGCGGACTATACACACCCTCGACCTGACGAGTCAGTTTAAATACATGTGTATTGCCACGATTGGTCAAATAATTAGGAAATAGCATTGGTCATTACTGCAGATAGGTAATTCTGATACATGCAATGACTATCCATTATGACATGTAGGCATTTTTATCTTTATGTACACAATAATAATCTTTTACATTGTAATCCTTTTATTTTTAATATTTAAAAATGTGTGTGTGCTGCTGCGCGTCCCTGTGTGTGTAATAATCAGAGTGTACGCGCGTTGAGCACCGCCTATAGGCGCATATTACTAACACACCCTTTAAATAACACAAAAAATACTGCACTATTGACTTTAGAGCAGGTTTGTGTTGGTCAATGGCGCAGTCGTTTTCAGTTCCTCAAAATAGCAACGCTCCAACAATGCTCCTGAACACACCTGGTTTAGACCAGACGCCCATGGGTGAACAGATGCACCAGTGCATTTGATATTTAAACAACGTGGAGCTGGACGTGAACATGAGAACTGCGTCGGGATGAAACTAGGAAAACTTGTGTTACACCTGGCGTTGCATCGCGCCGGTGTATGATAGGGCCCCTAGTTTCCAGTTTCACAGACAGGGCTTAGATTACACCAGGATTAGGCCGTAGTTCAATAAGGACATTTAGGTATCTTTTATAAACCTTGTAAAATATCTTTTATTGTGCCTTAGCAAAAAAAGGCATCTTGAGACGAAACAATGGCACTGATATATTTTAAGATGTGTCAGTGCAAGTTGTGTTAAGTTAAAACAGCTCAAACATGCATTTTAGTCTGGGACTAGCTTAAGCTTTGACTGTGAAACCGGGCACTAGTCTTTCATCTAAATTTAACAACTTTTGCTCTACTTATGAAATGTCTTTTCTTTTTAGCCGATGCAACCGATCGCTTATTTTTTTTATAGAAAGGCTTCACCAACCAACAAATCTCATTACAGAAATAATTCTTATTAGAACTGTGTTGATTTTAAGTGCATGTCTGAGAGCGTATAATATTGTAACCCATGGTAAACGAGAGAACACTTTCCCTTTTTCTTTTTATTTAAACCACATCTGAATTCTTGGTCACAAAAATACCACACTTCAGTAAAAAAAGCAAAACAAAAAATAAACAGGCTAAAATCAGTAAAACAACAGCAGTTAAGCAGACCTTGGGTTTAAACGATCTCTTCTTTCAGAATTCAAGCTTTGGAGGTATTTATACTCTGGAATTATCCAATCGTGACACATTCAATGCGCCATGACCAAGAAAAAAAAAAAAAAAAAACGTATGTAAAAAATGTAATTATATTAAACTCCATATCATATTCACGCAGTAGTCACCAAACACACGCTCATCCAATCTTTCAAATACTGCAAAGACTCACTCGCTTTATCAGGCACTCTTATGAGGAAACGTTGTCATGAGCATATCAGCAAATAAATGAAAGAAAACTAAATAAGGACAGTCAATATAGAGCGTTTGCTCACATGCTCAAACAAAAGCAAAGTGCAACCTGAAATTCCAAACAGGAGACAAAGAGAGAGGAGGTCCAGTTTCTAGTTTTGGAGTTTTTCCTGAGTGCTACGTGTTCTCATCGGCAGCAATGAGGGGGACTTTGGACTCACTGTCCATCTCGGGCTGGATTTCAACCACTTGACTGTCCTCTAGGCCTATGGATCCAGCCTGCAATCCCCTGTCTCTTCCCCTCACGGCCAAACTACATCCACGCCAGTCCCAGTGAGTAAGGGTCACTTCAAGAGTGTAATACAGCGACCAGAAGAGGGCAAAACAGCCCAGCAGCAGAAGAGACTACAAATCACAAAACAACACATTATTACTGCTCATTTTCATAATACTGATTATATAACATAGTATTTGAACATGTAAAAACGGTGTAGTAACGTAAGAACTGCACATAATGTAATAAGTATTACATTATTATTATTATAATAATAAAATGTTCATAATGTAATGATTTTCTCAAAATGTAAAATCTTTTTCTTTTTAAAATTACATTATAAACTCAACAAAAACATGTCATATTTTCATTATTGTAATGAATTGTAATGAATTTGAAAACATAAAAAATATTTGTACATTTTTAAAAATCTAAAGCCAGTCTTAAACTACCTGTGAAATGCAATTATTATTATTATATGTTTATTAAACATTGGTATTCCTTTACAGTACATTTTAAAAATCTAAATCAAGATAAATAAATAAAAAAATTTTTTTTTGCACTTTTAACGTACTACTACTACTAGTCTGGTGGATTTTGCAGGCAGGTTAAGAATGGATTTAGATTTTTTAAAAATGTACTGTAAGGGAATACTAATATTTTTTATATTTTAAAAGCTATTACAATAATGAAAATATGACATGTTTTTGGTGTAAAAATTGTTATTACATTATGAGCTCAAGATTTTATTACGTTTTGAGAAAATTATTACATTATGAACATTTTATTAAAATAATAATGTAATACTTATTACATTATGTGCAGTTATTACATTATGAGTTGCTACAAACGGTTTAAAGCGTAAGCCATACAGTAGTTATTGTGTATATGATTTTGTGTAACTACATGACACACCTTCAGGCTGCTCGAGGTGAACGGGTTCACAATTTCAGGAGGAACATCTATACCAGGAGGGCAGGGGAGAGCAAAACTGCTGTTGAGATACTGGCCACCCATGGCGTCTTCAACAACTCTGGCAATTTCATACAAATACACTGATTACCATTTTAGTATTAAAACATCTGTATGTAAACAGTCAAATCTGAGAATCATCTTACACTAGGGGTGTAACGATACCCTCATGTAACGATTCGATACATATCACGATACGATATTATTGCGATACTCCGAGACATATGGTAAAAGGTAAACAAAAAAAAACTGTTGATTAAAATGCAAAATTTGGTATTACATTGGGGGTGAAAATGAATAGTTTTGGATTTGGTGCTGGTAACCCAATGCACAGGACAATGCTGACACCAGAATAAAAATATGCATGATTCTGAAGCTGAAAATACTGAATTATTTTAGAATAATATGCTTGCACTCGGTCACTGACTAGATGCATTTAAAATAATGTAGGCCACGTTTTACTGGTAACATGTAGCACTGACATTAAAACTATGTAAACTTGATTTTTTTCCTCACAGTAATTTTCATTTTGGGAGAACTATACACAATACAGATTGTCACTATCCACGATGCATATTGTTACCTTTTTGGGTAGCACTTTATAATAACTCACGCTATGAATAATTCGTTAAGCATTAGTAAATAGTCAATTCATCATTTATAAAGCATTAATAGACATTAATAAGCAGTTTATAAATACAGCTATACATGCTTTATTCTTGATTTATAAGCATATCTAGCCTGGATGCCAGCCGAACTTAGCCCCGCCCACAACATTTGAGGTCGGGAAGTTCGGTCTGGACTTGATCCGTTGTGGAGCAACTATGCTCGAACCAGAGCTGTTCGGACCAATCAGATTGTCAGGGCGGGCTTTACACGATGATGGACAGATGATCAACAGTAACGTAATCATCCACGTCACCAAAGAGCGCTTGGGTTGAATTTGTTTACTAAACGGAGAACTTGTTCGTATATGCATTCACCTTTACTATTTCTCTCAGAAATGATGATCGTGTTGGTAAGTACTCCGTGTATCCTTAAATTCTTTTCACAACACCGACAAAGAGCGGTTACACTCATCTTCTTCTACTTCTTCCAGCGTGCGTGCAGTTGAGTTCTGTTGACAGCTATGCGTCGCTCAACATACGTCACTTACTCCGCTGCTCTGATTGGTTGTAGGTCTATCCAATTGAGTGCAGAGGCATTTTCTTTCCTGGTTCGGTTGAAACGCCCCATAATCACTAGAATCTGAGTATGACGACGTCGGGCTAAAGCATTATCTATAATGTGTTTAATAATTGTATTTTCATACTTTATTAATAATTAAATTATTTCATTATTTACAAACCAGTTGTCAGTGGTTCATAAGATCATTTATAAAGTGTAAGTAAATGATTAATAAACTATTTAAATGTACATTTATACATTTTATTATACTTAGACACAGTAATAGTTACTCAGTGTGTTAATAAATGCTTTATTAACATGTATTCCTGCTGTAATTCATGATTAATTCAGGTAGTTATAACACATTTAGCAGTTGTCGGTGAACTATTTCTGTGAGCTCATCTAAAGTGAGGATGATTTATGCCTCATGAAGCTTTTACAGAGATTTAAAGGTTTCTTCTAAACAGAAAAAGGAAACAAACACAACAGAGATACACAGAGATGCAAAAAAATGAAACTGTACACTTGATATAACATGAAAAATAATCCTCTTCACCTTCATTTTGTTGCTTGCTTAATTCCTTTTTTATTTTTATATGATATTGCAGAAGTTTAGTTTTCATGTTATACAGTGTACAGTTTCATTTTTTGCATCTTGAAATAAATATTTCTATGTGCTGTATTCCTCTGTTGTGTTTGTTTCCTTTTTCTGTTTAGAAGAAACCTTTAAATCTCTGTAAAAGCTTCACGAGGCATAAATCATCCTCACTTTAGATAGTTCACCGACAACTACTAAATGTGTTATAACTACCTGAATTAATCATGAATTACAGCAGGAATACATGTTAATAAAGCATTTATTAACACACTGAGTAACTATTACTGTGTCTAAGTATAATAAAATGTATAAATGTACATTTTAAATAGTTTATTAATCATTTACTTACACTTTCTAAATGATCTTATGAACCACTGACAACTGGTTTGTAAATAATGAAATAATTTAATTATTAATAAAGTATGAAAATACAATTATTAAACACATTATAGATATGCTTATAAATCAAGAATAAAGCATGTATAGCTGTATTTATAAACTGCTTATTAATGTCTATTAATGCTTTATAAATGATGAATTGACTATTTACTAATGCTTAACGAAATATTCATAGCGCGAGTTATTATAAAGTGTTACCGTTGCGTTTTTGTATTGCGATATATCGATATACACCCCTATCTTATACGGTTTAAAATTAAACCGAATAGAATGATTATCTGGCAAATAAAACAAGAAGCACAATCTGTTTAACAGAGTGTTTAAATGTTTGCCGTTCATTTCCTCAACATTTAAAACGTCTTCAAGTAAATGCAATGACTTAGTTTAGAGCAGAGGTTCTCAAAGCACTACTTAGTACCAGAGTATGTGAGCGGAGCGGAGCGGCGTGGGAGTGGAGCGGCGTGGGAGTGGAGCGGCGTGATTTTGAGTGAGGAGCAGATTTTTTTTTTAAGTCAGAGCGTCGTGGTTTTCACTCGCTCCGAGAGCGCTCCACCACCAGCACAATTCATGCCAACGGCCCATAATATAACTGCATTTTTAGCCAGAACTCACGCGTTAAACACATTTAACTAGCTTGATACAGATGGACCACTCAAATCTGAAAGAGTGTAAAGGTTACGATGGACATGAGCGGGATGTTATAGTTCAAGGAATTCTTTTGTACCTTCTACATACTGAATATGATCGTGCGAAAGCACATTTTAAACAGGTAGCACTTATTCACACACGCAATCGCTCTCTCTAATGCATTCAAACACATCTTACAGTGCTTATCTGCTTACAGTTATCTGTATCTGATTTTGAATGAGCAGAAATCTGTAATGTAGTGACCCGTAGATAAAATAACTGATGAAGACGCACTATTTTCATCTTTCCAAACAAAATTTGCACTGCAATAAACACAATAAACCACGTTGAAACTATCTCCTATTGTTTATTTATTTTTTTTCATTTAATGTATGCTATAAACCAAACTTTTGTGATATTTCAGAGCTTACCTAAATACTTTAGCCGCAAATTTCCTCGGAGCGAAGACGGAGCGGTGTTTCTGATATCAGTGAGCGAGGAGCGGAGCTGTGTTATATCAGTCTGATATAGTCTCATAACGGTCTGATATCAGTGAGCGAGGAGCGGAGCTGTGTTATATCAGTCTGATATAGTCTCATAACGGTCTGATATCAGTGAGCGAGGAGCGGAGCTGGAGCGGAGCTGTGTTATATCAGTCTGATATAGTCTTATAACGGTCTGATATCAGTGAGCGAGGAGTGGAGCTGTGTTATATCAGTCTGATATAGTCTCATAACGGTCTGATATCAGTGAGCGAGGAGTGGAGCTGTGTTATATCAGTCTGATATAGTCTCATAACGGTCTGATATCAGTGAGCGAGGAGTGGAGCTGTGTTATATCAGTCTGATATAGTCTTATAACGGTCTGATATCAGTGAGCGAGGAGCGGAGCTGGAGCGGAGCTGTGTTATATCAGTCTGATATAGTCTCATAACGGTCTGATATCAGTGAGCGAGGAGTGGAGCTGTGTTATATCAGTCTGATATAGTCTCATAACGGTCTGATATCAGTGAGCGAGGAGTGGAGCTGTGTTATATCAGTCTGATATAGTCTTATAACGGTCTGATATCAGTGAGCGAGGAGCGGAGCTGGAGCGGAGCTGTGTTATATCAGTCTGATATAGTCTCATAACGGTCTGATATCAGTGAGCGAGGAGCGGAGCTGTGTTATATCAGTCTGATATAGTCTCATAAGGGTCTGATATCAGTGAGCGAGGAGTGGAGCTGTGTTATATCAGTCTGATATAGTCTCATAACGGTCTGATATCAGTGAGCGAGGAGCGGAGCTGTGTTATATCAGTCTGATATAGTCTCATAACGGTCTGATATCAGTGAGCGAGGAGCGGAGCTGGAGCGGAGCTGTGTTATATCAGTCTGATATAGTCTTATAACGGTCTGATATCAGTGAGCGAGGAGCGGAGCTGTGTTATATCAGTCTGATATAGTCTCATAACGGTCTGATATCAGTGAGCGAGGAGCGGAGCTGTGTTATATCAGTCTGATATAGTCTCATAAGGGTCTGATATCAGTGAGCGAGGAGTGGAGCTGTGTTATATCAGTCTGATATAGTCTCATAACGGTCTGATATCAGTGAGCGAGGAGCGGAGCTGTGTTATATCAGTCTGATATAGTCTTATAACGGTCTGATATCAGTGAGCGAGGAGCGGAGCTGGAGCGGAGCTGTGTTATATCAGTCTGATATAGTCTTATAATGGTCTGATATCAGTGAGCGAGGAGCGGAGCTGGAGCGGAGCTGTGTTATATCAGTCTGATATAGTCTTATAACGGTCAGATATCAGTGAGCGAGGAGCGGAGCTGGAGCGGAGCTGTGTTATATCAGTCTGATATAGTCTCATAACGGTCTGATATCAGTGAGCGAGGAGCGGAGCTGTGTTATATCAGTCTGATATAGTCTCATAAGGGTCTGATATCAGTGAGCGAGGAGTGGAGCTGTGTTATATCAGTCTGATATAGTCTCATAACGGTCTGATATCAGTGAGCGAGGAGCGGAGCTGGAGCGGAGCTGTGTTATATCAGTCTGATATAGTCTTATAACGGTCTGATATCAGTGAGCGAGGAGCGGAGCTGGAGCGGAGCTGTGTTATATCAGTCTGATATAGTCTTATAACGGTCTGATATCAGTGAGCGAGGAGCGGAGCTGTGTTATATCAGTCTGATATAGTCTCATAACGGTCTGATATCAGTGAGCGAGGAGCGGAGCTGGAGCGGAGCTGTGTTATATCAGTCTGATACAGTCTTATAACGGTCTGATATCAGTGAGCGAGGAGCGGAGCTGGAGCGGAGCTGTGTTATATCAGTCTGATAAAGTCTTATAGCGGTCTGATATCAGTGAGCGAGGAGCGGAGCTGGAGCGGAGCTGTGTTATATCAGTCTGATATAGTCTCACAACGGTCTGATATCAGTGAGCGAGGAGCGGAGCTGTGTTATATCAGTCTGATATAGTCTCATAACGGTCTGATATCAGTGAGCGAGGAGTGGAGCTGTGTTATATCAGTCTGATATAGTCTCATAACGGTCTGATATCAGTGAGCGAGGAGCGGAGCTGTGTTATATCAGTCTGATATAGTCTCATAACGGTCTGATATCAGTGAGCGAGGAGCGGAGCTGTGTTATATCAGTCTGATATAGTCTCATAACGGTCTGATATCAGTGAGCGAGGAGCGGAGCTGGAGCGGAGCTGTGTTATATCAGTCTGATATAGTCTTATAACGGTCTGATATCAGTGAGCGAGGAGCGGAGCTGGAGCGGAGCTGTGTTATATCAGTCTGATATAGTCTTATAATGGTCTGATATCAGTGAGCGAGGAGCGGAGCTGGAGCGGAGCTGTGTTATATCAGTCTGATATAGTCTTATAACGGTCTGATATCAGTGAGCGAGGAGCGGAGCTGGAGCGGAGCTGTGTTATATCAGTCTGATATAGTCTTATAACGGTCTGATATCAGTGAGCGAGGAGCGGAGCTGGAGCGGAGCTGTGTTATATCAGTCTGATATAGTCTCATAACGGTCTGATATCAGTGAGCGAGGAGCGGAGCTGTGTTATATCAGTCTGATATAGTCTCATAAGGGTCTGATATCAGTGAGCGAGGAGTGGAGCTGTGTTATATCAGTCTGATATAGTCTCATAACGGTCTGATATCAGTGAGCGAGGAGCGGAGCTGTGTTATATCAGTCTGATATAGTCTCATAACGGTCTGATATCAGTGAGCGAGGAGCGGAGCTGTGTTATATCAGTCTGATATAGTCTTATAACGGTCTGATATCAGTGAGCGAGGAGTGGAGCTGTGTTATATCAGTCTGATATAGTCTCATAACGGTCTGATATCAGTGAGCGAGGAGCGGAGCTGTGTTATATCAGTCTGATATAGTCTTATAACGGTCTGATATCAGTGAGCGAGGAGCGGAGCTGGAGCGGAGCTGTGTTATATCAGTCTGATATAGTCTTATAACGGTCTGATATCAGTGAGCGAGGAGCGGAGCTGGAGCGGAGCTGTGTTATATCAGTCTGATATAGTCTTATAATGGTCTGATATCAGTGAGCGAGGAGCGGAGCTGGAGCGGAGCTGTGTTATATCAGTCTGATATAGTCTTATAACGGTCTGATATCAGTGAGCGAGGAGCGGAGCTGGAGCGGAGCTGTGTTATATCAGTCTGATATAGTCTCATAACGGTCTGATATCAGTGAGCGAGGAGCGGAGCTGTGTTATATCAGTCTGATATAGTCTCATAAGGGTCTGATATCAGTGAGCGAGGAGTGGAGCTGTGTTATATCAGTCTGATATAGTCTCATAACGGTCTGATATCAGTGAGCGAGGAGCGGAGCTGGAGCGGAGCTGTGTTATATCAGTCTGATATAGTCTTATAACGGTCTGATATCAGTGAGCGAGGAGCGGAGCTGGAGCGGAGCTGTGTTATATCAGTCTGATATAGTCTTATAATGGTCTGATATCAGTGAGCGAGGAGCGGAGCTGGAGCGGAGCTGTGTTATATCAGTCTGATATAGTCTCATAACGGTCTGATATCAGTGAGCGAGGAGCGGAGCTGGAGCGGAGCTGTGTTATATCAGTCTGATATAGTCTCATAACGGTCTGATATTAGTGAGCGAGGAGCGGAGCTGTGTTATATCAGTCTGATATAGTCTCATAACGGTCTGATATCAGTGAGCGAGGAGCGGAGCTGTGTTATATCAGTCTGATATAGTCTCATAAGGGTCTGATATCAGTGAGCGAGGAGTGGAGCTGTGTTATATCAGTCTGATATAGTCTCATAACGGTCTGATATCAGTGAGCGAGGAGCGGAGCTGTGTTATATCAGTCTGATATAGTCTCATAACGGTCTGATATCAGTGAGCGAGGAGCGGAGCTGTGTTATATCAGTCTGATATAGTCTTATAACGGTCTGATATCAGTGAGCGAGGAGTGGAGCTGTGTTATATCAGTCTGATATAGTCTCATAACGGTCTGATATCAGTGAGCGAGGAGTGGAGCTGTGTTATATCAGTCTGATATAGTCTTATAACGGTCTGATATCAGTGAGCGAGGAGCGGAGCTGGAGTGGAGCTGTGTTATATCAGTCTGATATAGTCTCATAACGGTCTGATATCAGTGAGCGAGGAGCGGAGCTGTGTTATATCAGTCTGATATAGTCTTATAACGGTCTGATATCAGTGAGCGAGGAGTGGAGCTGTGTTATATCAGTCTGATATAGTCTCATAACGGTCTGATATCAGTGAGCGAGGAGCGGAGCTGGAGCGGAGCTGTGTTATATCAGTCTGATATAGTCTTATAACAGTCTGATATCAGTGAGCGAGGAGCGGAGCTGGAGCGGAGCTGTGTTATATCAGTCTGATATAGTCTTATAATGGTCTGATATCAGTGAGCGAGGAGCGGAGCTGGAGCGGAGCTGTGTTATATCAGTCTGATATAGTCTCATAACGGTCTGATATCAGTGAGCGAGGAGCGGAGCTGTGTTATATCAGTCTGATATAGTCTCATAACGGTCTGATATCAGTGAGCGAGGAGCGGAGCTGTGTTATATCAGTCTGATATAGTCTTATAACGGTCTGATATCAGTGAGCGAGGAGTGGAGCTGTGTTATATCAGTCTGATATAGTCTCATAACGGTCTGATATCAGTGAGCGAGGAGCGGAGCTGTGTTATATCAGTCTGATATAGTCTTATAACGGTCTGATATCAGTGAGCGAGGAGCGGAGCTGGAGCGGAGCTGTGTTATATCAGTCTGATATAGTCTTATAACGGTCTGATATCAGTGAGCGAGGAGCGGAGCTGGAGCGGAGCTGTGTTATATCAGTCTGATATAGTCTTATAATGGTCTGATATCAGTGAGCGAGGAGCGGAGCTGGAGCGGAGCTGTGTTATATCAGTCTGATATAGTCTTATAACGGTCTGATATCAGTGAGCGAGGAGCGGAGCTGGAGCGGAGCTGTGTTATATCAGTCTGATATAGTCTCATAACGGTCTGATATCAGTGAGCGAGGAGCGGAGCTGTGTTATATCAGTCTGATATAGTCTCATAAGGGTCTGATATCAGTGAGCGAGGAGTGGAGCTGTGTTATATCAGTCTGATATAGTCTCATAACGGTCTGATATCAGTGAGCGAGGAGCGGAGCTGGAGCGGAGCTGTGTTATATCAGTCTGATATAGTCTTATAACGGTCTGATATCAGTGAGCGAGGAGCGGAGCTGGAGCGGAGCTGTGTTATATCAGTCTGATATAGTCTTATAATGGTCTGATATCAGTGAGCGAGGAGCGGAGCTGGAGCGGAGCTGTGTTATATCAGTCTGATATAGTCTCATAACGGTCTGATATCAGTGAGCGAGGAGCGGAGCTGGAGCGGAGCTGTGTTATATCAGTCTGATATAGTCTCATAACGGTCTGATATTAGTGAGCGAGGAGCGGAGCTGTGTTATATCAGTCTGATATAGTCTCATAACGGTCTGATATCAGTGAGCGAGGAGCGGAGCTGTGTTATATCAGTCTGATATAGTCTCATAAGGGTCTGATATCAGTGAGCGAGGAGTGGAGCTGTGTTATATCAGTCTGATATAGTCTCATAACGGTCTGATATCAGTGAGCGAGGAGCGGAGCTGTGTTATATCAGTCTGATATAGTCTCATAACGGTCTGATATCAGTGAGCGAGGAGCGGAGCTGTGTTATATCAGTCTGATATAGTCTTATAACGGTCTGATATCAGTGAGCGAGGAGTGGAGCTGTGTTATATCAGTCTGATATAGTCTCATAACGGTCTGATATCAGTGAGCGAGGAGTGGAGCTGTGTTATATCAGTCTGATATAGTCTTATAACGGTCTGATATCAGTGAGCGAGGAGCGGAGCTGGAGCGGAGCTGTGTTATATCAGTCTGATATAGTCTTATAACGGTCTGATATCAGTGAGCGAGGAGCGGAGCTGTGTTATATCAGTCTGATATAGTCTTATAACGGTCAGATATCAGTGAGCGAGGAGCGGAGCTGGAGCGGAGCTGTGTTATATCAGTCTGATATAGTCTCATAACGGTCTGATATCAGTGAGCGAGGAGCGGAGCTGGAGCGGAGCTGTGTTATATCAGTCTGATATAGTCTTATAATGGTCTGATATCAGTGAGCGAGGAGCGGAGCTGGAGCGGAGCTGTGTTATATCAGTCTGATATAGTCTTATAACGGTCAGATATCAGTGAGCGAGGAGCGGAGCTGGAGCGGAGCTGTGTTATATCAGTCTGATATAGTCTTATAATGGTCTGATATCAGTGAGCGAGGAGCGGAGCTGGAGCGGAGCTGTGTTATATCAGTCTGATATAGTCTTATAACGGTCAGATATCAGTGAGCGAGGAGCGGAGCTGGAGCGGAGCTGTGTTATATCAGTCTGATATAGTCTTATAATGGTCTGATATCAGTGAGCGAGGAGCGGAGCTGGAGCGGAGCTGTGTTATATCAGTCTGATATAGTCTTATAACGGTCAGATATCAGTGAGCGAGGAGCGGAGCTGGAGCGGAGCTGTGTTATATCAGTCTGATATAGTCTCATAACGGTCTGATATCAGTGAGCGAGGAGCGGAGCTGTGTTATATCAGTCTGATATAGTCTCATAAGGGTCTGATATCAGTGAGCGAGGAGTGGAGCTGTGTTATATCAGTCTGATATAGTCTCATAACGGTCTGATATCAGTGAGCGAGGAGCGGAGCTGGAGCGGAGCTGTGTTATATCAGTCTGATATAGTCTTATAACGGTCTGATATCAGTGAGCGAGGAGCGGAGCTGGAGCGGAGCTGTGTTATATCAGTCTGATATAGTCTTATAACGGTCTGATATCAGTGAGCGAGGAGCGGAGCTGGAGCGGAGCTGTGTTATATCAGTCTGATATAGTCTTATAACGGTCTGATATCAGTGAGCGAGGAGTGGAGCTGTGTTATATCAGTCTGATAAAGTCTTATAACGGTCTGATATCAGTGAGCGAGGAGCGGAGCTGGAGCGGAGCTGTGTTATATCAGTCTGATATAGTCTCATAACGGTCTGATATCAGTGAGCGAGGAGCGGAGCTGTGTTATATCAGTCTGATATAGTCTCATAAGGGTCTGATATCAGTGAGCGAGGAGTGGAGCTGTGTTATATCAGTCTGATATAGTCTCATAACGGTCTGATATCAGTGAGCGAGGAGCGGAGCTGTGTTATATCAGTCTGATATAGTCTCATAACGGTCTGATATCAGTGAGCGAGGAGCGGAGCTGTGTTATATCAGTCTGATATAGTCTTATAACGGTCTGATATCAGTGAGCGAGGAGTGGAGCTGTGTTATATCAGTCTGATATAGTCTCATAACGGTCTGATATCAGTGAGCGAGGAGCGGAGCTGGAGCGGAGCTGTGTTATATCAGTCTGATATAGTCTTATAACGGTCTGATATCAGTGAGCGAGGAGCGGAGCTGGAGCGGAGCTGTGTTATATCAGTCTGATATAGTCTTATAACGGTCTGATATCAGTGAGCGAGGAGCGGAGCTGTGTTATATCAGTCTGATATAGTCTCATAACGGTCTGATATCAGTGAGCGAGGAGCGGAGCTGTGTTATATCAGTCTGATATAGTCTCATAAGGGTCTGATATCAGTGAGCGAGGAGTGGAGCTGTGTTATATCAGTCTGATATAGTCTCATAACGGTCTGATATCAGTGAGCGAGGAGCGGAGCTGTGTTATATCAGTCTGATATAGTCTCATAACGGTCTGATATCAGTGAGCGAGGAGTGGAGCTGTGTTATATCAGTCTGATATAGTCTCATAACGGTCTGATATCAGTGAGCGAGGAGTGGAGCTGTGTTATATCAGTCTGATATAGTCTCATAACGGTCTGATATCAGTGAGCGAGGAGCGGAGCTGTGTTATATCAGTCTGATATAGTCTCATAACGGTCTGATATCAGTGAGCGAGGAGTGGAGCTGTGTTATATCAGTCTGATATAGTCTTATAACGGTCTGATATCAGTGAGCGAGGAGCGGAGCTGGAGCGGAGCTGTGTTATATCAGTCTGATATAGTCTTATAACGGTCTGATATCAGTGAGCGAGGAGCGGAGCTGGAGCGGAGCTGTGTTATATCAGTCTGATATAGTCTTATAACGGTCTGATATCAGTGAGCGAGGAGCGGAGCTGGAGCGGAGCTGTGTTATATCAGTCTGATATAGTCTTATAACGGTCTGATATCAGTGAGCGAGGAGCGGAGCTGTGTTATATCAGTCTGATATAGTCTCATAACGGTCTGATATCAGTGAGCGAGGAGCGGAGCTGTGTTATATCAGTCTGATATAGTCTCATAAGGGTCTGATATCAGTGAGCGAGGAGTGGAGCTGTGTTATATCAGTCTGATATAGTCTCATAACGGTCTGATATCAGTGAGCGAGGAGCGGAGCTGTGTTATATCAGTCTGATATAGTCTCATAACGGTCTGATATCAGTGAGCGAGGAGTGGAGCTGTGTTATATCAGTCTGATATAGTCTCATAACGGTCTGATATCAGTGAGCGAGGAGTGGAGCTGTGTTATATCAGTCTGATATAGTCTCATAACGGTCTGATATCAGTGAGCGAGGAGCGGAGCTGTGTTATATCAGTCTGATATAGTCTCATAACGGTCTGATATCAGTGAGCGAGGAGTGGAGCTGTGTTATATCAGTCTGATATAGTCTTATAACGGTCTGATATCAGTGAGCGAGGAGCGGAGCTGGAGCGGAGCTGTGTTATATCAGTCTGATATAGTCTTATAACGGTCTGATATCAGTGAGCGAGGAGTGGAGCTGTGTTATATCAGTCTGATATAGTCTTATAATGGTCTGATATCAGTGAGCGAGGAGCGGAGCTGGAGCGGAGCTGTGTTATATCAGTCTGATATAGTCTCATAACGGTCTGATATCAGTGAGCGAGGAGCGGAGCTGTGATTATTGAGTGCTTAGAGCGTGGAGGGGAAATTGCTGCCGCTCACATATAATATATGTTAAAACAATACATTTTAATTTAATCTTTATGTGAGTAAAGTGTTTTTTACATTTAAGTATAGTACAGTTTTTATTTAACTTTTAGGTACAACAGGTACAGGTTTTTTATTTACCTGTATGTAAGCACAATGCAGTGTTTAATGTTCAAACTGTATTTACAATGTTAAAGTGGCTGACAACAACAACTATTCTTATTAGGAATAAACTGCCTCGTTTTTGAACTGTGCAGAGCTGTAGCTGAATAGTTAGGCCTAGTACGCTACTGTATTTTAATGCTGGTCATTATGGTGGTACTTGGAGAGCCAAATATTTTCTGAGGCGGTATTTGGTATAAACGTTTGAGAACCACTGGTTTAGAGGATTAGTCCTCTGCAGCTCACCTTTGTCTGTCTTTCACCTGCTGCTGAGACAGAGACGAGCCGTACAGAGTGAGTTTCCAGTATTTCAGAACGCCCAATGACAGAGTCGACTCTCCTGAAAGACAGAAACGGGTGAAGCTTCGCCGTATGCTGCTATAGAAGCAAATATGGACAAAGCAAACAACGCCACAAGACATGTAGCTGCAGGGGGTCATGTATTAAACCTCACAAAGCATCTGTCCTTCGCTTATTTCAAATTATACAAAGAGTTCAGAGATCGACAGGTGTGCGTGATGAAATCAACCTTCATTATAGCAAATACACACTGTCAAATAATTAATATTCATTTTAGTGCAGGGGTTTTCGATTTTGCTCCTGGAGGGCCACTGTCCTGCAGAGTTTAGCTCCAACTTGCCTCAACACACCCGCTGCAGTTTCTAGTGGTGTTTTCCACTGCATGCTACGGCTCGGCTCGCTTTGGCTCAGTTTGCTTTTCCACTGCAGTTAGTACCAGAGATGGGGACTCGAGTCGCACTTTATGAGACTTCAGACTTGACAAAAAGGACTCGTGAATATTTTAAAAACAACTCAAGTCTTTAATCCTTAAAGGGTTAGTTCACCCAAAAATGTAAATTCTGTCATTAATTCCTCTCCCTCACGTCGTTCCAAACCCGTAAGACCTTCGTTCATCTTCAGACACAAATGAAGATACTTCTGATGAAATCCGAGAGCTCTCTGACCCTCCATAGACAGTCATTTAATGAACACTTTCAAGGGCCAGAAAGGTATTAAAGACATCGTTAAAATAGTCCATGTGGTTCAACCTTAATGTTATGAAGCCACGAGAATACTTTCTGTGCGCAAAAACAAACAATAATAATGACTTTACTCAACAATTTTTCAACAGGTTTTTACTACCTTTCTGGGCCTTGAAAGTGTTCATTAAATGACTGTCTATGGAGGGTCAGAGAGTCTTATGGGTTGGAAATGACATGAGGGTGAGGGATTAATGACAATTTTAATTTTTGGGTGAACTAAACCTTTAAATACTGGTATCGTAAATAAAGAATTTGTGCTTTATTTGAATTTTATAATATCTGCTTCACATATACGTGACGTGGTAGATCAGACCCTTGCCATAGAATTTGATTACGTATGTCCGTGTATTGCGCGTAACTCCGAAATGTCATAAGACAAGAGTCCCATGAAACATGACAGGATCCATCGTGCCATATATGTTCTCACATTTGGATTTATTACCTTGTCAGATCGGCTAGATGCAAAGAACGTGTGGAAAACAATTAAAGACACCGGAACGACAACATCGAATTTTATTAGACATCGCATCCACAAAGGTTAGTCACATTAACACACACAGCTCGCTGTTATACTGTGGTGTAGCTGGGTGGCTCCTCTGGATTGCCAGCCTGTTAAAGGGAAGACCAAAAAAGTGCATCCATCCATTATAAAAGTGCTCCACACGGCTCCGGGGGGTTAATAAAGGCCTTCTGAAGCAAATCGATGGGTTTGTGTAAGAAAAATATCCATATTTAACACTTTATACAGTAAAATATCTAGCTTCCACCAGACCGCCTTCTGTATTCAACTTAGGCAGAAAGTGAACGCCTCTCACAGTTCAAAACGCTTACGCTACGTCCGACGTCATATGTCGCAAGTTACACTTTTTTTGTAAGTTGAATACGAAAGGCGGTCTGGCAGAAGCTAGATATTTACTGTATAAAGTGTTAAATATGGATATTTTTCCTACACAAACCGATTGATTCGCTTCAGAAGGCCTTTATTAACCCCCGGAGCCGTGTGGAGTACGTTTATAATGGATGGATGTGCTTTTTTGGGCTTCAAATTTTGGGCTGCCATTATAAAGCTTGGAAGAGCCAGGATATTTATTAATATTTACATTTTTTAATATAACTCCAGTTGTATTCGTCTGAAGAAATTCATATACACCTAGGATGACTTGAGGTGTGTTCATTTTTTGGTGAACTATAAAAAAGGATAAAAAAGGTCATATATTTTGTCTAAATTGTAAAAAAAAATTTTAAGTAACACATTAAATGACTTGAGACTCGACTCGGACTCGTGACAAAAAGACTCCAGACTTGACTCGGACTCCAGATGAAAGACTTGTGAACATCTCTGGTTAGTACCGCTTCAAAGTGGGTGGGATTACAGACTGATCGTTATAGTTGCGCCGCCTCTACTGCCGTGACATCAACGTAAACGCGACAAACAAACGCGCAACACAGGAGCAATGGAGCCTATCGATTCATTCTGGGTCGCCCCATCCAGCGACGAGAGGAACGTCTGCACTTTGTCTACTGACCACGATTCAGCCATTTCTTTTTTCAAGCAAGTCGTTTAAAAAAGTTGTGCGAACAAATGATACTGCTAGCGGGTTTGGTGTCTCGTGTAGCAAATCCAATGGCGCTGGTAGTGACGATTCGCTCTGATCAACCAGTGATCTGCAGTTTACACGTCACATTTTAGTATCGGTACGGCACATTTGGAAACTCAACCGCGGTACCATGCAGTGGAAAAGCGCCATAGCATTCCTAGTAAGACCTTGATTAGCTGGTTCAGGTGTGTTTAATTGGGGTTGGAGCTGAACTCTGCAGGACAGTGACCCTCCAGGAGCAGAACTGGACAGCACTGCTTTAGTGTAACTGCATTAGCCTATATAAATGTGTGGTAAAAAGTTGCTTTTTTCAGTTGAGGACTATTGCAAAAATGAAATCTCTCTCTGGTATTGTTTGCAGAGAAGGAAAGCTGTTTCTATGCCATTGCAGGTTGATTTTCATATACATCCTTTATACTTACTTGCTAGCTTTGGACAGTGCAAAGTGTTTCATGAGCAAAAAACTGTAGCAAAGTATTTTTTTACCAAAGGGTCAGGGTTTGACGGGTTACTTTTTTTTACTTAGCCCCTGCTGGTAAATTTTGTGTAAAATCACAATTGTAGTTATACATTCTGACCTAATACTGTCGTTTTTGCAAGGAGAGTTGAATAGCTAAAGGACTGTGTACGTTCTTGTGGTGCCATCTAACCAAATGAAGTCTTCCACAAAAACATAAGTGCAACTTATTACACACTTCTAAAGACGAGTAGTGATGTGTAGACTGTATTGTCTTACTGTAGTCAGTGATCTGCAGACTGTATTGTCCCTCTGCTCTTTCTCCCCAACATCGCACAGTGGAAAACGTCCAGTCTGTTAATCCAGTCGTATCTCTATTCAAACAACAAAACTGGTTCACATCATAGACTCACATTGGCAGCATACAGAACGCATGAGTGTGTAATGTTTGGACGCTCACACATCCAGCGCTCGTTTGGCTCCGATCAGCGAAGTCATTCCACTGGGACATACGAGCGTGATCTCGATGTTCCCACGCCGAGGATGGAGAATCGTCACAGTGACGGACACATGCTCCAGCGTTTGCATGCCTGACTGCCTCAAGTCAGATACCGTGACTATGAATGAAAGGATTTAAATGCAAGAGGAAGGTTATTTTTTTTCTAGCGCTTATCTTTTAGCTTTATTGTTTTGCATTATAGACAATCAAAGCATATTCAAAGCCTGAACTGATTTTCATTTCCCCATTGATATGAGTCAACTACAAAGAGAGAGACGCATATGTCTGGTTTAACATCTCATGTCTGCTGCACATAAACAGCACCGGTGCAGATTATAGCATTCACACGGCGCAAGTAAGCAGGATGGTTTACAGACTTGTAGTACTTGATCTACATGCAAACTCTAAAGTGTAGCATTGAAACGCTTAATATTTGGGCCCCATTTTAATGATCTGAGCACATGGTCTAAAGTGCACGGTGAAGTGTGTGTCCGAATCCACTTTTGCTAGTTTAACGACTGGTCTAAAAGGGTTGTCCCTCGTCTCTTAATGAGTCATGGGTGTGTTTTGGGCGTAACGTGCAATAAACCAATCAGAGTCTCATCTCCCTTTCCCTTTAAAAGCCAGTTGCGCTCGCACCATGACGGATTCGCTATTTACATGCGAGCGGAAAGACTGAACACTTCTCCAGAGAGGAATCCTTTTATTTTTAATATTTAAAAATGTGTGTGTGCTGCTGCGCGTCCCTGTGTGTGTAATAAGCAGTGTTGTGCACCGCCTATAGGCGCATATTACTAACGCGCTCTTTAAATAACACAAAAAATACTGCGTATTTTTACTCGTTTTCAGTTCCTCAAAATAGCAACGCTCCAACAATGCTCCTGAACACACCTGGTTTTCAGACCAGACGTCCATGGGTGAACAGATGTGCCAGTGCATTTGATATTCAAACAACGTGGTGCTGGACGTGAAAATGATAACTGTGTCGGGCTGAAACTAGGAAAAAACACTTGCCGCATTGTGCCGGGTGTGTGATAGGGCCCCTTGTGTTTGTGTGCCTTGCATCAGGCCAGGCAAATGTCGTCAAACCACTGGTGAGCAATTCTGTTCAATTATTTTGTGTTGCTTTGTAACGTCAAATCCAGGAAGACTAATTCGCCACTGGTTCCCTCAAGATATTTCCATGGTTTTTATAATAGCGTTCACTTCCTTGAAGGCGGGTACTCTGTTGAAGTTTAAAACTATTGGATCTGCCCAGAGCCACTCAGGATCTGCCATAACCAATCGCTAACGTTTGGTCGTGACGTACGTCATACGTTCGCCTTAGCCAACTCCTTCACCACTAACGGAGCGAGCTGGAAAATCAAACTTTTCCCGAACCCCGTGCAGAGGAGGGCCACAACATGGCCACAAAACACCAGCAAAGATTGTTCTTGCTCCGGCTTTAACTTCTGAATATTCGGCAGTGTTGCCACAGCAGACCATGGCTTCGCTCGCATCTTTCTCTGCCGGCATTACTGAACTACAACTCAAACTAGCGCACAACATCAACATCATCGTTCTCAGCCACTCCCTCTGTTCGCTGATTGGACCGGTTAAAATTTGGCCGGAGAAAACCAGCGAATATACCGCAAACCCAGACGACGTACTGAAGGAAAATGAAAATTGAGCGGAAGTACGTAGGAGGGCGGAGCCAGGCTATAAAAACTTAGGAAAGCTAGGAAAATCTTGAGGGAACTACTGGCGAACGAATCTTCCTGCACTCTACAGCCTATATTGCAAATTGTGTGTTGATATAGTAGTTAAAGTTACAGTGCATTCATCTTATTTTTTGGTAAAAAAAAAAGACTTTAAAAAGGCTCAGCACCAAAACTTTAATTAAAAAATTAGATTTCACAGTGATCAAGTTTGTAATAATTCTCAATGGCCTTTTACTGCTAACCATTTTACACTTTACGGCAGTTATTCAAAGTTTAGTAACGCAGAAATCACTTTCTGCATTTCTACATAGAGCAGCAACAATGTCAATGCGCGAGCTTGATATGTGTCTGCGGTTACGCTGCTGCTACACTCACGTGCTGCAGATGCCGCTTAAAGATAACACAACATCATTAATAACTTAAGGACTGCTGAAAGGGAACTAATCCTTTAATATTAAAAATTTCGCCCAGGATCACTCGGTAAGATGACGTAAAATTGACTCGTGCACTGACTCATTCGCTAAGCTGAACAGCCAATCAGAGTTCTCTCTCTCACCGACGGCCCGACGCCGATTCTACATGTTGAATCGGCCCAAAAAACCCAGACGGTGTCCGACTAGAGCCAACGGTGCGGAACACACCGAAAAAACTAAGTCGGCTTGATGTGTCCCGGGCTTTAGAGGTTGTTGTGTCAACCTTGATTTATTGCAATTTTGAGGTGTTTTAAGTTTTATTTTGCTTTTCACTGGCATGTCTCTTGGGTGATGAGCACTAGTGCATCTTTGAGCCTACATTCAGTGCGAGTAAAATCTTAAGTATATCTAAGACTTTTACTCAAGTAAAAAAAAGAAGAGATACCTTACAGTGAAAAGTTACCAATTCCTATAGGACTTGAGTATGGTTTTCAGGTACTCTTTACACCTCTGATCAATGGACAATTATTTTTTCAGTGCAGTGCTTCCCGATAGCCGCTTTTTCAACGGGCCAGCTGGGCTAATATCCTCGGACCTGTAGCACCGAGCCCAAACCCACGATATTCATTGATCATAATGAATTCATTTGTGTCAAGATTGCACATTAGTCACTGAAAAAAAGGGGTATTTACCGTTATTTCACAGAAGAGAAATAAGCATACTTATTCAGTCGCGTCTGCTTCTGTTTATTTGTAGTCACAGGACAGTTTACATCACATTTAGAAAGAACGATCATTTCTACAAACTTTCCACCAAAAATACGACCTGAGGAGCTTTAGCACTCTCTCCAGTGATGGTCCCAATACAGTTATATTTTCAGTCAGAGAAACAGAGGAAGCTCCCGTATTATTTATTTTAAATTTTTTTTTTTATTATTTATTTATTTAGTTGTTTTATTTTATATGCTGAGCTAAATATGGATATCAGACAGTCCGGTATGAAGAGACGAGACGTACTGACAGATGAAATAATTACATGATTGTGATAGCCTATATGATTGGTCTGATTTCTTCAAGCGGTCGTATTTACCATGTTTACTATAGTAATGGTTAGCGTGCACAGTCTTTTGCATCGCATAGAAATATTTCTGCCTTACACCGTGATCAGAATCCACATCGGATCACAAACAGAAGTTATTTCAAACACTCGCTGTGTCTTTAATGCTGATGTTAGCTGGTATATGAAATCCGCTGCCGTCTCCAGACTCAGATAAACTCCACCTTTGTTCGTAATAGGGCTGGGCGGTATATCGAGTTTGTACAATATATCGATATATTTTTTAGAAACGATATGGAATGAGGCAATACCGTTTATATATCGATATACAGTAGACTGATACGAACGCATCTGAGAAATAGCGGAGTACGCAGAGTGAGCTGATGCAGGGAAAGTGCATGATACAATTTGTCCTAAACATGACACATGCTTTATATTAAGGGCTTCAAAATAACTAGTAAGATATAGTTAACGTATAGTTTAAAGCAGCTTGCCCTGTCAGATGCTCTGAGAGATAGGCTTGTGCTGACAGACAGATAAATACTCGCGCTGTTTAATGCGTTTGAAGTGTGGTGCTTTCCTCAGTGCATAACTTACATTTCACAGGTATATTCTCCATCTGTAAATGTTAGAAAGTCATGCAAATATGTCAATTTTTCTGTCAGGAGAGGGCGAGCCTTCTGCATGTGAATCTCCGCTTAAATTTAGGCTTCCGTGAATGAGCGCCACCGCGCGCATGCGCGGCAAACAGAGGGAGCGCAATAGAATAGGAACGCAATAATTCTGACTAAAATATACATATTTCTAAAATATTTGTTGTTGGACAATAAATATGCCATATGTGGAATTTTAAACCTACAAGTAAGTATATTTTTATGAAAGTGACCATTATAATGGGGTAATCAAATGTAGGTTAATATGCTTTTGTTTTTGTTTTCATTTTTAGTTTAGTGAATTTAAAAACAAAATGATTAATTTTGTTTTTAGATTGTAAACCCCCTTTTTTGCACATAATATTTTGCATAGCCTACATTACATTCACTGTATTTGTTTATAGCCTTCAATATCAACATTGTTTTTAGGACATCATTGGGCAGGATGTGAAATAAAATTATTATTAAAGATTTTTTTATACAGATTTTTTTTATCCAAATAGAAAAACGTACAAAATACCGGGATATATACCGTGTATCGCCATTTAACCAAAAATACAGAGATATGATTTTTTGACCATATCGCCCAGCCCTAGTTCGTAACCACTCCTCAAGGCCTTTGTACTAAGGTATTCGGCGGGCCAAAAAACCCTGGCCGTTGGCTCCGACGAGGCCCGATCAAGCCCCGGAAGTGACAGTGGAAACACGACTGGCCCTGGCACGCACTAGCACGCCTGCCTTTGACCTGACAGTGGAAACGCGGCTATTAATTACCTAGACTCCGGCGGCCATAGTCTAATCTGTGCCGCCAGCTTCATAATGAACCGAAAATATATTTAAACTTCTCATAATAACATAAAAGGTCTCCGTCGTTGTTTTGCGCCACTGCTCTGGAAAAGTATCTGTCAAACGAACTAAATCAAAGGGCGATATGGCTTTGTGCCCTTACCAAATTGCAAAAGACTGCGATTTAATGAAGTATAGAGTCTGTTTGCGCTGCATGTTTCAAAGCGAAATGCACACTTTTCTCACGTGATCAGCTCATGATCTCACAGAACGACTCAATTCACAGTGAACTCCATCTTTGCATGTGCTGTGAGTTTACGTGCATTTGGGAACGCAGTAACTCTTTTTTCACATTCGCATAATTTCCAACATTTTTGTGGGAAGATGATTACAGCATTTCACTCGATTTGTAATGAGACTCGTTTATAAACCTGTTTTCACAGAAACGGTAATTTTCCGCCAAAATAAATGCTCAAGGGTTTATCTCTTGCAAAGTGTGGAAATTAAGACAAAAGTATTGTAATTTCTGCACTGTAGCGTAAATTTTAAATATTTGTTTTACTTTTTACTAAGCACTATGAATGAGGGCCAGTATCACTGATACCAATACTGATGTCTCTATTAAATGGATTTTTTTTCTCAATTTTAGCTATTACTTATAGCCATTCAACATTACAGTATAATTGAAAGAAAACCAATTTAACATTTAATAGGCTTTAAAAAAATATATAACTTTACATAAACCCATTGGTTCAGATTTTTACCTGCCCTGCTGAAATGCACACAAAAAAGTTGTTTTTGACCCATGTAACCTTATAAACAGTGCTCTTCACTGCGTAAATTATAAACTGAATGTAGATGTATCCTTATTAAAGCTAAAAAATGTATTCAGTGAAGTGCAGTGAGTGATTTTCTCTGCCTTTTGTTCTTTGATTAACATTAATGACACAGACAGCAGCAGGAATATTAGGCTGCTGTCACTTTAAGACCTGACACAGATCTGGTGGTGGGGGTGGATGTCCCTGAACCCCCCTAGAGGGACAGAGGTCCAACCTCCACAGTCTCTTGTGGGAAACACTGCAATGGTATACTCAGGCCTTGCAAAATGTGTTTTCCAGTCGGGCTACAAAAATGTATCACCGGCCTGCCCGACGGGCTATCTTAAAGAGTGAAATTAAATTCCTTTCTTTATGTATGTTGTTCACTCTCTTGACTTGTTATTTGAAGGAAAAAAAGTTTTGTGGAAGTTTTGATCATGCTGATTTGACCGCAGTGAAGTTTAGCTGATTGGTTTCACGCCGCACGCGGAGGCAGCGCAGAAGCTGTGATTATGGAGAGCGGGAGCAGCTGAACCGTGGCGTTTGTGCTGCAAATACAGACGAGTATCATCCATCCCGTCACCTTTTCCGCTGTTCTCCTCCGACCCGTCTGTCTCGTGCTTTGATTTATGATGGGCAGCATGTATCTGCTGCGAATGCGACCGTGTCCCCTCCGTCCCAAACACATATGCATATAACATGCTGCATACAAGTAGTTTACATGATAAAAGTAACCTTGAAGTTAAGATATGCCTCTAGTTTTAATAATTTAAATGCCTCTGTGTGCGGTGTGAATGCTCTAATCTGTTAACATGGGCGCTGGAAAAAATACATGCTGCTTACGCTCTACTAACGCGGTGTGTGTGTGTGTTAGTGATGCGCAGTTCTATATCCACCGATCGGGCGGGCCAAGTACTAATTGTGGGTGGATGAGAGACAAATCATTATTGTGTTTGTTTGATAAAGACACAACTCTCATTTCATGGTAAAATGCAACGAACGTGCATTACTTTCTTACTTTCATTTTCAACTCTTCAGAGAAAACCAATCAAGGAAAACATACGCCTAGAACATTAAACAACTCTGTGAAACACGGTGTGTATATGACAGTAAGCGAATAAAGCCTATAGCCAGTCTTAGCTTGGGTTGAACATATTTAGTGTTGTGTGAAGCTGCAGTGAGGAAACACTGACAATTTAAGATCGTGTTTAGGCCTGCAATCCCACCACATCAGCTTTCTGCACGTTGCTCTAGGAGTGCGGTCTTGTGTTTCAAAATTCACTTCTAATTATGTATTAGTGGACACACATCTTCCATGACAACTACTGCTTAAACTGTGTCAGAAGATTCAAAAGCACAAACGGTTTCTCAGAGAGAGAACAACTGTCAAATAGAGCAAGAAATGCACTCTTTAGTCAGTTGGTTGAGAACCAGAGAGACAAAAGGAAAACAGCAAGAAAGATGTGAGTGAAATTTCCCTTTCACTGTATACTTAAACACATAAACGCAGACAAACATTTCCAAGTAAGGGCAGACAACGCTGTCTGTGGCAAGGATCCATTTAACAGAGCCTCGCTCAACACACACTGCTGTCGTAGATCTTTTTATGGCCTGCTCTGAATTACTGATGGGAAAACAGAAACATGTAAATAATTACATTACGGTAAAGTTAAAAAATGAAATACTGAAATAATGAAAACGTATTCATTCATTTCCATTCAATTTGATCTAATTTCTTAATTTTTCCTTCTGATTTCAGGGTGAAACGTTGCATGTTTTTAGCAGCTCTACCCACATGTCATACTGCGTTCTGTTGTTTATCCTAAAAATATCCTACATGTAAATCACTTACCATTCCAAGTGTGAGTGAGAGTTTTAGGATAGGCTGGGATGAGCTCATTGGCCTTCAAAACTGGGCTCTGGTAGGACACCAAAAAGGGGACAGACTCCCAAACCTGCCAGACATATAGACACAGATTCAGCTTCTTTATGTAAGCTGTGTTTCTTTATGTAAGCAGCATTGCTGTGACGAGTGCAGACTCTACCTTGGCAGCGTTAACGAGCCTCCAGGCGTTGAGCAGCCCAAAGCCGTACATGTGGCTGTGATGGAAACCCGCTCCATTCGTTCTCCAGTCAGCCTGTGTGTCGTGCTGAAGACATGCAGAGAAGACATCACTAAAACCTCATCATTAAAACACTAAAATCAAGATTGATAGTATAAATGCTGTATGAAAATGCTGGCCGATAACGATAATTCTTTATATTTGAAAGCCGATAACCGATATATTGGCCGATAAATCAAAATCCAGATTCTGATATACTTTAAGAGCCTGATTACAAAAACAAAAGTCTCAACATTAAAAGCCATGACACTTCAACATGAATCAAACATACACAATACAGTAGCCTAGTTTGAACCAGTGTAAGATTCTTTAATTTTTTAAATTAATTTTACACTCCTATGGCCAACTTTCTTTAAAATGAAACAAATGACAACACTTTACAATAAGGTTTCATTTTGTTAGCATTAGTTAACATGAACCAACAATGAATGAACAACACTTCTACAGGATTTATTAATCTTAGTTCATGTTAATCTCAATATTTTAAGATCCAAAGTTGTATCTGTTAACATTAGTTAATGCACTGTGAACTAACATGAACACAAATATTTCAATATTAAACATTAAAGTATTTTTTTAACAAAGCTTTATGTTACTTAATGCATTAACAATTGAGACCTTATTGTAAAGTGATACCAAAAAAATCCCCTGCCTAACAAAAAAATACATAAAACAAAATAAATAAAATAAAAGTCCTTAACCCAAACTGCCGTTAATTACAGGGCACAAGCTGATTGGTTCCTGTCGCATCTGCAGCCAATGAGTTTGCTGCTCAACATTTAAAGGGGTGGTTGATTATGATTTGACTTTTTTTAACTTTAGTGAGTGTGTAGTGTTGCTGTTTGAGCATAAACAACATCTGCAAAGTTACGACGCTCAAAGTTCAAAGCAAAGGGAGATATTTTCTTTTACAGAAATCTCTTTTTAAGAACTACAACAGACGGCTGGTAGAGACTACACAAGCTTCCTCCCGGGTTAGTGGCATCACTAACCCTAAAATTTACATAACTCCGCACCCGGGAACACGCAACAAAGGGGGTAAGATTATCATGACAGAATATGCTAATCGATGACTTGAAGATAGTGAACTCATAAATTCATCAACTAACCATTCAGAAACGTCCTGTCTCATTCTACATGTTGGCACTTCTTCTTGAGTCTCTCCATCATTGTCCGACTCCATTTTGAACATAAAAGGCTGAACAGTTTCATTGCCTGTCTGCATGAGGTAATCAGAGCTGCTAACTGGAGTTCCTGAAGCTCCGCCCCATGAGCACCAGCTCATTTGCATTTAAAGGGACACACAAAAACGGCACGTTTTTGCTCACCCTCAAAAAGTGACAATTTTAAGATGCTATAAAAAATTATCTGTGGGGTATTTTGAGCTAAAACTTCACATACACACTCTGGTGACATCAGAGACTTATTTTACATCTTGTAAAAAGGGGCAATCAACCACCCCTTTAAATAGTTGGTCAGTGTAGCAGTAGCAGTCCTCTGAAACCCTCCACCTTCCCCAGCTCCAGCTGTACATCTGCTATGGGTAATTTCATATATGCTATCTGTGCAGTTGTCTTACATGCTCACAGTAGCGTAGCAGATCTATCCCGCCAAGACCAATTCTCAAATGGTCACAAGATGGCGCCATTTATCGGTGAAACCGATATTATAAAACCGATACCCGAAAATTCTTAAATATCAGGAAAACGATATATCGGTCGATCGCTACATACAACTTCTATTTACAGATATGACAAGACACGCACGGGCGAGTGACGTATGTTCCTTGTGAAAACTGTCACGTCAAGTCTAAAATATAAACACTTATAATCTGCTTACTATAGTGAATCAGGGTAAGACAAAAATGTGTTTTGAAGAAGGATTGATGATGTATTGACTTATTTAAATTCAGTTAATTTTGAACAAAAAGAAAAAGTGCACCTTTAATAGAGGCATCAATGTCAGTGGTGATAATGGCCTTCATTCATAGTACAGTTATTTAAAATACTCTATGTTGTTTCTACATTCATTTGGATATTCAATGTGAAAATACATTTATGATTACACATTTTAACATTAGGAGTCGGACCACACTAAGCTTTGTGCGCGCGTCTAAACAAATCAAATACACACAAAAATGACCGGCTTGGAGAGTATTCACTTAAACACAGCTTATGTCTTAAATGGGTGTAAATAGTTGGGAGAAAATATGATGTGTATTATTAGATCGGCATTCGGTCTTAAAGTGTCAGCAGTCTAATAAACCTGCTGACGACTGTGCATTAATGTGAATCAAACAACAACAGTGACAATTACTCAGCTCTCCAATGAATAACTTTAGCTTTAATAAGCATTAATCTATCAGTTTATACAGCGAAAACTATGCAGTGTTATTTTACATTTCATTACTTTATTAGATTTCTTTTAGGCCATATTACTTACCTGAACAGTAATGTTAGTAGACCTTCCTGAAACCACTGTTTATTTCATTTGTATGTTTGTTTTATGGTATATTTATTGTATTTATTTGTACTTTGTTTCTTTGTTCTTATTGTATCTTTATCTTATATATATATATATATATAACACAAGCAAATCCATTCACAAACAGATGTTTTATATTAGTTTGCTTTTTATTTAGCTATAGTTATTTATTTTACATTTCAGAATATAAAGCAATGTTAATTATGTTCTTAATATTATTTTATAGAAAAAAAATAATAAAAAGAACCGATAAGAATACTGTTAAAGTACCGTATCGTCAAGCAGTATCGGTAAGAGTAGTAATACCGTTAAAACCTTAACGATACCCATCCCTAGGTCCATCGTAAAATGCCATCATGAGAGAGATGTAGGTTGTGGTCAGTGGATTCATTCGCTGTCTAGCTGATATAGTTTGATCTGTTTATTTATAGTCTTTAAATCATTTACTGGTTCACAGAACTGTTGTATAAAAGCAATCACAATCTTGCTGTAGTGCTGAATGTCAACATGGCTGGACTTAAAGGGTTCGTTCACCCAAAAATGAAAAAGGCCCCTATGATTTACTCTCCCTCAAGCCATCCTAGGTGTATATAACTTTCTTCTTTAAGACGAATACAATCAGAGTTATATTAAAAAATGTCCTGGCTCTTCCAAGGCAGAGACGGTTGGGTCATTTTTGAAGTCCATAAAAGTGCATCTATCCATCATATAACTGCTCCACGCAGCTCCGGGGAGTTAATAAAGGCCTTCTGAAGTGAAGTGGCGCGTTTGTGTAAGAAAAATATCCATATTTAAAACTTCATAGAATAAAATAACTAACTCTGATTGTATTCGTCTGAAAGAAGAATGTCATACACACCTAGGATGACTTGAGGGTGAGTAAATCATGGGCTAATTTTCATTTTTGGGTGAACAAACCCTTTAAAATGTATATGGTAATTACAAGTTATCCCATAAGGACACGGCACGGTTTGTTAAAGTGCCCCTATTATGGCATTTGAAAGGTTCCCCAACAACAGGTTTAAATGCATGCAATGTCAAAAAACACTTTCATTGTCTTATAATATGCATTTATTTTTACCTTGTTTGCTTAACGACTCCCAAAGGATTCGCTCAACGATTCATTTTTCCAAACCCCTCCTTTGCGTGACGCTAATCTGCGGTGATTGGTCAGATGACCCAGTCAGTTGTGATTGGTCAGTTGTGACTGGTCTACTGCGTGCAGAGCATGACGGAAACGGAACGACTATCACCATTACTGGATTACGGCTTGTCAAGTGTTGAACATTTTACACAGTGTATGAACAGACATGGCATCAATTTTGCCTTACCAATTCGAGTAAGCGTCCAGAGTTGCTGCTGAACCAGAAAGTCAATGGCAAACACGACTGGAGCAGGACCTTTCTCAATGGTAAGTGTCAATGTAGTTTATGGCGCTTCAGGCCGATTGAACACGCAGAATCGGAGTGAGAATGTCTGAGAAGTGACGTGCTGTAATCTGATTAATCTTGCAGTCTTTCGCCATTTGTTAGTTCAATGTAACGCGTCACAGACAAATTAATTGCCGCTTTGACTGTATCAAAATGTCAAGTGAGGATGAAAATGCGGGCAATATGCTAATGTTTCGTCTTGACGTCACAATGAAACGGCTTGGGATTCGTTTTAAAAGTGATTCGTTTAAATTGACTCAGAGTCGACTCTTACTTTTGAGAGACAATAACTTTATATAAAAACTATAGATTTAAAACTTTGCAGGATGTTTTCATTCACTTTGAACTATGTTACACACTACATGAAAGGTCATTTTCAAAAATCCATAATAGGGGCTCTTTAAGAGTAGATTACTTGTATTAAAGAATGAGTAATGTGATACCTGTGTTGCTGTGTAAGTAATGATGTGCTGAACGTCCCGCCAGCTCAGACAGGGCCGCACCTGCAGCATGAGAGCCACCATTCCTGCTGCCAGCGGTGCCGCCGCAGACGTGCCCGTGTGCCCATCAGTGCAACCGGTGCCACTCTGCAGGCTCCAGTCTGACGTCACCTGAAATCACAAAACAAACGTAAGAAAACTACATCTAGACACCAAGGATCACGGTTATTTCTGTTTATTGTTTAGGAAAAAATGAAAACTCATGTCTGACTAAGATCTTTGCTGCGAGTGTGAATGAACTGTGCTTGAATTAACACTGACTCAAACTGATATTTTAGTATAGTGAAGTTTTCCGTTTTAATAGTGTATAAAGTTTTGTTAAAGCCGGCGTGAAATTAAAATTCAATGCTATTTTCTAAATGCATGTTATAGCTATGATTCATTCATGTATATCAGAGCTGCATGGATAAATTGAGAATCACGTTTAAAAAAAATAAAAAATAGAGATCACGATTCTCCATTGCTTCTGAATAGACAACTAAACAAAATAACGTAATTTATTAGAGGTTTTGACAAAAGGTTAATTGCTGCAGTCTACTTATTATTTGAATACATTTTTTTAATTGGTTTGAACTGGGCGATATGGCCAAAAAACGCATCAAAATAAAAATTTTCATATCGATATCGATAATTATCACAATAAAATGTCAAATCTTTATTTCTTTCACATTTTTGCTCTAAGTGAAGTTGTAGAAACCAGAGCGATAATTGTGGTTTTATCATCAGAACATGACAAACACTTCATGTTTTTGAATTCTTTACACTTCATTTTCCTTAACAGATACATATCTTAATAGAAAAAATAATTTCTTATTTTCAGCATGTGCTAACGGGTGATATTGTTTCTAGTCATGAAACAGGTTTGTGTCGCCTGACTTTGACGGCACGTGTCTTCGGCACAGTTTGCAGTGCAGGCTGCAATATTAATATTACATGTTTTGTCTCTTAGAAATGCACATTTGACAGTGAGTTAACAGTAGCTCGAGTTAGGATGCTGACGTAAATTTATGTTCATTAACAAAAACAGTAACATCTGTAAAAATTGTAACAACCTCATTTTTATATGGTAAAATTTAAATATTCTGACTCTTTGAGCTTTATTAAAATTAACCATTGGTCATCAATCGTAACATAAATTTAGATCCTGATAACCACAGTTAAAACCATGCATATAGCACCTCACTATAGCATGGTAAAACGTAACTATATGGTTTCTATGGTAAAAACAGTAGCCTAAATACATTTAGTATAAATGCACAAATGCTAAAGCTTAATGACAAAAAATACTGTAATTATATTCCATTACTCCTTTAATACATCTAATACATGTCTACATTAATAATATAATACAATTCTATATGAATATCCCTCATTTCTGCCATAATACCATGGTACAGTTAGTGTTACTACAGTAAATCCATGGTAAATGATGGTGATTTGTAGATTGAAAAGCCTTCTGACTGTATCGTCGCACAGAGTGTGTGTCCTGTTTGTCAGTGCTATTTCATCACTAGTTTAAATCACAGAGACATTCATGTTCTTCACCGAATTCAAGCGCTTCTCGCTGGATCTCACAGCGCTGTTTAGTGGTCACGAGACGATCAGCGAGTAAATGCATCTGCTCCAGTGAGCTTGCGCAGCGCTGCCGTTTGGACTTTGAGCCGAGCAGATAAATGGTCCGTGTTGCGGGCGGGTTAAATGAGTTTGTGTTACCTTTTCATTGACAATTTTGTCATATTTGGGTGATTACTCAAGGTTAGTTTCACTTCTGCTTTTACTTTCATCGCCACGTATACTCTTTTTCCTCCTTGTGTCGAGTTTTCTTACAATGTGCAGTAGAAAATGGGCGTGTACATTGACGTGCAAGCTAAAAGCTGCAGGCTGACTGGCTGATAAAATGTCCGGAGCTCATCATCGTTAACAACATCAATTTTATCGCGATTCGATGAGATTTTTTATCAGCCCTAGTTTGAATGAATGATTCAATGACTCACTCATAAAGAGTTCACTTGTTTCATTACTGGATGAATCAGTGTTTTTGAACAAATCTCTTGAGTGAATGATTCAATGACTCACTCATAAAGACTTCACTTGTTTCATTACTGGATGAATCAGCATTTTTGAACAAATCTCTTGAATGAATGATTCAATGACTCAGTCATAAAGACTTCACTTGTTTCATTACTGGATGAATCAGCGTTTTTGAACAAATCTCTTTAGTGAATGATTCAATGACTCACTCATAAAGACTTCACTTGTTTCATTACTGGATGAATCAGCGTTTTTGAACAAATCTCTTTAGTGAATGATTCAATGACTCACTCGTAAAGACTTCACCTGTTTCATTACTGGATGAATCAGCATTTTTGAACAAATCTTCTGAATGAATGATTCAATGGCTTTGGGGACATTGTTCTGCTCCACTTTACAGACGATGAGTGGTAGGATAACACCAGTCATTTATGACATTTTATTTAACAACAACTACAGCTCGTTCCACACGTCATACCTCATTACGCCATTTCTACGTCATTGCAGATGCGCAGTCCTTTCCAGTTTCGGTTTCAATCCAAGTGTTTACATGTTCTCTCGATCAGATTAGAAAAGGAATAAACCACCCCTTCCAATCCGATCGAAAATTCATTTGGATCGAGCTCAGTCGGATCGATTAAGGTGTTTACATGAAGGCTTTTCAGTCCGATTGAGCCATCAATCCGATTACTAATGGACTATTTGGTTGCATGTAAACACAGCCAATGAGAATACATTCTTTAACACTTGTCACCACCTACTGGTGTAACAATGTAATTGATAAACTTTTGTGATAATGTGAATAATTGTAAGACAGAAATAATGATACTGTGTGGTTGGAAAGACTGTTTGTGAAGCGGTCTCTGGATCAGCGGCAGTGTCAACGTACACTGTAAAAAAGGAACGTGATTTTAACGGTAAAAGACTGCTTCGGTTAAAAACAGTTCATTGGTTAACAGACAGTTTCTATACTATATACGGTGATTAACTGTAATAGATCTCATTTAATGTAATTTACAGTAAAATAAAAAATAGTTTTTGGAAGTGAAAAGAACAAGTCATTGTGTAATTTACAGTGAAAAAATGTAAATTGACATTACCAGAATTCCCTGCGTGACACTTTAAATTTGATGTATTTTCGTTGAACTATGTTTCTTCTTAGTTTTTTTATAATCGGTTATGTACATTAGGGTTTTATGTTACATCTAATGTTGTTAAATTAATGTTTATTGCATTTTTAAAATTCCATATGTGTTACCGTGATGGTGTTTAGTGTTTGTGTGAATGACAGTGTGCACCTTCTATATATTGGTATTGTCCTTCTCAGCTTGTGATGAGCTTTGATTCATCATGTGACTCTCATCACCACTGTGTTTGGTGGTTGTCAGTGTATTACAAAGATACAAAACAGATATTAGTACTTCAATAGGTTGGTAAATTAACATTATATCAGTTCATGAAATACGCTTTTTTTACTGTAAATTTTACTTAAATCTGTAAAACCTAAACTGTTGCTACCGTATTTTTTACAGTAAATTTCTGGCAACCACAGCTGCCATTTTTTAATCGTAAATTTAACTCTTTTTTTTTTTTTCACAGTGTAGATCTGAATGTTCGCTGTGATAGTACTTTAAAGGTGCAGTGTGTAAATTTTAGCGGCATCTAGTGGTGAGGTTGTGAATTGCAATCACGCATCGTTCTCCCCTCCCTTTCGAAGCACATAGAGAAGCTACGGTGGCTGACACAGGACAAATTTGTCGTCGTCGGAGACAGCAGAGAGTAGCTAGCGCTCTGTAGAGAAGTTTGTCCCTTTAGGGCTACTGTAGAAACAAGACGCCGCAAAATGGCGACTTCACTGTAAGGAGATCCGCGGTGTGTGTAGATAGAAGTGGCTCATTCTAAGGTAATAAAAACATAACGGTTCATTATGTAAGGTCCTCATACACCACTGAAAACATAGTTATGTATATTATATTGCATAGTCAATAGATCGTCATAAATATTACACACTGCACCTTTAATAGACAGACATCGCAGAATCGCTGTCATTTAGGAATGAGATCGAGTGGGTGTTTGAATCGAGATTGCCATCTTTTAATGATTAATCATGCAGCTCTAATGTACATTTGAATCAAAATATCAAAACAGGATCCTCCGGTGAAAACACTTATTTTCCTTCCTGATCAGTGCTGACTATTTGACAACCCATGATAATGTTAGACTGAGTCCTAACCTATTCTATCTTAAATTAACAATCAAAGAGATGGAGGCAAAAAAGGCTTCTTTGACTACACAATACATAAGCCCCACTTATGTTATAATAAAGTGTACTTGAACAGGCTACTGATGCTTACGATACTGCGCAGTTGTCTGCTTCCACTGCTGAACGTCACAGCCAGCATGGATGCACATTCTTCAGCATAAAACGGCTTTCTGCCATTCTCATCCACTGCTCCTGCAACCACACATCACCACTCTTACATGACCTCATTCACATTACTGACATTGATACAAATATTACAGAACAGAATTAAGAAATGCAGTTTTCTTTTCTTTTGATTTTGGGGTGATATCTGAATCATAGGCATATCCCGGACAGCGTTCATCAGACAAGGTTTGACACTCGTAGCTAAAAAGAATGGTTTAGTACCAATGGTGACGGTGTAGATGGAGTTAGCATAGCCATCATAGTTGCAGTTGTCGTCATACTGTCCACCATTGCCACTGGCCACAACAAAGATGCTACCAAAACCTTTCCTGCCTGCAATAACGCCATGCTGTAGCGCCGCCTGTGGGAAACCAAAGATATCATTCTGTGTCAAAATCAGACTAAAACATTGACTGCTGACTGTTGATTTGAAATGTATGTGTAAACCATCGTTGCTTGAACTCGGTGGGTGCAAAAAGAAAATATTTGTAATGGGAGAAAATGCACCTTGTATGTAGCTGTTTGATGCTATTCAATGTCACACATATACAGTGGGGAGAACAAGTATCTGATACACTGCCGATTTTGCAGGTTTGCCCACTTACAAAGCATGTAGAAGTCTGTAATTTTTATCATAGGTACTCTTCAACTGTGAGAGACGGAATCTAAAACAAAAATCCAGAAAATCACATTGTATGATTTTTAAGTAATTAATTTGCATTTTATTGCATGACATAAGTATTTGATACATCAGGAAAGCAGAACTTAATATTTGGTACAGAAACCTTTGTTTGCAATTACAGAGATCATACGTTTCCTGTAGTTCTTGACCAGGTTTGCACACACTGCAGCAGGGATTTTGGCCCACTCCTCCATACAGACCTTCTCCAGATCCTTCAGGTTTCGGGGCTGTCGCTGGGCAATACAGACTTTCAGCTCCCTCCAAAGATTTTCTATTGGGTTCAGGTCTGGAGACTGGCTAGGCCACTCCAGGACCTTGAGGTGCTTCTTACGGAGCCACTCCTTAGTTGCCCTGGCTGTGTGTTTCGGGGCGTTGTCATGCTGGAAGACCCAGCCACGACCCATCTTCAATGCTCTTACTGAAGGAAGGAGGTTGTTGGCCAAGATCTCGCGATACATGGCCCCATCCATCCTCCCCTCAATACGGTGCAGTCGTCCTGTCCCCTTTGCAGAAAAGCATCCCCAAAGAATGATGTTTCCACCTCCATGCTTCACGGTTGGGATGGTGTTCTTGGGGTTGTACTCATCCTTCTTCTTCCTCTAAACACGGCGAGTGGAGTTTAGACCAAAAAGCTCTATTTTTGTCTCATCAGACCACATGACCTTCTCCCATTCCTCCTCTGGATCATCCAGATGGTGATTGGAAAACTTCAGACGGGCCTGGACATGCGCTGGCTTGAGCAGGGGGACCTTGCGTGCGCTGCAGGATTTTAATCCATGACGGCGTAGTGTGTTACTAATGGTTTTCTTTGAGACTGTGGTCCCAGCTCTCTTCAGGTCATTGACCAGGTCCTGCCGTGTAGTTCTGGGCTGATCCCTCACCTTCCTCATGATCATTGATGCCCCACGAGGTGAGATCTTGCATGGTGCCCCAGACCGAGGGAGATTGACCGTCATCTTGAACTTCTTCCATTTTCTAATAATTGCACCAACAGTTGTTGCCTTCTCACCAAGCTGCTTGCCTATTGTCCTGTAGCCCATCCCAGCCTTGTGCAGGTCTACAATTTTATCCCTGATGTCCTTACACAGCTCTCTGGTCTTGGCCATTGTGGAGAGATTGGAGTCTGTTTGATTGAGTGTGTGGACAGGTGTCTTTTATACAGGTAACGAGTTCAAACAGGTGCAGTTAATACAGGTAATGAGTGGAGAACAGGAGGGCTTCTTAAAGAAAAACTAACAGGTCTGTGAGAGCCGGAATTCTTACTGGTTGGTAGGTGATCAAATACTTATGTCATGCAATAAAATGTAAATTAATTATTTAAAAATCATACAATGTGATTTTCTAGATTTTTGTTTTAGATTCCGTCACTCACAGTTGAAGTGTACCTATGATAAAAATTACTGACCTCTACATGCTTTGTAAGTGGGCAAACCTGCAAAATCGGCAGTGTATCAAATACTTGTTCTCCCCACTGTAAGTGCTTTAATGACATGTTCAAGCTATGGCTGAAGTACATGTGTTCTGAATCTCACACATAAACTACATGACACTGATGAAATGCATATTCAGACTGCCTAACCTTGCCTAAGGGATGAGGTCCATCAACTGTACGACCATCATCATCTGGTCCCCAACTACAAGATAAAGTATAAAAGTCAGGTTAACCATTTTAAGATGAAAAGTTGCATATGTTAATGGATTATGAACTAACATATTCATAAATAAATATTAACCAAGATTAATAAATGCTGTGAAAAAAAAGTAGTGTTAATTATTAGTTGATACCTAATGTTAATGTTTGTGTCATGGAACTAAAGGTGAAACACTATAAAAATGATATTTCATCATGAAAGCAGAAGTTCAAGACTTGTTCATGAATTAAACCGTAATTTACAAGAACAATGTAAATTAATGAATAAAAAAAATAAAGAAATTACGGTAATACTTTATTTTAAAGTGTCATTGTTACGCATGTTACATGTACTTACCATAGTAATAACAGTAAATTATGCATAATTACATGCAACTAACCCTTAACAAATCCCTAATCATACTCTAACCCTATAGAGTAAGGACATGTTGTTAATTAATATTACTATTAATATTATAATATTAATTAAATATTAATTACACAGTAACAATGACACCTTAAAGGGGTCATGAACTGAGAAATCAAATTTTCCTTGAGCTTTTGACATATAAGAGGTCATCATACTATAAGAAGTTTCAGAACTGAAAACTTCCTTGTTAGTCCAATAAAAGCTTTTATTGACACCAGGCCCAGCAAACGACAGGTTTTTCAAAGTGGGGATCTATGACGTCAAAGGGAGGCAAGCACCGCCTCTGCAGAAGATGATCAACGCCTACTTCATCACTGCCTGTTTAGCCCCACCCACTTCATCACTGCCTGTTTAGCCCCGCCCACTTCATCACTGCCTGTTTAGCCCCGCCCACCGACTCACGCATGACACGCAATAGGTAGCCTTGAGTAACATAGGCCTACGTGGTGTTAAACCAGATCGAGCTACCAAGCAATAAACATGCCGTTGAGGATTACAAAATATTGTGCAGTGCCTGGGCTCGACAGTAATGCAACATGTAAGTAACTGTGTTCATTCTAATGCCTGATCTGAAATGTAATGATTCATGTACAGTCAGATGTTCTTTGTCTGTGTGTCAGTAAATCAAACCAGTGACTAAACGTCAACTTGCGTTGTTTCTCTTAGTAGGATGAAAATAATCTGTTATTTAACGGTGATTAAATTCTATAAAGAAAGCGATCAAAGAAAGCTCCCTTTGCAATCGTTGGAGCAGCGCGCGCTGGAGCTGTCAATCAAACAGCGAGAGTTTATCAGTGACGCGTTTATCAGTTTATCAGACTCCTGTTTTATTCAACGAATCTCTTAACTATATCACGTTTGCACTGTTAGTGAAGATGAAAACATTCGTCAGTGTACAGAAACTGAGTTGCAATGACGAGATCACTGCTTTCATGAGCTCAGCATGTCTGTGATCGGCTACAATGATCATCTCTGCAACCTTTCATGCCACGATCTGAATATAATGCCATAGATCTGAATGTAATGCCATAGATCTGAATGTAATGCCATAGATCTGAATATAATGCCATACTTCTCACGATTAGTTAACCATGAGAGCTGTAATAGTAAAAACGCGCTAAAAGAGAGAGTAATACTTAGCTATTTCAAATGGAAAGACGTTAGCCAATCACAGCAGTGGGTGTTTACACTGAAGTCTCAAAGCAGCCAATCACAGCAGTGGGCGTTTACACTGAAGTCTTACAGCAGCCAATCACAGCAGGGGGCGTTTACACAAGTCTCACAGCAGCCAATCACAGCAGTGGGCATTTACACTGAAGTCTCACAGCAGCCAATCACAGCAGTGGGCGTTTACACTGAAGTCTCACAGCAGCCAATCACAGCAGTGGGCGTTTACACTGAAGTCTCACAGCAGCCAATCACAGCAGTGGGCGTTTACACTGAAGTCTCACAGCAGCCAATCACAGCAGTGGGCGTTAACACTGAAGTCTCACAGCAGCCAATCACAGCAGTGGGCATTTACACTGAAGTCTCACAGCAGCCAATCACAGCAGTGGGCGTTTACACTGAAGTCTCACAGCAGCCAATCACAGCAGTGGGCGTTAACACTGAAGTCTCACAGCAGCCAATCACAGCAGTGGGCATTTACACTGAAGTCTCACAGCAGCCAATCACAGCAGTGGGCATTTACACTGAAGTCTCACAGCAGCCAATCACAGCAGTGGGCATTTACACTGAAGTCTCACAGCAGCCAATCACAGCAGTGGGCGTTTACACTGAAGTCTCACAGCAGCCAATCACAGCAGTGGGCGTTAACACTGAAGTCTCACAGCAGCCAATCACAGCAGTGGGCATTTACACTGAAGTCTCACAGCAGCCAATCACAGCAGTGGGCGTTTACACTGAAGTCTCACAGCAGACACGCCCCTTCAAACAGAGCGTTCAAACCAGAGGCTAAAATCAGGGTAGGAAAAGTGCCTTTTATTTATAAATCATGACAATTTTTGATGTAAATGCATTCTAACATTATAAGTGCACCCCAGGAAACATCATAAAACAATGCAGTTCATGAACCCTTTAAAATAAAGTGTAATTGAAAAATGACTAATACAAAAATTCATAACAGCCTAATCTCTGGAGACAGAAAAAAAATACTACCAGAAATACTAGTAAAAAAACAAGTTTATATGAAAAAAAAAACAAAAAAACTTGGGAATAATTTTGTGTGAATCAAGATATTAAAAAAATAATAAAAAGCAATTATAATAAAAGAAGAAAAAAAAACAAAAAAAAAAATCACATTTCATTGTTCTCTTTTAAGATAAAAATGCACAAGTGTATTTTTTTTAATTAATTAAAAAAAACATTTACCGATTAATTCACAACAAAAACATTCTGAATATTTGTTGATGATATGAATGTGTAATTAAAAAATGCTGTTTATCCACCTTATTCCTACGCCCCATGACACCCATCCGCGAATTATGGGTGTAACTTCCGTTAAGCTGCAAACAATCAGTGAAAGGATCGCTCTATGAACGCAATAATACCTTTTTTATACAATGAGATGACATTATTCTACTCACCCTTCAACCATTGAACATTAAAAGGACATTTAAAAGTGTAAACGCATCAACAAGGCACTTCCAACAGACCATGGATAACCCCAAAAGCACGATTCTTTCCACAGCAATAACAGACAGGTTAAATATCACTGTAGTAATATCTGTATTATGTAACATTCGTTGCCTTAATCAAACATTTTCATTAACTTCAGCATTGCGTGATACTATTTCAAAGTGATTTCCGCCATTTTGACAGATAATAAATTGTATTTACCTGTGAAAACAAACCTGGAAAGAGAGTGCATTTCAGTGAATTATTAATGGGATATACCGTAAATTAAATCGGGAGAACAGAACACAAGTGTGCAGTATATGTTGTTACGACAAGCAGGGCGGGCGAGAGCCGTGAGAGAGCGGCACGAGGCCAGTGCGTGACTGAAGATGATCGGCAGCTGTGCATCACACCGGTCTCAAATCCTCGGAATTCGAGCTCGGAAGCATAAAAGGAGGAGCAACGACAGTGAAGGACGAGAGAGGATCAGGCCTGGATTTTATGTTGTGTTTTGTTTGCGTTTTATTATGTGTATGCGTGACAGTCATCCGTGAGAGGATTCGAGACCGGTGTGACGCGCAGCTGGCGCTCATCTTCAATCACGCACCGGCCTTGTGCCGCTCTCGCCCGCCCTGCTTGTCAAAGTTGTCCTTTTTCATACTGTTGCAGCAGAATACAAAAGAAAATAATCATGAGGAAAAGAAAGCAGCGACTGAAAAGAGCGTTATTCTCATGACTGACAGCTCATTCAGTCAAACTGACGGAAAAGCTTTATTTGTAGGGCAACCTTATGATTTGAAATTATTAGTTTCAGTGTTTTTGAATGGAAGTTCCCCCAAACCGGAAGTGCCACCCATAATTCAAAACGCAGTCGGCTCGTCAGGAATAAGGCGGATAGGGAAAAAAAGTTGTGATATTACAAAACAGAATAAACATGTAAAACAGAAGACTTATGCACTTCAAATGATTACAAAAGAGCTGATGTCACTCACAGTATCAGGCATAACAGGCAAACAGGGTGGACAATATCTCAAAGGACACACCAGTAAACACTAATAAAGCTATCAGAGCTCAAATTACACATTTAGTGCTGGTGACGTGATGAAACAACACCAGGGAAATTAGGGAAGTGCTTAAGAGTAGAAGCTCTTTATTGTGGTAACACTTTACAATAAGGTCCCACACTAACATTAGTTCATGCATTAGCTAAGAACAAGCAGTTTCAGCAATAATTAATTAATAAATAAAAGCACAGCTGTTCTCTGCTCATTCATGCCAACATGAACATAGCAAATGTTGAGATTAAATCCTGCAGAAATATTGTTCATTGTTAGTTCATGATAACTAATGTAGTTGACTTGTTCTAAAGCATTACCATTATTTATGTTTAGTCTGCCTACTAAAATGAACATTATAAATGCCAGTGTAGGACTGACAGTACTGAACATCAAGTGCTATCAGCTTAAGCAAATAAATAACTTTAAAAAATATTTGAGATAACATTGTTTTAAAGGGGTCATGAACTGGCTTTTTTATTTTTTTATACTGTTGTCTGAGGTCAACTTATGACGTTCGCATGGCTTTTACATTCATAAACATCATAATAAATAAGTAATAGGCTATTTTCTACCCTGGTTTTGAGCCTAGCTCTTGAAACGTACCGCATTAAAGACTTGGAAGTAAACGGCCACTGCTATGGTTAGATAACAGTTTTGCATATTATAATGAGCTTCGGCTCCCTTACACGTGAGGAATTGTTTTGAAAACTTCCAATGTGGAGAAAAGGCAACCGGAATGATTCGCCCACAGGGTTTGCAAAATATCTTTATCAAACAACACAATAACACACACACACACACACACGCGTGCACGTGCACCCACAAGCCAGTACATGCATCAGCAAAACTTCACCTCAGACAAATCAGCATGTTCAAAACTTTCGCGATTGTATTTTTCCTTCAAATTACCAGTCAAGAGAGTGAACAATGCACATCAAGAAAGGAATGTTATTTCACTATTTAAGAGAGTGCGAGCCCTGGCCCATACATGTCCGAGTCTGATCCCGAATCGCAGCACAATGAACCAACAACACCTCAAATACAAAGGATACTCCAGCCTGTGACAGTGTGGAAGTTATGTTTAGTTAGACACGTACATAATCAGTAGATATCAAACGGAACAATGCAATACTATCACATATAAAACACATTTTTTGTCACATAATTGTGTTGCATCATTCCTGTCAGATCCAGAAGGCACTACAGCCTCGTTTTTTAATCTCATCCTGTCTGCAAATCCAGTCTCTTGTTTACAAACGAATCCACAGTGAATGTTTCAATGTTTGAAACATGCCATAAGCTTTATTGCTTGGAAGTTCGATCCGGTTTAGCTCCACGTAGGCCTGTTATTTATCTATAACATGTCATGTCATTACATGCGCAAGTCGGTGGGCGGGGCTTCTTCTTCTGTTGAGGCGGCGTTTCACTGCTCTCTGACGTCTGACATTCGCAGATCGATCGTTTGCTGAGCCAGCTGTCAATAAAAGCTTTTCTTTGACTAACAAGGAAGTTTTCAGCTCTAAAACTTACAGGATATTCTTATATTACCATGACCTTTTATATATCAAAAGCTCAAGGGAAAGTTGATTTCTCAATTCATGACCCCTTCAAAATATCTATCATATTACAAATCCTTGATTGAGCTCGCTACAGTAAACGTACCTGCAGCTGTAGACGTCATTAACTTGGTAGTGCTTATTAAAAGCCACAGCCTCCATGCTGTCTGTGAGCGGTCCGTCCAAAACCCGGATGCCTGAGGGTACGAGTACAAGCACACACACATTTGCAATCAATTCGTTTTCGTGAAGCAAGACAGCAGGGCTGGGCAATGTAGAGAATATCATCGACGTAGTATTAAAATTAACCAACAATGTGAATACTGCAATGACTTTTAAGGCCATTAAGTTTCCTAAAGAGCGTGTCATTACACTAGTTTCACAACACAGAGATGTTTTAATAGCGACTTTTTAGGGAATCAGCTAAAGCTGTTTAAGACTCTAATTCAACAATTCATTCGCATAATAACACTTTAGAAAAAAAATTAATATTATAATGCCTTAGTAAAAATACATGTAGGTAAACTGTTTATTGGTATTAAAGGCACAGTATGTAAGTTTGGCCGCTAGAGGTCACTTATTCAAAACAAAGGCGTAGCTTGATGATGCCATGATTTCACGGAATCATGGGAGTTGTTGTCTTCACCTCTACAGCCGGCGGAAAAGAATCCGACAGGACTCGGGCAGTAATCCTATTCATGGATGAGCTAATGTATTAAAGATCTATTAACATTACTGTAGTATGAAGCAGGGTGGGGCTGAACGAGGCGCTGGAGCGATTGCTAATGAGAGACGAGCGCGACACACGGCTTGAGAGCTTTTATTCTGCCGCAGACGAGCGCTTCCGCATCTTCCGCTCATGCGTATGTGGGGGAACACAGCGCTGTTTTATCATATTAGGCTGCGTTTACACTTGGCATGAACATGCGATCACCGTGATCCGATCAAGCAGATCTGATCTTCAGTCAATCAGGACATGGCGTGTTTACATTTGTTCACATTAAGTGGTCGCCATATCTGGATAACTAATCGGATTTCTGTTTCCCGCGAAATATTTAAATTAGATCTGTTTATCACGGCGTGTAAAACAACTTTCGCTTTAGCCTCTATCAATAGGCAGTGCCCATAGAGCACGGGATTTTTGTGATTTATTCATATACAGTCAATCTCAAATAGGGTACTTAATCTACCAGTTTAAGTTTTTCAACATTAATCTTGTGTGATGAAACAAAGAAAAATGTTATTTCGACGCGAGAGCGTGCAAGTTTTTATATAGGCTATGTGTAACATGCAGAAAACAACCAAACCTGACCACATTTTTATTAAAGAAATAACATAAAAACACATCACAAAGAGCATTAATATAGAACTAAACAAGGGCGGCCCATGCAGCACATGGTTTATTGATGGTCGAGTAAAAATGGTACAAATTAAACAATGCTTGCATTGCTTTCATTCACTTACTTCTGATAGGCTACAATCTCCAGTCTTAGATCAAAGTTGTTTAAATTAAGAAATTTTTACAAAGTTGATTATTTAACTGGGTTGACCATGTTAAATGAGTCATAGCATGCAATGCATATTGTAGCCAAAAATGGAAGATTATTTATAATAAACATGCTGAAGCATTTAAAACATATAACATTAAAAATAAAATTCATGGTGTATTACGATTATTCTTCTGGCAGTAAGTAACTGAGCAGCGTGCAGCTCTTCATTTAGCGCCGAGTGACAATTTAATTAATTTGTTACATTTATATAGCGCATTTCTGGGTACTCAAAGCGCTTTACATATAGAAGGGGGGAATCTCCTCAACCACCACCAATGTGCAGCACCACCTGGATGATGCGATGGCAGCAATATTGCGCACACCAGCTTATGGTGAGGAGACAGTGATGAAGCCAATCAGTGTATGGGGATGATTAGGAGGCCATGATGGACAGAGGCCAATGGGCAAATTTGGCCAGGATTCTATGACCTCATTCAGATATTGTTGCACAATTAAAATGAAAGATGGCACAGAGGATATCATGTAAGTGTAAAAAAGCAGTTTTAAATTATTGTCAGGGTGAAATGCATTTAATTTCGTGTCAAAACTGCATCCGTTATTTTCCAACAGCCTTCAGCCTTCCTTTACACTTGTCTTTTCAATGTGTACGTGGACAACATCCGGATACAGGTCGCATGTTAATGCCAAGTGTAAACGCAGCCTTAAAATACATTTGAGTGTGTTAAAGTTATGTTATAATGCCCTCCACTGAAATTTACTAATGTTTAATTTAAAGCCACAATATGTAATTTTTCGCCACTAGAGGTCGCTTATTCAAAACAAAGGCGAGATTTGATGACGGCGTGATTTGGCGGAGCTTTTATTCTGCCGCAGACTCATTTGTATGTGGAACGCAGCTCTGTTTTATCATATTACACACATTTGAGTGTGTTAAAGTGATGTTATAATGCTACTCTGAGCGTTCGCTCGGCGCTGCTATGAGACGCTTGTTCACACTGCAGTGAGCGAGATCATATTAGGCATGGTAAAACATGGTACTCGCGGTAAATCAAGAACACGTGATTTAAACAGTAAGACTAACTGTGTTGAGCTGGAGAACAATGATTAGTTTCTGTCCATGAATGAGCCAAACAGTTGCTCACCGTCTAATAAAACACATCATATATTAAAGCGGCTTTCTTTAGTGTTACCATGGTTTCTACAAAATAAAACCGGAAGGGAACGCGGGTATGATGTCACTGATAGGCGACGCATGGTCCGTGTCCTGGTAAAAATTGCTTATTTCTTTGGATTTAAACATTCTTGGAAACGTAGGATAATGTAAGAACACAAGTCAAAATATATAACACTGTTCTAGTGGTTTTTGAAAATATTTTAATCCAAAAATCGTACATATTGTGCCTTTAAATGCATTGTATAGTTGTATAAATGAAACGTATGTAAAATGTAAAAAATTATCATATATTCTTCCTTGTTTGGAAAACTTTACATACTGTACATTACATTATTTCACTTCTTGCATTTAACATTTTGAATTTACTTGGCTACAATGGATGTTTTGCTGAAATGACAGAGTTAATGTATTATCTATTATATGTATTGAATATCAGACGGATATCAATATATCAATTATTATGTTAGCTATATTGCTCAGCCCTACAAAGCAAGCGTAAATCAATGACAACATTTACATTCGTTTCTTTAGCAGACACTTTTATACAAAGTGACTTGCAAATGAGGAATACAACAAAGCGATTCATCTTAAACAAAGCAATCCACCCTAAAGATGAATCGTTTCATTTACCAACCTGCCACTTTGCCACCATAGGCCACTCCGACGGCACAGTAGCTGTTATTTGACACGGCTGCGATCTCTCCAGCACAGCGAGTGCCGTGATGGTTGTCATTGTGTCCGTCAGGATGGGGCATGGGGTCAGGGTCGTTAGAGTTTAAATCATAACTACCCTCAGGACTCTAGGAAAACAGGACAACAACAAAAACATGCATGAAATAAATAGTGGTCGACCGATATTGGTTTTTTTGACGGCCGATGTCGATATCTTCGAGAACAGGTCGATATAAATATAAAGCGGATATACTTTATATGTATTTGAACTAAATTAATAAATTAGAAATACATAATTTGAAAATGACTTAAAAATATCTCTCTAAATTAAACACAGAAACCTTTTAAAACTGTAGTTTAAAATGAATGTGTATATTTATGCTTGTATTCATGGGGAGTTGATAGAGTCCCTGTCATTTATTTATGTTCTCCATTTGACAACATTAGACTTTGTACATTTATTTTGCCTGTTTTTATGCGGTTGTTATAAATAAAAACATTATTTAAAAGTATTTAAAAAGTGTTAAATAAAACAGTTTGTTCAGTTCAGTGCCGTTGTTATAATTGTCAAAAACAGAAATAAAAACAATAAATAAATATCGGTTTTATATATCGGTTATCGGGCACATAAACATGCAAAATAATTGGTATCATATCGGTTATAAATAAATCAATATCGGTCGATCTTTAATGAATATATATATATATATATATATATATTGATCAGGCATAACATTATGACCACTGACAGGTGAAGTGAATAACACTGATTATCTCTTCATCACGGCACCTGTTAGTGGGTGGGATATATTAGGCAGCAAGTGAACATTTTGTCCTCAAAGTTGATGTGTTAGAAGCAGGAAAAATGGGCAAGTGTAAGGATTTGAGCGAGTTTGACAAGGGCCAAATTGTGATGGCTAGACGACTGGGTCAGAGCATCTCCAAAACTGCAGCTCTTGTGGGGTGTTCTGGTCTGCAGTGGTCAGTATCTATCAAAAGTGGTCCAAGGAAGGAACAGTTGTGAACCGGCGACAGGGTCATGGGCGGCCAAGGCTCATTGATGCACGTGGGGAGTGAAGGCTGGCCCGTGTGGTCCGATCAAACAGACGAGCTACTGTAGCTCACACTGCTCAAGAAGTTAATGCTGGTTCTGATAGAAAGGTGTCAGAATACACAGTGCATCGCAGTTTGTTGCGTATGGGGCTGCATAGCCGAAGACCAGTCAGGGTGCACATGCTGACCCCTGTCCACCGCCGAAAGCACAACAGTGGCACGTGAGCATCAGAACTGGACCACGGAGCAATGGAAGAAGGTGGCCTGGTCTGATGAATCACGTTTTCTTTTACATCACGTGGATGGCCGGGTGCGTGTGCGTGGCTTACCTGGGGAACACATGGCACCAGGATGCACTATGGGAAGAAGGCAAGCCGGCGGAGGCAGTGTGATGCTTTGGGCAATGTTCTGCTGGGAAACCTTGGGGTCCTGCCATCCATGTGGATGTTACTTTGACATGTACCACCTACCTAAGCATTGTTGCAGACCATGTACACACTTTCATGGAAACGGTATTCCCTGGTGGCTGTGGCTCTTTCAGCAGGATAATGCGCCCTGCAAAAATGGTATAGGAATGGTTTGAGGAGCACAACGAATTTGAGGTGTTGACTTGGCCTCCAAATTCGCAATCCAATCGAGCATCTGTGGGATTATATTATATTTTAATAATAGTGTTATTACCTCTTCTTTTTTTATCATGACAAGGCAGTGAATTAAACACAGGAAGCAACAGCAGAGGAAAAGGGGATCAGGAAAGGTCCACATGCCAGGATTTGAAGTCGGGTCTCTCAAAGCTCTGTTGCACTATATACTGGAGCTCTGCAAACAAGGCTATGGCTGTGACTATGAATTATTCATTAAAATACTGTTCATTATAAAGTATAGATGAGTGAATCATTCTTTTGAAGTGGGACTTTTCTAGGTAGATGAACTGGTTCGGAAATTGTTATTGGAGTTTGCACTATGTCTCTTTCTGACATTATTTTGAGTATCAAGATACACTTGTGTTACTTGACCAAAACAGTAAAGTTGAAATTATAATAAAACAGAAAACACTAAACTCTCGCTAACGCATACAATGGCTATAATAAAAATAAAACACTACATAGACTTCACTGCATAAATTAAACATTGATTCTTATTAAAGCTACTATATTAAGAGCAGTGAGTGATTTTCTCTGTGTTTTGTTTTATTAACAAAACCCCAAAAATGAAAATTCTGTCATCATTTACTCTCTCCAGTTGTTTTAAACCCGAATGAGTTTCTTTCTTCTGTTGAAAATAAAGTTTTTTTCCAAGAATGTGGGGAACCAAACAGTTGCTGGTCCAGTGACTTCCATAGCATATTATTTTCCTACTATGGAAGTCAATGGAGACCAGCAAATATTTGGTTACCCACATTCTTCAAAATACCTTCTTTTGTGTTCAGCACAAGAAAGAAACGAATACAGGTTTGGAACAACAATAGAGTGCGTAAATAATGACAGAAGTTTCATTTTTGGGTGAACTATCCCTTTAAGACCTGCACGCATCCGATTTTCTCTCGCATGTTTACTTTCACTTTAGACATAACCAACTGTGTTTATGTATTGTGTGTATTTGACAGTATTATCACAATAAGACTCGAAAGATAACTTAGTCCAGTAATCAGGCGCTGTTTGACAGGCTTTAGTGCCTGTGCGCTTCATGTGAATGCACTCAGAAAAGCGCATGTTAGACCAGCGCATCAGCACACGAATGAAATGTTTAACCGCCAAGGCTTTAAAGCACATGCAAATAATGAACTTTTGCTCTACCTCTACGTTAACATGTGATTTGAATGTACGTCACGTTGTCAATAATCGTGATATCGCACACCCCTATGGCTAAGTACAGTGGTGATACACTCAGTGTATGAAACTGTGTGTATTTTAATGTTTATCGCACTCTAAATGCCTTACTGAACTGATTTTCTCAGCATTTTAGAGGAACAAGTTTAAATTCTCAGGTAATTGCACAAATGCTGCTTACGGAGCTTAACACGTATTGAACCCAGGGCTCCGGACAAAAAAATACATTAAGGAGCCATTGGCTCCTATAAGGGAAAAAGTTAGGTGCCAAATTCTTTTTTTTAAGTGCCGCAAAAGAATAAACGCATTTTATGTTTTCACGTGCAATTATATGGGCTGTGTTGAATATCATTTTTAGCTCCTTCCATTCTTTCTCATGAAGACAACAGTTTAAGTAAAAATATAAGGATTATGTGATATATATTTAGCAAAATGCCCCTTTCTATAGTTATTTTTCTAGCTGACCAACGAGTTTATGAGCATTGAATGGCTTTTCTGAGGTAAATTTGTCGTTACGTGACATGATTGTTCTTAAGCTGTTTTATACAAGCTCTTTCCAAGGTGGAAATGCTGATTGAGCATCTGTCAGGCCTCATTAAAGAGCGCCAAAAAGTTTAAAGTTTGTTAATTGTTTACTAAAATTAACAAACAAGTTAAAAGTGACATATTAGGCCCCGATCAGACAGAACGTGCTTTTTCAGTGAGAGGCAGTGAGCGCTTTGAAGCTTTTTTCACGTTTTTCACGTTTTTGAAGGAGCGCTCTAAGCGCCTGAAGTTGAAAAAAAAAAAAAAAAAAAAATCAACTCAAAAGCAGAAAAGCGCCCGACGTCATCACGGTTTTTTTCCATTGTCCAATCGAATGAATGGAGAGGCGGGCCTTCTGTTGTGGTGACGGTTATCTCGATTAGACTGACAGCACAGCTGATTCGGGGGTTTCCTAGCAACAACAAAAAACGCAGTGCACTGCTATTTTCTAAATTGAAAAACATCAACCAAAAAAAAAGGCAGTGCGGTGCGCCTCACGTTTTCAAACCTGAAAAACGCGTTCTGTCTGATCGGGGCCTTAAAGGTGACAGTTAAGTACAAATCTTCCTGCGATTATGGATGGCTGCACTACAGATAACATGAAGTTCAGGCAGTAACAGAAAACAGCAAAGATTAAAAGATATTGAGAATAAGAATCCATTTCAGTATCAATTAAAAACGAGAATTGTTACCGATAAGTTGGCATCCACAAAGCTGACGTTTATCTGTTGTAGTTTATCCACGTAGTGTGCACGAAATAGACGTTGTGCACACAAATAATTGCCTTCCTGCACTTTTACAGTACTCGGATGTTCATTCATTGACGCGTCTCCATCGTTTTCTATCTCTCTCATGCTGGAACAGTCGTCAGCGTTGTTGCTCGATCTTTTTGAAAAAGCCTGATCTTTTCCATTTTGACATCCGTTTCTGACGTGTATTTTGGCGCTCAGACTCAGTGAGGTTTTTCTCCACTGCACCTTTGCTGCGCGTCGTCTCATTTTATTACGTCAACACAACAAAAGATGTGATGGGCTACTCATCACAGAACATGCCGGTAAAAAGGCACGCATTTTTTAATTATAATGTAAATTTATATGGTCGCCAGTGGCAATGTCAGCAAAAATATCACTCGCAAATTAATATTTTTCGCAGTCTGGAGCCCTGGAACCTGGAAGTCAGATGGTGATTCACTCACATAATTGGGCTGAATATCTGCCAAGTTGTGCTGAACCCCGTCATCCACTACAACCACTGTGACCCCGACACCTGTGATGTTACGCTCCCAGACGCCAGTCACATTGATGTCCATTCCGTGTTTGACATCGTTGTGCTGTAAAAGCAAACGTGGACAAGTCAGACTGTTGAAATCTAAGCACTTCGAGCCAATCGTGACGTTTTTTAACTGGCTTAAATGCAACATAATACTCACCAAGTGCCACTGACTTGGATATTTAGGGTCATTGAAGGTCACGCTTCTCTTGGACCGTCTGAGGATGTGTTCCTGCGAGTGCCAAACCACATGAGGGTTCTCGTCCAGAGCAGATTTTGTTGAACGGGGGTCCACATTCGCTGTGTTTTCCAGCCCTTGGCAAAGCAGGTAATGTCCCTCCAGCTGCCCAATCTGCCCATGATTCTCCAGGCCAACATCCTCGGCCACATTCTGGGCCAGCCTGTCAAGGGAATGTCCCGCTTTCACAGAGGCCGTGTTGAGCCGCACCGCCCAGGATCGGCCGGGTCCACAGGAAGAGGGCGCTTGAGAGGGAAAGAGCGAGGAGAGGCTGTGCAGTGGTGAAACCGTGAGGAGCAGCAGAGGATAGAGGCCGAGACACATCTGGGCGGATGATGCCATGTCAGCCAGGTGGAGTCAGCAAAACACACGCTCCACATGAGATTAGCTTTATGGGAAACAGACCAGACACAAGCACATCATTGAAAATCATGGCATTAAATTGTTTCAATAAATAGAATCAATGAAAAACTTGACAACATGAAATAGTAGGCTTCAAAAGTCGGACACTGGGAAAGTCTGGGATGTCTTCATTTAAAGCTGGCCATGTAACAACTGTACAATGTATTTTGGAGCACGTGCGAATAAAAAAAAAACTTTTCTAAAAATGTAAGATCATAAAAAGTCTTCATATAGCAAGCGTCTTAATGATTTATTTTAAGGCATCTTATATTTTGGGGATGGACAAACAAATCGCAATACCACCTAATGTGATTATTAAACTTCAAAAGGTTATAATTTCATTAAATAAATGTGAGCGCTTCACGTTTCAAAGCCTGAAGGTGGCACTGTTGTGCGTTCGACAGGCTTGACCAATCAATGAATAGCACACATTTATGCCAAGCGATCGCTTATGAACTAATGCTGTATTATGCTAATTATGACAATGTTTACTGTACAGTGTTTATATTGTAATATGTTGTATACGGTTGTGAGAATGCATATTTAATCTCCTCATCTGAATTTGAATGAGCTCCTGCAATAATAAAGCATAAACATTTCAAAATAAGAGAGTCCCGGTGTATTTCGGGCTCGTTTATTAAATTAAAGTCACTCAGTGTGTCCAATTTCCACCCCGGTTATTATTTGGTTACACAAACTGTATGTAGTTTAATTTAATTTCCATTAAATTTACAGTAAACTACTGTAGCTTCTGTCTGGGACGCCCCGTCACAGGAAGGAAAGACTAAGAACATTATTTGACACATATTATTAAATACAGTGGGGAGAACAAGTATTTGATACACTGCCGATTTTGCAGGTTTGCCCACTTACAAAGCATGTAGAAGTCTGTAATTTTTATCATAGGTACTCTTCAACTGTGAGAGACGGAATCTAAAACAAAAATCCAGAAAATCACATTGTATGATTTTTAAATAATTAATTTGCATTTTATTGCATGACATAAGTATTTGATCACCTACCAACCAGGAAGAATTCCGGCTCTCACAGACCTGTTAGTTTGTCTTTAAGAAGCCCTCCTGTTCTCCACTCATTACCTGTATTAACTGCACCTGTTTGAACTCGTTATCTGTATAAAAGACACCTGTCCACACACTCAATCAAACAGACTCCAACCTCTCCACAATGGCCAAGACCAGAGAGCTGTGTAAGGACATCAGGGATAAAATTGTAGACCTGCACAAGGCTGGGATGGGCTACAGGACAATAGGCAAGCAGCTTGGTGAGAAGGCAACAACTGTTAGAAATTGGAAGTATTGGGCGCAATTATTAGAAAACGGAAGAAGTTCAAGATGACGGTCAATCTCCCTCGGTCTGGGGCACCATGCAAGATCTCACCTCGTGGGGCATCAATGATCATGAGGAAGGTGAGGGATCAGCCCAGAACTACACGGCAGGACCTGGTCAATGACCTGAAGAGAGCTGGGACCACAGTCTCAAAGAAAACCATTAGTAACACACTACGCCATCATGGATTAAAATCCTGCAGCGCACGCAAGGTCCCCCTGCTCAAGCCAGCGCATGTCCAGGCCCGTCTGAAGTTTGCCAATGACCATCTGGATGATCCAGAGGAGGAATGGGAGAAGGTCATGTGGTCTGATGAGACAAAAATAGAGCTTTTTGGTCTAAACTCCACTCGCCGTGTTTGGAGGAAGAAGAAGGATGAGTACAACCCCAAGAACACCATCCCAACCGTGAAGCATGGAGGTGGAAACATCATTCTTTGGGGATGCTTTTCTGCAAAGGGGACAGGACGACTGCACCGTATTGAGGGGAGGATGGATGGGGCCATGTATCGCGAGATCTTGGCCAACAACCTCCTTCCCTCAGTAAGAGCATTGAAGATGGGTCGTGGCTGGGTCTTCCAGCATGACAACGACCTGAAACACACAGCCAGGGCAACTAAGGAGTGGCTCCGTAAGAAGCACCTCAAGGTCCTGGAGTGGCCTAGCCAGTCTCCAGACCTGAACCCAATAGAAAATCTTTGGAGGGAGCTGAAAGTCCGTATTGCCCAGCGACAGCCCCGAAACCTGAAGGATCTGGAGAAGGTCTGTATGGAGGAGTGGGCCAAAATCCCTGCTGCAGTGTGTGCAAACCTGGTCAAGAACTACAGGAAACGTATGATCTCTGTAATTGCAAACAAAGGTTTCTGTACCAAATATTAAGTTTTGCTTTTCTGATGTATCAAATACTTATGTCATGCAATAAAATGCAAATTAATTACTTAAAAATCATACAATGTGATTTTCTGGATTTTTGTTTTAGATTCCGTCTCTCACAGTTGAAGTGTACCTATGATAAAAATTACAGACTTCTACATGCTTTGTAAGTGGGGAAACCTGCAAAATCGGCAGTGTATCAAATACTTGTTCTCCCCACTGTATATAGATTTTATTAGCATCAGTGTTATTATAGTTAAAAACTAAAACCATAAAAAAACATTTTTCATTACTTGAAATTAATAAATGTTAACTGATATAAAATAAAATATATATAAAAAAAAAAAAACTTTTCTTATTTTCATTTAGTTGAAATTAGCCAAAGTAAAACTGAAATAAGCCTTTATTAAAAACTATACACATTTTTAAAAACAACAAAAACAGATTTACTAAAACTTTCAACTAAAATTAAAATGCAAGCAGAAAATATAAAAAAATAAATAAAATAAAACTATAATAGTATCTCAGTGATACTAAAATAACACTAGTATGGCAAAATCTGTTTATTACAGTGTGTTTTATATACATATATAAAGGCAGAAATAGTTAGTTGCGCCCATAAGGTTTCTAAATGCGGGTGCTCCTTGGGAAAAAAGTAAGCGTCAAGCTAGGGGTGGACCAGAATATTCGAATATTCGTTCGGTGGGTTGTTATTCGATTTTTAATTTTGGGATTCGAATATTCGTTTTTTTTGTTGTTTTTTTCGCACACCTGGCATCCCCCTTAAAACGGTTCTCATTCGCGCTTGAATGTTTACACTATAAAATCTGGTGAAATACAATAATTTTTTTTTTTTTTTTTTACAATTATCTTATAGCCAAGCCTTTTTTAATAGGATGGACAGTTGAGGAACCCAACCTCGTTATACTTAATAAATATATTTGCTTCTTAGGCTAAGTGTTCCCTGCAAGGCTGCAACTGAGTATTCTTTGTCTGAGTGCACAACTGCACAAGCTTATATGGAAGAAGCGCATGCCTGAGCTTGCATTTTGGGTTAAGCTGTGTTCGTTTGACATTGTGGAAAATAGAATAATAGAATCAAAATGTATTAGCATTTTTACCCGTTAGGGATGTGATGGTTAGAAAATTTTCCCTCACCGTCACATTACAGTGCGTGTGCACTGTGTGGCCGTGAATGAATGACAGAGCGGCTGTGCGCATTTTACTTTTGGTTTAGAATTAGCACCAATTCAGGGGCGGGTTGCTTGAATGGCGGGTTCATTTGCCTATTATTCTTAATGAAAAACACAACAACAAAACAGTATAATGACAAACTCACTTAAATAGGCGCTTTTACATTTCGCTTTGAAACCAAATCTTCCGCTATCATCTTGTCATTCAGCTCCTCACTCTCGTGATGAATGAAATCTGACTCCTGCTGCTGATGTGCTGCCACTCTCGTTCGGCTCTCGCTGCACGTTCAGTTTTTAATTGTAGGCTAGTTAATTTGTTCTCTAACTGAACTAAATGATTTTTACTAATAAAATATCAAAACGACGGTGGGGGCGGTGCTGCGGTGGGCAAGTGATGTAACCGGTGTTATGCCTGAACATAATCGGTAACACCGATTATCGCAGCAAGCCTAATATTACCCGTTATTATCAATCTAAATGAATCTACTGCGAAATATAGGAGCTTGTTACTGGGCCGCGTGTTTTCAGCGTGCAATCACTTCCGGTGAGTGAGGTCAATGTACAATGTAGACGATCTGGCGCAAGCGGCGGAAGTGATCTCTCGCACGTATCTCTATGCCAGATCGTGTACATTGACCTCACTCACCGGAAGTGATCGCACGTCGAAGGCTGTTGGACATAGTGCCGTATTAGAGGTAAAAAAAAAAATTATATAAATACTGTTCGGTTTCTCACACAAATCAATCGTTTCGTGTCTTAAGACATCAATGTGTCGTCACGAGCAACAGGGTTTAATATGGATTTGTCTGTGCATGTTTTTTTTTTTACTCTCATAGATTTTGTTACCATTCACATGCATTATACGACTGACAGACCGCAACGGTTGGAGTTAAAAATCTTCATTTGTGTTCTACTGAAGAAACTAAGTCACCTATATCTTGGATAACATGGGGGTAAGCAGATAAACATCAAATTTTCATTTTTGGGTGAACTATCCCTTTAAAGAGCGTCAAAACAGCATTTATGGTTTGAATTTCGTGATAAAATGGACTGAATACTTAATATGTTCGTGTGGGAACTCGGATTGAAGTATGTTCCACGCGTAAAACAAGCCGACTGTTAACTGTTAAAGATTGCATTCGTACCGTTCGGTACACACGCGCACCGTACCGGAAGCCCTGTACCGAAACGGTTCACGAATACGTGTACTGTTACACCCCTACTCTATACCATTTTTTGACACGTTCTACAGTCACAATATCACAAAACAGTGGACAAATATGGAACCTTGAGTCTCACTTTTCCAACAGTTTGTGTTTTGTCAACATTAGAAAAAGACTGGATTATAAAATAGTGCAGTAAAGTTTGTAAAATTTGAAACAAGACAACGCCCACTAGGGGGAGGAGCCTGCTATAAGGATTTAAAGTTCCAGTTGTGTGGTAGATTAAAAAAAAGGCAATCCCGGTAGTTAACAGGTTAAAAGCATTGCCTCTACTGGTCAGACTTTTGGACTAGACTTACTCGTAGGGTTTCAACAGTATGAGATTTCCATGTGACTCGTTCATGCGCAAAAATGTATTTATTCATTTATGATTTAACACCATATCAGCAGCAATGGCTATATTCATGGCAATCAACAGTATTTCAATTTTTTTTTTTTTTTTTAAGTATTATGATTACAATATCACTTCAATACATTTTTTGCAATAATAAAACAAAAAACTATCAATATACAGTACAAAAACATACATATATACCAGTAATCTTTCAATTTAATATGTGATAGAAATTTGAAAATTATTCCTTTTTAAAAATGCCCATTAATATATTTTCCTGAATAAAAACGTTGTTTAATATCATTTAAAAATGGACATTCTAATGAGCAAAAATACAATGTATTTTGGTATTTAGTGTATTTTGGGTCAATTGTTTTTGACAAATAAAAAAAACAGAGAAATCTAGTTTACAATGCATGTGCCAGGTGTTGTTTAAGTGTATAGTTGGTTTCACGTTATCACATTTTAAAGAAGAGTAACATTTAATGACTAGTGATGTGACGCTCGACACCGAGGCTTCGAAGCTTGTATCAAAAAACCGGAACATCTCACATCGACGCACTGCACCGGAGCTCGATTCGTTTTGCCATAACCACGTGATCTGTGACGCCCGAAGCTTCGTTTTCACACACAACCACGTGACTGCTTCGTATTCTGATTCAAATAACGCGAACCTCTTGCGCAGTTTCAAGTGTCATTCGCTTATTTGATAAGAATAAATCATAATACGAAATTACGATTATATATTTAAATGTGTAGTTTTGTGCATGTTCATTTTGTACTAATTCCCGGTTCACGGGCACTTCAACTGATCATTGTGATAATCTTTTATTTTGCTCATATATGCCTACATGAGCCTTGTCACAAATTTATTCACAGACTCATTTATTCATACACTGTGTAAGTACAATGACATGTGAAAGACTTAATTATATATTTTCTTTGCTTTATAGCACAAATTGGTCCAAAATGGCCGGGACGCGAAAGCAGCTTTTCCACCTTTTGACCACAAGATGTCGTTAGTGTGCACCGTGTTGAAAAGCTTCGAGTAATGAACCATTTTAGGATACAGTTGAGGGGAAAGCCTCAGTGCTTCACAAAGCTTCATTTTCACCATCACTAACTCTGATCATCCAGTAAAAAGTGATTGATAGCCTTCATTGCTTCCTGTATTGCATCCTTCTCATGGGCATTTAATAATTTTTGACTTCTCAGTCTGAGTTAAATCTTTTTTGGCTCATTTTATCGGTAAAAGAAAACATGCCTAATAATCATGCACATCTGAATATAAGGTGTTTTTCATTTCCAGCCTTCATGAACAATTATATATCACTTATAAATGATTGAATACTAAATTAACAGCAGTTTGTGGTTTGGAATTGGTAAAATGTGCCTGAAAAAAGAAAACGTGCCTAATAATTCTGCACGCACTGTAGACACAGCTATGACCATCTGCAGAGAAGCCCTCTCTATGACATCACTTCCTGTTTATTTATTATTTATTCCAGTTTAATATATATTTTACACATTTGTTTGACCGTATTATTTTCTTTGTTATTACTCAAATGATGCATATCATGATATGTTTTATTAATCCACTATATCGCTCCGGATATCAGACTGAAACAGAGGTTAACGGTAATCAAACGCAGATGGGCTGTCAGACCTGAGCCTCAATACACCTACAAACAGAAAAATGTCCTGATCCCATATTTACATCAGGAACTAACCGCATTCCTCACGCTACAACTATCTAGCCCTTAAAGTCACGTAGACAGATGAAGTTTAACCCTGCAGTGGATTAACTCACTGAAACATTGTGCAACATGCATAAATGGCAAACATAACAAGCTGCTCCATTCTTTCCCTCATTGTATTTTCACATCATTTGTAGGGTAACCAGATTTCCCTGTTTTAAGTGTCCTGTCCCCGACTGGAGCTGTCCCCGGAAATGTCCAAAAAGCCCAACCAACATAGCCTGCTGGTTCCCAGAGCAATCCTGTAGTGATTATTTTCTTTTATTGCTGCAAACTACACCGATTACTTTGACGCACGCCGCTACTTTAGCCATGAAGAACATAACCTGGACAGAGCAGAGCACATTATCATCAGTTATCAAAAGAGACACCGTCATCCGTTTTAAAGGTACCCACATACTAACTACTCATCATGTTAAATCAAAGTAATACTGTACAGTATAACAGGCCTGAACAGGGAGCGGGATTGTTCTGCACACAATTTTAAACGTTCACGAAATTTCTGCCGTCACAACGCAGTAATTCCAGCAAACTGATTTAAAAAAATGAAAAAATCAACTAAACAATAACACATGCAAAAATTACATTTGCAGAATGCACAGTACTTTGTGTGCAAAATGAGCCTAAAATGTTAAAGGCACAATATGTAAGATTTTTGGATTAAAATATCCAAAAACCACTAGAACAGTGTTTTTTTGACTTGTGTGCTTACATTATCACAAATGTTTCCAAGAATGTTTAAATCCAGAGAAATAACCAGGACACGGACCGTACGTCGCCTATCAGTGACATCATACCCGCGTAACCCTCGGTTTTATTTTGTGGAAACCATGGTAACACAAAGCCGCTTTAATATATGATGTGTTTTATTAGACAGGAGTTTGGATCATTCATGGACAGAAAACAGGGAGTTTTGATATGTCTAACAAAAAAATCCAACAAATAAAGTTAAACAAAAAAAAAGAAAAGAAAATGTTAAATATGTGTTACAGTTTCATTCATATCGATTTTGTTTTATTTTTGTAATATGGTTTTGTGAAGTCAATTCTGTTATAATATATTACTGTTTTCAACTGTTTGCTATTTGCAATGGTTACTATATACACTATTTTTAGTGAATTGTATTAAAACCAGTTAGGCTCAGCTTGACTCACGAACATCATCACAATTATTAATTATAATAATAGTATTTGGAACCCACAACAATTTAAAAACATGCACCTTTTTTAATTCCTAGACAATAACAAGTGAGAATATCAATTATATTTTTTAATTACATTTGTGTAACATTACACGTGTAATGTGTAGCATTTCTACTGCCACTGTATACCTGTCATGTTTAGTTTATGTTTTATGTGTATGCAGTGAGAAAGATTTGACAATACAAATGAACAAATGTGTGTCATGTCCATAAAGTAGAGAGAGAGAGAGAGAGAGAGAGAGAGAGAGAGAGAGAGAGAGAGAGAGAGAAAGAGAAAGAGAAAGAGAGAAAAAGAGAGAGAGAAAAAAGAGAGAGAGAGAGACAGAGAGAGAGAGAGAGAGAGACAGAGAGAGACAGAGAGAGACACAGAGACAGAGAGAGAGATGAGAGAGAGAGAGAGAGAGACAGAGAGAGAGAGAGAGAGAGAAGACAGAGAGACAGAGAGAGAGAGAGAGAGAGAGAGAAAGAGAAAGAGAGAGAGAGAGAGAAAAAGAGAGAGAGACACAGAGAGAGAGAGAGACAGAGAGAGAGAGAGAGAGAGAGAGAGAGAGAAAAAGAGAGAGAAAAAAGAGAGAGAGAGAGACAGAGAGAGACACAGAGAGAGAGAGAGAGAGAGAGAGAGAGAGAGACAGAGAGAGAGAGAGAGAGAGAGAGACAGAGAGAGAGAGAGAGAGAGAGAGCGAGACAGAGAGAGACAGAGAGAGAGACAGAGAGAGAGAGAGAGAGAGAGAGAGAGAGAGAGAAAAAGAGAGAGAGAGAAAAGAGAGAGAGAGAGCGAGAGAGAGAGAGAGAGAGAGAGAGAGAGAGAGAGAGAGAGAGAGAGAGAGAGAGAGAGAGAGAAGACTTCAAAACATGCCGCTGTTTATTAATAATAATAATAATAATAATATTATAATACATGAGCTCGTTTTCTAAAGTGCTAACTGATTAATTCCCTTAACACACACTAAGGAAACTAAAATAATGGCCTAATTAAACACAGCTGAGCTCAGAAAGTGACACCAGAAACCGTCAGGACAGAAATGAAGACAGCCGACACGGTTAGACGCTCTTCTTACCTTTTATTAACGATGATTTATTTCGCTATGGTTTGTGTGGTTTATTCCCGAGATGTTTAGAGTCGTTCTCCAGCAACTCAATCAGCGACATAACTCGAGCTGCCAAACATCCGCGATCGTCATATCCGGTGTGCGCCACTGTCAACGTCTCTCTCTCTCTTTTTTTTTTTTTTTTTTTCATTTTATTTGTTTTATGTATTGTAAACCCATTTCCTTTTAGTTGTGTTATCTTTTTGGATGTCCTGTTATAGTTGTAAATGTTGTATGTGTGTCTTGAATGTCTAATAAAAATAAATAAATAAATAAATAAATAAACAAATTAAAAAAAAACCGTGTCTTGAGGGTTTTCCTTCTGGATGATTGAATCGTTTAATCTGAACTTCAAATGGAAATCTGCCCCCATCAATAACTATAAAATGGTTAAATATAAATGCCTGTCAATTAAATCCACTGTGAATGGATTAGAAACGATGAGAAAAGTAACACATATCACGTGACAGCAGACAAAAACAGTAGACAAATTAACTAGGTTTTTAATTTAAAATAAATCTTAATGAAAGACGAAATGGATCTTGTGATTCAGGGCTTTTCGAACGTTTAGATGCCACGGACCCCTAAATATGAACATCCTGGTGTGAGGGACCCCCATCTGTCTTTTATAAACACCCAATTAAAACACTAAAAATGTAATATTATATATCTAACATACGTTTCTATTAAGTTACTTAATTATATATTTTTCTACTCACTATAAGAATGTACGGTTAATTGCATCATTTAGTTGTATATTTAAATCCAATTTTTATTAATTTATTTTAATATAATTTATTTATTTTTATTTTATTTTTTACAATTTTGTTATATGTTAATTTAACATTGAATCACTTATTTATTTATATATTTTTTTATTTATGTATTTAATTTAATATATATATATATGTTTTTTCTCTAAACTTTTGCACGTTTATTTAATCTAATTTATTTATCTATTAATATTATTATTATTATTATATTCAGTTTTACAGTTTTACTCTAGGCTTTTCCACATATATTTATTTATTTACTTTTTTACATTTTTATCATATGTTAATTTATCATTCAATCATTTATTTTAATCTAATTCATTTATTTACTTAATTTTATACTTACTTTTCTCTACACTTTTAAGCACATTTATAAATAAGAAATTAATTAAATTTATAAATGAAAAATTAAACACATTTATTTATTTACTTATTTTATTATTTATTTTTGTGCATGTTTATATGTTAACTTAATATTTAATCACTTATTTATTTATTTGAATCTTATTTATTTATTTACATTTTTTCATGTTTTTTCTCTAGACTTTTCCACGGACCCCCGTCACTCCTCCTGGGGGCCCCAGGACCCCAGTTTGAAAACCCCTGCACTAGATGGCGCCAGAAACCCATCTATTGAATCAGTTCCGCAGTTCTTGCTCTTCATCAGGAGGCTTGTATTCATCCCTGGGTCCGTAGTCAAAGGTTACTAGTTTCAGTTTGCAGTCACAGTTTCATCTTTGAATGGGGTCGTAGCTTTTACTCTCATTATTTTCTAATTCCAGAAAAAGATGGAGGTTTACACCCAATAATGTATCTATTTGAATGGATCAACCAGGGCCCAGTTGTTCAAAAAATTTAATCTGGATCAGAATTATCTGGATTTTGGAAATCCCATGTTTTGCTATCCAGTAATCCATCTTACTTTTGTGCTGGTTTTTCAAAGCAAAATTGGATTGGATCACCCTGATCCAGATACACACTTTTTTCAGATGACCAAATCTTAGGGGTGTGACGAGACACTTAGTTTACGAGACGAGACACGAGATTGGGTTCACGAGAACGAGACGAGACGAGATTTTTGCACAGTATTTTTAAGAAATCCTCAGTGACAAAATTCATGACTGGAAAAATAGTCTGCAGGTGCATTTTGAAACGTTTTAACTAATCATCTTGAATGTCATTTCAGCTCTACTTTCTGAGTATGAATTATCAAATGCAATGAAAGACAACAATACTCAAGCATTGTAAAAGGTTTTGCCACAAATTCAACTGACTGGCTTCTTCTCTCCTGTATGATTTCACACGAGTCTCTTCAGATCTTACTGTACATGAATTATGAACTGAAAAATGATTGAGGCTGTGTGTGACCTCCTAATTCAACTCCTTTCCACAAATTGAACATAGAAATAAAAACAGTATACATAACAAAAAATCTTAGTCTTATTAAATGCAAATAATAAGTGCAACCATAATAAAGGACTCTCTCAATATTTAAAGCACAAACAGAGAGAAAAACAGAGAGCAGAGCTAAGAGGTGGTTACAACTACACAGCCAACATAAGATAGCTTTGACATTTAGAGACTCGCGTTTACTTTCGATTTAGATTGGCGATCGCACGTACTCTGTGTAAAGGGATCGGCGGTGCTGAGCGCACATTTTACAAGATAATAAGACATTTATCAGACACTCTATCAGGCTCTGTTGCACACGAATCCTCCGCCATGGTCCTGTCAATCATCTCACCTTCCTCTCGTCACGTGACCAGTGAACTGTGATTCCTGCAGCTCAGACGCAGTCGCACACAGTGCAGAGCAGACGTTTACAGTAGTTTACAATTAAAGCGACCGTTTTCCAACTGAATTAAATGTTTTAAATGTTCCAAAAAACAGTGGAGGATGTAAGGTAAACATAACGGTGGCATATTCTATGCTAATTTCACCCTCATTTTATTGTCATGGCGATATCGCGAGACAGCTTTTCCCTCGACGAGCAATCTCGTCACATTTTAATCTCGCGAGATCTCGTCACACCCCTACCAAATCTGGGCTGAATCCGAAATCACCCCCTATACCCTTAAATAGGGCACTATTTGAGGGGACAGCCATTTGTAGTGGTGTCCGAAACCATAGTGGACGTTGAGTGCACTCATTCAATCCCACATGGCACCGCAATAACGAGTGTACAGCCGACGTACACACAACGGCTGTCCGAATTCGCTCACTTGTTTTCATTCACTCCTTCAAGTGAACTGTATTAGTGGACTAAAGTAGGGAATAGTGATTGAGGGTTTAGGGGGCGATTTCGGATTCAGCCCTGGATTACTAGTGCTCTACGGAGCCCCTAAAGGGACATGGTGATGGAAAAAATATGAGATGGGGTGGAACACAAAACATTTGCAAGAGAACACAAAAGCATTACAATTAATTTGTCCTCCCATCTCATGTCCCTTTTGGGTTTCCGTAGCCCCTCATGTGGCCCACAACAAAAACAAACAGATATACATTCAATAAGGGATGCAGTTGTTAGAAACTACTTTGGACTGGTTCATCTCTGGTGATTGTGCCACTGTAGTTTATGATTAAAAAACACTTTTGATATTTTTGATATTGACAGCTGTTTGGGGTATTATTTTATTGCACTAAAATCTATTTTTGTACTTCACTGTATTGAAAGGCTTAATATGTAGCCTAATGTCTACATCTAATTTATTACTTTAATAGTTATACACCGATCAGGCATAACATTATACTAATTACTATTATTACATTATTACTAATATTGTGTTGGTCCCCCTTTTGCTGTCAAAACAGCCCTGACCCGTCGAGGCATGGACTCCACTAGACCCCTGAAGGTGTGCTGTGGTATCTGGCACCAAGATGTTAGCAGCAGATCCTTTAAGTCCTGTAAATTGCGAGGTGGGGCCTCCATGGATCGGACTTGTTTGTTCAACACATCCCACAGATGCTCGATTGGATTGAGATCTGGGGAATTTGGAGGCCAAGTCAACACCTCAAACTCGTTGTTGTGCTCCTCAAACCATTCCTGAACCATTTTTGCTTTGTGGCAGGCGCATTATCCTGCTGAAAGAGCCACAGCCACCAGGGAATACCGTTTCCATGAAAGGGTGTACATGGTCTGCAACAATGCTTAGGTAGGTGGTACGTGTCAAAGTAACATCCACATGGATGGCAGGACCCAAGGTTTCCCAGCAGAACATTGCCCAAAGCATCACACTGCCTCCGCCGGCTTGCCTTCTTCCCATAGTGCATCCTGGTGCCATGTGTTCCCCAGGTAAGCCACGCACACGCACCCGACCATCCACGTGATGTAAAAGAAATCGTGATTCATCAGACCAGGCCACCTTCTTCCATTGCTCCGTGGTCTAGTTCTGATGCTCACGTGCCACTGTTGGTGCTTTCGGCGGTGGACAGGGGTCAGCATGGGCACCCTGACTGATCTGCGGCTATGCAGCCCCATACGCAACAAACTGCGATGCACTGTGTATTCTGACACCTTTCTATCAGAACCAGCATTAACTTCTTGAGCAGTGTGAGCTACAGTAGCTCATCTGTTTGATCGGACCACACGGGCCAGCCTTCGCTCCCCACGTGCATCAATGAGCCTTGACCGCCCATGACCCTGTCGCCGGTTCACCACTGTTCCTTTCTTGGACCACTTTTGATAGATACTGACCACTGCAGACCGGGAACACCCCACAAGAGCTGCAGTTTTGGAGATGCTCTGACCCAGTCGTCTAGCCATCACAATTTGGCCCTTGTCAAACTCGCTCAAATCCTTACGCTTGCCCATTTTTCCTGCTTCTAACACATCAACTTTGAGGACAAAATGTTCACTTGCTGCCTAATATATCCCACCCACTAACAGGTGCCGTGATGAAGAGATAATCAGTGTTATTCACTTCACCTGTCAGTGGTCATAATGCCTACAATATGCATTTTGACAAGATTTACAGTTTTATTAAATTTTTGTCTTCTGCTGGGATCAGGATAATCTTGATTTTTTTTAAACCAAAGGTAAACTGCCAACCCCCAGTTTCACAGACAACACTTAAGACTAAAATGCATGTTTGAGCTGATAACCGTAAACTTGTAAAGTACAGATAATAGTGCTTAAATGTTCACATGCTTTTATTCAAATGCAAGTTACAGACAAATACATAAATCACAAAACCTTATGATGCATTAGTATTAGCATTTTATTTTCATAGTCAAGTTGTGATGAGAAACGGATGTAGAAAGCTATAAAAGGCAAATGTTTAACAGCTGACATTCTTCATCTTCACTTTCAGTAATGTCTCTAGTTCTCGTTTTCTCTTTAGCTGAGCTCACAGAGAGTGATGCTGGAGCCGACTCCAGACCAGAAGCGGAAACTGGCGAAGAGGGGACCGTCAAAATGCGTGTGAACACAACATATCTCTTGGGCCTGATTGTGTGAGACTCGATAGAAAGCCAGCACACCGGCCTGCTGGTCCAGGTAGACCCCGATACGCCTGGCTTTGGGACCAACCAGTGTGGTTTCTTTCCCAGCATGCCACATAGAGAAAGCCTTGCCGGACCAGTACAGGCTCCAGGATTGCGTGTTGTGACCCAGTCTGGCATTGTCCTCGGCTGCTGAGCGCTCCATGTCTTTATATGCCACGCCAATAGTCACCTGAAGACAGCAAATCAAACACTGTGTCATACAGGGTTAGGAGGGTTGCTTTAAAAATGTATTCTGTTACAGTTACATATTACTTCATAAAAATGCTATTCAGTAATGTAATCCAAGCACCACAATAAAGTAATGTAATCTGATTACTTCTGGATTCCTTCAAGGTCACACATGTAAAAAAAAAAAAAAAAGTCAAGTAAAAGCAATATTTAGGAGAAAGACTGCGCATGCACCAGAGGTGTTACGTGATCATGACTGGCAACAGAACCAGCTGTGTGATCCGCGGATCAGTTAACGTCAATCGGATTCGCGGTTATATAAATCATCCACCCGCCACCCACTCGAACTTATGATTTTCTCTGATTTAGATATCCGTAATTCTCAGTGTTACACGTGATGATATGGTAACATATTACACTGAATTACACTTGGTGTACTCTGCTCTGATTGGTTAGACGCTCAGTCTGCTCTGATTGGTCAGACGCTCAGTCTGCTCTGATTGGTCAGACACTCAGTCTGCTGTGATTGGTCAGACACTCAGTCTGCTGTGATTGGTCAGACGCTCAGTCTGCTCTGATTGGTCAGACGCTCAGTCTGCTCTGATTGGTCAGACGCTCAGTCTGCTCTGATTGGTCAGACGCTCAGTCTGCTCTGATTGGTCAGACGTCCAGTCTGTTGTGATTGGACAACTGCTTACAGCGCGTTGTAAATAGTGGTCGACCGATATATCGCCAAGGTCGATATATCGGCATTTTTAAAATATCGGCCAAAAAGTTTTTCTGATTTATTTTGACGGGTGGCGCTGAAAACGCCAGCGCCTGATCACACAGCGCTCACATTCTTCTCTGTCTTCATTAGTTTACGGCCTCTGTTAAACAGTCATATCTAATACGTTATTATATCGACCTGTTAAACAAAGAAAGTAAACGGTTTGCGAAAAAGTATAGCGTTTGCTTTTATATTATTAGCAACGGAAAGGCAAACAATAGGCTATAATAGTTTCTCATTTACCGTCAACATTCAGCTTATACACATCTATATCGTTAAAACAAATCTCTGAATATCCAATAAACATTTAATTTCATAATCCTTTCAGATTTAATCGCATCCAGCCGTGAGATCTTCTGAAGTGTGCATGAATGTGTTTCTGTGCGTGACGGACGCTCCGTGAGAAGTGAATGCGGACAGGAGAGTTCAGCATCAAACTTTAAATCCTGGATTTTAAAATATGCTGCGCTATATTCAGTTGACCACTGTGTCATATTAATGTCATTTACACAGTGCTGTATGTAGAATCAGCGCCACCAATCAAATATGATTACCAGTATGCACAAAGGTACCAGATTACTGAGTGCCCTGTTAGCCTACAGTGTTTACTAAAGTATAAGCATGTTTATTTTTTTTTAATTTCTCATTTATTAAATATTAATTAAAATAAATATAAATAATGTATATTATATATCAGCTTTATATCGGCCATCGGTCACCCTGCTCTCCAAGATATCGGCAATCAAAAAAACAATAATCGGTCGACCACTAGTTGTGAATTTCAGCTCTTCCTCAGCACTTGATACACAGTGATACGAACAGTAACGATGCCGTTGATTTGTCCGTATCAATTCCAGCGCAAGTCTCATACTGCATCAAAGTGGATTCGCAGCGCAGAAAACAGCGTCTTCTCTACAACTACAGTGTTTGAGGGCGGGGCAAAGTAGACGTTGTTCGCCGGCAGCCAATGAAGACCATAGGCTGGAAATATGCACATTTGTTACATAGGTTTGTAACAGGAAGTGAGACCGGAATTTCTGATGACTTGTTTCAGCAGTTTAGAATTGAATATTTGTTTTAGGAGACAATTTGTTGTGCAATTTGAGCTTTACAATTTTTCAGACCTTTTACATTCACAAACAGCTATAATACACACTGCATTAACTCTTTCCCCGCCAGCGTTTAAACAAACAAAAAAAAAATTGCCAGCCACCGCCAGGGTTTTTGATCATTTTCACCAAAATGTAATGGCCCATAGAATATTTTGTTGTATGAATATCTGAGCATGCCATATATCAAAAGAAAGAGCAGACCCTCTGCTTTTAAACAAAAAGCTTCATGCATTCCTTTTTTATCAACACTATGTGTAAGTTTCATAAAAAAGCAACATTTTGAACAAAAAGCTGAGAAAATCATGTTTTTGTCAAAGACTACATCCAGATCAGATTGAGAGCGATGATCAAACACAGATGGAGTAGATGGAGTCCATCAACACCCCAAAGCTTCACAGTCCTAGAGCTCGTCCTGGGTCATTTCATTCAGTGACATTAGGCAGTTTTGATTTATATGATGTTTAACGTTGATGATCACGTCATTTTACATATGCATCTGCTTACATACGATCGCTTGTTTTCTTTGCGTCTTCTTCGCCTGTGTTTTGATCAGGAGATTCTGTACTCATTCAGAAGATGCGTAATAGCGCCCCCTAGCGTATAACAGTGAAAACACGGAAACACGGAAAATTCAGTGTTTGGCGGGGAAAGAGTTAAAGGAAATATCCAAAAAAGCATAATAGGTTCACTTTAGAAATACAACTTTATGCTATGCACAATGTACACACGATAAAGTAAAATAACACTTTGGGATTTTTTAAAAACTTTTTGTGTAAAAAGTGTAAAAATGTTCCCAATACAAACAACAGCTCCTATGAACCTTGACCGTAAGGAATCTGTGTGTCAAAAACTAAACATTAATGTTATAAATATAAATTCAAATATTTGAATAGTCTGTTAAAACATGTTGTTACCCTCTGTCCCGTCCACTCCACCTCCCAGTAGTACGGGCTCCCGGCCAGCGGCTCCACACACATGACCTGCCTCCAGTAAACGAAGCGGTCAGGATGATCCGGATAATTCTGGTTCTCCGTGCAGAGAGCCGCCTTGCGAAATCCATCAGATAAACGAATCTGACGGAAAGCAGTATTGCGATCTAGTGTAAGCTCGATGCGGACTGAAAGAAAATACACACCGTTAAATATAAAAAAAAGGAAAGAGGGACATATTTGTACAAAATCACTGACATTCGACTGACAATCTCACATTTAAGCATTTCCTCTCTGGTTTTAGGTGCAGGTTTAGACAGACAACAGGATGCTGATCCTTCCACTGTAGAGACACAGTAAAGAGGAAAAACATGTCACATTTCACCTCTCCAAAAATTGTATGCACTGTACATAATATATACATATTTTAGGCAGTGATGGGAGAAACAAAGCTTTTCAAAACTTTGAATCAATTGAACCAGCAAAACGATTCAGTGTTTCGAAGCGTTCGAAACGCCCCCGCTGGTCAAAACAGTGTAAATGCAGCGAAAACTCAACCAAACATACATAAAAACCTTTTATAAACCAATTACAAATGTTTTATTGAAGGTGTAATTTATTAAATGCAATTAACAAATCATCTAACACCATTAAATATGATGTGTCTTTACGATATGTGTTATTTTTAGGGCTATCTAATTAATTACAAGATGTGGCGATTAATTAATCTAATTAATGGAAAATTAAACATCAAATTTGGCTGAGAAATTACTCAAAAGACAATTTAAAGTCATTATTGTGTAAAAAAAAAAAATCAAATAGACATTACAAAAAGTAGCTTCAGATATAAATATTTTTGGGTGAACTATACCTTTAATGCTTGTTTTTGTTCATATGGAAATAATTTTTAATGAAATTATACTAAGTAAGAAACTGCCAGTAGCTGGCGGTAAATGTCTAATGGAGTAAGTCATTGAGTCGTTCATTCATTCGATTCATTCATTCAGGAGTGAAGTAAATGGTTCTCTTTATGGTCCATTGAATCATTGGTTCACCCGATTCATTCAAACGCGGATTCAGAAATGAAACGCCACTGTGTATTGCTCGGCGTCGGAGACGAACAGTTCTGCTTTGTATTTATACTTTAAATGTTTTCACACTGGCAGTTTAGTTCGAAACGGGGCATGGTTCACATGAAAAATTGGTAATGTGAAAGCTGTCATGTGGACCCGGGTGAGCTGAGCTCAGGGGTACTGAACCCGAGACTGTCTGAAGGAGGTGGCCTGAGTTCTGTTGCGCTCGAACTGTGCGTCTGTGCTGCGAATGTGAAGCAACACGGACTCGGGTGTGCAAGAAAAGTAACCTGTGCATGCGTCAGATGACGATGTAGCCTATTTAGTTCAATAAAACACATGTAAGGGATGATAGTGTTGATGATTTACCTCGGATACGAGCGAGTGTATTCGCGCATAGCACCGGCGGGAACAGTCGCGCTCTGACGTGGACCACAACAAACGTGCCCAGTGTAAAAACGCCCTGAGACTAAAACAGGCATTTTTGCCCCATATCTTGAATTTTATGGCCATTCAAACTGCATTCTATGGGCTTCAAACTAAATGATTAGCAAAGGTTTCCAATGCACACATCACTAATTTCAGTACCATTAAGATTTTTGCATTGTAAAATGTGACCCTGGACCACAAAACCAGTCATAAGGGTTTATACATTTATAGATTTAATAGATGATGTATACATAGATCTAAAAAGTTTAATAAATAAGCTTTCCATTGATGTATGGTTTGTTAGGATTGGACAATATTTGGTCAACTATTTGAACATCTGGAATCCGAGGGTGCTAAAAAATCTAAATATTAAGAAAATCTCCTTTAAAGTTGTCCAAATGAAGTCCTTAGCAATGAATATTACTAATAATAATACATGTCCCCGTAATGTAAATGCTTTACTTTTGAGTTTTTGTATTTCTCATTACTAGTAAAAATAGCTTTATTATTGTGCCAAGTAAAAATTACTGTGTGCTTAACAAGGTCTAATAATCTTCATTTTCTGCTATGCTAAATGTATTTTATGTGTATTCATTTATTTTGATTTTCGTGGTGAAATAGGACCTGGCCATGTTCTTGACAGGTTCTGTGAGATTCACCCAATATTATTAAAAAAAAAAAAAAAGTTTTTTCTTTTTTGCAAGACACAAAATGAAATGATTTATGCATGACTTACCAGGATTGGCAGAGGGACAGCCTTGATTCTTGCGACGTTCTTGTGTTGCAGGAGAGGAAGCTTTGACTTTGGGTTTAACATCCGGTTTCACAGAGTCGGACTGTACTTCTGTACTCTGAAAAGCTGAGAAGAAGCCGATTTCAAAAATAACAGTCTGGCAAAATGAGTTCATTGCACACTAACAATAACGTGTGCTTACCTGTGTTCTGTGAATCGCTGGAGATGACGCCTCCATCACACGACTGACTGGATGTTTGTGCCACTGCGGCCGCATCATTGACTGTGATATGAATCAAAAAAATAATAATTCATACACTATATTCTGCTATAGTAAAATGCAAATAAACATACACAGGGTTCGTACAGATACTGTAAAATGAAATTCCAGGACTTTCAAGGACTTTTCAAGCACTACTTTTTTGGTTTTCAAGTCAGAGATATCACTTATCAAATAATATCTTTATTATCTTTCAAAATCTAAAAAATAAAAATAAACTAACAAAATGGCACAAATAAAGTGCAGCACATGCAATAACTGTGGTAACTTTAACCATTGAAATATATGACAAAGATATCGCTTTCCTTATTCAAACTGATATTCTTCTCATGAATATATGATTGACCTGAAGAATGAAAGCTGTATCATACACTTGGATATTTATATGAGCAATATCACGCTCATAGTCATGCGAAATGGCTCTATATCTATATTAGATGGGCTGCAGCATTAATTTTGCGTGAAAAGATTGTTTTATCAATAATATGAAACACTAATTTCACATATATTGTATTTCAATAATTTAAGCACTTTCAAGTGCCTTTTCATAAATATGGCTGTTTTCAAGGGTTTTCCAGGACTTAAATTTCAAAAAGTCAAATTGAAGTACTTCAAGCACTTTAAGCACCTTGTACAAACCCTGTATACATGTGTGTGACGCATTCAGATGAAGGGGATCATTTTCACTGCGTGATTTATAAACACCCATCAGTTTGAAAACACCCACAAATTTAGAAACGCCCACTTTTGATCCGCAGAGACCACATACTCGTAAATAATGGCACAAACACCAGTAAATTGACGAGCGCAAACCTTAGTAAATCACATTGCGTAATTCATTTAAGTACTCTCCTCCCATAAATACTGCGTCTGGAAGGGAAACCCCTACAAATGCATATGCAATAAAGTCAGACGCAAAAATAACTGTGCCCACGCCTTTTCAGCGCTCATTTATCACTGCGTGTCTTTAGTAAACCCTGACAGTCGTTTTTAACGCCAAAACAGGGTTTCGCTGATGTGAGCTGTTAGTAAATCTGGCCCTATATTGCTATGTTGCTTGACAACCATAAACTTTATTCTAGTTATTAATAAAATGTAGGTACTTATTTATTGCAATTTATTAATTTCTCTAAAATGAACACGCTATGAAAGACCATGCATTATAGGGGTTTTACCATGGTTATGTGAATGCAGAGAGTTTGTCGCCTTTCAAATTATTAATGTCTAAACATACATTATTTCAAAAACAAAGAATGGGTAATTCTGACGGCTTGGCAGGAAGATTATTTTGCTAGAAAATATTGTAGCCCAGTCAAAACACGCTGTTACACAACTCACCGACTCTGAAGATACTGGCCAGGCTGGCTTTGGTAAGATTGTCTGCCGCCTCTCTGAAAGTGTCCAGAGACGATCTGACTCCCGATATCACTGTCTCTGGAGTCCGGATGTCCATCGCTACATCTCCAGCCTGATCCGTAGAATCCACGGCCATGAATGTCTGCAGAAGGTGTCAGTGCAAATTATTAAAATAATAATTTCATACTTTTAACCTTTCCGTATTATTGATTATGTCTCCTTTTTCTCCTTTTATGAATGTTTGTATAAACAAATGCACATACCCAAAGGTGACATTAACCCAATTATTCATGATAAATATTAAATCATTCAAATATGTAACATTGTCATGTGAAAACGAGATTTACTAGAGGATTTGCATAAGGTTATGAGTCACCTCAGATATTACGCCATGCTATGAAAGACCTGGTAAAGTGAGAACAGATCAAGATAGATGGATAGATACCCAGAGATATTCAAGACGCTTTCATCCTTTGGCCGGTACACATTAAAAATACTGTCCCACACAAGCCTGTAATGTCAGTACAAATTAAATAACCAGTAAACAATTCAAGTGTTTGCATTATCTCATAAAGGTTTCATAGATCCATTAACTATATAAGAGAGACCAAAGGCAGATGTGCTGAGCCAACAGTCTGAAAAAAGAAAAAAGTTGGTCAAATGGTTATCTGCAGTTCAACATTGTTCATAAACTAGTCTAAATTAAAAATAAATAAATATATATATATAAAAAAAAATATTTGGCAATTATTTACATGAGGTAAACATAATGCTGCTAATCTAACATATATAACGTTATTTACTGCCGTTTAATAACGGCCCATTTAAAATGTTTACGTGTTTTTCTTCTCTTTCTCTTTTTGAGCGGTGATTAGGGATGTAACGATTCAGTCGGAGCCGGTTGAAAATTGATACAAATGTGTGACGATTCAAGTCGGTTGAGATGTCAAACGAATCGCGATACACGTTTTAAACAGCCTCACTTTACAGGCACGATAGCAACGAGCAAGTTGTAGCTAGCGTTACGGACTGTGCGTGCACACTGGCGCGAAGATGAGTGAAATCAGTGAATGTTTTCAGTTCATTCATATGGAAGTTGAGCACGAGCGCACCCGTGTGCACGCGCAGTCAAACAGAAGCATGGCGACGGCAAGCGCGTAGTTTACGTCGACTCGTTCAAATCGGAGGTGTTACGGCATTTTGACTTTCCGAAGACTAATAATCACCACCACAGTGAGAGGCTCCGGTCACCTCCGTCTGCATGTAAAATATAACAGGCCAAACCACTGACCGGCGGATTTGCAGCCCCACTCGCGGCGTCGAGGGCGATTGCAATGGAGATCACAAGGTGTTTTCACAGCGAAAGATACAAGGCTGTTTTCTGCCGTAGTAAATAAATTCCAGGCCCTTCCTCATCAAGAGAAAGACCAGCGCGAGGATGTGTTCACAGACTGAAGGAGAAATCTGTGCTGCTGCACAACCAGCTGTTGTATTTATTTTACTATCTCTCTCTAAATGTGTACATGGATTTTTCCCCCCAATAATTTGTTGATTATTATGGCATATTTATCTAAATGTGTTCTGTTTTTCTAACTTAAAAGTGTAATGGTACAAATTATAATTAAAATCTTGCCTTTATAACAATGTGAAACCCCTGTCACTGTTGTACTTAAACTTTACCTAGTCTTTTTATTTCTGCTCTTCCTCAGTGCAGGACGAGGATGACCAGGAAAACACCATTGGAAGATCTCCTTGAAGGGACTTTTTAAGGATTTGTTTTAAAATTTCAAACAAAATTACATTTTACAAAGAAATATGCAGAAGTTTGTCTGAGAATTAAAAGGACACTTATTGCATAATTTGTCTTAAATCTCATTTTGTTAATAAAAATCGTGAGAAAATCGTGTCGTGAAATTAGTATCGTGAATCGTATCGCATCGTGAGTTCAGTGAATCGTTACATCCCTAGCGGTGATGAAAGATTGTTCTTGTAAATACTTTCCAGCATTTCATTAATAAAAGTATAGACCTGATCTTTAAAGTGCATCCAAATTACAGCAAAGCGCAACCATACGGTGCCCTGCAGTGGTCAAAAAGGATATAAACAGTGAATTTTGAAGTGATATATTCTTGAAAACTCAGAGATGTGGAATTGGACGGCAGTTGAATCACCACACGACCTTGGTGTTTGTCAAAAAACAGTAGGTAATTCGGCCGGGGATTTTTACGCGGGTGGTGGGAGAAAAACACTGACATTCTGGATTCGGATGGCAATAAAATCACTGACTAGCCCCTGTCAATGATGAAAATACCTTACAACCCCACGAGAAACAATTACCGTCCGAATAGGGCTAATGCTAATGTCAGTAAAGATTACGGCGACTTTTACCTTCTGTAAAAAGGTCCGGAAAAACTACCTCAGGTAATACTAATCCCGTCCAAATAGACCCATTGTAAATATGTACATAAATATTCCGTCATTTCCTGTTTAAATGTAGTTTTCTGCATTTTTTCAAGTATGAAGGGTGCTTGAAGAAGCATTCATTTGTGTCTGTGGCAAACTTCAAGTGTTTTCTGCTTACCAGTCAGATTAAAAAAAAGGTCGAAAGAAAGCACTTGTCAGAGGCACAAAACTTCTTTTAGCTTTAGGTAAGTGCCTATTACCAACAGAATCCCATCAGAATATAATTAATTTCATTAATAAATCGTTTGACCGGACCTAACTGTTATACACTCACCTAAAGGATTATTAGGAACACCATACTAATACTGTGTTTGACCCCCTTTCGCCTTCAGAACTGCCTTAATTCTACGTGGCATTGATTCAACAAGGTGCTGAAAGCATTCTTTAGAAATGTTGGGCCATATTGATAGGATAGCATCTTGCAGTTGATGGAGATTTGTGGGATGCACATCCAGGGCACGAAGCTCCCGTTCCACCACATCCCAAAGATGCTCTATTGGGTTGAGATCTGGTGACTGTGGGGGCCATTTTAGTACAGTGAACTCATTGTCATGTTCAAGAAACCAATTTGAAATGATTCGAGCTTTGTGACATGGTGCATTATCCTGCTGGAAGTAGCCATCAGAGGATGGGTACATGGTGGTCATAAAGGGATGGACATGGTCAGAAACAATGCTCAGGTAGGCCGTGGCATTTAAACGATGCCCAATTGGCACTAAGGGGCCTAAAGTGTGCCAAGAAAACATCCCCCACACCATTACACCACCACCACCAGCCTGCACAGTGGTAACAAGGCATGATGGATCCATGTTCTCATTCTGTTTACGCCAAATTCTGACTCTACCATCTGAATGTCTCAACAGAAATCGAGACTCATCAGACCAGGCAACATTTTTCCAGTCTTCAACTGTCCAATTTTGGTGAGCTCGTGCAAATTGTAGCCTCTTTTTCCTATTTGTAGTGGAGATGAGTGGTACCCGGTGGGGTCTTCTGCTGTTGTAGCCCATCCGCCTCAAGGTTGTGCGTGTTGTGGCTTCACAAATGCTTTGCTGCATACCTCGGTTGTAACGAGTGGTTATTTCAGTCAAAGTTGCTCTTCTATCAGCTTGAATCAGTCGGCCCATTCTCCTCTGACCTCTAGCATCAACAAGGCATTTTCGCCCACAGGACTGCCGCATACTGGATGTTTTTCCCTTTTCACACCATTCTTTGTAAACTCTAGAAATGGTTGTGCGTGAAAATCCCAGTAACTGAGCAGATTGTGAAATACTCAGACCGGCCCGTCTGGCACCAACAACCATGCCACGCTCAAAATTGCTTAAATTACCTTTCTTTCCCATTCTGACATTCAGTTTGGAGTTCAGGAGATTGTCTTGACCAGGACCACACCCCTAAATGCATTGAAGCAACTGCCATGTGATTGGTTGATTAGATAATTGCATTAATGAGAAATTGAACAGGTGTTCCTAATAATCCTTTAGGTGAGTGTATATATATATATATATATATATATATATATATATAGGTTACATATAGATTATATGTGTTTGCGCACCTGATATCAGGAAGCAACTTAATACACACATGACGACAGGGAGGAGACAGTGTGTAAATCGAGTTACCCCTCCCACTTCTGCTAGTTTTACTGAGATTTCTTATCCCGTGCGAATTGGCCATTAATATTACAGACGTCCTGTGGTAAAATAACATTACCTCATCTACCCTTGTAAAACTAACCCCTTCCGAATAGGGCTTTACTTGTATGTTTTCAACAAAGAGGTGTCTAAAATTTCCCCAGTGGACCCAAGAAGTGACCAAGGAACTTATTAAATCAAGTAAAGGTCACTACACTGTTGAAAATTAGTTTTGGAAGCGTTTCAGATATTTCAGTATCGATATGTATCGGAAAATCTATATTTCTGACAACACTACACTGCACTTAGTTTATTATTTCAGATATCTTTTTAAAAGACTACAACTGAAAAATGTATTATAGTTTGGGGTCGGTAAGATCAAGCAGCAACTGTTTTCAACATCGATAAAAATCAGAAATGTTTCTTGATCAAATCATCATATGAGAATGATTTCTGAAGGATCATGTGACACTGAAGACTGGAGTAATGATGCTGAAAATTAAGCTTTGATCACAGGAATACATTACAGTTTACAATATATATTCACATTGAAAACAGCTATTTTAAATTGTAATAATATTTCACAATATTACTGTTTTTACTGTATTTTTGATCAAATAAATACAGCCTGGTGAGCAGAAGAGACTTCTCGGTACAAAAATTGTACCAAACCCAAAAGTGTATACATACATATTTTTTGCTTCAGAGGTAGCAATTTTAAACAACACAAAAACAAATCAATGTTTTCATACACTAACATCTGTCTGCATAGACCACTGCTATATGCCTGCTCTATTAATACCTGCCATTATTAAAAGTGAACTCTGGCACTTACATTCAAGAATGCGATGGGATCCTGAATGCTGTCTAGTCTCTTCAGCTCTTCTTGTTTCTTGTGTAGATGTATGATCTCCTGCTGTAGCTGGTAGGTTTGGGCCTGTATGTGGACAGAGGACGAACTCTCATGCGCCTGAAGCAGCTCGAGCACCTGAGAGCGGCTGAGCTCAACGCTCCTCAACACATCCATAAAGACGGCCTGACTGTCCATGATCAGCTTCTGCATTGAGCTCTGCAAGTCAGAAACTCGGGTCTTAACAGTCCATTACATTATTAACACAAAGTTGGTTATTAAGCAATCTTTTTACCTTATGTGCTTGAGAAGCTTGGGGAAGGCTCTGAATAACCCGCTCTCTGTCTGCAATGCTCCCTTGTATCCGGGCATTTAATTCTATCAGCTCTTGCTGTATAATCACAAGCATATATAATGTCAATGTGCCAAGACACACACACAACAAAAACACAAAATACCCATTGTCCAGTCTTATTATAAGAGTCAAGCAGCAGTAAATGGTTTTGAAATTGAAGTTTCAGGAAAACTTGAAGTATTTCCACCTGCTTATAACAATCTAAGTGCCTGGCCGTGTGTGCAACTTTTAATAAAACAAGCAAAATTGCTACTGCACATCAGTGGATGTATATCAGAAAAGAGGCGAAGTGTGGTAAAGTTGTCAAGAAAAAGGACTGAAGTGTATGCTAAAGAGTTATAGAAATCACACTCATCAACTGACAATTTAAGATGCTTGAAATTGATACAGTATTTGATAGTTTGGGAGGCTACTAATATTTCTATTTTCCACCATCTTCAGTGGATCTCAGCTGTGTAACAGTTTCTGACGAAGTACTCAAAGGCATTACAGCTCTAAATTTAACATTTAATTGTACATCATCTTGTCTTTTTATTCAGAAACTAAACATCACTGCCATTTAAGGTCACTTTTAATGGATGCATAAATGGAAACCTTACTTTAACCTTTTTAAAACATGCTTTTTTCATTTTCAGGGGTGTCATTCAATGTTCCAGTTTACCGTTTCATTCATCGCCGTACATCCCATTCCCACATCACAGATCAGTGAGACATAAGTCTAAAGGCCAGTTCACAGCAAGGGCAATAACTATAATGACAGCGATAAAGATATAGTTCTAAAAATCTTTCTAAATATAAAAGAATAGCAGAGTCCACACCACAGCTACAACGATAATGGCTCAAAGAAACAATATCATTAGAATCACTTTCAGACAATCAGAATCCACCCAACGTAACCCTCAAGGTGCCTTCGGGACAAATGTGGGAAAAATTGTTAAAATTGTGGCAAAAAAAAAAATTGTTTCCTTAATCTGAGCGGTACAAGACTTGGCTACTTTTCCTAAGTTTGCCACCTGAACACACACAATAATTGGACTCGATTCAACAATGTTAAGTGGTTGAAAAAAATCTCCTTAACTGGTCCTTCGTGGACAAAAGTGGGCACCCATAGGAATTAAATGGTCAATGCTATAATTCAGAGCAATAATTTTGTAATTTGGCCAATAAAAAAAATCAATAAATCTAACAGTGCAGATCATACATACACATAAATGAAGGGGTGAGCCTATACAACATTCTCAATGTGGCTCACACTCACACACACACACAAAAGCATTGCATTGAAAGCCAATGAATGAGCCTATAACAGATTGTTTTTTATTTTGTCAAATAAAAAAAGTCACTCAAACATATAAAAAAATGACTCAGCGTTTGTGCACGAAAGCACCTCACGAAACTGATTTCGGACAGACTTAAGGCAGTGTAATAGTTTAATGATCTACAGCAAAATAGAGCGAGCTTTGGTGAGAACTAAAATATTTAATTACTACATTAGTAATTTCTCGCTAGAAATGACATCAGAAGTGGAAAATGTTGTTAAAAAAAAAAAAAAAAAAAAAAAAAAAAAAAAAAAAAAACGTACATTTACACACTAACTGACCAGCAAACGCATCTTTTGGACGCCATCTTTTTTTCCAGCTCAACTGTCACAGAATGGAACGCACAGGATTGTGGGATATCAAAGGCAGTGAAGGATACATCTATGCTGCCTTCAAAACTTGATCAGATGAAGGTCTCTCGGCAGACAGGAAACGAAGCTAACATTAGATTCGGACGTGCCTTGATGCCTTCCTACCTTGAAATGTGTCCTCCGAAGGCAGCATTTTTCAGGTTTCGGACACAGCCAATAACTGAGGTTTTTAAAAAAAAAAAAAAAAAAAAAAAAAAATTGTGCCAATCAGGCACTTGTGTCTCACCCAACACAACTGGTTTTTAAAACATTCTACAATTGTAACTTGTGGTAAAATCTAAAACTTAGGAGGTTAAGTTCTTTAAAACATTGGTTTATTGAGTTCAGTCTATATGCAGCCATTGAGTACAACAGCAATATCGGGGCTATTGATCATTTAGCAATTTTGTTATTTTTATATGTCACCAGATTTAGGTTTTAGCTGTCTGAACTTACTGGAATGTTTTTTTGTTTTTTTACTTAAGTAAAAGAAATATGAAATATAACATAAAAATAAGAATATTTTACATAAAAAATATGGTATTTTTTAGAGGTAAATAAAGGTAATTAAAAAAAATGGGATCACACCTGAGACCTTCGTGCCCAAATTTGTCCATGAAGGACCAATTAAGGACTGCTATACGAAGGACAGATTTTTAAAGAGCTTGAGCATTTAAAACGGCAGACGAAACTACAGTGCACTTATAATAAACAGAACAATATCTTCTGCTGGTGTGGACGCTAATAGTTATCGTTCTTGGTGTGAACAGGCCTTAAGAAAAAAGGAGGGGGTTTATCTGTTTAGTTTGCTGTTCTGCCACTTATTACTCAAAACATTAGTGCTCTGAAACCCAAATTATTTTTAAACTAATTTAGATTTAGATAACAGGTTAAGAAAACTCAATGATCTGATCACTCCACTCCAAGCAATATAGAAATCGTCAAGTTGGAAGTGCCTACATTTGTGTTGTTAGGTAATGTGTTTCTGTGTCTATGTAATTATGAAAATATTAAACATGAGCATATATCTGGGCTTATTACTACATATTGATTCAGACAATATATAGCAAATACTGTAATATTAGTCTGCAAAACTGTGTTTAATTAAATTTTTAATGCCGTATACCATATCAAGCCTAGTTTTGTTGTGTAAAATAAGCAAATAATGAGCATTATAATATTATATACTACATATGATTGACGGAACGCATCTCGTACTCGTATTTTTTCTCATTTATGTCTCTCCTCAGTCTCTTTTTTCTCACATGATATAATAATTTAAATTCAAATCAATATTTCATGTCCATATATTTATTTATTTGGTAAGCAGCCATGAATAAGCAGGATGCAAATGAAAACAAAATGAAATCATTTAAAGGATTAGTTCACTTTAAAATGAAAATGACCCCATGATTTACTCCCCCTCAAGCCATCCTAGGTGTACATGACTTCCTTCTTTCTGAGGAACATCCATTGATCCATTGAGTTTGAAGCTCAAAAAAGTGCATCCATTATAAACGTATAAATAAAGGCCTTCTGAAGCGAAGCGATGCGTTTGTGTAAGAAAATATTTTCATATTTAAAACTATATAAAATAAAATATCTAGCTTCCGGTGAACCGTCTTCCGTATTGAACTTACGAAGAAAGCGTAACCGGCGTGACGTATCACTAGGACGTAGCGTAAGCGTTTTTAACTGCGAGAGGCGTTACACTTTCTGCGCAAGTTGAATACGGAATGCGGTCTGAATACGGAAGGCGGTTTTTCTTACAAAACCCCCATTGATTCGCTTGGAATCATCAGGATATTTATTAATATAACATCAGAAAGTGTTCATCAGAAAGAAGAATGTCATGTACACATAGGATGGCTTGAGGGGGAGTAAATCATGGGGTCATTTTTATTTTAAAGTGAACTAATCCTTTAAGTCATGTGGCCGGTTGGATAAACAGCTTAGACTAGTCTTACATTTAGTCATTAGTTAGTTAGTCATTTCATTTTTTTAACCTTTTCAAGTCAGAAACGTAGACTAATCCAATTTGAAAAGTAAGACTGATTACCTCTTGGCTAACTGCTAGCTGGTCAGACTAGTTCTTAAGACAAGTGGCTGTGTTTATGTGACTGGTCAGCCTGTCTAATGAGAATCAATCCCTTTTTCTAAAAGTTTGGGGTGAAATATGACTTGTTTTTGACAAGATTCACTCAAATGTAATAAAACGTTCAGTCACGCACCTGAATCTTGTGTTGTTCTTCATCTGGACGGACCACCTGATGACCTTTGTGTCCCAGAAGGCTGCACTCATCACATATCCACTGTTTCTCATCGCAGCAGTACAGCTCCAGCACCTGCTGATGTAGAGGACAGAGCTGCGGTGAGCTCGAGGGCAGAGCGGGATACAGTCCGGCCTGGGACGCAGCGGCCACTGGAGATCCTACTGCATCAGTAGAGGAGGGCCCTTCTGGACACGAAGAAGAATCTGGGACATCCTGCCCACTCAGTCTCAGTTTCTCCATCGCTTCCATAAGCACGTTGCTTCTGGCCAGGACGGGCCTTGGTTTGAAGTGCTGTCTGCATTGAGGACATTCACAGGAGCCCTTAGTCGCTGGCTGGTCCCAGTGCTTCTGGATACAGAGGAGGCAGTATGTGTGCCCACAGGGAAGTGTCGCAGGGTCTTTCAGTATTTCCAAGCATATAGGGCAAGCAAACGCCTCTGGAGCCCATGCAGTTGTAGCCATGACACTGGAGATACTGTAGGTAGATGGACAATCCAAGGTTTCTGCAAAAGTACAGCCGATGACTTCGCTAACTGAGGTACATTTCCTTTTAAACCTGAACGGGCGTGGTTAAAACCAGTAATACAAGTTCTTTGGATGGTTCTAGCTAAGCACCACACACATTTTCCATGGCCAAAATGACATAGTGGAAAAAAAAATGAAAGGAAGGCTGACAAACCTGTCTATCTGGTCAGGGACTGGAGGGTGCATCTGTACACTAGCAAAACGATGTTGTAATAAATGTGTGTGAAGTCATGAAAAGGTTATGATAATGCGTCACAATAGGGGCTTTCCCTATTGCAAAGTTCCCCTAGGATTATTTTCCTGATTGCATTTGCACCACCAGTAGGAACTGTTAAGTGACATAAGCCGAGCTTGTTGTTGTGACTTATTTTGACGGCGCTGAAAACGCCAGAGCCTGAGCACACATCTCTCACATTCTCCGACTTAGTTTATGATCTGTTTAACAGGCATGTCTAATACGTTATTAGATAGAACTGTTACACAAAGAAAGTAGACAGTATATGAAAAAGTATTAGCATTTGCTGTGTGGTTGATATTCAGTGTCGCTAGCTGAGCAGAAATACATAATCATGTTTTACTTGGTCCCCTCAAAGTTGTGTTGTATTTTCTCTTTAGTGTAAAGGTTGAGAGGTTTTCCATGTTCGTAGAGTTCGATTCTGGAGTAAATATATAGACTATAATCTGTGTGTGTAGACAGGTTTTAAAAAAATGGCGGGTGCTGGTGTTTCGCGTGCGTTCGGCCAATCAGCGTTCACTTATGTCACTGGTAGTTCCTATTGTGCTGGGTTAGACCCTACTCTGAAGTAGGAGCTAAATTAGTTCCCCCAAAAGGAGCTCCTAAAACTAAAATCATTCCTACTTCCTGCGGTGCGAACACGCCAAAATCCGGGTACTTCTGCTGATAGTTGTAGGAACTATGAAAAGGTTCCTCCGGTGCGAAAGCCCCTATTGTGCCTAATAGTTGTTCCTAGGTAGCACAACAATTAGCCTAGCATTTTTTTCTATTTCCCTAACATGACAGAACCCCCTTACCACACCCAACTCAATACTATACATGTAATCACCAAAACTATTAGCAAAGAGAGCTTAAAACTTGACTTGGACAAAAGACATCATCCTGACTGATTATGAACACACTACACAGGCAATTCTCTCATTCTGGAAAACATTTCACACAGAAATGGTGATTTGTCAGTAAGTTTATGTTTAAATAGAAACTTAAATAGACATTTGGACTCTGTTAAGCCAGAATGTTTAATTGAATAACTACACTGAATTTCCTCAGTCTAGGGTGATTTTAACGCCTCATATGTGATCAGTGATTTTTGATATGCAAGGACTCATTCAGGCGTAAGGCTGTATCGTCTACGATAATATCGTAATTGTTCATTTAACGATGTGCGAGCTGACATTAGCAAGTATGTCACTCACTTTGCAAAAAACATACTGCTAGTAGAATGCAGTTAGAATGAAATTCAATATATAGAGAATAAAATGCCCCTGTATAAATTATCGTCTTATATTTCTATATATAGTTAAAGACCCCCTGTGGTGAAAATCAAGCTTTTAATGTTGTTTATATGTCTATGTGGTGTTTTTAATATGCTTGCTGAGTATTTTCTCAAAACTGCAGTGAAAAAGAGACTCAAAAATGCGGTTTGAAATCGCTGTTTCTTACGTCACAAACTACCTTGTATCCATCACGTCAACGTGTGGGCGGGCTTTAGCATATCATTATTACTATGCTGCGAAGCAGGGGAGTCTCAAGAGAAGGCAGGATATCCCGGTATAATTTTATCTTAAAGTGCCCCTATTATGCTATTTTAAAGGCTCATAGTTTTGTTTTATTACAAATTACTTGCATAGACTCTCCTACAACAGGTTTACATGCATTAAAGGTCAAAAAACACTTTCCTTGCACATCACCACATTGTTCAATGATTCTCAAACGACTGGACGGATGAATCAGTCTCTCTAAATCCCTCCTTTCTGTGAGCTGCTCTGCTCTGATTGGTCAGATGACCTGGTCTGTTGTGATTGGTCCATCGCTTACAGCGCACGTCGGAAACAAACGGCCATTACCATAAACCACTTTTAGCAGCAATAAGTTAAAGAAATCGGATTCTGTATGACAGTATCAGTCTCTCACATTGTTCTGGAGGAAGTCTGGCCCGCTCTTCTTTACAACGTTGCTTCAGTTCATTTGAGGTTTGTGGGCATTTATTTATACACAGCTCTCTTAAGGTCTAGCCACAACATTTCAGTCGGGTTGAGGTCTGGACTTTGACTGGGCCATTGCAACATTGCCATTCTGTTGTAGATTTGCTGGTGTTCTTGGGATCATGGACCGGTTGCATGTCCCAATTTCGACCAAGCTTTAGCTGACAAATGGCCTCACATTTGACTGTAGAATACTTTGATATACAGAGGAGTTCATGGTTGACTCAATGACTGCAAGGTGCCCAGGTCCTGTTGCTGCAAAACAAGCCAAAAATCATCAACCCTCCATCGGCGTGATGGACAGTTGGTATATGAGGTGTTTGTGCTGATATGCTGTGTTTAGTTTTCTGTATATTATTGCCGAACATCTCCATTTTGGTTTGTTTAAATGCAACGTTGCAAACCTAAGCTGTGCTGCTGTGTTCTTTTTAGAAAGAAGAACCCTTCCAAACATGCCATACTTGTCCTGTCTTTTTCTAATTGTACTGGCATGAACTTTAACATTTAACATGTTACCTGAGGCCTGTAGAGTCTGAGATGTAGTTCTTGAGTGTTTTGCAATTTTTCTGAGCATTGCATGGTCTGACCTTGGGGTGAATTTGCTGGGTCGTCCACTCCTGGGAAGATTGGCATCAGATTGATGGCAGCAACAATTGCTTCTCTAAGATCATTTCTGATGTCATTGCTGATAACACAATGCCTTGGCACAGGTTAGAGATTTTGCGAGATTTCCCGTGTTCACACAGGCAGGACTCTGTTATTTGTGAATGGAATCTGTTCGTGTGTGGTGTGCTTTCCTGGTCACTCCATACACTGGAACAAAACTGTTTAATCTATGATTTCAATTTGTCATGTTTGTGGTCTCTCACATTTTGAAACTCTTATAAGAGTTTAAAAATCTTTTCGTGTGTACTCAGCATTACATAATATCTTACGCGATTTGGATTGGCAGATTTAATTAAGTTAATTAGGGCCCTTTCATGCTGATGTTCGACGAGTCTAAATCAAACAAGCAAAGTAAGCAGCTGGACCTATACGTTTCTGGGAACGCGAGCAAGTACAGTTGAGGTTGAATACCAAAGGTGGTCTGGCAGAAGCTAGATATTTTACTTTATAAAGTTTTAAATATGGATATTTTTCTTACACAAACGCATCGCTTTGCTTCAGAAGGCCTTAATTAACCCCCGGAGCCGTGTGGAGTACGTTTATGATGGATGGATGTGCTTTTTTGAGCTTCAAACTCAATGGACCCCATCACTGCCATTATAAAGCTTGGTAGCGTCAGGACATTTATTAATATAACTCCGATTGTGATGGTGAAGGGATGGTGATATCCGGACGACGACAAGACCCTGGCGGCGGTGATGGAGGATGTCCTAAGACACAGACCCAGAGACGACAGCCCACAACAGAGTCGAAGGAGGGAGCAGCCAAGGTGGAGTAGAGGCTGACATCAACTGGGGGATGACCGACGGAGGCGGAGCCGTTGGATCCCAGGGCGCAGACGGAGAGCCGATGGAGCAAAGCGACATCGCTGGCACAGGAGGCCTAGGTGATGCTGCGGCGACAAGCGTCTGAGGTGGAGCCAGACTGCCCGAGGACTGAGGCGATGCCGGCGTGATGGAGGACCGAGGTGTAGCCGAAGGGAAGGAGGAGCCCACTGCAGCCGTAGGGGTGGAGGAACAGAGCGTAGTGGAAAATCCACAAGTCCGTGGGGGAGTGACGACTGACCAAGGGCGAGCAGATGGGACGAGGGAACCCGGTGGAGTCGAAAGACCGAGGGTGTCTGGTAGAACCGAAGGTGGGAGGAGCCAAGGCGAAGCCGACAGGTCGACATGTCGAGACGGAGCGAGACGATCTGAGGCCGGAGGCGGAGACACAAGATCCACTCGCTGAGGCGCTGATAGTGATTGCTCGACCTGAGGCTCAACGTCATAGCATGGCATTACAGGAGATGGCGAAGGGGCTGCAAACCTCCAGAACTGGCTGAGAAGGGCAGTGAAAGAGGCAGATGGAGACTTGACAGGGTCAAAGGTAATAATACAGCGATGAAACAGCGCTGTTTCAGATTTAGAAACAGCGATGAAGGTTCAGAGCAAACATAAATCACAGTTTACTTTAAACAGTCCACGCTGTTATGCCTATAGTTTAATAAACCTTGTTAATATTTTATATACTGCATGTCGTCCGCCTTCTTCAGAAATAACTTTGAAATAACTTCCTTGCGATCCGATGGGGATTCTGATCACCGTATGAGGCAGAAATATATATGCAATGCTAAAGGCTTATGCTAACCATTGTGATAATAAATACATATATGTTTATGGAAAATACCAGAGACTGCTTGAAAAACGTAGACAAATCATAATTATAATCGTGTATTTATTTGGTTTCATGTTTTATCTGTCTCTTCCCTGTGCCTTTGTTGATACTGGACTAGTGCATCTGCATATATGTCATAAAAAACATGAACTCCGGTTAACTCGTATAACTCATAACTCCTGTTTTCTTCTCGTAGCTCCATCTATTGCTCCGGCTGAAAGGATAACAATATAGTGAGATGGGAGTGATCGCTGAAACCTCCTCAGATCGCACAATTTTGTGGAAAATTAATAAAAGCTCACTCTTTCTGAAGAAATGTGACAAACATGATATTTTATCAATATTTTTCTAAATGTTTAAGCCTTTGGACTTAAAGGCCTTAACAGAGTTTTTTGTGCATTCTTATGATCGCAAATAAACTCAAGCAGGTGCAACTGAATAGTTAGGCTATGTGTTCTTTTTTTATGTGAAATGGTAAATACCAGTTTGATTCAGCATGATTAATGTGCACTACTGACACAAATTAATAAATTACTGTCACTGTAACATTTTTATTGTAAAACATTGGTCAAATATCGATGCTGGAATCTTTTAGTCCTGGTTCGCACTGGCCCGACAGTGGCTAATGACCAGTGGTGTAACGCATTTGAGTAAATGTAATTAGTTACTGTACTTAAGTATCTTTTTGGCTACTTTGTAGTTGTACTGAGTATCAAAGATATTAGCAACTTTTACTCTCTATTTGACTACATTTGAAGAAGTAAATGTACTTTTTACTCCAATACATTTGTGTTGAGTAATGCAGTTACACATTGCATTATGCATGGCACCTAACTTTTCCTGCAGCAGTTTGTTTCTGCTATAAAGAAGCGATATCACCATCTAAGGGCACTGAAGGGACTATATCTTTCGCCTTTACTCACCCAAACATGTCAACAGGGCTACTGTACATGAATGCCAGTGCATTAGTTGCTGAACCGCAGGTGTTTGATTTATGAGATGAGTTCATGACTGCAGCCGCTGATGAAACCAGCACGTCCAGTGTAAGAAGGCTTTGACTATCTCATTTTACTGAATATTATTTTATTTATCCGCTATATTGACGAGACCTTTTTGAAGGATATTGGTTTACTTATGGCCTTTTTGTGCACTTGAGCTTAACTGAGACTCGTGAGTTTGTAGACGTTTAAGAGGCTGTTGTGTCGACCTTGATTTATTGCAATATTGAGGTGTTCAGTTTTATTTTGATTTTAGATATTAAACATGATTTCTCATCTTACAAATCAATAGTTTCTTATTTTCACTGGCGTGTCTCTCAGGTGTTGAGCACTAGTGCATCTTTGAGCCTATATTTAGTATGAGTAAAATACTTAAGTACTGTTAAAATCAGATACTTTAAGACTTTAACTCAAGGCGTATTGGAATTGGTAATGGAGTCATTTTCTCTGTAAGGAATCTGTACTTTTACTCAAGTATGGTTTTCAGGTACTCTTTACACCTCTGCTAATGACCTCTAACAAACTGCATATTCTGGACAAAAGTCCCCTGGTCATTTCAATACTTAAAAATACTTATTTAAAGATGACATGGTAAAACCAAAGTCTGGACCATTACGATGAATGAGAATTTTAAACTTTGGAACATTATTTCACCCATATTTTGTTTTCACGAAAGTTGTTATTTGAACATTAAAGTAAACACTTGCATTTTTTTATGTATATACAATGACTTTAGTAAATTTAATTTGATGGGGACATCAAAATGGTGACGTCTCATCTTTGACTCATTTGCAGAAGAGGCTGAGGGCAAGGCTGGCAGTTGGATGGCACAGCTCATAATAAAGTCATTTGGTCTAAAAAAGGTCTCAAATTTAACTTATTGAAACCTGCAGAAACTGCATATTCTGGACAAAAGTCCCCTGGTCATTTCAATACTAGGGTTGGGTATCGTTTGAATTTTAACGATTCCGATTCCGATTCTTATCGATTCCCAATTTTAATTCCAATAAGGTTATAAAAAAAAAGAAAAACGAAAAAAAAAAAAACCTTAGATATCATTCACATTTATTCTAAGTCTTATTGTAAAACATTTCATAGGAGCTGAATACCATGAACAAAAATCAACAGGCTAAGAACACTTACACAAGGAACTTTTGCCTATGGTTTAAAAATACCAGAGGAAAAACAACTAGCCTAACTAATATAAATTTCAAGCATTATTAAAGACACTCAGTAATTAAAAAATAACAAATAAATTATCAATTGCACAAATAAATACAACTGAGCAAAGATATAAATATAGAAAGAAATAAACATTTTCAGGTATTCAGGCACAGAAACTGTATCAAATGTAAAATAACACTTCACTTTATTAATAAAATATTACAAATAGCTCAATTATATTCTGTCTAGAACAGCGCGTGAGTTTTCTCGTTGTCTTTTGTTTGATTAATGTTGTCATAGAGACGCATCCGGAAAATCTGCCGTCACTTTAAGAGCCGGATCACACATACGTTGTCATCTTTTCTTCTGTCTTAAGACATAACCAGCTGTGTTTACGAGAATATTTTGACATATTTTGTGTGTATTTCTCCGTTCGTGTGCTGTGAAAAAAGACGAGGAAGAGAACTCAGTTCATTATCGCGAGAAGCCGTTCTGTGCGCACGTGTGTGTGTGTGTGTGTGTGTGTGTGCGGCACAGAATGTTTAAAATCACATTTTCTGTGCGCACGTTTTGGATGTGTGAAAACAGCGCGCGAGTCTTTTGCGCACACAAGAACCGATAAGTGGAACCGAAATGCGCGTTTCTTATCGAATCACCGGTTCTGGGGAATTTGGAACCGGTTCTAAAATGGAACCGATTCTCGATACCCATCCCTGTTCAAAACTTAAATAAACAAATAAATAAATAAAAAAGAGAGACACATATACCTTTTAATATAAGACTAATTAACCTGGTATTATGTTATTTAAAGATGAAATGGTAAAATCAAAGTCTGGACCAAAGTCAGGCTTTGAATGTACCACTGAATTTTCTAAAATAAGCAAAAAGCTGTTGTAAATATTATAGTAGTGATATCAATAGTTCTATGCAGTCTTTTTCATGACCTGACCTTTATAATATCTATATTTTATCTTCAGTTTCGACCATCTGTGATTGTTCTGCTATGTTTACACGTGTGTAGCTGTTAGCCTAACTATTACAATATCAACAGATATTAACTGATTTGAAACCCTTTAATGTACTTACTTAGCAGTCATGAGGCAGAATTCAGTTGTGTCTGAGTGTGAATTCAGGATATCAGCGATCAAAACAACGCATTTCTGAAGGCATTGAGGCGTTTGATTAGGCATTGAATCGTTCTGTGAGATCGGTTCTTTTTAATGAGTCGATCGAACCGAATGAAGATTTGAGACTCAACGCAGAGACTCGTTGAAATGAAAACGACACTTTAAACGCTGCTAAAAGAGAACAACAGTAAATTATTAAAAATAAAACATGAAATGTGTATGAATACATGTTTGAAAAAGCTAAATAAATAATTTGAATAAAAACGGTTTTATTATTTATTTTTTTAAACAAAAAAATAAAGAACAGAATGATATTGACTTATAATGATAATGACTTGTATTTCGTTATTATTTAGGATGCATTATAATACAATATGTCATGTTATGAAAGCTTTAGCCTGCACAGTATCCAGTCTTGCTAAATTTTACAGATATCAAGGGTAAAATATTTATTGGTAATATAAATATTTTACAAGGTAGTCTCAAATAACTACATTAGAAATATACTTAATAATATTGTTTATCCTCCAGCTCGCTTTTTCTGGTCTTCTGTGTTTGGAGATGTGAATTGGCGTAAAGCATGGTGAACAGTGGATAAATTCTATATTAACAACAAAGTAAAAAAAAAAAAGTCTCTTTTAAAATAATGCATATAATATATCCAGTAAAACATGTGCTGGAACGTTTTAAATTAGATATTGATTACTCTTGTAATTTCTGTAATGGTGAAAAGGAAACTATTTTTCATTTATTTTTCCATTGCATACATACAAAAATATTTTGGATTGACGTGGAGCATTTAATTAAGAAAAAAAATTAACATTGATTTGCAGCTGAATGGATTTGACAAAATAATATACTTAAATGATTATGGTATTGAGAAAGATAAGGCATACTTCATACAATTATTAATATTAATGGAAAAATTTCACATTCATAAAATGAAATGGTCAGACTTCAAACCCAACTTTTCTTACTTTAAAAATGATTTCAAGCTTTATTGTTTGATTTCGTGCAATTGCACGAGTAAAAAGGCAATTAGAGCTTATAACACTGCAGGTATGATGCTGTATAAAATAGCACCCTTGTCCTTTTGTTTGTTAAGATTTTGTTCTTGTCCTCTGGCACTGTTTTATTTTATTTTACTTTAGTTACTTTGTATTTTTGCTTTGAATGAATATGTCTCGTGTGTTGTTCTGGTTATGGCATTAAAAAAAAAAACGGTATCCAGTCTTGACTTTTGTGCAACATTTAAACGGTCGTTGTGAGTAGGGATGGACTGCAGTAAACATCACAAACATGCTCTTTTAAAGGTTAATATAATAATTAATGTGTTTGTTTAGTCGCTGTTTGTGTAAGGAGCAGTGGTGTGTGTGTGTGTGTGTGTGTGTGTGTGTGTGTGTGCAGTAGGTGGCGAAATGCGCCTCTTCAACATTCAAACACACACCGAAGAAGAAGTTGTTTCTGTCACAACATCCGTTCACCGCAAAAGTACTGATTTTGCGTTATTTTAAGGTGAGCTTTTATATGTTTTATATCATTTATTCAAAATTAAAACAGATGTTTGCTGTGGATTATAATGATTACGTTTCCACGTAACGTTATATTTAAATGAATATAAATTAATGATCAGGAGGAGTTTGTTGTGGTACATTTTTGTTCAACAATTATGTTAACGTGATAACGACTCGTTAAATTGCTTGATGTTGTTTTTGCCCCCTTTATGTTCTTCTCGTGGTCGTTATATTTCAAACTAAAACCTTATTATAAATGTTGTTAATCCTTACCAATAAATACATAATTTTGAAGTATTTGGATCCCATGCGAGCTGCCACAAGGTCTCAGTCAGTGTAAGATTTTGAGTCTAATATATGTTTATAATAATGCAGTAAAATTATGTATTTCATTTGAACTGTTTTTCCCCATATCATCAGCAAAAGTGGTACACTTGTTTATATATTGATAGTTGGTTTTCTGTTTCTGGCTCTAAACAGCTTGATCAAGATGAACCTGTAAAACCAGCTACTGTCCAATGGATAACGCCTTATACGCCTCACATCAGCTACAGTGAGAAAATATCAATGTTTTCAGAAAGACCCTTGTGCCATTTATTATTTCACTTCACATAGATATACATAAAGCCAATCAAACATCAAACTGTCCCGTTTTCTGCTTTTGCTGAACTCAAACTAACAACTATTGGAAGATTTTGTCTTTCTAAAGTAAACCCAAAGACCCAAAACATACTTTGTTTCTATACCTAGCTTTTGCAGATAATTATTTAATATGCAGTATATTAAAAATATGAACTATAAAAATTATAGACAGATGTTTTCTTTTAAATGCGCCCTTTTGAGGACAACAATTTTCTTTTTGCTGTGTAAATGTTTATAATTAGCCTATTTAAAGCCACAATATGTAATTTTTCGTCTCTTATTCAAAACAAAGGCGTGTCTTGATGACTTGATTTGGCGGAGCTTTTATTCTGCCTCAGACGAGCGCTTCTCGAAAAAAAAAAACTTTCCGAAACTTGTTTGAATCCTGAAGGAGTGTATTTGGCACAAAAATACTCCGTCATACGTCCAACTTTTTTTGTGTTTAAACTTTTGTCCATGTTTAGCATGAGAATCAACTCTTTAACAGTGTAAATGAGTCAGAATGCATGAAAGAGCTTTGTTTTTACAGGATGTTTAGGACTCCACACATGAAGACTTGTGTACATCAGCTCAGGTTTCACAGATTGGAATTGGTGCTCCGAGACACTCGTATCCAACATGAACGGGCCGCCTGCAGCCGCTCTTCAAGTGTCCGGCGAGGAGATGAACAACAACACAGGCACTTCTGCTCCAATTCTGCTCGAGCGTCCCCTCGCACCCGCTGCTCCGTCTCAAGTGGGTTTTCTGTTGTTTTGGACACTTCCGAACACATACTTCTGAGACGGCTATGCATTAGCACTCATTTTCTATCGACGCACATGAATTTTAGCAGTATTAACTGGATACATACACCAAAGACTTTCTTCCTGTTTTTACACGCCTCTTTGAATGGATCTCCATCACAATGCCCCACTGTGGCTTACCGGAGCAAGTGCCTTCTGCCCAAAAGCAAAATGGAGAAATGCCAAAATTCTCCTGAAAGCAATATTAAAAGACAAACATGCTACTGCATCTTAAAACCCAGCACAAATAGCACAGGCCGCTTCCAGTGGTTGGCTAACATTGGGCTAGGCCTGTGGTCCAGGCATTTTAAATCTGCAGTGCTAACAGTTCAGACTCGCGGGCTGCACAGAGACGCCCATCAGCGGACTGTTACGGACGACTGTTTGTCTGCAGGAAACGAGGCTCGCTGCAGACGCTCCCTGCAAGCCAACGCTGCTCTGTACGAGCGGGAAGGGAAGAGCTGGGCGGCAGTGCTGGTGTGTCTGTGTGCTGAGAGCGGGGATCCCGCACTCCTTTTCACTCTCAGATCAGCCAAGCTGAAGGGTCGGCACAAAGGGGATGTCAGGTATGCCCTCACGTCCAGCACTAAAGGTTTTCTAATGCTAAAAGCTGTGTAGAGTAGCTTATGTGTCGGCCCTCCACTGAAATTTACTAATGTTTAATTTAAAGCCACAATATGTAATTTTTCGCCACTAGAGGTCGCTTATTCAAAACAAAGGCGTGTCTTGATGACGGCGTGATTTGGCGGAGCTTTTATTCTGCCGCAGACTCATTTGTATGTGGAACGCAGCTCTGTTTTATCATATTACACACATTTGAGTGTGTTAAAGTGATGTTATAATGCTACTCTGAGCGTTCGCTCGGCGCTGCTATGAGACACTTGTTCACACTGCAGTGAGCGAGATCATATTAGGCATGGTAAAACATGGTACTCGCGGTAAATCAAGAACACGTGATTTAAACAGTAAGACTAACTGTGTTGAGCTGGAGAACAATGATTAGTTTCTGTCCATGAATGAGCCAAACAGTTGCTCACCGTCTAATAAAACACATCATATATTAAAGCGGCTTTGGTGTTTTCATGGTTTACACAATAAAACCGGAAATCGAGGGTAACGCGGGTATTAGTAATGGGAAGCTCGGATCATTTTACTGACTCGGATCTTTGAATCTTGTTCAGTAAAATGAATGAATCTTTTTTCAAGTCATTTCGTTCATTTCAGCAGAATATAATTAAAATGTTACATGTTAAATTTTCCAACACATTTAGTACTTTTGGAATAAAAAATAAACTATAAGCTAATGCAGCCATGGCCAAACTTTGAGAAAGAAATGGTTAATTAATTGCTTATCTGGGTCTTCAGGCTATGTATGCAGTCTGTTAGTTCACCTCACCTCCCGATCCAAATCGTTCTTTCTTTTGTCACTTCACATTTAATCACGTCTGTTCCCTGGAAAGATGAGTTCACCTCTCGTGTTTTCGGGTACGAGTCTCGTTCTTTTGTCATGTGACCGCTTCCCGGTTCAGTGTCTCCAAACATTACATTCGTATTATTGACTGCATGTTGTAATATATTTATTATTATAAAATTATCAGAAGATATGTGCAATAAACATTTATGTTATGCCTATCCATTCTGACCAACCCAATGTGTCCAGTCTTCATAGGAAAATCAATTATTATGCTAGCTAAAAAACTACGCACTTGTTTGTAAGGAAGGTTGTGACTTAACTAATTTCTGTATCCAACACGGCTTTCACGTCACGTGACAAAACAACGAGACTCGTACCCGATGACTCGAGAGATGAACTAATCATTTCTTTTTCTGCATTCAGCCTATGGGGACTTGAACGAACGACTCGAACCCGAAGACTCGAGAGATGAACTAATCTTTTCTGTTTCCTGTACAGAACATATGGGATGTTGTGCATGTGCGGTCAACACAAAATGAACGAATTGCTCTCTGAGACAACTCGTTGTTCTCGAGTCATATTAAAGATTCGTTCACAATGAACGACTCATCACTAGCGGGTATGATGTCACTGATAGGCGACGTACGGTCCGTGTCCTGGTTATTTCTCTGGATTTAACCATTCTTGGAAACATTTGTGATAATGTAAGCACACAAGTCAACAAAATATATAACACTGTTCTAGTGGTTTTTGGATATTTTAATCCAAAAATCTTACATATTGTGCCTTTAAATGCCATTCTCATCCCTGTTGTGTTAGTTTTGCAGGGGGAAAGAAAGACCCGTCTGACAGATCTGTTGTAGATACGGCTCTCAGAGAAGCTCGTGAGGAGCTGGGAATCCACGTCACAGAAGATAAAGTGTGGGGTGTGATGAAACCGCTGCGTGATATGGTGAGTTTGCACAACAAATGTGCTATGGAGTACGGACCTTATGTAGCCCCGGCCCTTTTCAGCGCTGCGCTCGTTGTGTTCTCTCTTCCGGTTTGTATTTCCACAGCATGAAGGTAAGATCTTACAGATTTATGAATGAACCGCTCGTTTTTAAAGTCTTTTACTGAGATTTGTTATGACGTTCGCTTTTCCTGGGTCAGAAATGGTCTTTGGTGGTGGCTGACAGACATGGTCATCCACACACACACAGTAAAAAGTACCCTACCCATGTGATCTGCGAGCCCAATACTGACAATACATTTTAAATAAATGCAAAGAAACACTTTGTGATTTTTGCTTATCCTATTTATTCATGAAATTTAAAAAAATCACTGTCAGGACAGATAATAAAACAAAATGCTTACAACTATTTTTCAGAAAGCTAATATTTCACCCACATCAGAACTAAAATCAAAGGCTTCCATGATATCTTATATTTTGTATGATTTGCTCGATATATCGCCACCATATCGTTACTGGCCGATAAATGGTCATTTATAATGTTATTGTTATCGATCCGATAAGAAAATTAGGCCGATATTTTAAAGCCGATACAGGGCTCTAGACTGCGACCAAAATGGTCACAAATGCGATAATTTTTTGATAATGTGCAATAATGTGCAGAGATGGACGCGTTCAGCGCTTGAGGACAACTATTCAGTGTTTTCAACCACATACTGTACGGTTTATTCTACATTCACACATTTAAATACACAAGTACTAGCAAAACAATACATTTATAGTTTGTAAAATACACAGTGATGTCTATGGAATCCATTGACGACGTGATACATTCATATCAGATACTATAAAGTTTACTCTATTCTTCTCCCACTTGACCGGTCACTTACTTTCATGTATTTCATGAGAAGTGGATGAATTGACGTGTTGTAAATCTGACAGATCTGATTCTCTGAACTGCGACGCCCATCACGCATTATAGACCAACTAACTTGATTATTATATTTTTCAACAACAAAACACGTTCACTTACATGTATTTGAGAATCTGAATATCAGGTAGTTGATGACATAGCCAGCAAGTTTGTGAATATTTTGAATAAAAAAGGAAAAACTAAATAAAAGCGATACATCTGCCATACAGCGCTGTTGTGGCTGCGGTGTGTCACGTGACAAGCATGACGCGTCGCCATAGAAATATTACTTTAATAAAATAATAACACCCATGGCATTAATACTTTTGTTATATGTTATGAGTGATTATATTACAGTAAAGTTTTCTTTTAAGTTGATGCTTGTTGGAAGCAATGTTCAGATTAAAATATTTTGCAAATCAAGCTTTTAGTCACCAATGCAAAACCAGCATATAGAAATCAAGAGAACGATTCATCATCATGCAAGGTCATTATGATTAATATAAAAACAAGGGTGCGACCAACTGAGAAAGCTAGTCACACCAGAGCGACCAGTGGGAGTCCAGAGCCCTGCGAGCAGACACACTTCAGACACGCACTGTTCGCCATGATGGGTTTGAATTGCTTGAAATGTGATTGGAATCAGTGTTCTATAATGAGACTGTTAAAGAATGTTGTGAGTTCTTTGAGTGCACGTGTTTTTGCGTGTTGTTGTGGAAAGAGCGCGTCCACGGAGTTACACAGTCAAGTTCACTTGTGCATTAGCAGCCTTTTGTGCCATTGTAAGTTGTAATATTATGTTTATTTTGATTGATATCATATAGGAGGCGTTTGGTTGAGTTAATTAACGACACAGGATGCAGTAAAGCGCTTTTTTGTCCACACTTTCTGATCATCGCTGTTGTAATGTATTGGGAAGCCAGAATGAGTATCCATCCACAGAAACATGTTTACATGTTGTTATTCTCAACAAACCATATTATAGATGTGACGTCAGATTTGAGATGAACCGCGGTGCAAGTGCGTGCAGAACCGCAGGTGGAGAACCGTACGGTTAGATCTTTTACAGAGAACCGTTACACCCCTAATATATACATAACATTACATTGAGAACACTATTGTAATAAAACGTTGTGAATTCTTTGAGTTAATTAACGACGCATTAGCGCGCGCAGCTTAAACAGCAATTCACAACATTAATAACTACTGGGACTGTCATATACTAGGGGTGGAGCGGTTCACATTACTCACGGTTCGGTTTTTATCACGGTTTCAGTACGGTTCGGTATGTGCTCTGTTCAGGGAAATTAGGACATTTGTCAAATAAAAATAAACAAAATAAGAACAAATAATCAAACTACAAGCAACAGCACAAATACATACAGTAGAGCAAATACGCATATAAAATAAACAGTGCTTTTCAGGTACAGAAACTGAATAAAGTAATCAAATATAAAATAACAGTGCATATTATAATCTTCACTGTATAAATTAAATAAAGATAAATCATTATTGAAGTTACAAAAGCTATTCAGTCAAGAGCAGTGATTTCTGTGTCATTTGTTGTTTGATTAACATTAAAAACACAGACAGCAGGAAAAGGCGTCTGTCCCTTTAAGACATAATGCACAGATCCAGTACACACTACACATGAACACACGTCTTTATCCACTGTTTACGCTTTACTTAAGACATAACCTACTAGGTTTGCTTGGATACTCGCCACAACGTTGTTGACATAATTTTAGTGTGAATCTGTCCGTTCAAGCGCAAGACTTGAAAGAGAACTCAATATTTGCGCGCTATCTGTGACGCGCCTTGTGCGCGCTTCAGATGAGTGCACACACACACGCTATTGTAATAAAACATTGTGAATTCTTTGGGTTTAGTTGTTGTTTCAGCGTGTTGTTGTGAGAAGAGTGCGCCTACAACACATTCAGATTAGACGTAACTTAGTCCAAGCTTCACTTGAGCATTCGTGTCATGTTATGCAGATATAAGCGTAATCTGAAATTTATGTTATCTGATTAATCTCATGCGTTTTGTTGAGTTAGCTTTTCATTGGTGATCATCCTAAGCTTCAGCGCACGCGCTCAAACAGCAATGCAAAACATTAAAAACATAATTATACATAACATTATAATTGTATACACTATTGTAATAAGTTGTCAATTCTTTGGGTTTAGTTGCTGTTTCACTGGAAGAGCACAAGTTGCTATCTGACTACTAAGTTCATCTGTGCATGATTTTGTGCAAATATAAGACGTAATATTATTTTGTATAAATATCTGCTTCATCTCTTATAGGATGCGTTCCGTTGAGTTAATAACCTTCTAGCAAAGCACTTCAGTTTACGGGTCATTCTCTTCAGCGCAGCTCAAACAGCAATGATGTTATTTGAAACAGTCATATTAAAGATGTTTACTATTACTGTAGTATTAAAAATGTTTAATATTTTTTTTCAAAAGCATTGATGCGTTATTATTTATAACTAGCACTTTTATTGTTCTCGTATTATTTTCATCAACAATATGGTTTGATTTAAAATCATTTTCTTATTGTCAGTGCGGAGGCTCCATGACACATAAGAGCTGCACGGGCCCAATATACTGTTACACACACACTCTTGCTCAGTGTTTACATTCACTTAAGACATACCACTGTGTTTACGAGGATACTTACCAAAACAACATTTCGACATATTTGTGTGTGAGCTATTTGCAACATATTTCAATATAATTATATCGCGGTCAGGCAAAATGAAAAAATATAGAGATAAGAGGTTTTGGCCCAACAGCGCGATGATATATTCTTATTTGTAGCATAAAAGCAAATATTTGTATGTAGTTTATTTGGAATTTGACCATTTTTGTAAACTTTTTTTGCGAATTGAAGTGTTAGTTCACCCAAAAATGAAAATGATCCCATGATTTACTCGCCCTCAAGTCATCCTACGTGTATATGACATTCTTCTTTTAGACGAATACAATGTTATATTAAAAAATATCCTGGCTCTTCTAAGCTGTATAATGGCAGTGAATGGCTGTTTCTGTTTTGAAGTCCATAAAAAAAGTGCATCTATCATCATAAAAGTGCATCAATCCATCATAAAAGTGCATCTATCATCATAAAAGTGCATCAATCCATCATAAATGTGCATCTATCATCATAAATGTGCATCTATCCATCATAAAAGTGCATCTATCCATCATAAAAGTGCATCTATCCATCATAAAAGTGCATCTATCCATCATAAAAAGTGCATCAATCCATCATATAACTGCTCCACGGCTCCAGGGGTTAATAAAGGCCTTCTGAAGCAAAGCCATGCATTTGTGTGAGGAAAAATATCCATATTTAAAACTTTACAAACTGTAATCTCTAACTCTTCCGCTAACCATCACACGTGTGTTCACGAGAGACTGGTGTTCCAGCGTATGACTTAGGACGCAGGCGTAGCGCAAGTTCCCGGTGACGAACTGTTAACGAACTGAATCTTTTTTCGAGTCATTCTGTTCATTGCAGCAGAATATAATTAAAATGTTACATATAATGGCCAAATCCCCCAACACATCAACTTACGCAATGTTGATCACATTTAGAATAAGAAAAAAATGCAATGCAAGGACAAGCCAGATTATGAGAAACAGGAACGATTAATTCATTGATTATCTGGGTCTTCATTCAGGCTATGCAGTCAGTTTGCCTCACCTCCCGATCTGAGTCGTTCGTTAATCCCGTGACAGCCACATAAACTGAGCTACACAGTCTGTAGTACCGGATACAGAATTGATTAGTTCATCTCTCGAGTCTCGGATTCGAGTCGTTCGATCTTTTGTCACGTAACTGTATGTTGTCATTGTAGGCATCTTTGCTTTATCAAAGTGATTTTCCCAATCATACGGATAAAGTTTAAAGCACTACCAACTCTTCATTACCACATTCAATGTTATGGAAAAGAACCATCATGACAGAAATTCAAAAAAATTATAAATTGTAAGAAATAAAAAAGCTTCAATTTGAGACCAGAAATGCATCATGTAACTGTAAGAGTTAAAAAAAAAAGGCTGAACGCTAAGCGCTTGTTTGTAAGGACATTTGGGAATTATTAACTAATTCTGTATATAATACAGCTGTCACGTCACGTGACAAAAGAACGAGACTCAGAAGAGTCAGACCCGAAGACTCGAGACGTGAACTAATCATTTCTCTTTCCGGTACAGACACCATAGCCTCTATGGGGATGTCACGGGATGAGCGAATGACTCGGACCCGAACCCGAAGACTCAAGAGATGAACTAATCAATTCTGTTTCCTGTACAGAACCTATGGGATGTTACGCATGCGCGGTCAACACAAAATGAATGAATCACTCTCTGAGACAGTTCGTTGTTCCCGAGTCATATTAAAGATGATGATTTTTAGCGGCATCTAGTGGTGAGGTTGTGAATTGCATCCCCCCTCCCTTTCAAAGCACATAGAGAAGCTACGGGGGCCGACACAGGACAAAGATGTCGTCGTCTGAGACAGCAGAGAGTAGCTAGCGCTCTGTAGAGAAGTTTGTCCCTTTAGGGCTACTGTAGAAACATGACAGTGCAAAATGGCAACTTCACTGTAAGGAGACCCGCGGTGTGTGTAGGTAGAAGTGGCTCATTTTAAGGTAATAAATAAGGTCTTTATACTCCACTGAAAACATAGTTATGTGTATTATATTGCATTTCTGTCAATAGATCCTCATAAATACTACACACTGCACCTTTAAAGGAATGTGATGTAGCCCAGAAAGAAAAAAAGATTTTTTTGCTTTAATCCCTGAGCTTGTACTGATGTAACAAGATGGAAATGGATAGATGTTATAGTATTCAGTCCACACAGCAAACTTGTGTTTTTTAAAAAACATTGCTATTAGTCTCCTACAACAGGTTTACATGCATTAAAGGTCAAAAAACTGTTTCATTTTCTCATAAACATTGCACATCACCACATTGTTCAATGATTCTCAAACGACTGGACGGATGAACCCTCCTTTCTGTGAGCTGCTCTGCTCTGATTGGTCAGATGACCCGGTCTGTTGTGATTGGTCTATCGCTTACAGCGCACGTCGGAAACAAATGGCCATTACTATAACTGTACTTCAGCTCATGAGGCTTCCTCAGTCCTCAGCAGAGCTGGTTCTGGGCAGGGGTGGGCTGAGCCCACCGAAACGTCTGCCTTGCCCACCCAATCAGAATTTAGGAACAGATAGTGTTAATCTCTTTTTACAATTTGTGCACGGATTAAAAACAATCTGAGGTGGGCTCTGTGTTGAAAGGTTTGATGAAGGGCTGTAGAATGCCCCAAACAATCATAAAAATAACACAAGCAGTATTTTTTTCCTGAAAGTCACGGCACGGCGCGTTATAGACTCACACGCTTCAGACTGTAGCAGAAGCTGACAATCACACGAGCGGAAACGGGCAGAAATATTCGCGTGCTAAGGTGTGAATTACGAGGAGTTGTATTCGTGAATATGTATCTTGTAAATATTAATATACAGCTCTGATTTGATTCATGCCACGTTGAAATTAGCTATAAAAAAATTGCTAATTTTAGCTAACACACACACACACACAGAAAAAAAAAAAGCCCACCCAGGATATCTGCCAGCCCACCCTTCGATAGGTGCCTAGAACCGGGCCTGGTCCTCAGCGATTGTACACACTGTGAATACAGTAACGATGATGTTGATTTTACCGTATCAATCCAAGCGCGAGTCCGATGATGAAACATTGAAGAACTAGTTATTCAACCTGAACTTCCATCACAAGGACAACTTGAGCAGGATGTTTCTCAGGGATACGCTAGTTTGATGTACATTATGAGATGTTGCAGCTGTAATTCCTCACCATCAGCATTAACAAGTGTGTGTCCATCAGCAAACCCATGTGTGTATATGTCTAGTTTAGAGCTTTGAACTATTTCTGAAGTAAAGATCAGTGCAATTCTTCATCTATTTGTTTGTGTTTCCTAATTTGCAGTCTGGAATGATGATTGCGCCTGTAATAGCCAATCTTGGACCATTGGAGACGCTCTCTTTTCGACCTAATCCAAGTGAGGTACAGTGCAGACCAGACAATTTACATCCCATCACAATCTATTCACTTCTAGTATTTGTCCTCAGATAAGGGTTGAGTAACACTCCACTTCTTTGTTTGACAGGTGGAAGAGATTTTTACCCTGACACTTGAGCATTTATGTCAAGCCCAGAACAGAGGCTACACACACTTTCGCACTGGTGATCGTTACGGGTACACAGTCCCTGTGTTTCACAGTCCTAAGTATCGAGTCTGGGGTCTCACGGCAGTGGCCTTAGATCACGCACTCAAAGTTATTGTGCCGCCAAAGCAACTGTTGGACCACAGCACCTTCACCACAGAAGCTGCTTGCTAATCATAGCAAGCTCTGTCATATCACAGATTTCGTTTTCGGAAGAATCTCATGGAAAACTGTCAAGAAATGTCTGGGTCTTTAAAATTGGTTTTATTTCCTGTATCCATAAGATCTTTGAGGTGCAACATGTCCCGGCCATTTCTCTGAGATTCACCCTTTGCTGTGTTTAGGCTTTAGGGTTAATGAATGAAAAGTGTCAAGTTGTTTGACGTCATGCCTCCAGTGAAATGAAGAGTGTTCATTTACACAACATACTTTGAATGTATTTTTGGGATTTAGCATTTTGAGTTTTGTTTTCATCATCTTAACATAGATGGTTGTTTCATTTACCACCAATGCTTATAATAAAAGTGTTAAAATGCTTTAAGGTTTATGGTGTAGGGCCCGCCCAATCGTCCCAATGACGGCTTACGATTGGTGGGTGAAGGTTTCTTGCGCGCTCGGTCTTTTCAGCGGGGCAAAGTAATTTAATTACAATTTACCTTTATCTGACTCCATTTTATCATGACCTCGAATTTAGGTTAGAATGCCATGACGACAGGAGGTAAAGACCAATTGGCCGAAGACACACCCATCACAATAAGCAAAATATCTCTAAACTTTTGCTTTACTTCTGTGAGAATGAGACCTCTGTACCAGTCGCACTGAGACATGTTCAAATGATATCAGACATGTATGATACTGTATAGTACTTGTTCACATTAACCCATGTAGATTTTGGGTGAATTGTATTGGAGAGATGGGGGAAGAGGCAGTGAAGGAAAGACATGTAAATTAAGGCAATTCTTGGATGATTAACTCAGTGTGATGTCGTCTCGGATGGGGACGCTAAATGCACAAGAGTGAGTTCAGATGTTAATTTCCTTTGTTTTCTAAGAGAGTCGCCATCTCCTACAGTTCTTCCAGTTTCTCCAGTCTTACAATGGTAACTGTACTAAATGTTTATTTCTCAGTCCAGCACGTGGATATCCATTTTCCTGCAGTTTAATTCTACCTTTAATCAAATTTACCCACCACTACATGTCTGTGCTCCTGTAACATCTGTTGCTGTCGAAGACTACAGGAAATTCTCAACAGCAACAAAAATCTCTGTAGATGTCTGTATGGGGTACATTACCCTATAGTATAACAATCAAGTAACCTTTACGTCCAGCGAACACTCAGTATTGATTGTCTATCAACTCTTTCTTAGTGTGTAGCTAAGGGACTTTGCATCGTTAAAGGGTAAGCAGTGACCACAATCAAAACTCACCTGAATGGGCACAAAGTTTTATTTAACTAAATCACAAACACATACACACAATCACGCATACAAAGGAAAGTTGAAAGCGAATGAAACCGAATACTAGGGGTGTAATGGTACACGTATTCGCACCGAACCGCTTCGGTACAGGACTTCCGGTACGGTGCACGCGTGTACCGAACGGTACGAATGCAATCTTTAACAGTTAACAGTCGGCTTGTTTTACGCGTGGAACACACTTCAATCCGAGTTCCCACACGAACATATTAAGTATTCAGTCCATTTTATCACGAAATTCAAACGATAAATGCCGTTTTGACGCTCTTTAATGTGACGTGACTGATCACAGGAGAGGCGCGAGGGAACGCGATCATCTCTTCCTAAATAATAAACATGAATTAATACCTGACGGTATGGATACATTAAATCTTACTGAAACTATCATATGTGGTGTAATCACTCAATCAGTGTTTCAACGGCGGAAAGACGTCAATAAAACAGCTTGTAAACAATGTCCTGTAGCATCACATTTACCTCAGGAGTCATTCAGTGTCCACAGCTGTGAGTTCACTAGAGAAATCAACTCTTTCACTGAATATATGCTCTATATTTGCCTATATATTCATTATATTCTACTGAACCTGTTACTGATGTCTGGATTATTTAATGTGTTTAAATAAATCTGACATGAAAATGACAGCCACTGTGTATAAATGATGATATTTCAACAACGAATTGGAGTAAAAGCATAATTTAATAATTAGATTTAGAAGTTAATGCAAAAACTGCCTTATGTGAAGTTTACATGTTTGCATATGTGCGGAGTGGTCAGGTTAGAAAAGAGCTACAGGTTAGCAAAGGCAACAGAGTTCTACTGTTAACTGATAGTCGACTACGCCACCTGGACTACACCAGGAAATAACAGCCCTACGCAAGGTCACGCAGGTTCATTGCTAAGGGCAGGGTGAGCATGGAGACGTAGACAAAGTATAAAGACAAATCACTTTATTTAAAAATTAATAAAAAACATCCAATCAATACAAATCACACAAGGTCTCAATCACACCACAAAACAATACATGCAAACCCACAAATACAGTAATACCAGCAGAGGTCCTCAGCTTTACCACACACTCAATACCCACACCACACACACACACACACAAACAAACAATACAAATCGTTAAACACAGCACTCCGTGTGGACACCAAATAACTGCAGGAATTATTTAAGAAACTTTGTTATAATTGAATTAATGTAAGGACAGACACAATTTGTTAAGTAAACCACTGTTTAATAAATAAAGAAGCTATTTTATATTTAGTTTTCTCTCCCCTTCTGTACCGAACCCGTACTGAACCGTGACTTAAAAACCGAGGTACGTACCGAACCATCAGTTTTGTGTACCGTTACACCCCTACCGAAAACAGAAACGGGAATAAATCTATGGACAAGAGCCATCTGAACAGAACCATCAGTTTCTTAGTTCAAATCACCTTGTTAACAAGGGGTCTACAGCTCACACTAAACCTCTGTTTAGTTAAATGTACGATACTTGCAATGCCTTAGGGGTTGAACGAGCGTCCAGAGATGCAGTCTCAGCAGAAAGTCCTGATGGTTCAGTAGTTGTTACGACCCAGCTCAAAGTCACAACACAAGAGGACACTTCCCAAGATTGGTTTCAATAAAGAAAATATAAATTTATTTAAAGTTAAACAAATAATGTCTAGGGTCAAAATATAAGATAATAATAGAAAATAGCGATAACAGCAACAAATCAATAAACAGTTGGAAATGGGGTTTGTGGAGTTGTGGAAACAAAATGGGAACACAAAATCTAAAAAAAGTATTAAAATGTCTTAAATTCAGATTCAATGGGTCTTAAATATTTTTGGTCACATTACCGCAAAAATTTCTCCAGTCTGAGGGACAAAATGTCTGTTTACAATCATCGGACAGACTAAAGATTTTTTCCTGCGGTAGTTACTGCGTCATCAGAGAGAACTGAGGTAGCAGAATACAGGTCGGGCTACAGCAGCTGACCAGCCTCCTATAGCTAGTTTAAAAAGGGTGAATTATAGTTTACTGAAAAATGGTTCGAGAGCGATTTGTGCAAACCTCATTTGTGCATTCTTGCATGCTGGTGTTATATAAAGAAACTTGCAGATTTGATGTGTTATGGGGTTTTTGTTTCTTTCAAGTCGCTTTTATCCAAAGCGACTTACAACTGAGGAATACAGGAAGCGATCCGTCATGAAGAGACGAATAATCACAAAAAAGTTTTGGACATTGCTTAGAGTAGCATGAGGTAGAATAGGGAGGGAATAGAGGAAAAAATGGAGGGATTTTTTTTTTTAAAAGATGAGGTTAAGTGCTCACAGTCTTTTGAATGTTGTCAGTGATTCTTTTTATACATATTTTATACATCTTCATTGTTATTTACCTTTTTTAGTAGGCTAATTACTTCTAAAATTGTTGAAATTATATATTATTTTTTTCTATTCTGTGTTGTCCTATTTGAAACACCCATACAATAAAAATCAAGCATTCTGCGTTAGTTCAGGCAGGCCATGTAGTCAAGCTCCGCTATCAGCTGATTGGAAAAATTCCAACCCCGCCCATATCAGCTGATCCGATTCCTATGCACTCAACTGGCAACTCTCAAACAGGGCGCCTTACTTAAGCGTAGCTTCAGTTCAGTCTGCCTGCTCGGCTGCTTCGCAATCAGGACAAGAATCTTATTGGTGCTCCTATACTATATCACTATGCATTTTTGTGCGGTCTGCTTTATCAATTCATCACAAAGTAACCATACACAAGGGTCTTTAAAGTGCAGGTGCCTTTCGCTTTTGTATTCGCATATCAAACGGAGCTACAGCAATTTCTATGTTTGCTTTTGAGTGAGATAAGTTCTGTGTTGGCTAATGATTCGATCACGCAATGTTCATGTTTTTGCATGTATTTACATACGAACGTAGTACGAACGCGAGCAGCGGCATTTTCAGCAGAATTATATCAGGACATATACTATTTCATAACTATGGGAGCAACAGCAATTATGATAATGTCGGATACTTTATCGTCAGCTTATTACTAGACTTAACTGCTGTCTCGTAAGAATGATAATTATTTCAATTTACCCGGAGTGTGACGGTTCAAGTTCTAAGGTTACAGGCTATTTCTCAACGAAAGCAAGAGCACACCAGTTGATGCTGTAATTACATCATTTGGGAAACGTTTCACTGGGTTTCTGTGTCTTGGGCTCTGGAAGACGTAGTGGTACCGTTTGCGGCGTGTTTAGCAGCGATGGGCGACGGCCGATCGACATGTTGATCATGAGAGGTGGCCGTCAGAGAGGTGTTTATTAGTCAGAATCACATGTTTTGCTTTTAATAACAGAATTTGTCAGGAGCTAATTAAAATGACGAATTCGGCAGGCAAAACAGAATCATCTCACAAGGAATTGTGCAAGTGGGAAATATAGCGAGAGGAATTCGTCCCCACACGGATTCACCTCAGATTCATTCAGGTTTGTAAACTTGAACGAGCGAATTCGCTGCATTGATCATAAGCTGCCTAATTTGAGTTTGCATCGCTGCATTATTTTCATGGACTCGCTGAAGTTATACTAATATATGTGACTGACTCAAGAACAATTTCAGATGAGATCTGCACTCCCCACATGAAGGATATCAAGCATATGTCTCAGCTGGCAATATTTCACTCTCCAATCGTCTTCACGAAGCTAAGTTCATTTTTAACACCGTTTTAAAACTATCAGGTCATTGGCAACGTAACTGACAATGGTATCTGCGTTGCTTAAAGGGTCATGAAACCCTAAACCAAATTTTCTGAGATTTTAACAGAGGTATGTGTGTTGAACATCATTGAACACAATGTTAGCATCTGTTAGATTTAATTGAAGGGTGAAACTGGTTAATTCTTAGCTACCCCCCCCCCCCCCATTTTCGTCTTCCGGGTTTAAAAACTACATCTTGTCCACGTCACAGGTTGTGACTCGCCAGCGCACTATAGTATCAAATCAAATCAAATCACCTTTATTTATATAGCGCTTTTTACAATGGCAATTGTTTCAAAGCAGCTTCACAGTGGTAACAGGAAAATAATGCAACAGAATTTGATTCGGCTGTACAGCCGCTCTGGAGAAAACGGTGATGTCATCCAGCTCATTTCAATTATCATATAGTGTCAATGCGGGCAGATCAGTAATATAGTTGAAATTTAAGTGTCCCCAACTGAGCAAGCCAAAAGCCAAAGGCGACGGTGGCAAGGAACCAAAACTCCTTCAGGGCCAGAATGGAGAAAAAAACCTTGGGAGAAACCAGGCTCAGTCGGGGTGCCAGTTCTCCTCTGGCCGACGAACAAATAGTGTATGATTATGATTCTGGCAACATTACAGGTCAGAAGTCATATTAGATCAATAGATATTCGTAGGATTATTCGAAAGATTGGAGTCGTCACGGGTTTAATGAGGATGTCGTGTCGATGCGGCATTTACAGGGGGGAGTTCAATTGACACGGTCTCTACAGACACTTCAGGGATATGGTTGTCATGTCCAGGCTAAGGTCCACCATCTGGTCTGGATACGGCCCGGATCCGGCCGACTGCAGTAAACCTCGGGATAAACAGAGAGACTAACATTAGCGTAGATGCCATTCTTCTTATGATGTAACGAGTACATCAGGTGTTATTGGAAGTGTTCCTGGTTCCGGCTGACCTAGTTAATGCAGCCTAAAACAATCATTTAACTGATTTGAATAATAGAAATTAAAAATGTTTTATGTGTATGCCATAGTAAAGAGATGTGTTTTTAGTCTAGATTTAAACTGACAGAGTGTGTCTGCTTCCTGAACAATGCTAGGAAGACTGTTCCAGAGTTTAGGTGCTAAATAGGAAAAGGATCGACCGCCTGCAGTTGATTTTGATATTCTAGGTATTATCAACTGGCCAGAATTTTGAGACCGCAATAGACGTGATGGAGTATAATGCGTTAAGAGCTCGCTCAAGTACTGGGGAGCTAAACCTTTTAGTGCTTTGTAAGTAATCAGCAAGATTTTAAAATGTATACGATGTTTAATAGGGAGCCAATGCAGTGTTGCCAGAACCGGGCTAATATGGTCATACTTCCTGGTTCTAGTAAGAACTCTAGCTGCTGCGTTTTGGACAAGCTGCAGTTTATTTATTAAGCGAGCAGGGCAACCACCCAGTAGAGCATTACAATAATCTAGCCTTGAGGTCATGAACGCATGAACTAACTGTTCAGCATTTTGCATTGAAAGCATGTGCCGTAATTTAGATATATTTTTAAGATGGTAGAATGCAGTTTTACAGATGCTAGAAACGTGGCTTTCAAATGAGAGATTGGTATCAAAGAGCACACCCAGGTTCCTAACTGACGACGAGGACTTGACAGAGCAGCCATCGAGTGTTAGACAGTATTCTAGGTTACTACTTGTGGAGTTTTTTTGTCCAATGATTAAAAATTCATTTTTTTTCTGAATTAAGTTGCAGGAAATTACTAGTCATCCAATTTTTTATATCAGCTATGCATTCTGTTAATCTTGTGAATTGGTAAGTTTCGTCAGGGCGTGAAGAAATATAGAGCTGAGTATCGTCAGCATAACAATGAAAATTAACGCCATGCTTCCTAATGATAGCTCCCAGTGGTAGCATGTACAGGGTGAAAAGCAACGGTCCTAGCACTGAGCCCTGCGGTACTCCATACTGAACTTGTGTTCGGTGTGACATCTCTTCATTTACTGCTACAAACTGATAACGGTCAGATAAGTATGATTTAAACCATGCCAATGCAATTCCACTAATGCCAACATAATTTTCGAGTCTATTCAAAAGAATGTTGTGGTCGATAGTATCGAATGCAGCGCTAAGATCGAGTAACACTAATAGAGATATACAACCACGATCGGATGATAAGAGTAAATCATTTGTGACTCTAATGAGAGCAGTCTCAGTACTATGATACGGTCTAAATCCTGACTGGAAATCCTCACAGATACCATTTCTTTCTAAAAAGGAGCATAATTGTGAGGACACTGCCTTTTCTAGTATTTTTGACAGAAAGGGTAGATTTGAGATTGGCCTGTAATTGACTAATTTTGTAGGATAAAGTTGCGGTTTTTTAATAAGTGGTTTAATAATAGCCAACTTAAAAGTTTTCGGTACATATCCTAATGTCAAGGATGAATTAATGATATTAAGAAGAGGATCTATGACCTCTGGAAGCATCTCTTTCAGTAGTTTAGTCGGTATGGGGTTTAGCCAATTCTTCTTCTCCTATAGCAGTGAATGAATGTAATTTTTCCTCAGTGACACTACAATGCACTGTCGGATGTGATACTGTAGTAGACGGCTGCATGGTTATAATTTTTTTCCTAATATTATCAATCTTACAGGTAAAGAAGTTCATAAAGTCATTACTGCTGTGCTGTTTACAAACATCAGAAGGTGAAGCTTTATCTTTGGTTAATTTAGCCACTGTATCGAATAAATACCTAGGGGTGTGTTTGTTTTCTTCTAAGAGAGTCGAGAAATAAGCAGATCTAGCAGTTTTTAGGGCCTTTCTGTATGCAATCATGCTCTCTTTCCACGAAATGCGAAAAACTTCTAGTTTTGTTTTCTTCCAGCTGTGCTCCATTTTTCTGGCTGCTGTTTTAAGGGCCCGGGTGTGCTCGTTGTACCACGGCGTTGGACTATTTTCTTTAATCTTCTTTAAGCGCCGGGGAGCAACTGTGTCTAAAGTGCTGGAAAAGAGAGAGTCAATAGTTTCTGTTGCAACATCGAGTTCCTCTAGGCTATCTGGGATGCTGAGGAGATGAAACTGATGAGGAAGATTATTCCCAGTTTAAACAACAGGGAATTATATCAAATAAAGATTCAAAAGCAAGCAAAGCACACGCGAGCACAGCAGTCAGCAGGACAAACAGACAAAACAGTACTTAGATGATGCGTCGGTGTCATTATTATTAATGAGACTGAGTTTTCTTATCCTGTGAGAAGACACCTTCTCTTAATTATTCATGACAGCACGTGGTTCTTTCCAATGACAGAAAGTGTCAGTCTGTGAGTTTGTGTAGTAGATGAGAGAGGTGTTCATGGTCATGGGTCGTAAGTGTTTGTTTTCTTGGTGTAAAAGTTCGGGTGTGTTGCATGGCTTTCCCCGCGATGCTGCCAAGGCTAGGCTCTGGCTGCGGGTGGTTGGTTGGCCATCAACTACCGACACATCGAAGCTGTTTGTGTGTAGCAAGCATTTTTCGAGAGAGAGCTACGAGAACTGAGACAGGTGGACTTCGGCCTTGCTCAGCAACGCATTTTGCGTCTTGACGGTGATGCTGTACCAAGTCTGGAGGATTAGTTAGCTATCATTCCGAAACATCTCCCATCCGCGCTGCCTCCGGTTCGACCTGGGGGGCGCGTAGATCTAGGCTACGTACGGAACGTTTTTTTCCGTGCGATTTCTTATTTTCAAATACACTCACCTAAAGGATTATTAGGAACACCTGTTCAATTTCTCATTAATGCAATTATCTAATCAACCAATCACATGGCAGTTGCTTCAATGCATTTAGGGGTGTGGTCCTGGTCAAGACAATCTCCTGAACTCCAAACTGAATGTCAGAATGGGAAAGAAAGGTGATTTAAGCAATTTTGAGCGTGGCATGGTTGTTGGTGCCAGACGGGCCGGTCTGAGTATTTCACAATCTGCTCAGTTACTGGGATTTTCACGCACAACCATTTCTAGAGTTTACAAAGAATGGTGTGAAAAGGGAAAAACATCTAGTATGCGGCAGTCCTGTGGGCGAAAATGCCTTGTTGATGCTAGAGGTCAGAGGAGAATGGGCCGACTGATTCAAGCTGATAGAAGAGCAACTTTGACTGAAATAACCACTCGTTACAACCGAGGTATGCAGCAAAGCATTTGTGAAGCCACAACACGCACAACCTTGAGGCGGATGGGCTACAACAGCAGAAGACCCCACCGGGTACCACTCATCTCCACTACAAATAGGAAAAAGAGGCTACAATTTGCACGAGCTCACCAAAATTGGACAGTTGAAGACTGGAAAAATGTTGCCTGGTCTGATGAGTCTCGATTTCTGTTGAGACATTCAGATGGTAGAGTCAGAATTTGGCGTAAACAGAATGAGAACATGGATCCATCATGCCTTGTTACCACTGTGCAGGCTGGTGGTGGTGGTGTAATGGTGTGGGGGATGTTTTCTTGGCACACTTTAGGCCCCTTAGTGCCAATTGGGCATCGTTTAAATGCCACGGCCTACCTGAGCATTGTTTCTGACCATGTCCATCCCTTTATGACCACCATGTACCCATCCTCTGATGGCTACTTCCAGCAGGATAATGCACCATGTCACAAAGCTCGAATCATTTCAAATTGGTTTCTTGAACATGACAATGAGTTCACTGTACTAAAATGGCCCCCACAGTCACCAGATCTCAACCCAATAGAGCATCTTTGGGATGTGGTGGAACGGGAGCTTCGTGCCCTGGATGTGCATCCCACAAATCTCCATCAACTGCAAGATGCTATCCTATCAATATGGGCCAACATTTCTAAAGAATGCTTTCAGCACCTTGTTGAATCAATGCCACGTAGAATTAAGGCAGTTCTGAAGGCGAAAGGGGATCAAACACAGTATTAGTATGGTGTTCCTAATAATCCTTTAGGTGAGTGTATATGCATTTATAGTGTGTATATAAACATAATTATATATTTATAATGACAATAATAATCGTGTATGTGCATTTCTATGTTTTAAACAGAATTACGATTAATCTAATATATGTAGCAGGGCATTCAGTTACTTTTAAAAGGGCAAACAGACGGTTGTCAGTGTATTTTATTGGACTTTAATTTTGCCAGCTTTAAAAATCCTGCATTAATTTACGTTTTACCCCTTATTTTGGGCCACTGACAGATGACAGTTGCTCGCCCCCCTCTTTCTCCCCTGCCTTGCTCTGCCACACCCTCTTCTCACGGCCATCCACGCCCATTTAAGTTGCATTTTTCAAAAAGATTGTGAGGTGGACCTGAGCTGAAAGAGGGGGGTTTCATGACCCTTAAGCTTCTAGTTGTTTTCAGTAAAATGCTAGGCTTATGGATATTGTTCTTGTTCTTAAAGCTATAGTTGCTATTGGAAACGCGCTTGTTCTTAAAGCTATAGTTGAGATTGGAAACGCGCTTGTTCTTAAAGCTATAGTTGCTATTGGAAACGCGCTTGTTCTTAAAGCTATAGTTGAGATTGGAAACGTGCTTGTTCTTAAAGCTATAGTTGCTATTGGAAACGTGCTTGTTCTTAAAGCTATAGTTGCTATTGGAAACGCGCTTGTTCTTAAAGCTATAGTTGAGATTGGAAACACGCTTGTTCTTAAAGCTATAGTTGCTATTGGAAACGCGCTTGTTCTTAAAGCTGTAGTTGATATTGGAAACGTGCTTGTTCTTAAAGCTATAACTTTTAACTTTAGAAGTAGAACTTTAGAAGTTAGAAGTAACTTGATTACTCTTCAAATCTTCAGATTTGATTAAAGATTACCACGACATATATATAAAAAAATTCTTTTTCTGTGTATCAACTTGCACGGATTAATTATTCACCCTAAGACTGTAGTGTGTGCTAACAAAGTAAACAGTGTCAATTTTGATTTCATGAGGACTTTAAGCTGTAGTTGCTATTGGGGAAAAGGGAAAGAGGAAAAAATAAAATAAACACAATTGGAAATATGCTTTTCTTAAAGCTATAGGGCTATGGGAAATATGACATTATTAAAGCGATAGTTTAAAGCTGATAGAGGTGTTCTTTTGGCCTTATCCTGATCTATTGCTAAGATACGTTTTGCTCACGGCTTTCTATGCTTTCTCAGGTGGTGAGTTTTCCACAGATTCTTTTAATCTGTCACATGACCTCACATTTCTGATGTATCAATTTATTCTTAGCACTTCACCATATATTCTAAGCACACTAAACTGATAGGAAAAGGGGATGAACAGTTGTTTTTTCTCTGAATCTGACTCTGCTTTTTATGTTATCTATGTTGGCCTACCTGAGGAGCCGTCCACAAGTTGGTCAGCAGGACACATTATTTGCCTTGGAGGAGGGAAAGCCCATGTCCAAAGCCTGGCTTGCCTCCTGTCTCCGCCTGCTCTGCCAATACTGCAAGCTTCCCTCAGAGCGTTATAGACCGTTTCATCGGACGCACGCGCGTTGCCACGGTTACGCGCCTGGCCCGAAGTTAACTTCCGGTCTTCCGGTGTTTGTTTATCGGTCTGGCTAGTGGATAGTATGGCGCACTACTCAGTAGAAACACATTTTTGACGTACTGTTCTTGGATAACATGATATAAATATTAACGATCAAGCAGAGAGCATATGACACAAGCGCAAAAACAATGTGTGCGACTCACCAAAAAGCCTTGAATGCTTCATAAATACCCAGTCTGACTGCATACGAGAGCAGCGTCTAATGTTATTTATTCTGCTTGTTATCAGAAATAATGTACTCTAGAGGTAACTTATTCTGGCTGCGTTTACACTTGGCATTAACATGCGATCGCCGTGATCCGATCAAGCAGAGGGCTCAGTCAATCAGGACACGCGCATTTACATTTGTTCACATCAAGTGGTCGCCATCTGAATAACTGATCGGATTTATGTTTCCCGCAAAATATTTAAATTAGGTGTGTAATAGGCCTTTATCACGGAGTGTAAAACAATTTTCGCTTTATCCTCCATCAATGGCAGTGCCCATAGAGCACGGGATTTTTGTGATGTATTCATATCGAATCAATCTCAAGTAGGGTACTTTATCTACAAGTTTAAGTTTCCCAACATTAATCGTATATGATAAAACAAAAACAAAAAAACATGTTATTTCGGCACATTGCATGATTGAAAAGCGAGCGCGCAAGCATTTATATAGGCTACTGTACAGAAAACGGCATTACACGGTCCTTAAAAGGTTAGTTCACCCAAAAATGTAAGTTCTGTCATTATTACATTGGAGGTCGTCCCCAGAATCTGCTGCTGTTCCCTGTCTTGGCTTTTCATGGAGCTCATTAAAAGGATGGGGAATTTAGAACAGAGCCATATCGCCAAATGTAAATTTTTGCAAAATATGCCAATAAAAAGTTGACTAAAAGTTTGTATATGGTGTTTTTGATTTAAGTGGACCCGACTGAAGTAATTTTATTTAAAAAGCTTTATTTCCGCTATTTAAATAACATTTACATGAATTCTCAACATCTATTAACTGAAATAATATCTATTACATTTTTATTTGTATATTGATGCAGGACCGGGCATACCCACATAGCCTACTTATGAATGGTGGAGCTACATCAACAATACATGAACGGACTGTCTAAAGCTATTTCATGCATTCTGACTTATTTACACTGTTAAAGAGTTGATTCTCATGATAAACATGGCCAAAAAAAAAAAAAATGGACGTAATTTGATCCTGTTTAAGGAGCGGATTCGCCCCGCTAGCATCACGGCTCGTATTGTTCATGTTTACAAAGTTATTACCTCAAAGTGCAACATTTCCCAGTGTGATAATATCCTTCACTGACTGTCATTATTACTGCCTGTATTAATGATCCAGTTCAATTTCTATATATAATCTATATTTTGTTGGTTCTGTCAATTTCATTGCACTATACAGTTGGTTATTATTGCAGATTCATGCTTATATTTCTTGGTTATATTTATGTATCAGTGCATTATGTGGAGTTTATTATTGAGGCTGCAATTTATTGTACTTACAACCGTATGCAGATAGTCTGTATGTGTTTGTTTTATTTATTTCAGAAACTACCTCAACTACACTAATGTGTATATGGTCAATCTGATGACTCCGACCCCTGACCAGAGTTCTGTAGCGCTCAATAACATATTCACCAGCATTCAGTGGGGCAATCCCCAACACATTATATTAACTTTGTTTAAAGTGTGCAGTTATATAATTTACATACCTTTTGTAATTCACATGTTATTGTGATATTCTTGGAATGGTTGTGTTATTAAAAATAAAGTTGTATGAATGGTGCAGGAACATTATTCTAACCTTAAAATAACATTTTAGCATTAAAGAAAGTGGACATTTTAACGTTCTTGGAAAGTTCCAAATAAACATTCTTTAAAATGTTGTATTGTTAATAAAATGTAATATTATTAAACTATACCCATCCCTAATGATGAGACATTCTTCAATAAAAAGAATGAAAGATTTTAATTATTGGTTACATTATTCATTCATTGATTATATTGTTTAATTTATGAATTAATGTGTTAAGTTTGACTTGGAAACACTTCAAAATCGGTAATGCTCAAATGTATTGGCCTAGTGTGTGTGAGACTGAATAAATGCTGATTAATAAACGAAAGCAGTGTGTTTTTGGCCATAAAAACAATACAATTCACTATAATGTTAGCATTTACAGGGATAGTTTGTTTGTTTTACAGCAGAGAATAAAAGCCTCAGTTCAATCTGCTCATTTTACAGTAAATGATGACACTTTAGTTCGCGTTTGGGTGAATAACTCTTGAGAAGATGTGTTTGTAACTGTTCGCGCGAGCTCGTGACGTCACAGGCGCGCGATCCACGACTCAGGTCCCTCACGTCACAGGCGGAGTTGAGTTAATCCCAGCAATTATCAGACTCAGAGCGATCGAAGCAGACAAAGTGTTATTACAACGGTGTTCACACAGCTCGTTGAGATTCACAATCTGTCACGATACAGTGCCAATCTAACTTGCCAGCGTTATTTATATACATTGATTTACTTTGACGGACTCTTCGTTACGAGCAGAAGCTGCGATCGAGAGTGTTTCAAACACATTCTACAGCAAATCCAGTGTGAATCTGAGACTCTGCAGCACATTATGTCTGCACACACACCCGTGGAGCTGGAGAGCTGAGAAGCACCTGGCTGCAGCCTGCAGATCGAGGCGGGGCTGCACATGGGGGCGGGGCTGCACGTGTCGCCCCGCCCATAACGCTTGTCATTGGTTAGTGGCAAAGTATGACGTCGATCGAGGCGGGGTTGCACCTGGGGCGGGAATGCACGACTCGTCCCGCCCGCAACACTTCTCATTGGTTAGTGGCGTCAAGTCATGACGTCGATTCTAGCAGGTTTTCATTTCCGCTGTTTATCGCTGCATGGTGAGAACAGGCGAGCTACGCAATTTGTTTAATTACAATTTTTAATTCTAAAGTGGCTTGTGGAGCGTCGTTAAAAGGAAATGTTAAAAAAAGAAGATCGTGTAACTTTACTCACTCAACCATATCACACAAATAACCAGGGTTGCGTTTCCCAAAGCATTGTAGGCCTAAGTGTGTGTGTGTTGCCAAAATAAGCCCCTTAAAAAGAAATACAGTAGTAAAACTGAACCAGGAGAAGAGATATAGGACAAGTTCATATTAACAATGTACAAAAATATATTGTAGGGCTTTTTTACCATGAATAAAATGATTTTGTTTTGATCTATAAATTGCAGTTGTCTTCTTTCGGTATATATATTGTGACTTATCAACAGATTATGAAGCCAGGGGAGCATGACATTTTTTTCCCTTGAAAAAAATTAACCATGTTTGTTTTTATGTGACTTGTGCATCTGACTTTATTTTTAGTAGACTTGGAGTAGGTCTTGGAGTTAGGATCTAATTATTTTTACAGATCACTTTTTTGCAAAGTGTCAATGAAAATGGCCATATAACACATGGGAAGTTCTGGTTTTGCCCCACATTTCAGCTCTCTTGTATTGTTTTGTTTGATGCAGTGCAGTAACTGTTTTTAAAGTTATGGTCTTTGTTTTGTCATCACAGAAACAGTGCACAAATCATATCTCCTGGGCCTTGGCATGAATACTGTGTCAATGATATTACAGTACCAATATTCATGTGAATAAGTAACTGTAAAATCATTGGAAATTGTTTAACTTTTTTCAAGGTATGTGCGTAGTATTATGTGTTACAGACCAGTATTGAAAGTGTACAACGGGCATCCTACGAGATGGGTGGACTTGTTTTCTGGGCAGGCTAGCGCCTGCTCCAGACCTGGAAGGTCACTACGTGCCTAATTCCGGGGTGAAAACGTCAACAAGTGATCTATGGAGACGTGCATCTGATTAACTGACAATGTGTGGAAATTTACTATGACCATCTATTTTCTCTTAGCCAATCAGAATCATTCAACCTGAAGTAATGACGTAGCTAGACCTTGAAAGGAGTATAACTGTTGAGAAATTGTACGAGAGGCTCGTAGAGAGGGAGCGCGACCTACGAACTCCTCGTGAGACTTGAAGCTGGTTTCTGCTGATTAAACTGCAAACTATTCTTCAGTAAATTTTTCTTTAATTAATTGCACTCCTGACTCTTGGTCTTCATTCTTCACAACTGGTCTTGGGTCATAAACTGTTATTCCCCTAACAATATATATATATATATATATATATTAGGGCTGTCACCATTAACGCATGCAATTAATTTAAATTCCTTAACGCGTTAAAATAATTTAACGCAAATAAATTACAGAAGTAAAGCTGTAATTAACGTAATTTTCGTCACGCAGTTAGATGATGCTAGAAGTCGGGAGTTTATCACAATCACACTGAGCATCTACAGCACCTGTAACCCTGGGAGGAGGACGTTTCCATTCTAACTCTTTAACCCGATTCTGCTTCTCTGTTTGTGATCAGGCCATTTTAAGCCGTTAAACTCTGGGAAAGTGTTCAGTGATCCAGTGATCGAATTCACTCAAACAGTCCAAAACAGCGCTAATGTAAAGAAGGCCAGGCTGATTACAGCAGACATATCAGAGAGAATAGAGACTCACATTGCGTTTTTAGTGAATTATTGATTCCAGTGTGTGCTTTGCTTTAAAACACGAGCTCTGTCGTATTCTGCGATTGTTTCTGAAGAGCGCAGTTTTGGTGTCGGTGAGAGTCTGATTGATGCACAAAGAACAAACCGTGTTCGCGCTCTCGATCACTGATCGCACGCTGCATTCATGTACAGACACACAGTACATCTGCGCTGTTTCCACACACACTCAGGAAGGATAGTGTTTGATTTGTCATGTGTACCTTGTTGTGTTTAGTAATCGTAGGTTTATGCAGTCAAAGCGGTTGATTTTAGGAGTTTTTGGCGTCTCTGTGTGGTCCTGTTCGGTATCGCAGCTTGACTCGTCTAAAATGAAAACAAGCTCTTTGTTGCTGCTTACACATACTATACACTGAATATAATATAATCATATGGACTCCTTATATTTGGTTATTTGGTGTCCTTTTGGAGTCTGATGATGACAAAATGAATGTGTTTAATGAGATAAGTGCCATATGCTTAATTTTACGATAAGTGTGCGATTAATCACGATTAAAAAATGTAATCGATTGAAGGCACACAGATATATATATATATATATATATATATATATATATTTTTTTTTTTTTCAAGGCTCTGGAAAGTTTTTGAAAATAAACATACATAGATACACAGGTCCTTGAAAGTGCTTGATTTTATTTTGTGCAAGAAGTTTTCTGGAAAAAAATTCCATATTATACCCTCCGGTCCGCTAATGTGTTATTTCGCCAACACTTTGTGGCCTATGCATACTAGCTTGCTTGATTTACATTAGTTACACGCATTTACACGTTATGTTAAGTGTTTCCCATGTGAGGTACTTTGTGTTGTACGTTGCCATGACGTTCACACACGCACGAAACTACCTCAACGCTTTCAGTGCTTACACCGAACCCAAATATGTTCAGTCAATGACTGTATATTGTGTTCAATAAACATAAAACATTTGTGATAATCTGTTGCCTAAATATTTTATTTAATGTAATGTTGAATTGCTTTGCTTGTTAAGAGAATGTAAACCCATGAGGCAAGAAAAACTTAAAAGCATATTCATATATCTTAAACCTTCTGGTTACATGAGCCTAAGCTCTTCAATAAAATCCATGCAAAAGTTAATATCAGATCTTTTTAGAATACAGTATAGGATGTACCGAATATTCTTCTATTCTGTCATATGGCCAAAAATAAATGCAAAAAAAATGCTTTTATGCGTAGTTGTTTTTGACACATGAAAACTGTAAACTTCTTCAGGCAGTCTCGGAGCGATTGTTTTGGTGCGGATCCAAAACAAACGCTCAGGTGTGAAAACACCCTAAGATAAAATACTGAAGATTTACGGAAATGGGTCATACCATGACATTACCTGAGCAGTTGAAGTAAAACCGCTTATTCAAGGATGCACATTTACGGCAGGGATGGGCAGTATTTCAAATAAATATATTTAAAATACAAAATACTATTTTGTATTTTGTATTTAAATACCTTTGAAAAAAATCAAATGTATATTGTATTTAAATACATTTAATCTTAGTATTTTTGTATTTTCAAAATACATAAAATACTTTTTGCCAATCAACCTCTTTATTAGGCAGCTAATTTCCTGTATCAATTAGAAAGAATAGGAATCGCGGAAGACACTGGGTTTCTTGGGGAAATCTTATTAAAGCCAAAATCTTAGATATTTAAATATATATTTAGAATTAAGTAGATATTTTGAATAAAATGTAGTATCCCATTCGTTGACAACCACATAAACATTCACAGAGCTACCTATATAGTCAGCTTGTTGATGATTCTGGATCTTCAGTCAAAAACATGCTGTTTTTCTGTGTATAAACCGAAATGGTTATTGCACTACTATATGCACTACTTCAACATTAAAACAAGGTGATCTTGCTTTTGTGGGGGGAAAAAAGCATACCTGTCACAGCAGAAACTGTTTTCCCCTCCGTCATGTTTAAGTTTATGGCAAACCCAATTCAGAAACTTGGGTATAAAAATTATCTCTTGAGTTTCCAGTAAATGTGACAAGGGCATTCATGTCCAATTTCCAACTAGGAAACTCATATTTACAATAAATTTGACCATACGATAAGGTGAAGTCAAGGTTGATTTTACTTGTTGATTGAGGTTAAAATGGAACAGCATTCAGGTTTGCCTTCAGTTAACATGAAGGAAAAAAGAGCACTAGCAAGGGGAACATAGCATTAGCACTAGCACTGGACATTACAGCTAGCCAGTAAGTCTTGACAGTTTTTTTTTTTAGGATCAGATTTTGGTTTTATCAACTAGCTAGTCAAATGTGTTCATTAAACTTTAAGCATTACTGCTTGCTATGGCTCGGTGATATGACAATATATATATATATATATACACTCACCTAAAGGATTATTAGGAACACCTGTTCAATTTCTCATTAATGCAATTATCTAATCAACCAATCACATGGCAGTTGCTTCAATGCATTTAGGGGTGTGGTCCTGGTCAAGACAATCTCCTGAACTCCAAACTGAATGTCAGAATGGGAAAGAAAGGTGATTTAAGCAATTTTGAGCGTGGCATGGTTGTTGGTGCCAGACGGGCCGGTCTGAGTATTTCACAATCTGCTCAGTTACTGGGATTTTCACGCACAACCATTTCTAGAGTTTACAAAGAATGGTGTGAAAAGGGAAAAACATCCAGTATGCGGCAGTCCTGTGGGCGAAAATGCCTTGTTGATGCTAGAGGTCAGAGGAGAATGGGCCGACTGATTCAAGCTGATAGAAGAGCAACTTTGACTGAAATAACCACTCGTTACAACCGAGGTATGCAGCAAAGCATTTGTGAAGCCACAACACGCACAACCTTGAGGCGGATGGGCTACAACAGCAGAAGACCCCACCGGGTACCACTCATCTCCACTACAAATAGGAAAAAGAGGCTACAATTTGCACGAGCTCACCAAAATTGGACAGTTGAAGACTGGAAAAATGTTGCCTGGTCTGATGAGTCTCGATTTCTGTTGAGACATTCAGATGGTAGAGTCAGAATTTGGCGTAAACAGAATGAGAACATGGATCCATCATGCCTTGTTACCACTGTGCAGGCTGGTGGTGGTGGTGTAATGGTGTGGGGGATGTTTTCTTGGCACACTTTAGGCCCCTTAGTGCCAATTGGGCATCGTTTAAATGCCACGGCCTACCTGAGCATTGTTTCTGACCATGTCCATCCCTTTATGACCACCATGTACCCATCCTCTGATGGCTACTTCCAGCAGGATAATGCACCATGTCACAAAGCTCGAATCATTTCAAATTGGTTTCTTGAACATGACAATGAGTTCACTGTACTAAAATGGCCCCCACAGTCACCAGATCTCAACCCAATAGAGCATCTTTGGGATGTGGTGGAACGGGAGCTTCGTGCCCTGGATGTGCATCCCACAAATCTCCATCAACTGCAAGATGCTATCCTATCAATATGGGCCAACATTTCTAAAGAATGCTTTCAGCACCTTGTTGAATCAATGCCACGTAGAATTAAGGCAGTTCTGAAGGCGAAAGGGGGTCAAACACAGTATTAGTATGGTGTTCCTAATAATCCTTTAGGTGAGTGTATATATGTTGGTGATGATATAAAGTGTAAATTGATTGAACTTTTTCTGTATCGTTTATATATCGTGGTATACAAATATATCTGTGGAGCTTTTAGTGGACAGGAGTTATTGACATGTTTAATAAAGAAGCATGGATAAATGAGTAATAAAGTACAGTTTGCAGCTGTACTTGCAAACTACAATTCCTGTTCATTAAGGTGAGAACCAGACCCATTATAAATCTAAATGTACTCAAATTAAATTAATTAAAAAGTGTAATATCCAAGTAGTAATAAAGATTTTTGCTGTCATAATGATAACAGTAGCACATACAAAAATACAAAAATAGTAAAAATAGTAAAATAACTATTTTTGTATGTATAACATACAAAAATAGTAAAATAACTGTTCCTTATATTCCAATAACCGTCTCTTAATGAGTCATGGGTGTGTTTTGGGCGTAACGTGCAATAAACCAATCAGAGTCTCATCTCCCTTTCCCTTTAAAATCCAGTTACGCTCGCACCATGATGGATTCGCTATTTACATGGAGGAATATAGACACCCTCAAACTGTGTTGTTCACCGTGTGTATTGGCACAATTGGTTAAATAATTAGCCAATTTCATTCGTCATTACTGCAGATAGGTCATTCTGATACATGCAATAACTATCCATTATGACATGTAGGCATTTTTATCTTTATGTACACAATAATAATCCTTTTATTTTTAATATTTGGCATGTGTGTGTGCTGCTGTGTGTGTAATAAGCAGAGTGTACGCACTATGCCTATATGCGCATATTACTAACACGCCCTTTAAATAACACAAAAACTACTGCGCTATTTGTAGTGATAGTTGAGATCCTACTGGAGTATATACAGTAACTTATACTTGGTTATGTCATGCGTAGCCAATAGAGTATATACGGTACAAGCAAGCACGAGACAGCACTGTAAGAACACAGTCTACTTCATGTTACGCAGTTGTTAAATAAAGAACCGAAACTGAGCAACGCGTGTATAGTTTGCTCTATGCACATGACATCCTAACATTACACTATTGACTTTAGAGCAGGTTTGTGTTGGTCAATGGCGCAGTCGTTTTCAGTTCCTCAAAATAGCAACGCTCCAACAATGCTCCTGAACACACCTGGTTTTCAGACCAGACGCTCATGGGCGAACAGATGGGCCAGTGCATTTGATATTTAAACAACGTGGCGCTGGACGTGAAAATGATAACTACGTCGGGCTGAAACTAGCAAAAAACACTTGTGTCGCGCCTGGCGTTGCTTGTGCCGGGTGTATGAAAGGGCCCATTGTGTCTAAAATGCATACAAACAGTTCCGATGAATGTTAATGTCGTTAAACTGAATGTACGAAGGAAACTGCTGAAATAACGACAACATTGACAACACTGAAATAAATGTGCGTGGTTTGTCTATCAATCAGATGCGCATTAAAGTTATGTTCGTTACTATAGCAACAGTAGACACCCGACGTGTTCTTTCAGAATTATCATAAGGAAAATGTTCTGTATAAAGAGAACAAAGAGGGCTATTCTTACTATTCCTTAAAGAAAAGTTAGTTTAGGATTAGTTGGGAACAGTGTTGGGTGTAACTAGTTACTAAGTAATTAGTTACTGTAATTTAATTACTTTTCCCTTGAAAAAGTAAAGTAAGGGATTACTCTTATTTCTTCTGTAATTTAATTGCAGTTACTTCTGATGTAATTAAACTAAATACTGTGTATAGACTGTAGAACAAATATATATAATACAATAGTGGAAATAAAGGATTAGTTCACTTCAAAATGAAAATTTCCTGATATTTTACTCACCCCCATCTCATCCAAGATGTTCATGTCTTTCTTTCTTCAGTCGAAAAGAAATTAAGTTGTTTTTTGAGGAAATCATTCCAGGATTTTTCTCCACATAATGGACTTCAATGGCAACCAACGGTTGAAGGTCCAAATCAATGCAGTTTCAAAGGAAGGGCTTCAGAGGCTCTGCACGATCCCAGACGAGGAATAGTGTCTTATCTAGCCAAACCATCGGTCATTTAAAATTTTTTTTTTTAATTTATATACTTTTTAACCTAAATTGCTCATCTTGCGTTGCTCTGCGGAGCGCCACGGATTACGTAATCATGTCGGAAAGGTCACGCTAGACGTAGGCGGAAGTAGAAAGTAATTAGTAATAAGTAATTAAATACTTTTTTGAGAGAGTAATTTGTACAGTAATCTAATTACACTATTGAAGATGTAATTAGTAACTAGTAATTCATTACTTTTTTAGGGTAACTTACACAACACTGGTTGGGAAAGTGCATGATATTCTAGTCTTCTAGTATTCTAGTGTTAATTTTGACAGCAAATTTTGATTTAGTTTTAGTCATAGTCTTTTGACTAAAATGCCATTTAGTTTTAGTCATATTTTAGTCACCTGAATTGTTTTTAGTTTTAGTTGACTAAATATCATAAGATTTTAGTCAACTAAATCTACAGTAGATTTAATGAGTTTAGTTAAATTGTAATGCATTAATTGAGCATTTAAGCATTACATAACCGACTGTTACTTGAATACATGTCAAAATTTTGACATAATTGTGTTTTTGACCGTTCAAGCGCAAAAATACACTAAAAAAACCTCAGTTCACTTTTTTGTTTGTTTTTTAAAAACATATACAGTGGGGAGAACAAGTATTTGATACACTGACGATTTTGCAGGTTTGCCCACTTACAAAGCATGTAGAAGTCTGTAATTTTTATCTTAGGTACACTTCAACTGTGAGAGACGGAATCTAAAACAAAAATCCAGAAAATCACATTGTATGATTTTTAAATAATTAATTTGCATTTTATTGCATGACATAAGTATTTGATACATCAGAAAAGCAGAACTTAATATTTGGTACAGAAACCTTTGTTTGCAATTACAGAGATCATACGTTTCCTGTAGTTCTTGACCAGGCTTGCACACACTGCAGCAGGGATTTTGGCCCACTCCTCCATACAGACCTTCTCCAGATCTTCTTCAGGTTTCAGGGCTGTCGCTGGGCAATACGGACTTTCAGCTCCCTCCAAAGATTTTCTATTGGGTTCAGGTCTGGAGACTGGCTAGGCCACTCCAGGACCTTGAGATGCTTCTTACGGAGCCACTCCTTAGTTGCCCTGGCTGTGTGTTTCGGGTCGTTGTCATGCTGGAAGACCCAGCCACGACCCATCTTCAATGCTCTTACTGAGGGAAGGAGGTTGTTGGCCAAGATCTTGCGATACATGGCCCCATCCATCCTCCCCTCAATACGGCGCAGTCGTCCTGTCCCCTTTGCAGAAAAGCATCCCCAAAGAATGATGTCTCCACCTCCATGCTTCACGGTTGGGATGGTGTTCTTGGGGTTGTACTCATCCTTCTTCTTCCTCCAAACACGGCGAGTGGAGTTTAGACCAAAAAGCTCTATTTTTGTCTCATCAGACCACATGACCTTCTCCCATTCCTCCTCTGGATCATCCAGATGGTCATTGGCAAACTTCAGACGGGCCTGGACATGTGCTGGCTTGAGCAGGGGGACCTTGCATGCGCTGCAGGATTTTAATCTATGACGGCGTAGTGTGTTACTAATGGTTTTCTTTGAGACTGTGGTCCCAGCTCTCTTCAGGTCATTGACCAGGTCCTGCCGTGTAGTTCTGGGCTGATCCCTCACCTTCCTCATGATCATTGATGCCCCACGAGGTGAGATCTTGCATGGTGCCCCAGACCGAGGGAGATTGACCATCATCTTGAACTTCTTCCATTTTCTAATAATTGCGCCAACAGTTGTTGCCTTCTCACCAAGCTACTTGCCTATTGTCCTGTAGCCCATCCCAGCCTTGTGCAGGTCTACAATTTTATCCCTGATGTCCTTACACAGCTCTCTGGTCTTGGCCATTGTGGAGAGGTTGGAGTCTGTTTGATTGAGTGTGTGGACAGGTGTCTTTTATACAGGTAACGAGTTCAAACAGGTGCAGTTAATACAGGTAATGAGTGGAGAACAGGAGGGCTTCTTAAAGAAAAACTAACAGGTCTGTGAGAGCCGGAATTCTTACTGGTTGGTAGGTGATCAAATACTTATGTCATGCAATAAAATGCAAATTAATTATTTAAAAATCATACAATGTGATTTTCTGGATTTTTGTTTTAGATTCTAGTTGAAGTGTACCTATGATAAAAATTACAGACCTCTACATGCTTTGTCAGTAGGAAAACCTGCAAAATCGGCAGTGTATCAAATACTTGTTCTCCCCACTGTATATAGTTTTTATAATTTTGTATTTCTGTTTTAGTTAGTATATCAGGTTAAGCTAAAGCTTCAAATAAGTTTAAGTTTATTTATTTTTTTAATTTCAGTTAACATTTATTTAATTTCAAGTAATGAATATTTTTTAATGGTTATTTTAGTGGTTATTTAATGATTTTTTTAATGGTTAACTATTATAAGCCTGATACTTTATTGAATAATATGTGTCAAATACTGTTCTTAGTCTTTCCTCCTGACTATGAGTTAGATGGGAATGAAATTAAACAGTTTATTGTGTAACCAAAAATGTATAATGCGTTATATACTTTTATATAACACATTTTATATACTTTGAATTATAAACAAGCTCGAAATACACGTGACTCTTATTTTGAAATGTCTGCGGCTTACTATTGCAGTTGCAGCTGCTCATTCAAGTTCAGATGAGGGAGATAAAATATGCATTGTTACAACCGTCTACAAAAATCTAAAACATATTACTATATAAACATCGTAAAGTAAACTTTGTCATTATTCCTCAGCATTAGTTCATAATCAATTACCTGGCATAAATGTGCGCTATTCATTGATTGAACCGCTCTGAAGCGCTGGTGTGTGAGCCTGTAGAAGCACAACAGCGCCATGTTTTCCCGCGGTTAGATCCGCACATTACAATTCAAATGTGCGCATCTGTTACACAGGACATCAGTTCTGACTGGATCTCTTCCCTAATCGTCCCTCCCTAACGTCCCTCGTTGACGAAAATGACAGTAGGTTTTCGTCATAGTTTTTGTCATCCAAAACTGGTTTTTATTTAGTTATCTCGTTTTCATCAGTGAAAAAGGGTCGTTGACGAAAATTATGACGAAAATTATTCGTCAACGAAATTAACACTGGTTGCAATCCAATTGAAAACCTATGAATCGTGAATCAAATCGATTCACTGTCTACCCAAAGATTTACAGATTTTTGTGTTATTTAAAGGCTGTGTTAGTAATATGCGCATATAGGCGGGTGCACAACACACATTTTTAAATATTAAAAATAAAAGGATTCCTCTCTGGAGAAGCGTTCAGTCTTTCCGCTCGCATGTAAAGAGTGAATCCACCATGGTACGAGCACAACTGGCTTTTAAAGGGAATGGGAGATGAGACTCTGATTGGTTTATTGCACGTTATGCCCAAAACACACCCATGACTCATTAAGAGACTAGGGACAACCCTTTTAGACCATGCGCCGGACGCGCCAACCGTTTTTTCAGTCGTTAAACTAGCAAAAGTGGATTCGGACATGCCCTAAGAGCACCTGCGCCATGTGCTTCAGACCATGCGCTCAGATCGGTAAAATAGGGTCCAAAGACTTTCCTGTCAGTATAAGTCAAGTACACTTAAGTGCAATTTTAAGTATATTTCGGTAACACTTTACAATAAGGTTCATTAGTTAACATTAGTTAACTATATTAGTTAACATGAACTAATAATGAACTGCACTTATAAAGCATTTATTTTATCTTTGTTAATGTTAATTTCAACATTTACTAATACTTTATTAAAATCTTGTTAACATTAGTTAATGCACTGTGAACTAACATGAACAGCTGTATTTCTATTAACTAACGCTAACAAAGATTAACAAATACAGTAACAAATGTACTGCTCATGGTTATTGCATGTTAGTTAATACATTAACTAATGTTAACTAATGAAACCTTACTGTAAAGTGTTACCTATGTTTCTGAGAAGTAGCTACATAAAAAGTAGACTGAAAGTAAACTTTCTTATTTTTAGTTTGAAAGAAGTATACTAATAGCACACTTAAATAAACTTCTTTTTCGTAAGGGGAGGCGTTCACCAATCATTGTCCCGTTGACGTCACATTCCATCTCACCAATCCTGTTTTTCCAGCTGGTTTAAAAGAGCCAAATACCCTCTGCTTGCCCCCGCTATGCTGTTTGTTGTCTTGTTGTTGTAATATATAACAATTCTGATAGCATATGCCATTGTGACCCTGTTTGTTTGTTATCTTCCCCTTTGTCTGTGTTAGTTATGCTACATAACTGTCACATGACCTCATTTCGTTGCCTGATTAATTCAACAAGTGTTGTTCAGTTATCCTCACAGAATCAAACATTTTCTATTAATCCATTTTGTGTAAAAATCTATCAACTCAGATTTAAATAAAGAGTAAAGAAGTTTAGTAAATAAATGAGATAATAATCTGTTTTTATTTATTATCTTGAACTGATAGGATCCTTTGACAATAGCATGTCTGAAATGTCAGCTCACTCATAGACCATGCACTCTGAAAACATTCAGTAATCTGTCAAATCTGCATATTTCTCATGCCTTCCTGTGGTTCATTCGGCTCCTCTATGCTAAGGATGAAAGTCCAGCTCCGTGTAAAGGTGCTGCTTGAGCCAGGGCATCACAGAGAACACACTGATGTGGAAGTCCCGGGCATCTAGAGGCCGGTTATCGCTGACAGCCGTCCTTGAGTCACATGTCTGCTTAGTTCCCCAGCTAATGACTGCCACCTGTGGGAGAGTAACAGAAGTCAAATGACTTGAGAAGTTTGTTGTTTCAGGGTGTGTTTGCAGTTGTAGTTTGGTTCTCTTGGTTCTTTTGGACCAGACCAAAAAAAAGAAAATGATCATGCCCTCGCGTGCTATCATAATTATCATAAATACTAGTTCCCTTTCGTTCAGTCACTCCGAGTAACGTCAGTGACTGACGAATGGGGGTTTCGCCTAGAAGCCTATCATCTTCGAGATCTAGAAAATGCCCAATGGCAGTGCCAATGCCATGGGCATGCGGAATTTGCATAGCGTAACTCCGCCCCACAGTGTGGGTAATTAAGGAAGTACGCTGGCAACGTCGCATTATGTTTCTGCTTCGGAGCCAAGAGCATCTATCTCTTCACTCCTTAAGCCTTTTGAGTATATCGTCAAGCTTCTTCGAGACAAGCAGCTCTCCAGTCGGTGTTGGTGTGACGGCGCGTTCCAGCGATCGCATACTGCCTGCCTGCTGATCTGTGCAGTGATCTGCAACAGCTGTGTGTGTGTTCCCTGGGCGCTTCAGCACTCTGCAGGGCTTTCTCTCACAAAAAGAGCTTGCGCGTAGCACGTCTTTTTAAAGACGGTTCGCCCGTGCACTTCTGGGTGCGGTCGATCTCTGTTGCCATCTGATGGCCACAGTCACTGCTTGACGTGTTTGGGCTTCAGCACGCTCAAGCAGCGGTTGTGGATGAGTCATGTTCTCACTGCGGGAACATGACCATCGCGATGTTGCGGTCGAGACTCAAACAAGACCTTCGTAAAGGACAGAGAGTCCCCTCTACAACACCCCAATCTACCGTCTCCGAGAGAGATGGTACTTTGGCTGGTGGCCAGGGTGACCCGAGGGTTACGGTGTGGAATAAATCCCGACGATCATTCCTCGGGCCACACCCCCCTCTCGCACACCGCTACCCGCGAGTGGTCAGACTGAAACAGCGGGACCGTCTGCGGACGCCCCGCGTGTTTCAATCGGCGCTCCAGATAACGACGAGACGTCGATCGCTGCATCTCAAGGTGGGCTGGAGTCCTCTGCAGATGAAGATTCGGCTATGCTGCCGCCTTTGGGAGTGCCAGCATTGCCCGAGTCTGACCCGGAGTTGACAGCCATGTCATCTCGGAGGATGACTGGTCTTTGTGTGTGGCGTGTCCTGACAGCTGTCGGGCCCCGCCCCCAATTACTTTCTCTCCCAAGGTACATGAGGAGGTAACGCGGTCCTGGAAGTCCCCGTTGTCTTCCCGTGACCGTTCGCAGGCCTTCTCCGCCTTCTCTGCCCTCGATGGGGCCACGGCCAAGGGTACACTGGGGTCCCCCCTGTTGACGCTCAGTTGCAATCACGGTCGAGACTCAATGACCCCCGTATGGAGGTAGAGTCCCCTCTGCCACACCCCAATTCCCCAAATTCCTCGGGCCACACCCCCCCTTGCACAGAGTGCTTCAATGGGGCGTGGTGATCCTAAGCACCCCTCCAAGGCCTGTAGGTTCTCGTCTACTTCGGTGGCGAGGGACTACAGAGCTGTGGGGCAGGCCTCCGCCTCCCAGCACGCCATGGCCATCCTTCAGGTCTACCAGGCCAGGATGCTCACGGCATGCACGAGGGTAGAGCTGTCCCAGGGCTTTGAATGAGCCGCGTGCCACCACCGACCTCGCCCTCCGGGCGACGAAGGTGACCGTGCGCTCCCTGGGTCAGGTGATGTCCACAGCTGTGGTCCAGGAGAGATGTGGCTCAGCCTGGTCGATATGAGAGAGGCTGAGTGAACCCGGTTCCTCAACGCTCACATATCCCAGGCTGGCCTCTTCAGCGGCACGGCCGAGAACTTCGCTCCAACAGTTCTCGGCTGCCCAGAAGCAGACTGAGGCCATTAAACATGTGCTGCCCCGGCGGCCAGCTGCTGCCTTACTCAGCCGCCTGCTCAGTCGCCTCAGTCTGCTTGTCCGCTCCCCAGCCCCGCAGCCCGCCAGTTCTTTCAAGGAGGTGGTAGCAGGGCCACTCCTTCCCCCGGTGGAGGGCCGGGGGAGAATCTTCGGTTAAGGAAGAACTAACTCACCCATCCCTGAGCACCCAGAGACCGTGCACGGCAGTGTGCGCCGCCCCCGGGCCACGCCACTCTCGTCCCTCTCTGACGCCAGTCTCCTCTCAGAGCAGACCCCAGTGGAACGCACGTCCTTCCCTGGTCTCCACTGTCAGGACGCGGCTGATGACCGTTCCCCCACACCGGGACGCTATGCCTCCCACATCTGGGCCGGGCTAGAGCTTCCCGGACTGTCCCGCTGGGTCGCGAAGACCACCGATTCAGTTCGCTCAGGCTCCTCCCCGTTCCGGGGAGTCCGATACACCATGGTGGGGCCCTACGCCCCGGTCATGCGTGCGGAGGTCGCTACCCTGCTGGCGAAGGGTGTGATCGAGCCTGTCCCTCCAGCCGAAATGAAGTCTGGCTTCTACAGCCCTTACTTCATTGTGCCAAGAAACCGGTGGGTTACGACCGATCCTGGGCCTGCGCGCCTTTTCGAATGTGTTCGTCCAGTAGATTGGTTTGCAGCGATTGACCTGAAGGACGCCTACTTCCATATCAGTACGCGGTCCTCCCATTCGGGCTAGCTCTGTCCCCTCGCGTCTTTACAAAGATTGTCGAGGCAGCCCTTGTGCCACTCAGGCAATATGGGGTTCGCATCCTGAACTACCTCGACGACTGGCTGTTCCTGAGTCACTCTCGAGAGCAGGTGTGCGAACACAGAGACCTGGTGCTCCAGCACTTAGCCCGTCTGGGCCTTCGGGTCAACTGGGAAAAGAGCAAACTCTGCTAGTGCAGAGGATCTCTTTTCTCGGTATCGACTTGGTCGCCATGTGTGCGCAGCTTACGAGCGCGCATGCAGTCACTGCTGACTTGCCTCTGTCAAATCGAGAGCAAGAGTGCGGTTCCACTGAAGTTATTTCAGAGGCTCCTGGGCCATATGGCATCTGCAGCCGCGGTAACGCCGCTCAGATTGCTTCATATGAGATGTGCAATGGACATGCTGCCGCGGGCTCCTGGACAGGACCCCAGCGCCTCCTGCATGTCAATTGCCTCAAGTTGCTGGCAGTACGATTCGCCCTGCACCACTTCCGGGCGTTGCTCAAGGGTCAACACGTGCTAGTCCGGTCAGACAACACAGCCTCAGTAGCATACATCAACCACCAGGGTGGTCTACATTCCCGCCGTATGTCTCAACTCGCCCGCCATCTCGTTTTATGGAGTCAGAAGCATCTGAGGTCGCTTTGGGCCATCCATGTCCCGGGAGTCCTGAACCGTGCAGCCGATGAGCTCTCACGGCTTCAGCCACTTCCTGGAGAATGGAGACTCCATCCCCAGACGGTTCAGCTGATTTGGGAACAGTTTGGTGACGCACAGGTAGATCTGTTTGCCTCCCACGACTCTTCCCATTGCCGCCTGTTTTATTCCCTGATCGAGGGCTCCCTCGGCACGGATGCTCTGGCGCACAGCTGGCCGCGGGCCTCCGCAAGTATGCGTTTCCCCCAGTGAGCCTTCTCGCACAGGTTCTGTGCGAGATCAGGGAGGACAAGGAGCAGGTCCTTTGGTCGCCCCGTATTGGCCCGGCCAGACCTGGCTTTCCGAACTCGTACTCCTTGCAACAGCCCCTCCCTGGTCGATTCCTCTGAGGAAGGACCTCCTTTCTCAGAGACGGGGCACTCTTTGGCACCCGCGTCCCAATCTTTGGAACCTCCACGTGTGGCTCCTGGATGGGAGGTTTGAGTACCCTACCACCTCAGATGGTGGCTACCATCACTTCCGCTAGGGCCATGTCTACCCGACACGCCTATGCGTTGAAGTGGAACCTTTTCATCACGTGGTGCTCTTCTCGCCAAGAAGACCCCTGGAAATGCCCGATTGGGTCCGTGCTCTCATTCCTCCAAGAAGGGTTGGAACGAAGGCTGTCTCCTTCCACCCTCAAGGTTGATGTGGCCGCTATATCAGCCTACCACGACCTTGTGGAGATGAAAAAGATAAGTCAGCACGACCTGGTCATCAGGTTCCTGAGGGGAGCGAGGAGACTGAATCCTCCTCGCACTCCCCTCGTACCCTCTTGGGACCTTTCAGTAGTCTTAAGTGCTCTGCAGAGGGCTCCCTTCGAGCCATTGCGGTCAGTCGAGCTTAAGTTCCTGTCTATGAAGACGCTCCTGATCGCTTTGGCCTCCATCAGAGGGTAGGGGACCTGCAGGCATTTTCGGTTGACGAAGCGTGCTTGGAATTCGGGCCGGCCAACTCTCACGTGATCCTGAGACCCCGGCCTGGATATGTGCCCAAGGTTCCCACCACTCCGTTCAGGGACCAGGTGGTGAACCTGCAAGCGCTGCCTTTGGAGGAGGCAGACCCAGCCTTGGCACTGCGCTGTCCAGTACGTGCCTCCGTGCTTACGTAGACAGAACGCAGTGTTTCAGGACCTCAGACCAGCTCTTTGTCTGTTATGGTGGGAAGCTGAAGGGAAAGGCTCCCTCCAAGCAAAGGTGGACGCCATTGTCTTGGCTTACCAGACGCAGGGGCATGGCGCCTCACTAACAGACATCTGCAGAGCTACAGGCTGGGCGACACCCAACACATTCGACAGATTCTATAATCTCTGAGTGGAGCCAGTGTCCTCTCTTGTACTCGCCTCTACTAGTGGCCGGTAATGGACTAGGCTCAGGTGTCTTCGCTTGCTCACCATTCCACTCTACGGACTGGATACGTGCGATATTTTCCTCAGGTAGTTTCCCTGAAGCCCTGAGTTCCTCCAGCACTGTCGATGCCGACACCAGTGCGTCTGCCCACTCGGCCAGGCCCTCATGTTAGGCTAGGTGTCACCGTGTGTATGGTTCCCCCCATGGGCGACCCCCACATGTGTATTTCCACTGTAAGCCTCTCCGAGCATGTGTATTTCCTTCGGCAAGCCTTGCCTCCCCTGGGGGTAAAATTCTTCCACCTTCGGCTGGTTACCCCAGAGCGCTCCATATGCAGCCCCTCGCGGGTCATATGTGTATCCTTAAGTCCTCCCTATGGGTAGGCACTTGGCGCATACTTCCACCTGGAATATGCTTCCCAGTGTACCTTGGTATTCCTGTGTTAAGTGGGAGTCCTTCGTCCGTACTAGCTTACGACAGGGAGCTCATGCTTACGCAGGGCACTGGATGACAGCCGAGTGGCGTGATTACACTGACGTTACTCGGAGTGACTGAACGAAAGGGAACGTCTCGGTTACGTATGTAACCCTCGTTCCCTGAGGAGGGAACGGAGACGTAACGTCCCTCTGCCACTTCCGCTGTACCGTTGGAACAGCCGGGAGTTCAGTCTTGGCTCCTCAGCAGGTAAACATAATGCGATGTTGCCAGCGTACTTCCTTATGTACCCACACTGTGGGGCGGAGGTACGCTATGCAAATTCCGCATGCCCATGGCATTGGCACTGCCATTGGGCGTTTTCTAGATCTCGAAGATGATAGGCTTCTAGGCGAAACCCCCATTCGTTAGTCACTGACGTTACGTCTCCGTTCCCTCCTCAGGGAACGAGGGTTACATACGGAACCGAGACGTTTCCTAGTTAAAAAAATTGGACATGAACGCCCTCTCAAGTCAAAATTCGAATGCTCGTAATCACGAAGTGGGAAGTAGGAAATTTCCGATAGCACGTGAAGGCAGCGTTAGTTCTCCGAGCATTCACACTGTCATTTTTAACACCGAACCTAAAGATACAAAACGAAACAGCTTTTATGGCATTTTGTGACTGAACTTACCGAACATCCAAAACAATGCTAGGTGTAGCAACTCATAATGTAATAACTGCACATAATGTAATAAGCAATACATTATTATTGTAATAAAATATTCATAATGTAATATTTTTTCAAAACTTAAAAAAAAAACTCAAAAATTTTGAGCTTATAATGTAATAATTTTTACATTAGAGAAATGTATTACATTATAAACTCACCAAAAACGTGGTCATATTGTCATAATTGTAATATCTTTTAAAACATAAAAAATATTAGTATTCCCTTAAAGTACATTTTTAAAATTCTAAATCCAGTCTTAAACTACTTAAGATTTAAATATTCATGCAATTATTATTATTATTATTAATAATACAGTACAACTGTAATGCCATAATTGTAATTACAATGCCGATGTATAATTGTTTCACTTATATTCATTATGTGCTGTTATTGCCTTGTGAACTGTGATTACATTATAAGTTGCTACAGTGTGTTCATAATGTAATACATTTCTTATACGATAACCTATTACATTATGTGAAAAATCGTTATTACATTGGAAAATAGTTATTATGAGCTCAAGATTTTATTACATTTTAACAAAATTACTACAATTATAAACATTTTCTTACATTAATAATGTAATACCTTTTACATTATGTGCAGTTATTACATTATGAGTTGCTACATGGGCTAAATGCGCTCGTCGTATGTATGTACATATGATGGTATTTTTACCAGCTCAAAACTCGTGAAGAGCTTAGAAAATTGTATAAAAGAGTCAAAACAGAGGCACACTCAAACAAAGATCTGCTGCAAGAAGATGCGGATTAAACGCCTGTACTGAACTGTGATGGGCAACTTAGTTCCTATGATGAGAAAAACCAGGGCTGCATCCAAAATTGCATACTTCCCTACTATATAGTAGGCGAAAATTAGCATGTGACAAAAGAAGTAATTCACAGTACTCATGAAAGAGTAGGCAGAATGTACCCGGATGACCTACTACTTCCGGTGAGATTGAGGCCACGGGAGAGGATTTGTGAATGGCAGTGAAGCGACGCAAATGACGCTGGTAGGTCACATGATAATAACAACATGATGAATGTGGATTACATTCAATCTACACACATTCATACTATAACATACTTTCTTAGTAGTCACACAGTAAGTACTTATTCAAAAGAAGTACCTACTCAAGAGAGTTTGCCGTTTCGGACGCAGCCCAAATATGCTGGAGCATTCTGGCCTTTTTAGGGTCGCATCTTATAATATAACGTCCTGTTTTTTGGTTTGTTTAGATGTCTTTGGTCCGTGTTGCATTCATATTTCAGTCTAAACGCACCAGAGTTTGTTTGGAAGTGGACACTTTTCTGGGGTCTCAGTTCGCTTGTTTGGTTCGGTTCTCTTGGTTCTTTTGGCCTGGACCAAAAAAGAAAATGATACATTTAGTCCTACTTCGCTTAGTGCTTACACTGTCACTTTTAAGAACAAACATAAATAAATAAATAAAACGGCTTTCATGACATTTTTTTTTTGCGATGGAACTTACCGAACACACAAATACAATGCTGTGTGCTGGGCTAAATTTTACTGAAAAAATATCACACTGTGAAAAGAAATCTGTTCTGTAAATCTTGTCCGAGTTATCAACAGTAACCATACATATGCACACACACACAGAACACACATCTGGTTCACTATCTTTGTGGGGACTCTCCATAGACGTAATGCTTTTTATACTGTACAAAGTGTATATTCTCTCCCCTTATGCTGCGTTCACACCGAACGTGAATTGAGTGTCTGGAGCGAGTGATTTCCATGTTAAGTCAATGTAAAGATGCGTTGACGCGCGTCTGGAGGTCCTGCGGCGCGATAGATGCATTTAGCGCGGTGCGTTGGACGCGATTTCGCCTCATTCGCCCGTCCAGTTCACGCGAAAGAGGCGCATTGAGTGTCTTGTGGAATACACACGAGTGATTTTATTTGGTGCTTTTTGTGCAGATGAAAAATTAGAACTTTGCCGTCTGTTCGCGTCACGTTAACCAATCAGGAGCCTGCCTGCTGCTGTCACGTGGTGAAGTGACGTGATAAACGGGGGCAGGCCCGCCCGGAGTCACTCATTGAACATGGAGGAATGACTGATATTGGCAGTGAGCAGTCATACGGAGCTATTTCGCTTCAAACGCTTGCTTTATACGCGCGTCCAATTCGCTTTGGACGCGCAAGTGGATTCAAAATGTTCAAGCGTCCAACTAGACGCGATAGAAGCGAATTTGACGCTCAGCATTACACTAACCCTACCCCTAAACCTGCCCATATCTCACACACACACACACACACACACACACACACCCACCCCTAAACCTACCCATCACACAAAACTTTCTACATTTTTACATTTTCAAAAAAACTCATTCTGTATGATTCATGAGCTTGTTTCCTCAGTTTAGGTCCCTATGAGTCTGTGTACATTCAGATTGAAGTCCCCACTGGGATAGAAAAACATGAACACTCACACACACACATTGTGTTTCCATGTTTTATGGGGACTTTCCATAGACATAATGATTTTTATACTGTACAAACTGTATATTCTCTCCCCCTAAACTAAACCTAAACCTGCCATCACACATGGATTTTGGATATTGCCATCTTTGTTGTCACACACACACACACACACACACAATTGAGAAATCCCCCCCCCCCCCCTCCTAATTGAGGCATACCCCAATATGGCAAACCATCTTAATCAGTATTTTTTTCTTGCTTTCCAGTAAAAATATGTTTATAACATCCTATAAGCATATTGCATAGTTATGCTTGGAGTCAATTGTTTTATTAAAAACAATAAAACGTGCCAAATTGTGCAAACATAATTATTGGTCAGGCTGTCATACAAAGAAATTATAAACGCATGCAAAAACAAGTGAGAACCAAAGAAATATTAATAGCTGATTATGTTGTAGTCTATGTATGCTTTTTCCTGTGAGTTTTTTGTTTTTCAATGCATTTTTTTTACATAGTAATATAAAACCTGTAGCTGTAGTTTGCCTTTTTTGCCAAATAATTTTGTCAGATAAAAACCTTAACCAAGTTTAGTATTTTGTTCTTTCCTCATATTTTGATGTTTAACCGAAATTGTAGAGTCATTAAAAACAAATATTCCCTCCGGACATCACTTTTGGTCAAGTACTGTACATATTCACACTTATAGACACTTGTGTCCTCATTTATCCTCATGATACATTTTTTCCCATGGTTTCAAACATAAATCTAACACAAATGTCTATGCTTAAAGTTAGAATGAAATAGAAATTCATCCTAGAAATGTCTTATTATTTGCCAGTGATATCAAGACATGTGAAGTACTTGTATTATACACACAAGTAATATTAGGTTTTGCTGTGCACTTTATCTTCCACCTCTGGGCTCTCTCTTTATCAAGACAAAAGTAAACTACAAAGCACTCACTTGAAAGTATCGCATCCTCTTACGTAGAAAGAGAGCTCCTCCAGAATCCCCTGCAAAGAATTGCACTCATTATGTGTCATCTCAGTGTGTAGATATGAATATTTATATTTAATTTCTTCACCCAAACCTTTGCAAGTCATTTCATGTCTGTTTGTCTCTGTTCCTCCAGTGCACATGAACCTGTCTGTGATCACTTCTGACAGAGACGCGCTGCTGTTCTCAGGGAGGGTGGATCTGGCTTTCTTTATGCATTCACTTCTCTGTGGAACAAAGTTTTATATTATGATATACATAATCAACTAAATTATAGGATGCACTGATTAATTAATCAAATGGATCACAAGTAGTAACATAAGTGATTTATTGTTTGTTTTATTTCCATTTTATTGAACATAAGTCTATCACTGTCCTACAGTCCATAGAAATTTATTTTGCCAGTTTGAAAATATATCTATTCATAGTTTTCACGTTGCGTCACACTGTTATAGGAACGCCCACCTGGAGGGCAAAACAAGGCTTTCCTCCACTGCCCGCCTGTCATCTTTACCAGGTTTGTAGTAAGTTTTAATGTAGTAAGACAGTGATATTAAAAGACCAAATTCAATATACACCTTATTGATGATGCATAATTTGTACAGGAAAGAAAATGAGCACAGAATATTAATGCAACACGAGGTTTCTCGTTAAGCGTTTTTCCATAAAAAAAACATTATAAAGAAAACACGTGTTCGTATTGTTGGCTCATCTACTCACCTATATAGTATGCATCATCAAAAAGGTGTAAACTGAGTTTAATCTTTTAATATCACTGTTTTAGTACATTAAGGCACTATAAGGGTGGGTTACACTAATGGTTGCACTAATAAGGATACGGTTCACCCTCCGCCTGCTTGATCAGCCCTTTAATTCTAACGGTTTTACGGTCTACATAGTTAATCTGTGTTTAAAATTAAGTGGTGCAACAACTCGATTTAAAATAAAACCCAGATCAACAAATTCTAGATTAGCGTTAAACTTTGCTTAATTTAATCCTTATTGGTGCAACCCACCCTAAAGTGTTTTTCATGTTAAACGTTTTAAAGCTGTAGATGCTACTTACTAAGCGAAAAGCCGGAAGAACACGTAAACAGATGATGTTGACTATTTATTAATGGTCTGATTCACTGAGCTCCTTCAGAGTCTAATCTATAACGATATAGACAATGTTCTATATTTTTTTTATGGTATCCCAATAATTTTACAGCATGACAACCAGATAATTTGAAGGACATGAAAACAGTTTGTGGTCAAAACATTTTGAACGCCAGTATCATTCAGACTCACATAGACATCAAGAATCGGCGTATGAATCTCAACAATGATGACAATCAAAAGCTTCATTCTGCAATGCATGCTGGGAGTCATGGATGATTTTTGTACAATGCCGGTACCCAGCATGAATAAATTATGCTGCGGAATAGCCTGGTTATTTTCTTTAATTCTTATTATTTACCTTTATTTTTGTTGTTGTTTTTGTGTTGACTTTTAGTAGTGTTTTGTGATGTTCAGAGTTGATCTGTTCATCTTTTTTTGTCACCATTGTTGATATTCATGTGCTGATTCTTCATGTCTATGTGAGTCTAAATGACACTGTAGTTCAAACCATTTTTGTAAATCATGAGTTTAAAAATCCTTCATAACTGATTCCTAATCACTGCTTGATATTTTGCAGAAGTGTCACGGTTTTGGTAATGTAAAATAAGAGTAAAAATATATGTATTTTTAAATGTTTTTTTTGTTTAGAGAATAGACACTGGATGAGATTAATGAACCAAACATTCCATTATGGTTATGTCATAAGAAAAACATAGCCAATAACACCTGATCACATTTTTTTCTTGGCTTTTTTTTTTGCTACAACAAATGTGTCTAAGAAACACACGGTTACAGCAGCCAAAGGAAAAGTAACATTACAAAGTCAAGGGTCAAGAGCCCAACTGAAGCAAACACTGATCACCATAATGGTGACCAAACATTTTCAATTAAACATCAACACCTAAAGATCTGTTAATTTTCAATAAGAGCTTCTGTAGACGTCTGACAGAAATAAAGTCAGTCTGGTTAGTAATGCTTGAAGCTGGTAATGCTGTTTGTGGAGTTGTTTAATCCTCCTCTGCTGAGATCTTCATAGATTTAATGTCTTCTTTTATCTTCAGTTGATTTCATCTAAAGCTGTGGCTGAAGTCAGTTGTAGTTCTTGTGTTTCTCTGTCCTTCAGTGATTTTGCTTGTTAACAGCAGGTGCTCATCACTAATTCTCAATTATCACTTAATTAATTTCTTAATTATCTCATTAACTTCAACAATGCTTCAATTACTCTAACACTCTGTAGGGTGGACACATATAAGTGTTCATTTAAAACTGAAGATTTTGGTGTGGGGTTAAAAGGGTTAAAGGGATTAGATGAAAAAAAAAAACCCCAGAGTGAAACGTAAATTAACGGTTAGCAACTGTAAATTAATTTACGGAAAAGTGCTGTAAAAAAACAGCAATTTACTGGCAACCACAGGTGCTAGTAGATTACTGTAAAATCAAGGAAAAACAGTAATATACTGTAAAACATAACAGTCAGATTTACCAGATGAATCAAGATATTTTCACTGAAATATTAGTGAAAGTTAATAGAAAAAAGTTGCAGTAACTGATAAGGAGAGTAAATATTAAAATGAACTGTTTTTATGTGTTGTTGTACAAGATGATATAGAAAAGATCTTTTAGTTTAATTAATTAGTTTTGTGTGTCACCATTGAGCTGAAGAGTAGAGCCTGTGCTTCAGTCCAGGATGAGCAGAGAAACACTGATGATATGCTGCATGATGCTTTATTTAAAGGCAGTGACTGTGTTTGTTGATTAATTTATCACATACATGTGTGCTATTGCTAACGATGAACTGCAAAGATTGAAGTTAAAGTCATGTTTTTAATTATTTCATTACTATACATTACATGTTTGCAGTTTATATTGAGAAATGTTCCTTTTCAGTGGACTCAAATGAAATTAGTTTACAGTACAAACACTATATAAATACTAGTTTTAAAATGAGAACTGTTTGAAGCAATCAGTTTTTCTAATGAAAAAAGTTACCTTTCATGGTATTATTACGGTAACATACTGTAAAAAAGGAGAGCTGTAAATAAACAGTAGAGGGCTGTAAATTAACAGTACATTGCTGGCAACCACAGCTGCCAGTAGATTACCGTTATTTTACAGCACAATTTTTTACAGTGTAGAGTGTAAATGATTATATTTATTAAAATTATTAAATGGATGCCGCCTTAATGGGATAATAAAAACCCTCCCTATACCTACCCCTAACCCTAACCAATAAATACTTTTATTATTATTAAACATTTCGTTAGGCACTTTATTTCCACTTTTAGAACATTTTTTTTAATTTTTATTGAAAGTAAATGCCCTTCCGATGTAATATGTGATGGGAAAAAAGAGAAGAGCGAGCTCTGCAAAAGGCGGATTCGAACCCGGGTGTCACATATTCCTTTGTTCTGTTTCCCGGCACTTGTTTGTTTCCATGGTCACCGTCATTATGAGTTCATTTGTCCCAGCTGTGTCTTGTTTATTAGTGATGTCATTCACCTGTGTCTAGTCAATCACCTTGTTTGCCCTGTGTACAAACCCGATTCCAAAAAAGTTGGGACACTGTACAAATTGTGAATAAAAAAGGAATGCAATAATTTACAAATCTCATAAACTTATATTTTATTCACAATAGAATATAGATAACATATCAAATGTTGAAAGTGAGACATTTTGAAATGTCATGCCAAATATTGGCTCATTTTGGATTTCATGAGAGCTACACATTCCAAAAAAGTTGGGACAGGTAGCAATAAGAGGCCGGAAAAGTTAAATGTACATATAAGGAACAGCTGGAGGACTAATTTGCAACTTATTAGGTCAATTGGCAACATGATTGGGTATAAAAAGAGCCTCTCAGAGTGGCAGTGTCTCTCAGAAGTCAAGATGGGCAGAGGATCACCAATTCCCCCAATGCTGCGGTGAAAAATAGTGGAGCAATATCAGAAAGGAGTTTCTCAGAGAAAAATTGCAAAGAGTTTGAAGTTATCATCATCTACAGTGCATAATATCATCCAAAGATTCAGAGAATCTGGAACAATCTCTGTGCGTAAGGGTCAAGGCCGGAAAACCATATTGGATGCCCGTGATCTTCGGGGTCTTAGACGACACTGCATCACATACAGGAATGCTACTGTAATGGAAATCACAACATGGGCTCAGGAATACTTCCAGAAAACATTGTCGGTGAACACAATCCACCGTGCCATTCGCCGTTGCCGGCTAAAACTCTATAGGTCAAAAAAGAAGCCATATCTAAACATGATCCAGAAGCGCAGGCGTTTTCTCTGGGCCAAGGCTCATTTAAAATGGACTGTGGCAAAGTGGAAAACTGGGACGCCATGTCATCTGGTCTAAAGAGGACAAGGACAACCCAAGTTGTTATCAGCGCTCAGTTCAGAAGCCTGCATCTCTGATGGTATGGGGTTGCATGAGTGCGTGTGGCATGGGCAGCTTACACATCTGGAAAGGCACCATCAATGCTGAAAGGTATATCCAAGTTCTAGAACAACATATGCTCCCATCCAGACGTCGTCTCTTTCAGGGAAGACCTTGCATTTTCCAACATGACAATGCCAGACCACATACTGCATCAATTACAATATCATGGCTGCGTAGAAGAAGGATCCGGGTACTGAAATGGCCAGCATGCAGTCCAGATCTTTCACCCATAGAAAACATTTGGCGCATCATAAAGAGGAAGATGCAACAAAGAAGACCTAAGACAGTTGAGCAACTAGAAGCCTGTATTAGACAAGAATGGGACAACATTCCTATTCCTAAACTTGAGCAACTTGTCTCCTCAGTCCCCAGACGTTTGCAGACTGTTATAAAAAGAAGAGGGGATGCCACACAGTGGTAAACATGGCCTTGTCCCAACTTTTTTGAGATGTGTTGATGCCATGAAATTTAAAATCAACTTATTTTTCCCTTAAAATGATACATTTTCTCAGTTTAAACATTTGATATGTCATCTATGTTGTATTCTGAATAAAATATTGAAATTTGAAACTTCCACATCATTGCATTCTATTTTTATTCACAATTTGTAGAGTGTCCCAACTTTTTTAGAATCGGGTTTGTATTTAGTTTTCAGTTCTCCCTCAGTGTTTGTTGGTCGTTGTCTGTTAACTGGTGTGTTTCCCTGTGTATCCTGAGTATTTGGTCATTAAAGTTCCTATTTCCAGTTCTCCAGCGTCTTTGAGAGTTTTGGTCACCATAGACTGTGACAGAACGACCGACCGAAACAGTTTATTTTTTGCGGCGTTTTCCCTTTCTGTTTAGTTTGAGTTTTTCCCCGTTCCCTATGGACCTCCCCGCTGTGAAGCTACTCTGCCTGGAACAGGAAGACTGTCCGCTGGAAATGCATACACAGGACTTCCTCGACCTGGCATGGCTGACACACCTCCCCGACCGCTCGCTCTGTGTTTTTTACTATACCAGCCTGAGCGAGCGGTCGAAGGCACGCGTTCCAGCGGGCGGTCCCAAAGAGGATTTCGCCGCTTATGTGGAGTGGGTACTGGTAAACAATGACTCGCCATTTACCATCAGCCCGGCTGAGGAAGACAGCATTACCAGTCCCACTCCACCACCGCCAGAGACCAGCCATCCACCACCGACCGCAACTGGCACGAGGGAGTTGCCTGTGGCCGCTGCAGACCGTGGAGACCGGCCTGCCGCGACAGACCAGCCCAAACCCTGGAAGAGGTTTAGAGGAGTCATCGCCCCGGAGCCTGGACCACAGCAAGAGTCTGACCAGGTGCTTGAGCCGGCAACATCGTGCATCATGGAGGGAGTATTTGTGGAGCTTGAGGGTTGGGAATCCTGCCTACACTGCTGTCCTTCAGCCCCTCTGCTCCGCCCACATGCTGTGTGGACCTGCCCCGTGTCCTCAGTCCAGCAGTTTCGCCTAACGTAGAGGATCCCCTGTCGTCACCGCCAGTCTCTTTACCCTGCACTCCACCACGGCCCATCGACACTTCGGCTACGCCCTGGCTCCTCCCTCCCTCGGCTCCACCGGAAACCTTCGGCCATACGGCTTCTCCGGGCTCCCTTGTCTCTCCGGCTCCACCTTGGTCAGCCGTCGTCCTGCCGGCACCTTCGGTCCCGTCTGCCTCCGTCCTCTGTCCCACCGGCTCAGCCTCTGTCCTGCGGTCATCAAGCTCCACCTCGGACGCTCGTCGCCACGGCTCCACCTCGGTCTCCTGGGCCTCCGGTCTCGTGCGGGCTCATCGACTCAGCAGCTCCTCCTGTGGCTCCATCGTTGGTGGCGGTATCCTCGTTGGTTGTCCCCAGGGTGTGTTCCACCGAGTCAACTACACCATGGTTCCTCCCACCTCCGACTTCGCCCTGGGGTCTCGTCTTGGCTGGCCTCTGGCATTTCTCCCGGCTTCTCCTACTCAAGGCTCCTCACTGGCTCCTCCCACCATCCACTCCTCCATGGACAGTTTTTCTTTCCTTTGGACTGTTTTTTATTTCTCTTTCCACGCCCTCCTCCAAAGCCCCCTCCCACCCTCAGTTGGACTGTTTAAGGCGCGAGGACGCGCCTACCGGGAGGGGGAGCTAATGTCACATGTTCCTTTGTTCTGTTTCCCGGCACTTGTTTGTTTCCATGGTCACTGTCATTATGAGTTCAGTTGTCCCAGCTGTGTCTTGTTTATTAGTGATGTCATTCACCTCTAGTGTCTAGTCAATCACCTTGTTTGCCCTGTGTATTTAGTCTTCAGTTCTCCCTCAGTGTTTGTCAGTCGTTGTCTGTTAACTGGTGTGTTTCCCTGCGTGTATCCTGAGTATTTGGTCATTAAAGTTCCTATTTCCAGTTCTCCAGCGTCTTTGAGAGTTTTGATCACCATAGGCTGTAACACCGGGTCAATCGCGTCAAAACCTAGATCCTTATGCTTTACTGACTGCGCCACTGAAGACATTGAAATATCCACTTTTTTTATTTTATTTAATCTTGTGTGGCCCAACCAGGCATTGTTAGGCGGAGCTAGTGCGAATAGCACTTGCCAACAAGGCACGCTATTTGCGCTTGGTGTAAATAGACACTCCGAAAAAGAAATGTCACTGTTTTTTTGTTTTTTTTCTTGGCACAAAACGACCAGCTAACATAATTTCACTAATTATATCAATAGCTCATGAGAAAGTGTGACAGGTACAAGTCAGGTAAAATCACTCTAACATTCTGATTTGATTATAAGAGCAAACTGATTGCTGTAAAAGGAGGGAAGAGGTGCTTCCAATCATTGTATTCTTGTGTTAGCAGTGGTTACCTCCAAAGAAAGACTAGCAGCCATCATCGCTTTGCATCAAATGGCCTCACATGCTAGGAAACTAGTGGGTGACCATTACCTTCACTTTAGAATGAATTATACATTATGCATTACTCACATGAATTATAAACCTGTATATAGTAGTTCTTAGTAATCCTCTGGGAGTTATGATAGTAAAATAGTTGTAAGTAGTAGTTAATAGTTGATTAGCTAATAGTGAACTACCACATTCAACTGAGCACTATTACTTACTAATTCATTAATCAGAGTTTCTTGCTAGTTAATGGTAGGTACTAGAGTGTTAATACTGCCTTACTTACTTGTTCCTGTGTAGTTATTCATTAATGACGGAACAGTGTTCTAAAGTGTTACTGGAAATTGCTGCAAAGAGTATTTCACCTGAAAGAACCATTTACTGGATCATCGAGAACTTCAAGGGGAGAGGTTCAACTGTATTGAAGAATGCTTCAGGATGTCTCAGAGCAAGCATCAGGACTGTCCCTGCTGAGTAATCGGCTACTGAATCGTGTCACCACCAGTGCAGAGCCGCTCAATATTGTCAGCAGGTGAGTGTGATGCATCTGCACGTGAGACAAAGACTTTTGCACAATGGCCTGGTGTCAAGAAGAGCAGCAAAAAAGCCGCTTCTCTCCACGAAAAACATGCTACCATGAGTGCGGTGTTGTGCCAACAGTGAAACATCCTGAAACCATCCATGTGTGGGGGTTGCTTTTCGTCCAAGGGAGTGGGCGCTCTCAAAATTCTGCCCAAAAAACACTGCTTTATAAAGGATGGTATCAAAATGTCCTGCAAGAGCACCTTATCCCTAGCCTGACAAGCCAGACCCACATCAAGATGTTGAGTCTGGGAACACACCATTGGCAGAGCTCAACCCAAGGGGCGGGATAAACGGTTGTCTTTCAAATTCCCTCTGCACGCAATAGGATAGCGCTACAACCAACCAGAGCAACGAAGAAGGTGACGTAGTCAGAGCGAGAGTCCTTTTTTAAGAATGACTTCAGTGCTGTTCTTTGTTCTTTTCTCAAAGAAAAGATCTGGAAGACTTGGACTATCTCTCCAAGTCTTCCAGAGTCGCAGCCAAAGCCGATTCGAAAGACCGCTGTTCGCAAGCTTCTTTGTTTTCAAGTAGCACGCGGAACCGTCGCAACTCTGCCGTCATTATGTTAAGCCCGCCTACCGACTCTATACACGATGTGATTGGCCTGACTAGAGTTTGGTTTTTCAAGCTCGCAAGCCAACGGAGAGTTGCTAGACGACCCTGACTGCAAATTACATTTGCTGCCGCTAGGGTACGTCTAGATTTCTAGGCTACTTTATCCCAACAGCTCAGGAGCAATTTGGTGATGATCCATGCATTTTCCAGCATGATGAAGCACCGTAACAAGGTAAGAGTGATAATCAAGTGGCTTGGAGATAATTACATTGACATTTTGGATCCATGGCCAGGCAACTCCCTGGATCTTAATCCCATAGAGAACCTGTGGTCAATCCTCAAAAGGCGAGTGGACAAGCAGAAGTACACAAATCGTGATCAACTTCGAGCACTAATAATGTAAGAATGGATCGCCATCAGTCAGGATTTGGCCTAGAAGCTGATATCAGCACTCCAGAGGGAATTGCAGAGGTTATGAAGAAGCAATGATGAAGCAGCAAACTTTGCGAAACACAAAATTTGTCACTGGCAAAACTTTTGACCACGGCTGTATTCTTTGCTGCCACTCTGAGACGCATCCAATTTCTGACCAGCAGTGCCAGGCAAGCCGTTTCAGAGCTGTTGAATGCCTAACTCGCTCCTAACCTTGCTAAAACTATGAGCTCCACTATATGAATGCCTAACCCCACCATTATCCTCACTGAGGCTATAATCTCCTGCTGACCTGGTGCTGTGGCTTTGCACCTGGCATGGTTGTTGGTGCGAGACGGCTTCGTCTGAATATTTCAAAAACTGCTGATCTACTTTGATTTTCACACAATACCATCTCTACACTGTTAAAATTTTTAGTGTGAAATTACATATATTTCAGGTTAATAATTGCATGACTTTCACAGTAATTCTACAGCAGGACTTCTCTTGTATCTAACTGCACTCTTGGAAATTTCTTGTAAAATCTACAATATCATACTGTATTTCTACAGTGCATGTGTACTATGAAGGTACCCAGCATGCAGTGCGGCATGAATAGATTATGCTGTGGAGTTTCTTGATTCTTGTTGGTTTTATCTGTGCTGCTGAACTTATTTTTGGTTCACTTTTAGCAGTTGTGTTGTTTATTTGTTTTGTAATGTTCAGAATTTATCTTTATTATTATTAATATTTGTTGAGTGTCACCATTGTTGTGTTTTGTATGTCAAGCATTGATGTCTGTGCATCATTAGATAATGGAAGAAAAAAAATCTTGTGTTGAAAGATAAATCTCAGCAGCTGCTTTACTATTGTGAAATATCCAGCAACAAACAATTATGAAATAAGATATTGGTAAATCTTTATCCGGAAATAACACTGATAATCATATAGTTTGACTAACCTAAAATCAGCCAATTAGCTTATTTTATATTCTAGCTTGTCATCATTTAAATAAATGTTTTCATTTGTCACACTTGACTTGGCTAGATCAGAAATTTGAATATGAATATATAAGGTCCAAGATCCCAAGCTAATGCAACACTGATCACCATCATGGTGACTTCAAAACAATTACAGCACTAAACAATATAATTTCTTACAGTGGCATGGTTAAAGACAACTTTATCATGTGAATTCACAGTAAATGACTGTGATGTCAGCATCATTCTGCTGTTGATTAACAGTAATTCATAAGAAAATGACCCAGCATGCATTAATTTCACTGTAAATTTCTGACTACAGTAATTTATTGTAAAATAATGCTTTTTAATCCTGTAAATTCCTGGCAATTTCTTACAGTGCAGCTGTACCTGGGGTGACCCTGTTCCCCCCTCTCTCCTCCTTGTTGTTTTCTGACTCATCTACACTGCATTATCTAATAAAGGCACTACAAATATTAAAGTGTTGTGATTTTGTAAGGACAGCACTCACTTTTGCACCACTATGTATGTGGGTGTCTGATCGATGAGTTCCCTGTCTGATGAAGTTAGCTGGCGTCTCTTCCAGATGGATAAGGGATCTCTCTGGTCATGCACACAAACATTAATTTTTATCATAGAATTATTTTTTATCTTTTTGCTAAAGATTATGGGTTTGAATATGTTTTGAACTTTGATGTTATTCATTATAAATGTCTTCATAATAAAATAGCAATATATTGAATTTTATGGATACTCACTGTGCTCGTCACACGTAGAGTCTGGATCCATTCTGAGAGCCCGGTTTGATGATTTGGTACAAGGCAAACAAATGGGCCTGTGTAGAAAGTTATAGATGTAATACATTAATTGGCAAGACAGAACTCCATGGCAGTCCGCTTGTTAAGCCATGACGTATTGAATACTGTTTCTGGTCCAAGCCTCTACTCCGTTTCAACTGAGAATACTATCTCAACAGCTGTTTATAAGGACTATTTATTTATAGCACACATTTAAGATACACTTTTTAAAGTCCCCCTGTGGTGAAAATCAAGTTTTTAATGTTTATATAAAAAATATGCTTTAAGATAAACCATGTGCAAATTCATAAGTCCACACCATTGTTGAGTATTTTCTCTTTAAAACTACAGTGAACCAAAGACAGTCTCAAAAACACAGTTTGAAATCGCTGGTGTTTCTGACGTCATAAACTACCTTGTAACCAATCACGTCAACCTGCTGGCGGGATTTAGCATATCATTAACTATTCTCTGAAGCAGGGGAGTCTCAAGAGAAGCCAGGTTATCCCGGTATATTTTTCTGTTGATATGAAAAATCGGGTAGATTTAGCAATATAGCGCGTGAATTATGCATATGATGTACAAACCCGATTCCAAAAAAGTTGGGACACTGTACAAATTGTGAATAAAAACAGAATGCAATGATGTGGAAGTTTCAAATTTCAATATTTTATTCAGAATACAACATAGATGACATATCAAATGTTTAAACTGAGAAAATGTATCATTTTAAGGGAAAAATAAGTTGATTTTAAATTTCATGGCATCAACACATCTCAAAAAAGTTGGGACAAGGCCATGTTTACCACTGTGTGGCATCCCCTCTTCTTTTTATAACAGTCTGCAAACGTCTGGGGACTGAGGAGACAAGTTGCTCAAGTTTAGGAATAGGAATGTTGTCCCATTCTTGTCTAATACAGGCTTCTAGTTGCTCAACTGTCTTAGGTCTTCTTTGTCGCATCTTCCTCTTTATGATGCCCCAGATGTTTTCTATGGGTGAAAGATCTGGACTGCAGGCTGGCCGTTTCAGTACCCGGATCCTTCTTCTACGCAGCCATGATGTTGTAATTGATGCAGTATGTGGTCTGGGATTGTCATGTTGGAAAATGCAAGGTCTTCCCTGAAAGAGACGACGTCTGGATGGAGCATATGTTGTTCTAGAACTTGGATATACCTTTCAGCATTGATGGTGCCTTTCCAGATGTGTAAGCTGCCCATGCCACACGCACTCATGCAACCCCATACCATCAGAGATGCAGGCTTCTGAACTGAGCGCTGATAACAACTTGGGTTGTCCTTGTCCTCTTTAGTCCGGATGACATGGCGTCCCAGTTTTCCAAAAAGAACTTCAAATTTTGATTCGTCTGACCACAGAACAGTTTTCCACTTTGCCACAGTCCATTTTAAATGAGCCTTGGCCCAGAGAAAACGCCTGCGCTTCTGGATCATGTTTAGATATGGCTTCTTTTTTGACCTATAGAGTTTTAGCCGGCAACGGCGAATGGCACGGTGGATTGTGTTCACCGACAATGTTTTCTGGAAGTATTCCTGAGCCCATGTTGTGATTTCCATTACAGTATCATTCCTGTATGTGATGCAGTGCCGTCTAAGACCCCGAAGATCACGGGCATCCAGTATGGTTTTCCGGCCTTGACCCTTACGCACAGAGATTGTTCCAGATTCTCTGAATCTTTGGATGATATTATGCACTGTAGATGATGATAACTTCAAACTCTTTGCAATTTTTCTCTGAGAAACTCCTTTCTGATATTGCTCCACTATTTTTCGCCGCAGCATTGGGGGAATTGGTGATCCTCTGCCCATCTTGACTTCTGAGAGACACTGCCACTCTGAGAGGCTCTTTTTATACCCAATCATGTTGCCAATTGACCTAATAAGTTGCAAATTGGTCCTCCAGCTGTTCCTTATATGTACATTTAACTTTTCCGGCCTCTTATTGCTACCTGTCCCAACTTTTTTGGAATGTGTAGCTCTCATGAAATCCAAAATGAGCCAATATTTGGCATGACATTTCAAAATGTCTCACTTTCAACATTTGATATATCTATATTCTATTGTGAATAAAATATAAGTTTATGAGATTTGTAAATTATTGCATTCCTTTTTTATTCACAGTTTGTACAGTGTCCCAACTTTTTTGGAATCGGGTTTGTATATTACGATGTTATGATGAACTATATGCCTTTCTCCACTGACGTTCTAAGTTGCTCAAAAGCGTTTCTAAGGATGCTGATTTTTAGAAGGCAGACATTAGCAACACATTATTAGCTGTTTATTAATGTAGTCAAGCAAAAGGTTAAATTATATTAATTTCCGTTATGTGTCTGACGTTGTAAAGAGCGCCATTGTGCAGCGTTTACCTCAGTAAGTTGGCCGGCTGTATTTCTTTTTTTTTTTTTTAATTTGTTTATTGAACTTTTACAATAATAACAGGACACAGATACAGGAGAATTGTGAAAAATATTGCCCCCCCCCACCCCCTGAGGGAAAAAAAATTATATATATATATACAAATGAAAATAGAGGGAAAAAATAAAATGAAATAAAATGTAATTAAACAAACTAAATAAAACATACAAATACAATGAAAAAAACCTCAATACATATCGTGATACAAAGAATGTCAAGCCTAATTTCTCGAGTATAGAATATATGTTGGAGCATTAAAGTTTAGACATTTCAACCATTTATCAAGCGTATGCACATACATCCACAAACAAAACTTACAACTATAACGTCTATACATATACATACATAAGTATCCACACATATAATCACACACTCCTGAACAGATTCAAGCCACGATCATAATGACATCTTAGTGCTTAGGTTGACACACTCTAGAAGAAGTACTGACATATTCTGAAAAAAATAAATAACGAAGGGTTCCCAGATCTCAGAAAATATTTAACGTATACCTGATTTTTTTCCAAATGAATGAAGCTCAAAACATCTCTCAGCCAGTCATCGAAAGATGGAGGGAAATTTTGTTTCCACAGCAGGAGAATGTGCCGTCTAGCTAATAATGTTAAGAAGGCAAAAGACTTTGCAGTATTTCCGGGCAAACCAGTGACATTTGAAGGAAGTCCAAAAAGTGCAACCAAAGGACAAGGCTCAGTCTGTTTCTTTGTCACTAAAGAAAAACAATTAAGGATTGATAACCAAGTTATGGATGGACATAACCAAAACATATGTATTAAATCTGCAGGGGCCTGGTGACAACGATCACAGAGAGGATCAACATCAGGCTTGATTTTTGCAAACCTCACTTTTGTCCAGTAAATTCGATGAATAAATTTTAATTGGATAAGACTATGACGTGCACAAATAGAGGAGGTATGAACACGGGATCTGGTTCCAAGTCTCGTCATCAATTGTGAGGCAAAGATCCAACTCCCATTGTTGTTTAATAAAAGAGAGAGAGAAAGTGGAGATGGAGGAAATCAGCCTGTATAGCGTAAACAACACACCCCTTTTATCCAAGGCTATTTCAAGAATCTGATCAAGCGAAGATTTTGGAGGAAGATTCTGAAAATCAGGGAATGAGTTTTTAACAAAATTTTGGAGCTGCATATATCTAAAAAATTGTGCACTAGGGAGAGATAATTTTTGTTTCAATTGAGAAAAGCAGGGAAAAACATTATCAATGTAAATATCATTAACAACCGAAATCCCTGCCCTCTGCCAAATATTAAATGCCTTGTCATTAAGTGAAGGGGGGAATAAAGGGTTACGATTTATAGGTGAAACCACTGGTAAGTGCTGAAGGCCAAAATGGGTTTGGAATTGGGACCAAATTCGTAACGATTGCCGGACAATAGAATTACTGCAAGATGGCAGCGCAAGATGGCAGTAAGAGGACCACACAACAGTGCAGCAGGCGAGGCAGGGGAACAGGAACCCTCTTCAATACTGAGCCAAGACGGGACCCAATCACTGAGCCCAAAGTGACCTCAAGCTTTGGTTTCTGAAGTATTTCTCTACGAATTCTGGCTGGTCCTTTGTTCCAAATAAAAGATGAGATGTGTTGATTTAGAGTCTTAAAGAAAGATTTTGGTATAAAAATTGGGACACAAATTTACACGTCCAGCCAATGAAAGGGGAAGGGCCGACCAGCGAGTAAAATAAAATCTTTCTGGACTCGTTGGAGGAGCGTAGTAAAATTAGTCTTGAATAGATCTAAGCACACACACGTGTAATTGTTACGCCTAAATATTTAAAACTATGGAAAGCGACTTTAAACATTGAAGCACTCATTGGTAAATCAGAAATTGGAAAATTTATTGGATATAACTCACTTTTATTTATATTCAATTTATAGCCGGAGAAGAGGCTAAAGAAATTCAGGCAAAGAAACAACCGGATCAGAGCTATAGAGCAACACATCATCGGCGTATAATGAAATTTTATGAACAGCACCAGCTCTCCTAATTCCCTGTATAGCCTGCTCACTACGAATGGCAGTTGCCAGTGGTTCAATTACCAATGCAAAAAGCAAAGGTGAAAGTGGGCAACCTTGTCTAGTGCCACGTTTTAAGGGGAAAATAGAGGAGGATCCATTGGCCCGAACAGAGCATATTGGGGAGGAATATAAAAGTTTTATCTAGGATATGAACGTGTTGCCAAAACCGAATTTCTGTAGCACATAGAAAAGGTAATCCCATTCCACCCGATCAAAGGCTTACTCTGTATCAAGCAGCAGAAGAGCCTCCGATGGGTGAGAATTAGAGGAATAAATTATATTCAATGCCCTTCTAATTTTATGAGACAGTAATCTGTTTTTAATAAAACCAGTTTGGTCGTAATGTATGATTGCCGGTAAAACTGACTCAAGACGCTTTGCAAGCATTTTAGCCAGGATTTTTACATCTACGTTCAAAAGACTGATTGGCCTGTATGAACCACATTTGTGTGGGTCTTTGTCTTTTTTCAAAATCAAAGAAATACAAGACTGACGGAGGGTTGGAGGCAGGCAGCCATTATTAAGGGAGTCCAATAACATATTTAGGAGCGCCGTTTTAAGTGTTTGAGAAAACCTCTTAAAAGATTCAACAGGGAACCCATCCGGTCCAGGGGTCTTTCCATTCTGCATACTCTCCATTGCTTGCACTATCTCCTCTGTGGAAAAAGGTAATTCTAGCTCTTCTCTCATAGTGTCTGTTATTGTAGGTATGGGCAATGGTTCAAAAAAACTTTCCATAAGGGACCTATCCGTGGGGAGTTCTGACTTGTATAGCAAAGAGTAATAATCTTTAAAATGTATAGTAATACTAACAGGGTCAGTAATCAAATTGCCATCGCAGGACCAAATCTTGAAAATTAAATTTTGAGCTGACTTTTTCTTCAACTGAAGTGCAAGAAGTTTACTTGGCTTGTCACCATGTTCAAAAAATGCATGTTTAGCCTTCAGCAATAACTTTTCAGCCTGATGAGCTGATAACATATTAAAATCAGATTGAAGTTTGAGTCTCTTTTTGTAAATTCCAGGATCTGGAGAAGCTGCATAAGACGAATCAAGCCGAATTATTTCAAGAGATAATTCTTCTAGCTTCTTCCTTCTTTGTCTATTTACACAAGCTGAATATGAAATGACTTGACCCCGAGCTTATGCTTTAAAAGATTCCCAAATTATGGAAGTTGAGGTCTCAGGGATGGTATTTATCTCCAAAAATATATCTAATTGAGTTTTTAATGAATCACAAAAAGGGAGCAGTAGAGAATTAAATTTCCAACTTAGAGAACCCAACATCTTATCTTGAAACTGAAGAGAAAGTGAAAGTGGAGCATGATCAGATATAACAATGCTGCCATATGAACTGGCCCTCACTTTAGACATCAATTTCTTGTCTAAGAAAAAGTAATCAATACGGGAGTAATTGTGGTGGACATGAGAAAAAAAAAAAAAAAGAGTATTGGTGCTGTGGGATATAAAAAACGTCATACATCGGCCTGACCGCATGTAGTTAAAAGCGATTTAAGTGTAATTGCAGTTTTAGAGGGTTGGGCAGGTTTAGTGGATGAACGGTCTAGAGAAGGGTTCAGAGAAGAATTAAAATCACCTCCCATAATAAGATAGTGTGAGTTTAGGTCAGGGAGTAAAAAAAATATATTTTTTGAATAAAATTTCCAACATCGTAATTTGGTGCGTATATATTAGCCAGAGTCACTGTTAAACCATAAAAAAGGCCTGAAACAATAACATATCTACCACCGGAATTAACTAAGGTTTGTGAAGGAGAAAATGGTATACATTTGTTGATAATAATTGCCACCCCTCTAGATTTACTGAGAAATTTGTCCAATCCATTTCTTACAAAGTCTGGCATGATCTGAGTTTTTTAAGTGGGTCTCTTGCAAAAAACCAATATGAGTATTTAAATGTTCTAAACGTGACAACACCTTGCTGAGTTTTATTACATTGTTTAAACCTTTGACATTCTAACTAGTAAAATTAACACATGAACCCCTGACTGAGCATTGGTCACTGGTTACAACAACAACAAAAAAAAAGTATAAATGATGAAAACATGACTGTGGCTTTCTTCTGTCTTGACATATCTGAGATGGAGTGAAAGAGAAAAGAAAAAAAAAGAAAAAGAAAGAAAAGAAAAAAAGAAAAAAGAAAGGAACAAAAAATGTACATAAGTAGTACAAACGTTACCCACAACACAACACAAACCTTCTCTCCGCTGAACTTTCGGAGAGAGCTCCGCAACAGATTGTAAATATATAAAGAAAAAGGGAACCAAACACGGTTCGCAGACCGCATATTAAAATAATAATAATAAAAGTTGCATGGTCTGTACATGTTTATAATGAAAAGAGTCCATAGAGTCTGATACAACGCAGTACTTCAATGCCATGACCAATCAGGGCGCAGACCCCACTCACGTAGGCCTACTGCCCCGAGTGGAACATTGTCCAAGAATACTCTGTTATTTACCCGTATCCTTCGCTTGACTCTTTGGGTTTAACCACTGTGGCAAGGAACGTACACACAGCATCGGGGCTGTCACCCAAGTCTCCAGGGATACAGCATCCTGAATTAGACACCGGCTCCATGTAATTCTGCCTTGACTGATTTAAACCGATCCCGTCGTTTCTTGTGTTCCGCAGAAAAATCAGGAAAGATGAAAATCTTGTATTCCTTGTAGCACAACTCTCCATGCGCGCCTGACAACTGAAAAATTTCCTCCCTGGTTCGGAAACGAAGAAAGTGTACAATCATAGGTCTCGGTGGTGCGCCGTTTGGGTGCGAGGGGCCGATGTGCGCGCTCAATCTCCGGCGTCTGAGGTAGTTTATCCCCGAAAAGTTCTGCGAAGAACGATGTCATGAAGTGAGAGGGTTTGGACGGTGCAACATTCTCGGGGATACCTAATATACGAAGATTGTTCCGACGTGAGCGGTTTTCCAGATCATCCGCCTTACTCTTTAACTCCTCATTATCTCTTTCCAGGGACTGACATTTGCTCTCTAAAATGTCGAGCCTTTCGTCCACGCTGTTCATCGAAGCTTCAATGTCTTTAATTTTGGAGCCATGACTGGAAATAGTAGTTTGAAGGGCAGCTGTATCTTAGCAAGAAACTCAGACCTTAGTGATGCAATTTCCTCACAAATTGTTGTGGTAAGCATCTCTTTTAAAAGAGCTAGCGTTAACCCTGAAGCAGCCGTGGCCATGTTGCTGGCGTCGTCAGCTTCATCAGGAGCAGGAGAAGCACGTTTAGATTTAGGCATAGCAACGAAAATAACAGGCTTCAGCAAGCATTCGAATGTTCTCTAGCGTTGTAGACATTGTCTTAAAGTATTAAGAATACTAAATGTTCCCGTTGATTATTGAAAAGAAATAAAATTTACGTAGCAGCTCCTGGACGTGCCTCACTCACTCAACTGCATGCCGGATATCCGCCGACTGTATTTCTGAGCTCGTGCGAGTGAGTGGAGGCAGGGCTAATTTGCATATTCATTAATCCACGTATACTAAATGAGTAAAGAAAAAATGTTTAAATATATCATCAATGGTGATCAAAGATGAGTTTTAAGGGATAAAATTATTGACGGGGGGACTCGCACTACACTGCTGTATTATTGTACACTACATTGTTAAACATGCTGTGAAATGAATTTTTATAGTGTACACAAGCATTATTTTTTGTTCTCCACATACACATCCTACATGCACAGGTTTTAATGCTGCAAGCATCTAAATATATATGCAAGGAAAAGGGATGTTGAATCTTACCTCGCCTTCAAAGATAACGTAATGTTTTCCTTCATCCTAACCAGAGCAATGTCGTAATCATAAAACTCATTTACATTCTTGTCCTTAAGGCCTTTCACATTAAACAGTGGATGAAGAATCAGCTCCATGGCTTTAACTTCACCATCACCTTTGTAAGAGAATTGAAGCATAGTAAATGTAGTTTAGAGCCTGTGCATGGCAGGATAAAATAAACATAAATTCAAAGTTGACCCAATTTATTGTTCTTGGTCTAATTCATGCACATTTTTAAAAAATCTTTTTAAACTTTCTTCAAATTGGCTTTGACTTTTTGCTGACTTTATAAGAGATTCTCTCTAAAGTAACATTAGTTTCCTTGAATTATTGCATAAAATTGTTGGGGTAAACCACAGTTCTTACCATGGTGAACTGTTATGTCAGCAGCACTGGCAAGTGATACAGATTTATCTGCATTCACCTTTATTAAGCAGTGTGCAGCTGTCAATACCATGCTCTTAGTCACTATAGACCCTCTGCATGTTTTAGCTCCCTGGATGAAAAAAAAAGCAAAATATGATCTACCATCTGAAAGCAGTGCTTTTATAGAAGTCTTTATCTCAATATTTATTAAAATGTTAAACTCTTGATATGAATTTACCAACCCAGAGAAGATTGACGTGCCACGGTCTGGTGTAAGTGGTTTCAGACGGTAGGTCAGTGGTTTTCTGCTCCTCTTGTGCCACTCCACACTTAGTCACAGCAGAATCACCTGATTTGTACAGTAAGGCACTATTATTAGTGAAGCTACTTTGGAACAATGTATCTGGAGAAAAGATATTCAGATTGAAACTGAAAATAAACATATTAATTGTCAGGAGTCTCTGGACAATGACTTCCACTGAGGGACCTGATATCTAATTACTTACTGATCATTCGGTTGAACACATATCCGAGCTGTTTATAGTCCTTCAAAACAAAAATATGCTGCTCATCTTTCTTGGAAGAGGCAATGCTTGTGAGATCTTTCCTGTTAACTTCTTCTCCGACAGCAAACACATACACATCTGTGAAACATATAAATGCACACAACTGGTAAAAAAAAAAAAAAAAAAACATTAGGCTGGATTTTCTGAAATCTTGGACCGAGGCCTTCACAACCACACAGCTAAAATATAAAAAACAAGGAAATAATGTATGATAAACTGGCTTACTTACACTACCTACATTCACATGCTCCCAAATAATCAGTTGGTCAGTTGATCAATCAATCGGATTGAAAAGCCTTTATGTAAAGACCTCAACTGATTTGATTAAGATCGATCCAAATTAAATTTCAAATTTCGGTGGTGTAATCCTTAAATAATCAGATCGATAGGCATGTGAATATAACTATCTAATATACTATAACACAGCATGTTTACCAGAGAACTTTTATAATAAGATCTCTGTTTACATACATTTTACTTCTTACGAACATACATATGTTTATTTACATCTTACATATTGGTCAGTGGAGGAGACTGAAATGTTTATATTTGTAAAAAAAAGCTTTCTTTTCAGGTACAGTGGGGAGAACAAGTATTTGATACACTGCCGATTTTGCAGGTTTGCCCACTTACAAAGCATGTAGAAGTCTGTAATTTTTATCATAGGTACTCTTCAACTGTGAGTGACAGAATCTAAAACAAAAATCCAGAAAATCACATTGTATGATTTTTAAGTAATTAATTTGCATTTTATTGCATGACATAAGTATTTGATACGTCAGAAAAGCAAAACTTAATATTTGGTAAAGAAACCTTTGTTTGCAATTTCAGAGATCATACGTTTCCTGTAGTTCTTGACCAGGTTTGCACACACTGCAGCAGGGATTTTGGCCCACTCCTCCATACAGACCTTCTCCAGATCCTTCAGGTTTCGGGGCTGTCGCTGGGCAATACGGACTTTCAGCTCCCTCCAAAGATTTTCTATTGGGTTCAGATCTGGAGACTGGCTAGGCCACTCCAGGACCTTGAGATGCTTCTTATGGAGCCACTCCTTAGTTGCCCTGGCTGTGTGTTTCGGGTCGTTGTCATGCTGGAAGACCCAGCCACGACCCATCTTCAATGCTCTTACTGAGGGAAGGAGGTTGTTGGCCAAGATCTCGCGATACATGGCCCCATCCATCCTCCCCTCAATACGGTGCAGTCGTCCTGTCCCCTTTGCAGAAAAGCATCCCCAAAGAATGATGTTTCCACCTCCATGCTTCACGGTTGGGATGGTGTTCTTGGGGTTGTACTCATCCTTCTTCCTCCAAACATGGCGAGTGGAGTTTAGACCAAAAAGCTCTATTTTTGTCTCATCAGACCACATGACCTTCTCCCATTCCTCCTCTGGATCATCCAGATGGTCACTGGCAAACTTCAGACGGGCCTGGACATGTGCTGGCTTGAGCAGGGGGACCTTGCGTGCGCTGCAGGATTTTAATCCATGACGGCGTAGTGTGTTACTAATGGTTTTCTTTGAGACTGTGGTCCCAGCTCTCTTCAGGTCATTGACCAGGTCCTGCCGTGTAGTTCTGGGCTGATCCCTCACCTTCCTCATGATCATTGATGCCCCACGAGGTGAGATCTTGCATGGTGCCCCAGACCGAGGGAGATTGACCGTCATCTTGAACTTCTTCCATTTTCTAATAATTGTGCCAACAGTTGTTGCCTTCTCACCAAGCTGCTTGCCTATTGTCCTGTAGCCCATCCCAGCCTTGTGTAGGTCTACAATTTTATCCCTGATGTCCTTACACAGCTCTCTGGTCTTGGCCATTGTGGAGAGGTTGGAGTCTGTTTGATTGAGTGTGTGGACAGGTGTCTTTTATACAGGTAACGAGTTCAAACAGGTGCAGTTAATACAGGTAATGAGTGGAGAACAGGAGGGCTTCTTAAAGAAAAACTAACAGGTCTGTGAGAGCCGGAATTCTTACTGGTTGGTAGGTGATCAAATACTTATGTCATGCAATAAAATGCAAATTAATTATTTAAAAATCATACAATGTGATTTTCTGGATTTTTGTTTTAGATTCCGTCTCTCGCAGTTGAAGTGTACCTATGATAAAAATTACAGATCTCTACATGCTTTGTAAGTGGGCAAACCTGCAAAATCGGCAGTGTATCAAATACTTGTTATCCCCACTGTATGTCTTCAAGCAAAAAAACGACAATTATACTAACTGTGACTTTGCATGAAGTTGAAAGAGTACCTACACACATCTGTAATCTTTTAGCCCTTATGAAGGCCTGTGCGCCAAAACGCGTTGGCAAAATAAAACGTTACTCTTTCAACTCCATCTTTTGTTTAATTTGACCCCTTGACGTCACAAGTGTTGCTGGTATTGTCCAAAAATGGCACTGGAGTAAGACAGAATATTACAGGAGCAGAAATGAAATATCCATGTTGACGTGTACATGCTGGTTTTTCTGGGTGGGAGTAGGAAATAATGTGAATTTTGCAGGCGTGAGCGGACAAATTCTAACATACTTTTGAAGCAGTGGATGGGAGCAGGACAGAATCTTGTGGGAGTGGGACTGAAAAAATACATCCCGCGCAGACCTCTAAGGTAAGGTTCACCAAGATACAGTGTGAATTGTTAAGGTCCATCTTGTAGCATAAGAATTACCATTTAGACACAAGCATGAGTGGTGAAACCTCTTCAGACAACAAGATATTTGTTGTAATGATTCGAAATAAACTGAAATTTGAGCAATTATTACATGAGAGGAAAACAGGGTTAGGATAGGGTAAACTTTTATGAGACAAACCCAGGAGCTCCTCTTGTGTGTGGTCAACACTGCTGGGTTTGTAGCCGAGTAAGTTCCGGATCTTATCTAAAATGATTTGTGGGTTGGGTCCCATATTTGAATGGCCTGGATATACACAAAACAAAAGCAAAATAAGTACATCATTAAATAAGCATTAAAATTTATCACAACTTTTGAGCTTAAAATGCTGGCTATTACTTTTTTAAAATACAGTATCTGCAATAATGATGAGCTCATATTTAGGAAAATTGAGGGCTTGCACAGTAGTTTAATATGTAATGTTATATAGTTTACTTAAAATGAAAAAATCTGTCATCATTTAAATATTTTGTGCATAATTTGTGGAACAAAAAAAGAAGATATTTTGAAAAATGTCTCATTCATACAATAAAAGTCAGTGGAGTCCAATAATGCTTTTTTTATGTTCCCCATAAGTAAGAAAGTCATACAGGTTTAAAACGACATGAGAATTAGTAAATGATGGAATAATTTTTACCTTTTTTCAGTAAACTACCCTTTTAAGGCATATATACACTTATGCATCAGACGCAGTACACGCTGGATATGGCCGTTACAACATATCCTATAGCTGTGTCTTATTTTGAAGGCTACGCCCTCCAGAGGTCACATTTGTCAGCCACATACTGTACATCATTGAGGAAAAAGTAACCATTATAAAAACTGATTGTTATTCCTTGTGAGGCATTTCTTTCATTTCTTTCTTACATTGGAATGAAATGGTTATTTTTCGAAATGAGGCATCCTTGATGACACAGTATGTAGCCGACAAATATATGAGCCCTGGTCCTGGAAGACCCCCAAAACTGCATTAAACCTGGGTTTAGAAGCACTACCATAGACTGCCACGTTTACAAGAAATGTGTATATACAGTGCTCAGCGTAAATGAGTACACCCCCTTTGAAAAGTAACATTTTAAACAATATCTCAATGAACACAAAAACTATTTCCAAAATGTTGACAAGACTAAGTTTAATATAACATCTGTTTAACTTATAACATGAAAGTAAGGTTACTAATATAACTTAGATTACACATTTTTCAATGAGTACACCCTACAACAAAAACTACTACATCTAGTACTTTGTATGGCCTCAATGATTTTTAATGACAGCACCAAGTCTTCTAGGCAGGGAATGAACAAGCTGGCAACATTTTGCAACATCTATCTTTTTCCATTCTTCAAAGAATGACCTCTTTTAGAGACTGGATGCTGCATGGAGAGTGATTCTCAACTTGTCTCTTCAGAATTCAACATAAGTGTTTGATTGGGTTCAGATCAGGAGATATACTTGGCCACTGAATCACTTTCACCCTGTTTTTCTTCAGAAACCCAACAGAGGTCTTAGATGTGTATTTAGGATCATTGTCATGTTGGAAAAGTGCACGACGACCAAGGGCACGGAGTGATGGTAGCATCTTCTCTTTCAGTATAGAGCAGTACATCTGTGAATTCATGATGCCATCAGTGAAATGCAGCTCCCTGACACCAGCAGCACTCATGCAGCCTCACATAAGGACACTGCCAGCACCATGTTTCACTGTAGGCACCATGCATTTTTCTTTGTATTCCTCACCTTTGCGACGCCATTCAGTTTTGAAGCCATCAGTTCCAAAAACATTTATCGTGATCTCATCACTCCAGAATATAGAGTCCCAGTAGTCTTCATCTTTGTCAGCATGGGCCCTGGCGGGCTTTTTTGTGCCTGGGCTTTAGGAGAGGCTTCTTTCGTGGACGGCATGCATGCCATTCCTCTGCAGTTTACGCCGTATTGTGTCACGGGAAATAGTCACCCCAGTTTGGCTTTCTACTTCTTTAGATAACTGCAGTGAACTTGCATGCCGATTTTCTTCAACCCTTCTCATCAGAAGACGCTCCTGTCGAGGTGTTAACTACCGTGGACGACCTGGACGTCTCTGTGAGATGGTTGCAGTTCCATCTTTTTTAAATTTTTATACCACTTTTGCTATAGTATTCTGACTGATAAGTAAAGCTTTGCTGATCTTCTTGTAGCCTTCACCTTTCTGGTGTAAAGAAATTATTTTCCTTCTCAGGTCTTGTGACATTTCTCTTCCATGTGGTGCTATTGCTGACAGCATGAAATGGGAAGGGGTTTTCTTTAAGTAACACCCTTTTATAGTCAACTGTCCGCTGGACACCTGTGTAATGAATAATTAGACTAACCTGTGGTTGAATTCTTGTTAAATTAGACATTTGTAGTCTAAAATTAAGCTTTGCTCCAGAGACTTTCAATGGGATGTACTCATTTTTGCATCTCCCTAATTTGAGTAAAACTAGAAAATGTTGTTATCTAAGTTATATTATTAACCTTACTTTCATGTTATAAATTAAACATATGTTATATAAAACTTTTGGAAATTGTTTTTGTGTTCATTGAGATATTGTTTAACCCTTATGTGCTGTTGGGGATGTTTTCGTCCACTATGGGGTGCTTTTGAGTCTTAATTTGGCCACAACTTTCTCTGTGTTTCAGCAAATGGAATGATTTTTGGTGACAAATCTTATTTTTACACATATTTTGGGAAAATGCTTTGAAAATTTTCACAAACTCAACGATACACTGTGGGCAAATTCACTGCCATTTCATTATGTTCGTGGATGAAAACATCCACTAAATTTAACTGCTGTAAAAATGTATCAGATAAATATTTTTTTTGCATAAATCTATTAATCAACCTCAGTCCTGATCAAAACTACTAAATGTTTAAAAAATCCAGGATTTTTACTCTTTAATTGCCAAGTTCATAAATGATGTCACTGATTTGGGGGAAAAAAAACACACAAAATGACTATTTTCAATATAAAAAGTGATTGTGGACTGGATTTTTTTTTTACCTCTTATCACAGTCTTGGGCATGTCAAAGATTAGTAACAACACTGGCTTTGATGCATTGATAGTTTTTGTGCAGCATCAGATTTTATTTTTTTCTCCCTCATTTACTGCTCGTGGCTGTTTTTGCCCCATTGACTTCCATTATAACCACATTTTTTGATTGCAAAGCCATGACACCATATAATCATGCATTCCTGATTGTTGGTGGTTTTCCCTGTTGGGAAGAGGTAAAATTTGTAATTTTTACAGTTGATCACCAGGTGGCACCATTAACCCTTTAGATAGGCCTGTGCAAAAAAAAGCTTAGTTTCTGGCTTTTATATGGAGTTATATGGAGTATAACAGCATATTAGTGTGTGTGTGTGTGTGTGTGTGCGCGCGCGTGTGCGTGTGTGTGTGTGTGTGTGAGTGTGTGTGTGTGTGTGAGTGAGAGAGAGGCCTTTGCGCACTTACCTTGATGCGTCTGAGAAAATCAAAATATGCACCTCAGCTCTCAGAACTACATGGAGTAAACAAAAACAAGGTAAGTGGATTTAAACACTTGCATGCCATCCTGCTGGTCATTTGATGGTGAGAAGAGCAAGTTTTAGAAATGATTATGCAGCCTGACCCCTCCAGCGAGGGAAGAAAGGGAGTTGTCTCCACGTTGGTGGAAAACCACACTTCGCCGTTTCTCCCAATCCACCCAGATCCAGGATCCTCTGAATCCTCCTCGCCTTCAGTGGAAGCTGGAGAGAATGATGAGGGTGCCACAACAAAATCAGGATCTGACTCTCCTGAGTCTGTGGTGTCAGAGGGAGAAGACAATATATCCTGCAGCTCGCTGGAGGGGTCAGGCTGCATAATCATTTCTAAAACTTCGGTACAAGTCAAGCCCTTTCTCATGTTGCTTGCTGCTCTTTTCACCATCAAATGACCAGCAGGATGGCATGCAAGTGTTTAAATCCACTTACCTTGTTTTTGTTTAGTCTGTACTTCTCACCATCAAAAGACAGCAGGTGCATAAATACACTTACTTTGTTTTTGTTTACTCCATGTAGTTCTGAGAGCTGAGGTGCATATTTTGATTTTCTCAGACGCATCAAGGTAAGTGCGCAAAGGCCTCTCTCTCACTCTCACACACACACACACACACACACACACACACACACACACACACACACTCACACACACACACACACACACACACACACACACACACACACACACACACACACACACACACACACACACACAGAGACAGACAGACAGACAGACAGACAGACAGACAGACACACACACACACACACACACACACAGACAGACAGACAGACAGACAGACAGACAGACAGACACACACACACACACACACACACACACACACACACACACACACACACATACGTTTTTTTGCACAGGGCAAAAACAGCCACGAACAGTAAATGAGGGAGAAAAAATTTAAATCTGATGCTGCACAAAAACTATCAATGCATCAAAGCCAGTGTTGTTACTAATCTTTGACATGCCCAAGACTGTGATAAAAGGTAAAAAAAATCCAGTCCACAATCACTTTTTATATTGAAAATAGTCATTTTTTGTGTTTTTTCCCCCCAAATCAGTGACATCATTTATGAACTTGGCAATTAAAGAGTAAAAATCCTGGATTTTTTAAAAACATTTAGTAGTTTTGATCAGGACTGAGGTTGATTAATAGATTTATGCAAAAAAAATAGAAAAAAAAAAATATTTATCTGATACATTTTTACAGCAGTTAAATTTAGTGGATGTTTTCATCCACGAACATAACGAAAGGGTAGTGAATTTGAACAATGCACAAGGGTTAAAATGTTACTTTTCAAAGGGGGTGTACTCATTTACGCTGGGCACTGTACAGTATGTACAGTCAAACAAAAAATTATTCAGAAACCTTCAACATTTTCTCACATTATCACAGTTTATTCGCTAGTTTATAAAATGGTAATAAAATATGACAAGTTAAACTGTGTCAGAACAAATTCATCTTGATAATGTCAGATAACTTTGATAGAAAGGTATTAATGGATTACAATCAACCAATCAGCTGTTAAATTTAAGTACACAATTAGATAATACCAGTTTAGGTCAACCAATGACCAAGCAATGCTTCATTTTGTTCAGTCTGTGGTGTCAAAGGTCACATTAGCAATTAAAGAAAAAAACACTTCAGCAAAACATGCTCAGGTCAAAGTGTCTGAATCATTTTGGTCCCAAATTTGTATAAATTTGACTGGTAGTCACTGTATGAAGACTTGTTGGGTATAATATGTCACAGTTTACTTTATTTTGCTATCCTCACTTACATAAATGAACTAGTGTCCTGCACCCACTAGTAAAAAATTATATCTGGTGTCTGAATCATTTTTGGTTTGACTGTATGTGTTTGAATGTAGGTCCGACACAAAAGTAAAACCCTTTAGCCTTACACTTCTAGTATAGGTCAGTCTTACCATCAGTTGCAATGATGATGACGTTCTGAGTCTCATTGAACTGATTTCTTTTGGTCTCCCTGAGGAAAGCAAGCTGATGGTACACCCTTTCTAGGGCTTTATACAGATTGGTGCCTTTCTTACTCCCATGGCCTGAAATGAAAAATATAATTTCATAAAACTGGAAACTGGAGTAAGAAAGCTACAATAAAGATGTAGTAAAACACATGGGTCAAAATTTTAAAAACAAACATTTTTACAATGAACATACTTTTTTCGCTAAACTTCTTTAATTTCCTCAAGATATAATGCACATCATGACTCTCGATGCTTGTAATGGACACTATTTCTTTGGGCTCACTGGCATATGAGATGATGTCAAACTTCATGTGGACTTCATAGCTATCCAGCTGGAAGATGAACAAAACGTTATAATTGCACAAGACTTTATTTTGATTCAAACACATGATGGCTGTTCTATGCTTTAGAATTAGAGCTGGGAAATTAAAGAGTTATTTAATAGTTTATTTATAATTATTTATATATATTATACTGTATGTATGAGGAGCAGTGATGTAGAGGAGGCCTATTCAATTACCAGCGCACAGAACAAATGTGCATGCATATACACTATATTGCCAAAAGTTTTGGGACGCCTGCCTTTACAAGCAAATGAACTTTAATGACATCCCATTCTTAATCCATAGGGTTTAATATGGAGTTGACCCACCCTTTGCAGCTATAACAGCTTTAACTCTTCTGGGAAGGCTTTCTACAAGGTTTAGGAGTGTGTTTATGGGAATTTTTGACCATTCTTCTAGAAGCGCATTTGTGAGGCCAGGCACTGATGTTGGATGAGAAGGCCTGGCTCGCAGTCTCCGCTCTAATTCATCCCAAAGGTGTTCTATCGGGTTGAGGTCAGGACTCTGTGCAGGCCAGTCAAGTTCCTCCACACCAAACTCGCTCATCCATGTCTTTATGGACCTTGCTTTGTGCACTGGTGCGCAGTCATGTTGGAACAGGAAGGGGCCATCCCCAAACTGTTCCCACAAAGTTGGGAGCATGAAATTGTCCAAAATGTCTTGGTATGCTGAAGCATTAGGAGTTCCTTTCACTGGAACTAAGGGGCCAAGCCCAACCCCTGAAAAACAACCCCACACCATAATCCCCCCTCCACCAAACTTTACACTCGGCACAGTACAGTCAGGCAAGTACCGTTCTCCTGACAACCGCCAAACCCAGACTCGTCCATGGGATTGCCAGACAGAGAAGCGTGATTGGTCACTCCAGAGAACACGTCTCCACTGCTCTAGAGTCCAGTGGCGGCGTGCTTTACCCCACTGCATCCCACGCTTTGCATTGCACTTGGAGATGTAAGGCTTGGATGAGCTGCTCGGCCATGGAAACCCATTCCATGAAGCTCTCTACACACTGTTCTTGAGCTAATCTGAAGGCCACACGAAGTTTGGAGGTCTGTAGCTATTGCCTCTGCAGAAAGTTGCCGACTTTCTGTGCACCTCAGCATGCGCTGACCCCGCTCTGTGATTTTACGTGGCCTTTCGTGGCTGAGTTGCTGTTGTTCTCAATTGCTTCCACTTTGTTATAATACCACTAACAGTTGAGTGTGGAATATTTAGTAGTGAGGAAATTTCACGAATGGACTTATTGCACAGGTGGCAACCTATCACGGTACCACGCTTGAATTTACTGAGCTCCTGAGAGCGACCCATTCTTTCACAAAACCTTACAAAAACCTCAAAAGCTTACAATGACTTCAGTCATTGCTACAGAGTTATCATGTTTTTCACTTTAGAATACTGATACAAATCATTAGTAATTCCTTTAGAAGGATGTAGTAACACTTGAGTCATTACTAGTGGGTTATTATTACCGTCACTTTAGAATTAATTATACATTATGCATTATTCACATTAATTATGAACCTGTATATACACTGTTAAACCTTGCTGTAAAAAAATGGCCAAATTCTGACAGTAACACTATTTTCCATGAAAACAGTAATTTACCATAGAAACAATGCATTCTGGGTCATATTTGTGGTTTACGAGAAAATAGCCTACAGGAATATACTGTGAGTTAGCAGCGCTCAAAGTCGACACTCAGAGGCTGTGTTCTGAATCACATCCTATACCCTCATTCACTATTCCCTACACTAGCTCACTAATATAGTCCACTTGACAGAGTGAATGAAAAGAAGTGAATGAACACGAACACCTGACAAGCAGAATCACTGAAGGACAGAGAAACAAGAACAGAAAAAAGAGAAGAGATGAGCAGACACACAAGAACTACAACTGACTTAAGCCACACTGAGTTTACAAACCAGTTTGACATTATTTCTTTCATACATGTACAAAAGTTCTTGTTGAGCTTTAGCAGAGATTTAGAAATAATACATTTTGTAGTCACCATTATGGTGATAAGTGTTTGCATTAGTTGAGCTCTGACCCTTGATGTTTTAGTGTTAGGTTTTCTCTGGCAGCACATTTGTTATGGCAAAAAAAAAAAAAAAAAAAAAAGCCAAGTAAAAGTTGATCAGGTGTTTTTGGCTGTTGTGACGATGCCATAATCATCACGTGCTCTTCTGATTCAGTGTTCTCTTCCTGTGTCTAATCTTTGATTTTATGGCTGTTTTATATTTATTGATTATAGTTTCTATGGGATTCTACAGCATGAGACCCAGCAATGTTTCAGTAATCAGTTATATTGAAGGTTTTGAAATCATACAGTGCATAAAACATTTTGAGCTCCTACATCACTTTAACACACAGAGACATCAACAATCAGCATATGAATCTCAACAATGGCGACAATCAAAAGTTTCATGTCGCAATGCATGCTGGGTGCCAGCATAGTACAAAACTCCCAGCATGCACTGCAGCATGAATAAATTATGAAGCTAAATTATAGTTTTTCTTATTGCCACCATTGTTAAGATTCATGTGCTGATTTTTTTATATCTCTGTGTGTGTAAATGACACTGTAGCTGTGTTTTATTGTGCATGATTTTTTTTTTTTTACTCAATTATAACTGATTCCTGCTGGAACTCTTGCTGTAGTTTCACAGTGGTGGTAGTGTAAAATATAAGTTTGACTTTTGATAAAAGATTAAACACTGGATGAGATCAGTGAATCAAGAGACTGTTTGATGGTTATATCATCAATGCATAACAATCAGCATTAAATGATCAATGATTTGTCTTTTGCCATAACAAATGTGGTTTGCAAAAACACAGTTAAAGCAGCCAGATAAAAAAAATAAAAAAATGATGTTAAAATGTCAAGGGTCAAGAGCTCAACTAAAGCAAACATTATTTGCCATAACGGTGACATCAAAACCAAGCATTTTCAATTAAACATCAACATCTGAACCTCCATTAATTCTCAATAAGAACTTCTGTAAATGTGTGACAAAAACAAAGTCAAACTGGTTAGTAATAATGTGTAATGACTGGAAGCCAGTTGTAGTTTCCTGTGTTCCTTTGTCTTTCAGTGATTCTGCTTGTTAACAGCAGGTGTTCATCATTAATGCTCAATCATCACTTAATTAATCACTTAATTATCTCACTGCAACACAGGGTGAATGTTACTTTTACTCTTTGTAGTGTGGACACTACATGATGTTCCTGTGGGGTTGAAAGGGTTAAAGTAAGTTAAAAACAACACACCCACGGAATGTATTTTAACAGTAATAAACTGTAAGTTAAAAAACACTGTTGCCAGCAGTTTACCATAAAAATTTAGTTTTGTGTGTCACCATTGTGCTAAAGAGTAGAACCTGTGCTTCAGTCCAGCAGAAGACCATGAAACACTGATGATATGCTGCATGTTGCTTTATTTAACAGACGGTGACTGTATAGTTGCTGATGCAGGGAAAGTCTTTTTATTTAAAATATTTTTTAGTGGACTCCAAATGAAATTTATTCACAGTAATAATATACTCACATTACTATCTTATTATAAATATATTTTTTTTACATTTAAATGGCAGTTGATCAATTTAAGGCAGTTGGTTTCTGCATTGAAATGAGTTTCACTCAAGTTTTAATTTAGTGCATGTTACAGTAACACTGTAAAGTAGATTACAGTAAATAACTGTACAATTGACAGTCAATTAATTTTACTGTAAAAAATCCTGGTACGGTCTAACAGTGTAGTAGTTCTCAGTAGTCCTCTGGGAGGTATGAAAAAAATAGTAGTTATTGATTAGCTAATAGTAAACTACCAGATTCAACTGAGCACTATTACTTACTAATTAATTAATCAGAGTTTCTTGTTAGTTAATAGTAGTTACTAGAATGTTAATATTGCATTACTCATTTGTTCCTGTGTAGTTATTCATTAATGACGGAACAGTGTTCTAAAGTGTTACCGACTTCATAGAGAGCGAACATATAAAACGGCATTTCCCACTGCTTAAGTCATGCAGGTCAGGCACAAATAAAATGTACGTAATTACATAGCATGCTTTTTAATGTGTCTGACAGAGTTGACACAAATTAAGTTATGAAGTGAATAAATGTATGGTTTTAGAAAAAAACATTTCGGTAACGCTTTAGATTACAGCCCGGAAAGTACTGTGTAACTAAAACGAATTTACAGCGTAACTTTCAGTAATTATAGTGTAACTATAAAGTAAGTACGTGTAGTTATAAGGGAACAATATGTAATATTTGGGGAATAAAGGGGTAACTATCAGGAAAATTAACAAATGATTTACTGAAAGTATTTTTTAATTAAGGGGTAATTATCCATGTAGTTACAGGGTAAGTATGAATCTGCGGGCTGTTAATAGTTTCATGTCTACAATAAAAAACACGTACAAAATCTGATATCACTCGGAAACATTTATTGAAAAACAACTTAATTTAAAACAGATTTATGACACTTCTTATTCATTTTTTTTAAAATAAACTTTTCATTTCAAATAATAACGTCCTGACAGAAAGTGGCACGTTTTATCCCTTTTTTGTTTCTCTTGCTTGGCTTCTCCTCCTCTTGTTCCTCTTTTTCTTTTTCGTTATTTCCACTGATGGATCTTAAGAGCAATCCCATGTCTTTTGATAATCTGTATTATTATTTATTAAAAGGAAAAGTACATCCAGAAATGATCTCATAATTTACTAATCTTTTTTCACATCCGACCAACTGTTACCAGCGCGTGCGTGAGTAAAGAAGCTTCAAGCGTTCATGACGTTCTCGCGCAAGTGGCGACTCTGTCTCTCTGGCGGATGGCATGAGGGTAAAAGATGAGTAAACGATGAGGACATTTCTGTGTGCACTGTATTTTCTTTAAATACATAATATAGCTACAGAATAGCTAGAGACATAGGATTCCTTCTTAAGATTCATCTGTGTCAAGAACGAAAAAGAAGAGGAACAAGAGGAGGAGAAGCCAAGCAAGAGAAACGAATAAGTGTTGTAAATCTGTTTTAAAAAAGTTGTTTTTCAAATAAAGATTTCCGAGTGATATCAGATTGTGTACGTGTTTTTATTGTACTTACCCTGTAACTACATGAAACAAGAGGGGAACAAGCACCACTTTAATTTACAGCCCGCAGATTCACACTTACCCTGTAACTACATGAAACAAGAGGGGAACAAACACCACTTTAATTTACAGCCTGTAGATTCACACTTACCCTGTAACTACATGAAACAAGAGGGGAACAAGCACCACTTTAATTTACAGCCCACAGATTCATACTTACCCTGTAACTACATGGATAATTACCCCTTAAAAAATGCTTACAGTATAAATAATTTGTCAATTTTCCTGATAGTTACCCCTTTATTCCCCAAATATTACATATTGTTACCTTATAACTACACGCACTTACTATATAGTTACACTATAATTATTGAAAGTTACGCTGTAAATTCGCTTTACTTACACAGTACTTTCCGGGCTGTAATCTAAAGCGTTACCAAACCGGTCCCCTTACATGGTTCATTAGCTGAGACTTTTGTCTGCAAACATATCAGTTTTTTCTTCTTGCTGTGTAAGTGCATTTTACATAATTTTAGATCATATTTTATCTCTTAAAATTCAGCAGAAGAATCTCATGAAAAGTGAATCACAGTTTCTCTGTTCACTGTTTTAAGGCATGTGATTAGCTGTTCGCACTTTCATGTGCACGCGCTCCGTGAAATTCAGGATTAATGCTGCCTTTGCATGCTATTGGAAATGTTCAACTCCTCACTGATTTGCAAGCTTGTCGCGTTGCTTTGTTGTCGGAAAGAATAGGAATCATGGAGGACACTCGGTTTATTCTTGTCTATTGGTGAAATCATATCAAAGACAACATTTATTAAATATTTTTCAGTTTTAATAAAATGTAGCGTCCCATTTATTGACAACCATATAAACTTTCACCGCGCCATCTAAATAATCAGCTAGCTGGAATTTCAGTCAAATACTGTACATGCTATTTTTGCTATAATAATAATAATAATAATAATAATAATAATAATTTGTTACAATTATATAGCGCTTTTCTAGGTACTCAAAGCACTTTACATATAGAAGGGGGAGAATCTCCTCAACCACCACCAATTTGGTGGCAGCCATATTGCGCACACCAGCTGATTGGTGGAAAGGAGACAGTGATGAAGCCAATCCGTATATAGGGATGAGTAGGAGGCCATGCTGGGTTTACACCCCTACTATTTTCCAAAGGTCATCCTGGGATTTTTAATGACCACAGAGAGTCAAAGCGTCTTGGTTACGTATGTAACCCTCATTCCCTGAAGGAGGGAATGGAGACGCCACGTCGGGGACCAATGAATAAGAATCTCGCTCGCGAGAGCCAATCTACTTCAAGTGTAACTAAATGAGTCAATGCACATTGGGATGCAATGATTGCACCAGGTGCTCATGCCACGCAGCGGGGGTATAAATGAGACACAGGTGCTTGCATCAAATTAGCTTTTTTGCTGAGGAGCCAAGTAGGTAACTGGCACCCCAGCAGGGTACAGAGGACATGGCAACGGGACGTGGCGTCTCTGTTCCCTCCTTCAGGGAATGAGGGTTACATACATAACCGAGACGTTCCCATTCAGTCGGTCACTCCCGACGCCACATCGGGGACGACGAATAGAGCAAACAGAGCAAAGCTAGGGCTGGGTTGCCAAGGGCAACGCTTGCAGTTTCATTACCTGGTCCCTGAAGGGAGTGGTAGGAACCTTGGGCACATAGCCAGGCCGGGGTCTCAGTACCACGTGGGTGTCACCCGGCCCGAACTCTAGGCACGATTTGTCGACCGAAAATTCCTGCAGGTCCCCTACCCTCTTGATGGAGGCCAGTGCAGCCAACAGCAAAGTTTTCATTGACAGAATCTTTAGCTCTGCAAAGGCTCAAATGGGGCATTCTGAAGTGCTCGGAGCACCAGAGCAAGATCCCAAGAGGGTATGGAGGGAGGTCGAGGAGGATTTAACCGTCTCGCCCCCCTGAGGAACCTAACGACCAGGTCGTGCTTCCCAACCATGCTTCTACGTGATCGTGATAGGCGGATATTGCAGCAACATAGACTTTGAGGGTGGAGGGCTCCAACCCCTGTTGCAGGAAGGAAAGCACGATGATCGAAAATCATCGGGGGTCTTCTCGGCGAGAAGAACACCACTCGACGAACAGGTTCCACTTCGAGGCATAAGCCTGTCTCGTAGACGGTGCTTGTGCCGAAGTAATGGTGTTAACTACCTCTTGGGGTAAGTCACCTAGAACCTCTGCGTCCCATCCAGGGACCAGACATGAAGTTTCTAGAGGTCTGGACCCTCTAGGGTGCAAGGAATCGGCCAGGGAGGGGCTGTCGCGAGGAGCATACAGTGGGGAGAACAAGTATTTGATACACTGCCAATTTTGCAGGTTTGCCCACTTACAAAGCATGTAGAAGTCTGTCATTTTTATCATAGGTACTCTTCAACTGTGAGTGACGGAATCTAAAACAAAAATCCAGAAAATCACATTGTATGATTTTTAAGTAATTAATTTGCATTTTATTGCATGACATAAGTATTTGATACATCAGAAAGGCAGACCTTAATATTTGGTACAGAAACCTTTGTTTGCAATTACAGAGATCATACGTTTCCTGTAGTTCTTGACCAGGTTTGCACACACTGCAGCAGGGATTTTGGCCCACTCCTCCATACAGACCTTCTCCAGATCCGTCAGGTTTCGGGGCTGTCGCTGGGCAATACAGACTTTCAGCTCCCTCCAAAGATTTTCTATTGGGTTCAGGTCTGGAGACTGGCTCGGCCACTCCAGGACCTTGAGATGCTTCTTACGGAGCCACTCCTTAGTTGCCCTGGCTGTGTGTTTCGGCTCGTTGTCATGCTGGAAGACCCAGCCACGACCCAATTCTTCAATGCTCTTACTGAGGGAAGGAGGTTGTTGGCCAAGATCTCGCGATACATGGCCCCATCCATCCTCCCCTCAATACGGTGCAGTCGTCCTGTCCCCTTTGCAAAAAAGCATCCCCAAAGAATGTTTCCACCTCCATGGTTCACGGTTGGGATGGTGTTCTTGGGGTTGTACTCATCCTTCTTCCTCCAAACACGGCGAGTGGAGTTTAGACCAAAAAGCTCTATTTTTGTCTCATCAGACCACATGACCTTCTCCCATTCCTCCTCTGGATCATCCAGATGGTCATTGGCAAACTTCAGATGGGCCTGGACATGCGCTGGCTTGAGCAGGGGGACCTTGCGTGCGCTGCAGGATTTTAATCCATGACGGCGTAGTGTGTTACTAATGGTTTTCTTTGAGACTGTGGTCCCAGCTCTCTTCAGGTCATTGACCAGGTCCTGCCGTGTAGTTCTGGGCTGATCTGTTTGATTGAGTGTGTGGACAGGTGTCTTTTATACAGGTAACGAGTTCAAACAGGTGCAGTTAATACAGGTAATGAGTGGAGAACAGGAATGGAGCCGGAATTCTTACTGGTTGGTAGGTGATCAAATACTTATGTCATGCAATAAAATGCAAATTAATTATTTAAAAATCATACAATGTGATTTTCTGGATTTTTCCGTCTCTCACAGTTGAAGTGTACCTATGATAAAAATGACAGACTTCTACATGCTTTGTAAGTGGGCAAACCTGCAAAATCGGCAGTGTATCAAATACTTGTTCTCCCCACTGTAAGCTCTGGGAACCAAGTCCGGTTGGGCCAGTACGGGGCCACCAACAGGACCTGCTCCTCGTCCTCCCTGACCTTGCACAGTGTCTGTGCAAGTAGGCTCACTGGGGGAAACGCATATTTGTGCAGGCCCCGGGGCCGGCTGTGCGCGAGTGCATCTGTGCCGAGTGTGCCCTCGGTCTGTGAATAAAACCACTGGCAGTGGGACATTTCTGGGGAAGCAAACAGGTCGACCTGTGCCACCCCGAACTGTCTCCAGATCAGCTGGACCACCTGGGGGTGGAGTCGCCACTCTCCTGGGAGCGCAGCTCGTGACAGCTCGTCGGGCACACCAGGGACATGAATGGCCCGAAGCGACCTCAGACACTTCTGACTCCAGAGGAGGAGATGGCGGGCGAGTTGCAACATGCGACGGGAGCGCAGACCACCTTGTCGGTTGATGTACGCAACGGTCGGAGTGTTGTCCGTGCGGACCAATACATCTTTGCCCCGTAACAGCCTTTTGAGGTGGCTCAGTGCAAGATGTACTGCTAGCAACTCGAGGCAGTTGATGTGCCAATGCAGGTGTGGGCCCGTCTAAACCCCTGACACTCCATGCCCGTTGTACGTGTCCCCCAGCCCATGGCAGAGGCATCCGTAAAAACCACAGCATGCCTGGACACCTGTTCCAAGGGCACCCTGGCCCAAAGGAACAAGGGGTCTGACCACGGGCTGAAGGTTTGGCGGCAGGCCGGTGTGATACTCACCCGGTGAGTGCCGCGTTGCCATGGCCATCTTGGGACCCGGCCATGAAGCCAATGCTAAAGTGGTCTCATATGAAGCAGGCCTAGCGGTGTTACTGCCGCCGCATCCGCCATATGCCCCAGGAGCCTCTGAAATTGTTTCAGTGGGACCGCCATCCTGCCTTGAAACGTGTTCAGGTAGTTCAGCATCGACTGGATGCGCTCCTCTGTGAGGCGCGCCGTCTGTTCGACCGAATCCAACTTCATACCGAGAAAAGAGATCCTCTGCATGAGGGCGAGTTTGCTCTTTTCCCAGTTGACCCGAAGACCCAACTGGCTGAAGTGTCTGAGCACCAGGTCCCTGTGTTCGCACAACTGATCCCTGGACTGTGCTAAAATGAGCCAGTCGTCGAGATAGTTGAGAATGCGAACGCCCTGTTCTCTCATGGGCACAAGGGCCCCCTCCGCAACCTTCGTAAAGACACGGGGGGACAGGGACAACCCGAAGGGCAGGACTTTGTACTGATATGCTCGACCCTCGAACGCAAAGCGCAGAAACGGCCTGTGTTGAGGAAGAATCGAAACATGAACGTACGTGTCCTTCAGGTCGATCGCTGCAAACTAGGCGGCCCACAGCGAGGTGTGAGTGTGCTGTGCAAAACTTACCTGATTCCACGAGTGGGCAGGGGGTACGTGAGGAGGCTTGGTTGCGTCCTTGAGCCATCCACTGCTGCCCGCTGGCGAAGGGGGAGGATGAGTGTGGTCCGGCACTTGACCAGCCACAGCTCTCCGAGCCCCCTGAGGACCCGGAGATGGAGAAAACTGCTGTTTTATTGAAAATTTGGGCGGAACACAAAGAAAACGGAACAAAAGATTCTCCGCCCGGCCCTCCTCCGGGGGATGGAGCGGTGCGGTCACCGTCTCCTGAAGAGCAGTCCTCCCCATCTCTGGGTTGCCCATCTCAGGGCCGCTTGCCCTTGGCCTTGCCACCCCTCTTGGCGGAGGCCTGGATGGGCGGGGCGGCCTTGATGCAAGCCCCTGTGTCTCATTTATACCCGTGCTGTGTGGCATAAGCACCTGGTGCAATCATTGCATGCCAATGTGCATTGGCTCGTTTAGTTACACTCGAAGTAGATTGGCTCTCGCGAGCGAGATTCCTATTCTTCGGTCCCCGACGTGCTTGTTACAGTATAGTGTCCCCATCACTATACTGGGGTGTTAGGACTCACACAGACCACAGGGTGAACGCCCCCTACTGGCCTCACTAACACCTCTTCCAGCAGCAAACTAGTTTTCCCAGGAGGTCTCCCATCCAGGTACTGACCAGGCTCAACCCTGCTTAGCTTCAGTGGGAAACCAGTCTTGGGCTACAGGGTGATATGGCTGCTGGCTGCTATGTATGAAACATACAATGCGCTTCAAATGGTTATTCACATATGTAAATATGCAGCACTTTAATGACAAGACAAGACAATGTAGCTGTTGTGGAAAAAACTAATAAATACCAGTCACAGCAGCAATTGTTCTCCTCTCCGCCATGTTTAATGTTTATGGCCTGCCCAACTCGGAAACTCAGGTATCAAAATTATCTCAGAGTTTCCCAGTAGTAAATACGACTTGAGCAGTGTCCAATCCCTGACTTGGAAACTCATATTTACGATAATTCCGGTAGCATGTGAAGGCAGCATAAAGCCTGAGTCTTGTCAACTTGAAACTAATCCCGTAACCCTGAGTTTGTTCAACTACCATTATGGTATTTGGCCATCTTCATCTAGCTGTTTTAGAGAACACATTCCTATTAAATGAGTTTAACATGTTATTTTAAATCAGTATATTGTATGTTTAATTGACAGCTTTTTGCAATTGTACAGTTTGCTTTGTTCTTTAATTTTTCAAGTTATAAAAATACAAACCTTACGGACAAGTTCAATAATGGCAGTTTTTGCTGTCTGAAAACTCTCATTTGAAATGCTTCCTGATGTGTCCAAAAGGATGAAGACATTCAGCCGACCTTCTTCAACCCTGACAGTCCTACCCAAATATTGCCCTAGTGATTGTGCATTAAAAAACAAAAACAAATGTAAACCACTATGTAATAAAGGTTAATGTTCCTTACTTGTATACAAGAAAATTATGTTTTCAAAAAGTTCTCTTTTCACCTTTCTTTTTGAAATTAGGGTGTGAAACATCCATGACTGCAGTCAGAGATCCTCCTAAGGCCTGAGCAACCATAGCTGGTTGATCAAATGAGTACTGGGCTATAAAAAAAACAATTGAATATGTTTACATTGAATCAGTCCCACTACATTGTGTAAATAAACGTCTGTTTCCTTGACTGACCATAGCAGCGTGGTTCTGCCCCACTCCATTCCTTTGAATCCAAACATCGTCTTTCAGAGAGGCCAAGCATATCCAGACCTAACTGACACATATACTGCACTTTGTCTCCAATACGGAAGCGTTCCCCAGAACGTAAAGCCCCTGTAGGGGCCCCTGGGTTTTTGCAGTCCTCAGCTAGAATTAAAAACACATGATACATATATTTATAATAGTGCTGTCAAATCTATTAATCACGATTAATCGCATCCAAAATAAAAGTTTGTGTTTACATAATATATGTTTGTGTACTGTGTGTAATTATTATGTATATATAAATACACACTCATTCATGTATATACAGTATTTAAGAAAAATGTGTTATATTTATATATAATATAAATTATATAAACGTATATACATGCAAATTTCTATACATGAATATATTATATAATATATATTAGTATATTATTTAAACACTAACTTTTATTTTGGATGTGATTAATCGTGATTAATCGATTTGACAGCACTAATTTATGATCTATATACTGTGCATTTTTTGTAAATGATGCATTGTTCAATAAGGATTAAAAATCACACAATCATTTAACTTTCTTTTAAGTAATATAACTGTTTGTGTATGTAAACAATATGCAGAGTTACAGTACTAAGCACAAAGTTCACGCCAAAGAGAGTGAAGGTACGTTTACATGACAAAGATATATTAAAAATTGAAACGTTTTTCTTTTGCATTTTTCACGTACAGACGACAACATTGTCAAAAAGTATCTAATAACTAAAAGCGCTGTATTATGCATGCTAGAAAAGTAGTTGGCAATGTCACTTTGGAAAGAAACACTACACGCCTATAGACTGAACATGAAACACACATGTGCATGACGTCACTGTTTTCGCAAATTCACATTTTTGTAGTTTACACAGAGACGATAATGTATTGTTTTAAAAAAAGGCAGCAGCTATTTGCACTTTGTGCAAGTGAATATAGCAATAGATTCTATTTACACTAAGTGAAAATAAATGCTTACAATGATCATCACACACTGGTGTTACACCAGTCCATCCACCCCACTGAGTGCAGTTCCGCTCAGCAGATCCAGTCAAATCAAATCCTTCATGACATGAAAAGGTCTGTTTTTCTCCAAACTTGAACCACTGTTTCCTTGGCCAGAATTGCCCGTTGTCAAGCTGAAGTTGAGCAGGGCAAAGAATCTCTAATAATGAGACAGAAACATGGGTGCTTAAAGTGGAAGCCAAACAAGTAGTCTGTAGGGCGTTTCACGGTAAAATGGTTACCCCTGGGTTAACAGAATCTTGGGTTGTCCTTTTGGTGAGGAATTATCTTTTATCAGGATTCATGCACACCAAAATCAGCGGTGTTAAATGAACACCCATGGTATAAATATGAGTCTACTTTTCACAGGTGTGAAAAACGAACACTGAAGCAGTGTAGGATACTTTTGTATTGTTAAATTACCCAGGTAGTTAATTAATCAATTAGGTTTACTTTACAAGTGATGATCGGCCATTCATGAAGAGACACTTACTAAAAGCTAGTTTGGGTGTAAAAGTTGTTTAGAGTTAGAGGTGAAACATTTAAAATGTGAAGACACCATCCCTTACGAAACAGAAGTATACTTCAAGTTCATTTTTAAGTATACTTTATGTCATAAGTATACTAATATCAATGTGCACTAGTAAACTTGTAAGTGTACTATTTCAAAACTGCTTGGGACTAAATTAGCCCACTTTTATTAACACCCTATTTTATCCTCTTCTTTGGTACAAAACTGCTGCACAAGCAGAAATATAATTAGTTTAATATTAATCGAAGTCAAGGTACCCAACCGAATGGAACACTAATCACCATAATGGAGACTTCAAATGAAATGTTCACTAAAAAACACTCAACACTCAATAAAGCTACATCTCTACTAATCATATTCATAGAAATTAAGAGTTTTAATTAGTTAAACCTAAAGATGTATTTTATTTGCAGTTGATTTCTATCTCTGTGTGGCTGTGATTCTGCTTCAGTCTTGTTCTCTTGTTCTTGTTCTTCCTCTTTCCTTTAGGGTGCTTCTCAATACTTAAATTGATGCTTCCTCATTTTGCTCCTCTGTACTCTAGCCCGTGACCCAGAAACCGATCAAACTCAGCCATCCTGAAGGAAATCTCAATTCTCTAATTGCACCGCGAGGAATGAGTGAGGAAGCTTCCTGAGGAGTCATGAGCGAGGATACACAGGTGTATCCTTCCCTCGCATCCTGAAGGGGTGGAGGTAAGACGCAAGGAAAGGAAGCAAGGAAAGGAAACGAGGATGCACAAATAAAAAAATGAGAAGCACCCTTTGTTCATTAACAGCAGGGGTGCTTCTCAATTCTTATTTGTGCATCCTAGTTTCCTTTCCTCACTTCCTTTCCTCGTGTCTTAGCTCCATCCCTTCAGGATACAAGGAAAAGACGCGAGGACAGAGGAATGAAATTATATATCCTCACTCCCTTTAGCGTCACTTCAAAGCGTCGTCAATTAATGATGACTCTACACCGTTGGATTTAGCTTGCACGTCGGGATTTTTGAACATTAGAGATAATTATTTATATTGTAATATTTTCAACCTCCACAAAATACCACATTTGTCCATATTTTTTTTTATATATTACCAGTTATTAATAACAATGAATTATTCCCAGTAAAGCTGCTTTTTATTTGTTATAATAATATTATATAATTCTTTGATATAATTCTGCAACTGTCCAACTACAGTTGTTGTAATTTGACATACATTTGTGTCTTAAACATGTAAACAATAATGATAATTATAATAATAATAATTAATAAACTGTGGCAAGATGTGAAGGGGGAGGAGAATTTATATGCGTCACATTTAGTCTATAAAACACTGTGAAACACCTGTGTATCCTCGCACATGAATCCTCAGGAAGCTTCCTCACTCCTCGATCCTCGCCTCCTCACGGTGCAGTTAGAGAGTTGAGATGTCCTACAAGATGGCTGAGCTCCATCAGTTTCCGGGTCATAGGATGGAGGACGGAGGAGCATGGAAATGAGGAGGGATATTGGGAAGCACCCCATGTGTCCTCACTAAAGGCCAGTCATCACTTGTAAATTGAACTTAATTGATTCGTTTTTTAACACCTGTGGGTGAGACTCATATATACACCTAAAGGTGTTTGTGTAACACCAGTGTTTTTGCTGTGTGGTTTAAGACTGTACATTTGTAAATTACAGTCTAACATTCATATTTGCAAATTTGTCCAAATTATAGATTGGATGAAGAGAACATGCAGCCTATTTAATTAATGACACTTGCACATGAGTTTGGATTTATATATTTCTGGGAGTAAAAATCCCATCTGAATATAGGAAGAAGGTACCCTTGCACACAGCATTGAGTGTTCTCTTTCCATTTGGGAGTCTCATGGCTGACCATTGGCCATCTCTGTCACAGACTCTTTGTGTTGCTGGAAAAGGGTAGTGTCCTGCCTTGCAGTGATAGGTCAGTACGCTTCCCTCCAATCCCTCATTGGAGTAGGACACACTACCTCCCTTTATGGACACTTCCAAAGAGCAGTTCTTCTGTGGTTCCTCATAATCTCCATAATCACTGGTTTCTAAAATACACAGATTGATATACCAGATTGAATACCAGAGAGTATTCAACAGTGTCAGTGAATGTCAGTGAAAAGCATGCTTGGAATATGAGATAAGTGATATGTAAAGAAAACAAAGAAAAAATGTAAATACCATTTGTGATATTTTTTGGCACAACTCTTTTGCATGTAAAGTCTGATGCGATTTGGGCAAAAGTTGGTGCTATGAAAGTAACAAGCCTCATGTTTCCATTCTCAAATCCCATACATATTTAACGAAGCCTGTATTGGTATCCAATACTTTACTTGTATGGGATATAGTAAATGAATATGTTTGCTCTTTAAAGTTTACCTTCACATTTGACCCTGGATACCCTAGGCTCCCATTCTCCATCAGAGCTGCAGACTTTTTGGCTGATTGGATAAGGTTCAAATCCATCCCTGCAGTGATAAATCAGCAGACTACCCACAACACCACCATTTGAATACTCCACCGTGCCTCCAATGATGGATTCAGATGCGGTGCAGTTTTTGGGCTCATTCTCTTCTAAGTCATACTCATAGTCATATCCTGATTGCACTGAAACAGAAAAATATTGAATATTGTTAACCTTTACATTTGATCATTCTGAAATTTAGGGAATTACTTCTATGAAAAAGTGTCTCAAAGCTGATGTCAATTAAAGCGTAAACTGCTGATAACCCAATTCTGACTTGCAAGATTTAGTAAAGAACTTATTTTGAAGTTTTTGCCTTTTTTGCTGTGTATGAAAGTATATTATACAAAATTAATATGGTTTAATATGGTTTTCTGGTCTTGGTCTCTTGAGCATAGATTAAACTTAAATGGCTGTAATTCATGAGTACATGCTTTGGAATACAACCTGAAGGTTGGTCTGTTTTTAAAGACACAGATTTAAGCTTTTCAAAAAAGTTATGCAAGTTTGTTTACTGTAAAGCAAATTAACTAAACCTTTAATACCAAATATATATACAGTATTTGACAAAATAATATGGACTCTAAAATTGCTAGAAAAATAGCTGCTAAAAGGTTTTAAAGTACTTTTTCCATGGTATAACAATGCCCAATTTCAAAACGATTTGTTTGTTTGTTTGTTTTACCTTTATTGTCCTCCTTAGGGGAGACTGCCCAGATAGCAAGCCACCATGGAAATAATGTTAAATCAGTGTTAATGTGTCAACGTTAACTGCACTGAATCAAAATCTCGTTTGCACCCGCAATTAATGTTGAGAAAATGTTGAAATTTCATCCAAAAATCAATGGCAATGGCATTGAATCAATGTTACTATGTGATGTTGGTTCAACATCATGCTTGCACTCTCAGAAAATGAAACACAACATCTACAACTGACTTAAAGCCACACAGCCTGAAATCAACTGAAGATAAAAGAAGACAATACATCTCTCAAGATCTCAGCAGAAGTGCTTTTTGGGAATTAACAGAGGTTTAGATGTTGATGTTTTATTGAAAATGTTTGGTCACCGTGGCTTTTTATGTGAGTTTGTGGTTTTTGTAACAGTGTTTACCAAAACGCATAATTTGTTGCAAAGAAACCCAAAAACAAAGATGATCAGATGATATAATTTTCATCATCATAAAATGGAATAATTCACTAATGCCTTTGACCAAAAGTGGTTATTTGTTATTAAAAAATTATATTCACCAACAAAACTTTCTTGCCACAGATCAGACATTCTGAATTGTGATTTTTAAATACATTGTAGGTATTAATTTTTTTTTTTTTTTTTTCAAATTTATGTGGCATTATTGCAATAACAAAACCTCAAACAACAACAAAAAAATCTAAACTTTGAACTTTTTTGAAAATCTCCCATTCCCTTTAAAAGCCAGTTGCGCTCACGCCATGACGGATTCGTTATTTACATGGAGGAATTTGTGGAAAGACTGAACGCTTCTCCAGAGAGGAATCCTTTTATTTTTAATATTTAAAAATGTTTGTGTGCTGCCCTGTGTGTGTAATAATCAGAGTGTATGCGTGTTGTGCACGGCCTATAGGCTCATATTACTAACACACCCTTTAAATAACACAAAAAATACTGCACTATTGACTTTAGACCAGGTTTGTGTTGGTCAGTGGTGCAGTTGTTTTCAGTTCCTCAAAATAGCAACGCTCCAACAATACGCCTGACAGTTGGTTTTCACACACCTGGTTTTCAGACCAGACGCCCATGGGCGCACAAATGGGCCCAAATGCATTTGCTATTTAAACAACGTAGCGCTGGATGTGAAAATGACAACTGCGTTGGGCTGAAGCTAGCAGAAAACACTTGTGTTACACCTGGCGCCGCATTGCGCCGGGTGTATGATAGGGCTCCTAGGCTCATCAACAATAATTTTCAAGCATTTCATCATGCTGTTGCTACAAGAACTGTATTTAAAAGTGAGGTATATGACCTTTAGCCTAATATAGTTTAAGAGAATCTGAACTAAAAATTAAACAAGTACCCAAGCACATTTTTTTAAGTGAAGGGGGAAGTTGCCATGCTGCTGCTTTAGTTTTAGTTTTGTTTTTTGTTAGTCAGAGTAGGTTAGATACGACATCACAGCCGTTGAATGTTTTTTTTTTGTTTGTACAATCTTTGCATTAGATAGATTAAGCGAAAATGAGTTAGGAAGACTGAATAAAGGAAGGAAAAGAAAATGGACAGTGCCAAATCAAAGAACAAAACAAAACAGTCAGTGTACTTTTGTTATTGTCTGTGTGTATATATCTTTTGTAAATATTTGTATTAATATTCTATTTTTTATTTCACCTTTGGTGAGGTGCCAAACTCTCGCACTGCATTAAATCGTTTATTCAAAGCAATAAAATAACATGACTGTCTGTACAAAAAAACTTTTATGAAATAAATATAATTTTGTAAATTGCATAAACAATTATGAACAAAACAGCATCATGTATTTATGCATAGTCAAATTTTGATTTTAATTTTGTGTTTTGCCAGCGGGTAGTCTAATGTTGCCCTTCCCATTGCCTAGACTACTGTAGCAGAGGAAGGATTGTATCTGTACATGTGCATGAGGGAATTAAATAACGGAAAGATGTGGCGAAAGCTGCTTACTGACCACAGGACATGTAAAAGGGGGTTAAGACTAAGGGCCAGATTTACTAAACAGGGCAAATTAGTGTGAGAGCGCAATTCCACAAAAGTGCTGATGGGAGTGGAAAGCTCTGCGCGTGATCTACTGACGAGACGCAAATTAAAGAACACAGTCACAGCCGATCATTCCCATAATGACCAACACAATCTACCAGTTAGTGCTTTTTTTGGGCGGTAAATAATGGCGCAAACACCAGTAAAACCTTGCATGATTCATTTGAATACTCTTCTCCCAAAAATGTTGCACCTGAAAGGGAAACTCCTACAAATGCATATGCAATAAGATCAGCCCCCAAAATAACTGTGCCCACGCCTTTTCAGCGCTCATTTATCACTGCGTGTCTTTAGTAAATCCTGACAGTAGTTTTTTAACACCAACAGAGGTTTTGCGCTGACACAAGCTGTTAGTAAATCTGGCCCTAAGAGTACTCTGCTAAGTACAAAGCAAATGTTGTTTTCATCTTTTAAACCACTTTATGGTGTGCAGTGTAAAGTGTTAATTGAGTTTGGACATAATCCGGAAAAAAAAAAACTTTCTTACATAAATACATCTTCTTAATAGCCTATATAATAACAGCCACAAAACAAAACAAAACAAACAAACAAACAAACAGATGTTTTAGCTACAGGCCTTCTTCATATTTCTAACATGGATGAACACATTATCATTCTCAAACTTTGCAAGAAAAATGCTTTCATAGGGGACTTACCTTCAGATACAGAGATGTACAAGAAAAAAGTGATGAGACATGCAGTAGCGTAGTGCATAGCTGACATGATCAGTGCTGGCTTCTTCCGAAATGGGGGAAATACCAATATGAACCTTTGTAACGTGTATTTGAGGAGTGATTAAACATTAACATTTTAATGCAATTCTGGTAAATACTATAAAGCAATCAATTTCGGTAAGTCTTAAAGGTGAAGTGTGTAATTTTTGTCCCAATATATATATTTGTCCCATTGTCAAACTGGTTTTCCAAAACAATAATTTCATGATGAAAGGTGAAATTTGGCCAACTTTGATAGACCATGTTCTTGTTCATAGAAAGGCAAGGAGGGAAGCAGGACAAAGAATACAACCCAATTTGAGCAGATTCTCTGTGGCCACCTTAATCAGGACATTGAGAAGAAGGTAATTGTTTCTTTTTACTGTGTTTCGGTCATTAAAAGTGTACTGTATACATTTGATTCAGCTCATCACTTTGTCAATAGAAAGAGGACTGGAAAAGTACAGTTTTTCCCAATTGTTTACAAAAGTCAAATTAAAAGATATGTCTACCAACCAACAACACAGTGATGTGCTCAACACTAAACACTACAAGGATATCCCATCAGTATATATACCTTTTGCTTTATCAGTATTACACTTATATTGTTAACAAATATTGTTATAGCAGTACAGTAATGGGGGGACCAAACCAAAACAAGGGAACACAGAGAGCATGGGACCATGGCGGAGCAGAGACAGGGAGTACACAAAGTTCGGGGGTGGTCTCTGTGGCCATGAAAAATGTGGTCTATGAGGTAACAGAGTGGACAGAGGGTGCAGCGAGTTCAGAGTCGACCTTTGTGGCAGTAACGGAGCTGACCGAGGGCGCAGAGAGTTAGGATTAGGTTATAGTATTTATAATTTAGGATTTGTATGTTTGTAACAAACAAGGATTTTTGACATTGTGGGGACATTTTTTAGTCCCCATGAGGAAAATATCACACTAAATTATGTTTTTTTGAAAATGTAAAAATGCAGAAAGTTTTCTGTGATGGGTAGGTTTAGGATTTGAGGGACAGAGTTTGTACAGCATAAAAATCATGCCTATGGAAAGTCCCCATAAAACATGGAAACCCAACATGTGTGTGTGTGGTCCAGGTATTTTCTATGTTGTGGGAACCAAATGTCCCAACAAGAATAGTTAAAATCATTGTGGGGACAAAATTTCGGTTCTTATGAAGAAAAAAAAAAGGCTTTTAAATCAGGGATTCTCAACTCTAGCCCTTTCCTGCAGTCTACCTCCACCCTGAACAAACTCACCTGTAACTTTCTAGTAATCCTGAAGATCTTGATTAGCTTTTTCAGGTCTGTTTAATTAGGGTTGGAGCTAAACTCTAAATTTAGGGTTGAGAAACCCCTGTTATAAATCATACTAGATGTTTTTTTCAAACTGTGTGTGTGTGAGGGTGTGGTTTTGGGATTACTACGGAGCTCAATCCTCTCAGCTGACTTGGCTTTGGGAATATTTGGGAAGAAAGTTCTGAATACCAGCCACTTTCTTTTAACAACACAAGATGTTGGACCATAATATTACAGAATTGTAATATTTAATATATATATATATATATATATATATATATATATATATATATATTCTATGCACACACTCAATGGATTTAAAAACAACTTTTTATTTCCTTTTAACACAATCATTTTCACAACCAAATGGACTGAATTAATAGCCTACCTCAAGATTTCAGATAACTAAAAATACGTAAATGGTTTCTCAAATCGCGAAGATGATGAACATTTCAACTGAGAGCCAAGGTGCATATGAGGTAAATTATTATTACTGTAAGTAGTAGTAGTAGCCATGGTAGTATTTATTTATTATTTATTCAACATTAAGATCTGGTTCTAAACTAATCCTTTGTTTTAACTTTCATAGAATGTTTTCTGCAACCCAGTTTTCGAGCCTGATGAAGAAAATGAGGAAAACAAAGGAAATTTCAAAATTGACATATACCTTGAACCTACTAAAAATCCAGCCGCAGATAAGTGTGCATACCTTGACCACAAATCATTTTGGGGTATTTAATGTAGGATATTCTTAGAATAAATACAGCATTTTATAACACACTAGTGATATGTACAGATTTAAGCACCTTTCAGTGTTGCCGTGATCTATGTCTAATCTATGTATTCCATGTACTATATTTTTGGCTTAATGTCTTGTTAAGGTCACAGTGTGGTAAATGACTGTTTGATGGCTTTAAGAGAACAGTTGGGTGGCCATGGAACAATAATGGTGTCAACTGGTGTGTTGTTGATTGCGGCTGTTCTTTGCATCATACTGCTCCTTGTTCTCAACCGTGAGTGAGCAAATCTAATTTTACCCTATCGTTTATATGGTATTTCAGTTTTTTGTAAAATTGCTGAAATTCTGTTTACTTTTTTTATTTTTATCATCTTTATTTATTTATTCATTTATTGATTTATTTTTTGTTGAGACATTTCTGTTAATTGGCACACAAATCATTTAGTAGCTTATTCCTTACATTCTTTGAATGTTATATACATCTTTCAGTTGATGTTTTATTTTCCATCACTGTATAATTAATGTTAAAATAACGTTAGCATTATGCAGCTTAATTGTTTATTGTGATGCTGAGTAATGAAAGGTTGAGGACTTTCAAGGCTGCCCAATAGCTTTGGTAGCAGGGACGGACTAGGACAAAATTTCAGGCCGGGAAATGTCACACCCATCCAGGCCATCCCATACACGTCCACAACAAATTTTGGAACCATGGAGAACCATATTTTTGTATGGTCATCACGTAAAAAAGGTTTAAATCCTTAGGCTGAGGCTGTGCAAAATAATTAAAGGTTCTCTCTTGACCTTCACTTCCCTTTTCCTTTTCATTATCTTCATTTTCCCTGATATCTGTCTCAACTCTCTCCCTTGTGTGTGTTTACTTTTTTGCTACTTGTCTTGTACCTGTCACTGTCTACTGTTAGGAACAGAATTGTTTCAACGTTGTTGCAAAAAAAACGAAACAAAAAACACATTATTTATTTGCACCGAATCTAAATTTATTTTAGGTCAATTTAAAGTATCACATTAGGACAATGTGTTGTTGTTTTATCTTAAAATGTCTTAAATATCCAATATTTAACAACTATTTCATGCAAATATATTAAAACTAATTTTTTAAATTGCTTAAATGTCAAAATTAGTACAATAATAAATACATCATGACAATATCTTTATAGAAAAAGTTATTGCAGTTATTGCATTATACTAATATTTGTGTTGTTGTCTGCCCTAGCTCCTTCCAAACGTATAAATCAATGTGAATATCTGTCTGCTAAATTACTACTGCAACTTTACAATAGATAATAATGATGTCATTTAGCATACAGTTTTTTGAATGACGATAGTAATGGAGTGCTACTGCTAACATTTGCTAGCAGTTTAATACTTAGAAGACAAAACCACAGTAGCCTTTTACAGGTGAAACTGACCTGCATTTGAAGCCATGAAGAGGTCTTCAAAAAGAAAAGAAAAGAAATTTTGCTCTATTTCGCTCCTTCTTCTTTGAGAGGTTTCTCACGCGAGCGAAATCGTAGCATTGCCAGTCAAGACTATACCTTTTCATGATTTATTATCGATTTATTGTCGAATGCCGAATTCGGGAATGATCACTTTAGTGCATTGGGGCAATTATATATAACTAAAAAGGCAATAATATATAATTAAAATAATTCAATTAGAATTCACCCGGGGCTCCCGATGGCCAGTCTGGGCCTGTAGTATAACAAAGCTTTTAAAAAAGAACATGCTGAGGAAAAATAATCACAGGTAAGGCTTTAGAAGAAATATATGAGTAAGAACAATGTAAAACTGAGAAAGAAAAAAATAATTTACATGGGACAAACAATAACTAATTAAACAGAGATGCAAGTGAAAACAATGATTAGATTAGAAACATACCAGACGAGCACATGGGAAAAACGAGGAGTGGGAATCAATAGAGGTAATATACGATAATATTGCAATTTTAAACATTTTGTGATATGCTAAGCATTGCGATAACATATTGCGATTTATTACCATTTTATTTTCAACTGCACTTTACTCACATTGGCAGTTGTGGCCTAATGGTATGACAATCAGACTTATAACCTGAAGGCTCTGGGTTTGATTCTCAATGCTGGCAGGAAAATGTAGGTGGTGGGATTGAATGAACAGTGCTCTCTTCCACCTGAGGTGCCCCTGAGCAAGGCACCTAACCCCTAAACGCTCCCTGGGTGGCACAGTGATTGGCTGCCCACTGCTCCAGGTGTGTGTGCACTAACTTGGATGGATTAAATGCAGAGGCCTTTGTGTCATGTTGCTTTCACTTCATCTGATCACTACAGTTCTCAGTCTGTTCATCTCACATAATTTTTATTGCAGCAAAATGTCAAGCAGATATACTGACCAACACTGTCAAAAATGTTGCAAGCACCTGACTGACTAAACTGAACTGTTACTTAACTGAATGCAAAAACGTGGACTGCTGTAATATTATAGGTATTTTGAAATATGCAGCTTGTAACAAACAAAAAAAAAACTATGCAGCCCCTTCAGATTTGAAAGTAAATTGCATGTTAAAGTGAAATTTAATACATGTAGTTTCAAATAAAAATAAAAATGTTGCATTGAAATTAATTCAAATTAAAAAATGTACTCTTAAATTAAAATAAATAAAATGTACTCAATCTTTTTGCTCCTGGCTTTGGAACTAAAAAAGTCAGCATTCTTGCTCAGAAAGAGGAGCTGATCAACATGCTCTGAAGACAGGGTGTTTCTTTGTGCTGTGACAATGTCTCCAACCGTTGAGTACCTGGGATAGGTATAATATACACTCACCTAAAGGATTATTAGGAACACCTGTTCAATTTCTCATTAATGCAATTATCTAATCAACCAATCACATGGCAGTTGCTTCAATGCATTTAGGGGTGCGGTCCTGGTCAAGACAATCTCCTGAACTCCAAACTGAATGTCAGAATGGGAAAGAAAGGTGATTTAAGCAATTTTGAGCGTGGCATGGTTGTTGGTGCCAGACGGGCCGGTCTGAGTATTTCACAATCTGCTCAGTTACTGGGATTTTCACGCACAACCATTTCTAGAGTTTACAAAGAATGGTGTGAAAAGGGAAAAACATCCAGTATGCGGCAGTCCTGTGGGCGAAAATGCCTTGTTGATGCTAGAGGTCAGAGGAGAATGGGCCAACTGATTCAAGCTGATAGAAGAGCAACTTTGACTGAAATAACCACTCGTTACAACCGAGGTATGCAGCAAAGCATTTGTGAAGCCACAACACGCACAACCTTGAGGCGGATGGGCTACAACAGCAGAAGACCCCACCGGGTACCACTCATCTCCACTACAAATAGGAAAAAGAGGCTACAATTTGCACGAGCTCACCAAAATTGGACAGTTGAAGACTGGAAAAATGTTGCCTGGTCTGATGAGTCTCGATTTCTGTTGAGACATTCAGATGGTAGAGTCAGAATTTGGCGTAAACAGAATGAGAACATGGATCCATCATGCCTTGTTACCACTGTGCAGGCTGGTGGTGGTGGTGTAATGGTGTGGGGGATGTTTTCTTGGCACACTTTAGGCCCCTTAGTGCCAATTGGGCATCGTTTAAATGCCACGGCCTACCTGAGCATTGTTTCTGACCATGTCCATCCCTTTATGACCACCATGTACCCATCCTCTGATGGCTACTTCCAGCAGGATAATGCACCATGTCACAAAGCTCGAATCATTTCAAATTGGTTTCTTGAACATGACAATGAGTTCACTGTACTAAAATGGCCCCCACAGTCACCAGATCTCAACCCAATAGAGCATCTTTGGGATGTGGTGGAACGGGAGCTTCGTGCCCTGGATGTGCATCCCACAAATCTCCATCAACTGCAAGATGCTATCCTATCAATATGGGCCAACATTTCTAAAGAATGCTTTCAGCACCTTGTTGAATCAATGCCACGTAGAATTAAGGCAGTTCTGAAGGCGAAAGGGGGTCAAACACAGTATTAGTATGGTGTTCCTAATAATCCTTTAGGTGAGTGTATTTCTGCCAGCTTGGCCAGGAAAGGATAGAGTTGATCATGTGATTTTTACCAGCTTAAAGTGCCCCTAAAATGGATTTTTGAAAATTACCTTTCATGTAGTGTGTAATAGTTCTAAGTGAATGAAAACATCCTGCAAAGTTTTAAATCTGAAAGTGCAGCGTATATAAAGTTATTGTCTCTCAAAAGTAAGAGTCGACTCGGAGTAAATTAAACGAATCACAAGCCATTTCGTTGTGACGTCAAGACGAAACATTAGCATATTGCCCGTCCACTTATTGCATGCGCAGACACCAGGGAAAACTTGAACCACCCTAAAACACTGCAGCGGACAGTTCCCGCATGTGCACCACAATAAATTAGAAACACACACACACACACACACGTTTGTTGATGGATGCACACTTGTTAATGTTAATGCTGATGGTGAGGTATTACAGTTGAAACATCTCATAATGTACCTCAAACTGAGTAGCATCACTGAGAAACGCCCTGCTCAAGGTTCGGGTTAAATAACTAGTTCTTCCAATTAGAGGTTGCCGCTCCTGCTTAAAATTTACTTTGTGTTCACCCGCTTACCGCTTAGAATGATTTTCTTCCTGACCCGACCGATCCCGCTAAATTTAGACATCGTTTCCAGATTTAAATTTCCCCTAAAGAAAGAAAGTGACTGGGATAACAAATATAAAATGTTGGCTATACAATAATTTTATTTGTTATTTTTGTTTTAACATCCATGTAAGAACAGAGTGTCGACTGACGACCAAAATCCAAAATCCGACCACAAAGGCTGAATGTTCTCTCTGAAGGTGCTCTCGTGGACGGGATGCAAAGAACATATATTGCCAGGTTCAGGGCAGGGAACTGGGAACTGTGTGAACGCCACCATTGCAGAAAGTTTTGTTCACTTCAAGTTCAAGCACAGAAACGCTGTTGTCAAAGGATGTCGGGAGCGGCCGGGCTATTGTCAGACCACCCGCTCCCGTCCAAAGTACACCAGAGTTACTGACCGCTGCCGTCTTTGATTTGAAAAGTTACCATTGGGATTGGTGTAAAATCGACATCATCATTACTGTCTTTACAATGTGTACTATCACTGAGCTTTAGGAAACCTACGGATGGAGCTGGAGTTCAGTTTTGGTAATGGCGTTTAGCTTCCGAAATACGCACTGTAATCACAACAGACTGGGCCATCTGACCAATCAAAGCAGAGTAGGCTCGTGGAAAGGAGGGATTTAGAGAGACTGATTTATCCATCGAGTTGTTTGAGAATCATTGAACATTGTGATCATTGTGGTAATGCACAATGTATATTATGATAAAATGAAAGTGTTTTTTGACCTTTGATGCATGTAAACCTGTTGTTGGAGACCTCCAAAACTAAATTAGGAAACTTTAAAATAGCATAATAGGGGCTCTTTAATGGGTCTTCTGTGAGTGCCAGTGGTGCCAGTCTCTTCCTCAGCTATGGCAGATCATGATTTTGGTAAGGCTTCAACACTACTATAAGTATGACCAAGCAATTCTGTTATCCCACATGACTTCATCATCTTGGCTGGTATGACAGGGGTTTTGGGATCCTCTTCAGCACAGACAGGTTCCTCCTGATGTTCCTGAGTTTCCTCAGAGATGGTCTGCTGCCTCATTTCTTCCTATAGAATATACACAGAGGAGATAATAAATGTTTAATACATCTTTAATTATGCAGCCAAAAAGGGGTTATCTTTGGTAAATAACAAATTATAGTTAATTTCTTTCATTTTTAAATAAATCCTTACTAATATGTCTACAATGTTAGAAGAGCAATGATATTTCTTAAGAATATATTCTGCCATTATTATTTACATTTTTTTACCTGAAGTGTTGTAACCACAGCAACCACTCTGGCATAGGTTTCTTGTCTTTCCTCTGGGGTCAGGAATGGCAGGGTTTTAAACAGGGGTCAAGGGCTGATGCTGTGTAGAGGATGTTTGCAGTGAGCAGTGCAGTACATTATGCACTAGTGCAAATGGGTGCAGAATAATGGTGAGTCAGAGTCCAGTGTAACTGATAAAGTGCTGTGCATGGGGTTGGTGGGATGTGCTGAGTGTGGTGTTACTAGTTGGAGTTTAGCAGTCTGATTGTCCCTGGAAAGAAGCTGTCTAGCAGTCTGCCGGTGCAGGTCCTGATGTTGCAATGCTGTCTGCATGATGGTTGCAGCAAGAGCAGTCCATGGCTCGGTCAATTTAAAATAACTGTCTTATTATTACAATTTAAAATAACTGTTTTCTATATTCCATATATTTTCTATATACTTTATTAATGAGCATGAATAATTGGCTATTGGAAAAACTCAATAACAATCATACAATTAGCAAGAAGCAAATAATTCAATGTGCCATATATTTTATCTATACAGCAATGAAATCATGCAAATGGAACCATGTCCTCAGGGTACAAAGAATGAACACTGCATTAGGAATAAATACATAGTTCTGGCATGAAACTCTAGATGGGGCAGACAGAACTCAATTTAAGGTCCATAACTCAATTTGTTAGCGATCACATCGTTATCTACATAGTGCAGCTGATTGGCTGCTGTTGCATCAGCAGCCAATGAGCTGTGGCTCAACATTCATTCTCCCCGATATGTCCCTGAATACAAAACTGGGGCCTGGGGCTTTAGCTTGCAGACAAAACTGTTTCTTACCAACATAACGTCTTTCAAGGGTGATATTGTAACAGTGGCATTTTTTTTCTTTTTATACAGTTTTAGCAAGGACTCCAGAAGTTTTCAACCTAAAGAAGGAGCATGCTGTCAACGTAGCTGGCAGAATTTGAATCTGCGCAGGGAGACCCCAATAGACTTCTAGTCCATCGCCTTAACCACTCTGCCACGACTACGAGCTGGGAGCAGGGGGCATGTCATTTCAATTGGTGCTTCGCAGCAGCGCTGCCCGAGGCAAGGATAGACCGGCAAGAACTCAACAGCGAAACGTACCGCTCCACAAAAAGAGGCTTGTTTGCCCAAACAGGGACTTGAACCCTGGACCCTCAGATTAAAAGTCTGATGCTCTACCGACTGAGCTATCCAGGCTCTTGCCTACAGTGTGTACGTGCTGCGTGGGAAAGAAAATCAAAATTAATAGTATAGGCAGGAGAAAAAAAGATTCTCCCATGCATCGCGTTTCTTTCTTTGACTATCCAGAATGACCGTCAAAACCTCTAATATGTCCAAGTATATTTGCGAATTATTTAGCCTATTAGACTAATAATAATGATCAAATGACAATAATGCAAGGAACAAGAACAAAAACTCACTGCTTTTTGTCTGGAAAGCATCTTTACATATTACAAAGGTGTTTACTTGCGGCAAGCTTATCATTATTGTAAACATGCGTCAAAAAGGCACAGTTGTTTGGAGCAAATAGCAAGACCACTGCACTCTAGGTAACAGCCAGCGAGGGTACTGACACCTAGCGATTAGAAAATATACCAGAACCGTATTCTCACTGTAGCAACAGGGCTACAGATTACACACAAACAGAAGAAACTAAATAGTACCGTTTCGTTTTCAGTCTTTCTCTAAGGGTTCAAACCTGAGAGCTGGGGTCTGAAAAAGGTTGCAGTGGCAATTCACTCAAACGTCCAGAGCACGTCAAGGATGCGCCGTGCACAAAAAGGGGGCTGAAGGACAGGTTGTAGCATGGAGCTCAATTTCAATTGCACCTAGGAAAACCAGCCATGACCCGGAGTTGAAAAAGGATTTTCTTTCCTTTTTGTATAGTAGTAGAGTACTAACTACTATACGATCAAGGCGAGCTACCGGTCTGCCCTCGGAGGTGTTGCCCAAATATGTCCCTGAATATAAAGGGCCCTGGTCATCTTTAGCTTGCAGACAAAACTTTTTCTTAACAACATAACTCTTTTCAAAGGTAATATCGTAACAGTGGCATTTTTTTTCTTTTTACACAGTTTTAGCAAGGCCTCTAGAAGTTTTTAAACCTAAAGCAGGAGCATGCTGTCAACATAGTCGGCAGGATTCGAATCTGCGCGGGTAGACCCGAATGGATTTTTAGTCCATCACCTTAACCACTCGGCCACGACTACAAGCTGGGAACAGGGGGCATGTCATTTCGCTTGGTGCTTCGCAGCATCGCTGCCCGAATCCAGGGTAGATCGGCAAGAACTCAACAGAGAAAGTACCGCTCCACAAAAAGAGGCTCGTTCGCCCGAACAGGGACTTGAACCCTGGACCCTCAGATTAAAAGTCTGATGCTCTACCGACTGAGCTATCCGGGCTCTTGCCTGTCACGTGTACGTGCTGCCTGGGAAAGAAAATCTAAATTAATAGTATAGGCGGGAGAAAAAGATTCTCCCATGCATCGCATTTCTTTCTTTGACTATCCAGAATGACCGTCAAAACCTCTGATATGTCCAAGTATATTTGAGAATTAGTGGGAATGCAGCCTATTAGACTAATAATAATGATCAAACGACAATAATGCAAGGAACAAGAACAAAAAATCACTGCTTCTTGTCTGGAAAGCATCTTTACATGTTTCAATGGTGTTGACTTGCGGCAAGCTTATCATTATTGTAAACATGCGTCAAAAAGGCACAGTTGTTTGGAGCAAATAGCAAGACCACTGCACTCTAGGTAACAGCCAGCGAGGGTACTGACACCTAGCGATTAGAAAATATACCAGAACCGTATTCTCACTGCAGCAACAGGGCTACAGATTACACACAAACAGAAGAAACTAAATAGGACCGTTTCGTTTTCAGTCTTTCTCTAAGGGTTCAAACCTGAGAGCTCGGGCTCTGAAAAAGGTCCCAGTGGCAATTCACTCAAACGTCCAGAGCACGTCAAGGATGCGCCGTGCACAAAAAGGGGGCTGAAGGACAGGTTGTAGCATGGAGCTCAATTTCAATTGCACCTAGGAAAACCTGCCGTGACCCGGAGTTGCTGCGGCCACAACGCAGAGTACTAACTACTATACGATCAAGGCGAGCTACCGGTCTGCCCTCGGAGGTGTTGCCCAAATATGTCCCTGAATATAAAGGGCCCTGGTCATCTTTAGCTTGCAGACAAAACTTTTTCTTAACAACATAACTCTTTTCAAAGGT